>OY720636.1:131544732-132212232 GCA_963169105.1 Ceriagrion tenellum | reverse complement strand
AATTACGTTCTTCACGAACTCATTGTGTTTCAGGGTGTGCCCAAATCCATCAGGTATTTTTTTCTTATTGTTGTTCCATATGATCCTCTTTTCTTCTACTCTTCTCTACACTTCATCATTTTGTATTTTATCCATCCATTTTATCTTCAGCATCCAACTTTAGCACCAGGTTTCGAAGGCTACTAGTCTTTTCTGGTCAGCAGGGCCGCCGACAGGGGGATGTATGGAACAAGTTGCGCCACAGAAGAAAATTTAGGGGGGAATGAAAAATTTGGGGGGATTTTTAAAATGAATAAAAAAATTCATTAAATGTAAATATTTTTACCCGTTTACAGCAATTTATATACGTATCGAAAGGTTATAACGATAAATGAATGTTAAGCGTTAAGTGTAGTATAGAAAAACATGGTGCAGTCATAGAGAATCATTCAGTCAGCCTAAAGCTTCTTTTATTTCGGTTGCGTCTCTCTATGCCTACTCTTCCTTGGCTGCAGCACCGCGCCGTCGTCGAGGCCACCATAAGATCCCCGTACGCAACCCAGTAGCATAACTAACTCAGCATCCCTCCAGTATTATTCCCACCCCCTCCTCCCAACATCTGCCCACGGGTCACATCACAGTATAGTCAAAAGGCTTAGACTTATGAATCGTGCATACACTGCACGTTACCTTTTACGGTGATTTTTTACCCCCACTTCCCTTTAGTCGACAACCGTAGCATTTTTTTCAACCCCTCGGACCCTCCTCCCCTTCGAATAGTAACTTTGTCTCTGCATATGAAACTTTTGATTCAAAAATATTTCCTCATTTTTCGTAAGATTATTTTTAGGGATGGGTTAAAATTAGGCTAAGTAGCAGAGCTAGATATAATATAGTAACGCTCTTTTCAGTTTTTAATTATAAAACTATATTAGTTTATCTTAAATATTTAATAATATTGACGTCCAGTGCTCCTCGCCCCTTTCCCTTCACGAGCGCACTCGCGTTCCGAGGAGGAAGAAGGAAAAGATTACAACATAAGTAGGTATATGTACAAACATTCTAAATAAGATCAGCAGTGAAATAAGCAAAAATAAGATCAGAGGTACACTTTCAAATCCTTGATTCCTTAGTCTTCAGCCACAGGATCGATTTTCAGAAAGTTATCTGAATACTGTAAACATAGACTTACTTTTCCCTCGGAGGTTTACTCATTGTTGTTAAAAATATGGATTGTACCTTGAGGCCGATTTTCGTCAGCAATTTGTGTGAGTATTACGGAATCGATGGCGAAGAACTTTGTGAAGAAGTCAATCTATTTAGTCAACTGTACAAAGTTAGCTAGCTGAGCATTGATTTATCAGATGTGCTGAGGATGAGTGATGAGAGTCTGAGCCAAAATAGAGACGAAAGTGATACCCAAAATTCTTGTGACGACAAGCCTGATGGTCCAAGTACAGATGCTAATATAGCAGAACAAAGATTTCTGGATCAATGGATCAAAAAAGGATTCATTGGGCCGTGTAGGTGTTTATTAAATATTTCTAGATATCCTTACCTAAAGCTGTAGATGTTGGGAAGACACAAGTGCCGCCAACGAACGACGCTAAGTCCGCGGCCCTTTGTTATCAACATTTAGACGGTTCGGAGAATATCCTGGGTCGGCGGCCTGTCCGAGGGTGTCCTCCTCCCTCCCCGACAAGACGGGGTGGGAGAATGGAGAAATCGCCCTGTCCCTTAGCAGGGCGATTTCTCCAAGGGCCGCTCCTTGGCAAGGACGGTCCTGCGAAGGGACCAACCCTGCGAAGAGACCGCCCTTCGGCAGGTCACCAACCTAGGGCTTGACCCAAAGACACGGGTATTCTCCCGAATCGCCGGCGAAAGGGTGAATATGAAGGGAGCGAGGACAATTGTTCCGTCGAAGGGAAAGCGGGCGAAGATCTTCTCGGAGCAGAGACCGACACCGAAGGAAGACCCTGAAGCCGTCAGTCAGCCGCGACGGACCTCGACGCCGGCACTGGAGACAAGACCGGACCAAATCCCGTCCCTTCCCGGCCTCATCTAGCGACAGGGACCCAGAGCCACCATTAAGGTGATATCATTAAAAATCAGTGCCACCAATCGGCTTCTTATTGACTTTAACGCTCCCACCCAAGTAGGGCCGCACGACATAATACCAGATACTTCTGGCATTGCCAGCTAGCCATTTCACCTCCAAAATTTTAGATCTTTACACGGCTGGTGACTTACCACCCCCTGCCACACGCCCATGCGGAGGCTCGCGGGGTAGTACGTATGTAGATGTAGATACTACCTTGGGTAGGCTATCAATATAACCTGGTAAGTAGCTATAATATACCCGGGGGGGGAGTTGTTGGTTTTGGGGGGGAATGCGCCATCAGCATTGGGGGGGATGGGCACCCCTGCTGGTCAGCAAGCTTATGGTTAAATATTACTGTTTCAGGCTAGAATTGATAGAAATTTTCGATATTCAGAATGAATAAAACACTTCCACATCTTCCACAGAACATACATAAAGCCTGTGGTTATTTGTGAGCTTTGAGGGAACTAAGAGATCCATGTTGCTGGACACCGTAGCTTAGCTGGCTTAAAGATTTGGCGCGATATCGAGATACCCGGTTTCGAGGTCCGTCCAAGGCGTAATATTTTCCCTCATTATAATTCCGCACCCAAGTGAACTTGCGGAATACATCTGCAAGGTAATGCCATGGCTACTCTGGATATTCTCACTTTGGGTGCTTGGCCTGTAAAGCTGACCGTGCTATAAAAATATCCTCCAAGGCGGCCTATCATTTAAGGACACTCACATTACTTCCTCGTATTTTCATGATTCTTTAATGTCCATCTTTTAAGGATTTCTTCCGCAACATCTATCCATGACTTCAATCCCTTCCTCTCATACAATCCACTATTCTATGACGAATTCACTCCGACATGTTTGGCGAGATGTGACGAAATATGAATATGAACTTTTAATCAATGAAAACTTAGTCCTGGCCACTAGAAGTTACATTATCTCACCAGGTCCAGCTCATAAGCGTTATGATCAGGTGCTAAAGTCTCCATCGTCCCTGAATATGACAACAAGATGTTGAAAGACGGTGTACGATAAAACAAATGGTCAGAACCAAACTTCCATTTGTTTAAAGCTCAAACACTATAGTATGTATCACCGTATTGGCCTCTCATTCCTTCTTCCAATGTGGCCAAACCAACGAAATAAAAGCATTGTATTTAACAAAAAATTTTTATGTCGACATAGTTGCTTCTAAACTCAACTAATTGAGTCCACCAACCGTAATAATAAATGTTACAAATTTATCACTTTCGTTAACTATTATATTCAAAGGTAGGTATAGGCTGTAATTCCCAAACATTTCGTTTTTCCTATGAATTAGGTGCAGCCGCGGCTAATATTTAGTTCATTAATATTTGGAATCGGATTTATTTCATTTCATTACTAGAAGCACGAAAAGCAGGGAAAGCAAGGGAAGCAGAGAAAGGCAAAACTTGCTGAAAAAAGAAATGAAAATAAATTGTGCTGCAACTAATAGGCAAGTATTATTTGCTTTGAAAGCAAGTGGAGAAAGCTTAGAGCCGAAAAATATTAAAAAAGAGCCATTGAGGAAATTCATTGAAATTACCATACAAATTTTCCGCATCCATAATCTACGCATGGCCTTGAGGAAACCAAAGGAGCCATGTAAAAGGCCCCAATGACAGGATTGCACATCTTAATCATGTCTGCATAAATGTCTGGTTCGTCACAAAGAACAGTACGAGTGCCGACGTTCGTCGGCCTAAGATTTACATTTTACGTTTGGGCACGAAAATAAATATTCAAAGACCATGTCCCACGTTTTTCGGAAGTAGCTGCAGTAGTTAAATGATATCAGTAAATCAAGCAATTAATTATGACCTCAATATTTGAGCGGAAGTATTGAAATAAGTTCATAGATATATTATTTTCTTTACGGAGTGTTTTTCCTGATGGAAATGTGAGCACACGAATGAACTGATAAAATACCTAAGCGTACTTCTGGATGATTACGGGGGTTTAGCGTGAAAAGTTTGGCGAAATGGATGGATATATAAAAAAAATCGATAATTTGACAGAGAGGGATGACTCTGTGCATTTTCAACAATAGAACGTTATTAAGAATGTAGGGTCAAGATGGGTTCATCATGAGAACGCTTTCATACAAGGAAAACTCATTATGAGAACGGCAGAAGTTAAAGTAAACAAATCTAGAAATTCTTATGAGGAGAATACTAAAATATAGCTTCCCTCTTCGCTCTGATTCCTGGAATTATTCCCTTCCCCATATTATTTTCCTTAATTAATCCCTTCTTTCATATTTGAAATGTCAGTATTGAAATATATTTGCCATTTACCCTGGAAATCTACCAGCATCGTCAATCGTCAAAGAGAGCGTCAATAATTTTGCTTCACCCATCATGTCTAGATATGTCAGCTAAACGATTTGAAAATCTGAATAAAAACACGTCTTCCTGTGGCATATTGTACGCCAACAGCATATTTTTGACCGCACGAAAAATGTATGAATTTTTCTCGTTTGTCAGCCACATATGATACTCACTTTTTTCCTTCAATAGGTATCCAATGCCTCCTCGATCCCATCATTAGCACTTTCCAGGTTATTATCAACCTCCACATTTGTTCAACGAACAGCAATATTGTTCGGCCACGCTGAATTCAAATGGACACCGTCTTTATTTCATCGGTAGGGTTCGGGATTTTGACCCATCCCTCCCCTTTTGATGCCTTTGTCCTCGATCGAATAAACCTTTCCCGCCACCTTCATTACACTCAAACACCCGCGCGGGAGGCTAATCATGGGAAGAGCAGGGGCTGACGAGCGTCGGGGGGAAACGTTGGAGACTTCGCTCAAAACCGACGCCAGTACAAAATGACAAATTCACATTACATTCCTTGGTGACCCACCGCCGCCAACGCCGCGACCCTTTCCCTTTGCCTCTCATTAGCGTCCATCTCACGCTCCCCTGCGTAATTGAATGTTATAATCCAAATTGGTTGTGATATCTTTATGCTTCCCCTTTATCACTTATGTTCTTTGGGGGCAATGTTGACGTGAAGAGAACGGACTACAGCAATGGTTCGCAGTTCTGCTCGCTTAATCATAAAGAGCGCCGAGTGTTTTTCTTCGTGGAGGCTAAGTGATTCACAGGGTGAAGAGGCATCAATGGTGCGTGTATGACTGTGATGTTTCGAGATCCCCGCTTTGGTCGGATGACGCACCACAAAGGACACCAAAACACAGGTAGTTTATTGTGGTCGGCATGCAATGGGACGAGCATCAAGTGATTGTTTGCACGGGTTCTGTGTCGTCGTATTTTTCCAGATATTTTCCCGACGCGCCGGAACTAGGTTTTCTCCGAAGCAGTACGTCAACGTCGCTTATTAGCGCACCGGTGTGGAGGTTAGTTATGACCTCGCCAACACATGATGCATTATTACTTATTTAATAGCCCGTAAATAATGTTCCCATTATACCACTTGCTCCCTTGGTGTCGCGTGCGAATAATGGAGACAGCATGGTGAGTAGATTAAAGAGGCTTCGGGCACTAATGTGGCGCAGGTACTCCGGCAATGCTTCATTGGAGACCTATAGCATAACTCATACGCCCTAATTACCGACAAAAGCCGGCGAAATCTCCTCTCGAAAAATGTATCGCACATGAAGCCCAGAGGAATGGGTACATCATTATAAATTAAGTGTGCTTGTATGGGAATCGGGAAAAACAAGAGCATCAAATAATTCCAGGGGAAATATATTTATAGTCAAGTTTTCGGAAATTAGTGCCGTTATACAGTGGGGTGTAGTAAAAAAACTGGCTAATATTCAAAAAGTAATTTTAATCCGAAAACGAAACTTCGCGTAGTTATTTTTCATTCACTAGTGCCAGAGGGTATGCTGTTATTTGCC
Organism: Ceriagrion tenellum; assembly: GCA_963169105.1. NCBI lineage: Eukaryota > Metazoa > Arthropoda > Insecta > Odonata > Coenagrionidae > Ceriagrion > Ceriagrion tenellum. Next base: position 132,206,263 of record OY720636.1, on the reverse strand, counting down.
TTCGTTCTGAAGCATTGACGATACACGAGGAATCAAAGTTGAATAAATTCGACAAAAACACATAATTTAAATTTTCTCCAAACGTCACTGAAGCCTTGGCCAAATGCAGGTTTACAAAAATGCACGCAGCGATTTGTTTGTTTTTATATTGCTAACGTACGACTAAACACTTAGATAATCTTATCTTTGCCAAGCTTAGTGGTATTATTGTTCTACATTTATTCTCGTCTAATTTTTTTCTATGAAGAAATTTATTGGCAAACCTATGCATAGATGGCAACAAAATTACTTTTCATTTTAAGGAATTTAAAATAGCAATGTCATTTCTTAATTTTGCAGGGAACGAGAGCGATCAGGAATAAAATTCACCGGTATTACTTAATGTGTATCTTCCTATTGTTATTCCATTGTTTTTGAATTTGTGACCCAGCTAAATAATAAAAAAGTATCCCAAGTTACATTACGTTTGTATCAATGATAAGAACTAACAGCAGGCTATACAAATCTTTGTCAAAAATTTGGAAGTACTTTTGCTCCGTTAACGTTACCCAAATATGGAATCCTGGACTCCAACTCTGAATTCCAGCCTCGGCATCAACCCCTCACCGCAGATACTGATATATTTCATCTCTACGTTTCTTTCTCCAAAGTTTTGCAAACATATTACATTCGTATCAGTAACTGTCACTCTGTCCATCCCATAACGAAAACCTCAAATCAGCCTGCCTACTTCTTCCTGAAGTGATCCACAGCACTCTAATCCCAATCCATTTTTTTACCTAGTTCTCCTCACATTATTACTTCATCAGCCTTGGTAAAAAAGAAATTCTTGAAATAAAGATCTATTTTTTAGACTTTAACATTTATGCCTTTATTACCCCTCGATTTAACCCTCAACTATAGCATATATTATTATGAATCGGAACTCTTCTCTCTCTGATTACATAACTAATAAACTGCTAAAAAACAACTCCACATCTTACACAAGGTGCACTTAAATCTCAAGATCTATGAACGGGTAGCACTTCCTCGCCCTAACCATCTCTTGAGCCTTCTCCTTTTCCACCCCCATCGGGAACCAACCAATTCCTCCTCATTTGCTTCCTCCCTCCGTTTCCAACACGCGCATATTCTCGCTCTTAAAACTCAAGAGAGGATCTGCTGCTACGGTTTGAGTTTGCATGTCTACGTCGTGATAATTCCTCGTTTACACTCTATGGGTCACCAAGCGACGGTCCAAGCCCACCCACGTACCCCCTCTCGAGCCCGGAAAGACCAGGGATTAGTACCCAAGAACCCCTCCAGACCGCAATCCAACGCCTTCCTTCCAGCCTCCCTCCATTATCCTCCCTCCTTTCGTTCTTCCTCGTTTGTTCTCCACACACACCCTCTCTCTCTCTCTACCGGCCTTCCCGCACCTCTCTCCCAACAGCGCCTAATGATTCCTCTCCATTGCACAGCCCTCCTCCTGATTCCCTTCTGTTGCTTTCCTTTCCTTCAACTTACTCAATGCTCTACCTTATCGTCTTTCTACCCTTGTTAGGTGAGATTTCCATATGCTTTCTTCCTAAATATGGCACTGCGCGATTGGTATTCTCCTATATTTCTCCTTGCGTTATGGAAAGTGTGCCAACAAAGGACCTCTTGTGCTTTTCATCAGCATGTCAACGAGGACCCCCATACTTTTTAAACAGTATACCACAGGAAGGCAAACAATAAATTTTTGTGTGCCCGAATATTAGAAAAATTGGATGCATGTCAGCGGGATTCATCACAATTTGTCGTTGAATGGTTAGTTTGGTTAACTACTGCCCTCCATCCTTCCCTATATAATGATTGTTCCCATACTACGAGGTAATCCTTTTTATTTGCTTACCTACCAACATGTTTTTTCTTCCATGTCAGAATTTCCAAGAGAAATTTCATTGGTTTTTACCCACTTAATCGCGGCAGACTTGAATATATTCAGAGCCAAGCGCGGATTTTTCGCTGGTTAGCATATATTCCCTCTGTTGTGGCTTCTTTGAAGCCCGTTCTACCCTCTGTCGCCAAATGATGGACCTCATGGGATTATACGAGTTGTTCATACGAGTCTTTCAAAAATTTCCTGGGTAGCGCAGTGGTCAGCGCATTGGACTGGAAAGTCAAAGGACCGTGGTTCCATTTCCGGGCCAGGCTAATATTTCAATGGCTATTTTCGACAGGACTAAATGTATTGCACTTGAAATATATGTTAGCAAGAATCCTCAACCGGGAGATAATCTGATTGCTACTGGTCTCCGCCTTGGGACCAGAAGAGCTTGAGGGGTAGGACCTTGAACTGGGGCGAATGTAGCATGTATGGTGTCCATACATACCACAAAAACCATGGAGATGTATTGTATTACTTTGATTATGTAGATGAAAAAACCCGCCTGCCTCGTGAAAACTGCTGAGAATGAACAATGGGAGTAGCAAAACTGGTAGGATTTATTGGAAAACAACAAGGTATTCTTTTTCTAAAAGCTAGAATAAATTTACCTGAAAAATTCAGACTAGGAGAATTTGAAGTGTAATAAGGAAATGTTTTACTTACCACATTGCCATATCGCTAGAGCAAATAGAAGTGACAATAAAAGAGAGATAGGTACTCTACCAAATGGACAGGAGCAAATAGTATGTCATATCCCTGCCCACCACCACTGATTCAATATGATATAGGCGATAAAATAAGGCATTCCATCAACATAAATTTTACTTTTGTTCTTTTTTTCTTCCAGTTAGTTTTCCCGAACTCCTTCACTTTTCATAGATGCAGTTCTTAAGCCACCTACCATTTGACCCTTTGACGGATAAATAGAGTGGACGATGATATAGATAGGATAAGTGTAATGTTTTCCTGTGTCCGGTAAAGTATGGTCTCAAATGAGGAGTTCATCTTCTCATCGGATGAGCAGGAAATTATAGAATATAGGTTGTGAATGATTATCATAGTGTAACTATAGACTAGCTACGTGCATAAATGAGGATTCACGTTGCGAAAGATAATCGTAGAACGATCAGACAGAAAAGCTTTCGTCTTAGGAAGTTGGAATACAATCAGCTGCTAATGGAAGAGAGCGCCTGGCAGAAATTAAGGAGGAAAATTATCATCCGAATCATTTACGGAGAGAGAAACATAGTCTAAACAGAGGAGGCATAGTCTGAACATCCGCCGCGAAGCGGCGCTCCACGCGAGGAATAGCATTAGAACTTGAATAACGCAGGCGTAATTCAAAACTCCTGAACCATGATAGTATGGTAGCGGCAACTCTTAAATATCATTAACCGCATATAATTTTGGTGTTTATCATGATGAATGATATTAAAAGCGATTAAAAATTTTTTTGAGCAATTGATGACACTATTGAAGGTGTTGCAATAATGGATGTCTGCGCAATAATTTTATTAAGGGCAGATATGCCTTCATCGAATCAAATTAAACATTATGCACACTCAGTCCAATATTCATAGGATATACACAAGCCATTAGGTAGCTGCTCTTAGATAATCATGTTTACTTCATAAAATGTGGTTATATCGATATGTAAAGAAACAGTTGGAAATCATCACCATGAAAATTAGCTTTCGAAATGGTATCAGAAATCATAACGAGTCGTTCATTTTAATCGGATGAGAGATGATTGATGATTTGACCCCAATATTTTTAAATGGGGAAGTTTAGTGAGTAATAAGCATCCTTTTTCTCATTTCAAGACATTACCTCAGCAAACTTTCGTAATTTGCATGCAAAAATGACATTTGGAACCCACTGTCATAAGCGACGTAATGTAATAAAATTTAAAAATCCCGGCGGTTCTCTAGCGTATTACCTTTGAACTAGTTATGCAATACGTTTACATATAGGCCGTCACTTGATCAAAAATCACGATTAAAGTCCAGTTTTGACTTTAAGAAATCCAACTGTTATTTCAGCGCTTTAATAATAGTTGCCGGTTTCATTAAATTTGACTAATAATTTATTCGTTAGCAGTTAATACTACGGGTAATAGATGTGGAAAGAGAGGCAAAGGTAAAATAATGAGGGTGCACAGTAGCAAGATGAATAATCCTGTAAATAAGGAGATATTAAATGCCGGAGGCTACAATAGAAGCCGAGTTACAACGGAAAGGAAAGGGAAAATAACAAGAAGAAATAAAACGTAGTTTAAAATAAGTAGAAATTATGACTTACGTAACATCAAATTAAAAACGTGCCTTTATTTATAGGCAATCATATTTCTATTGATAAATTACCACAGTGAAATATAAATGGAATCCGGTGACATCAATCAGGATGAATATAAAAAATTATTTACTTGAAGTCTTCACATCAATTGAATTTCCATATGCTTAAAATTTACAGTCGAACTGACGTGATCTTTAGGGCCGAGTGCCAATAGTATAATCTTTTTATTGGCTGTTGAGATTCAATATTGAGCTTTCACTAATATGGTATACTGTCAAATATAATAACTTAATTTTCTATCATCTTAAGGCCGGGAATTAAGTTCTTTCACTCAATTTAGCCCAGAGGATTTTATCTTGTTTTCTTTCACAACCTGTTTCTTTAACTCGACTTTTCCTTATCCAAAAAATTTTTTTACTTTCTTTCAACTTTTAGCCATTCAGTTCCCCAACGTTCTTCTGACCTTTTCTTTCCTTCGCCATTAGTACTTTTCCTCATGCTAGCTGATGCCAAATATACGCTTAAAATAAATCCTTATACATATCATCTTTGATTGAGACGTCCTGTACTAAAAATACATAAACCATAAATTAAATAGTAATAACAATGAAAATTATGCAATACCTATCTACATAGTTTAGGACATAATCAAACTTACTAAACATTGCACGACTATTTCATCAATTTAGTATGACATGAACGGTGAAATATAACCTATTTGACCTCAGACACCATGAATAATTGATTTTTCAAAGGATTACGTGATCAGATAGAGGGTACATTGTAATCAGCACCAATGTGAGATATGCCCTTTATCTAATAACGACCATAAGCCGTGGAATACACGTGGGTAATAAGGGTAATTACTTTTGATGAAATAAAGCATGGCTAAGGGCATTTGAAGGATATGAAGAAGAACACATTAAAATATGTGAATGAAATGATTACTTCGGTTTTCCAAATGGATTTTATTTTATGGGTATTCTTGATTCGTTTTGATTCGGGATATAATGAAATCGTTAATTAAGATAGAATGAATGCAGGGAAAAATTTACACGTATTTTGTTACTGCAGTATGCGTGTATATAACTTCAAGATGCTTCTTGGAAACACAGAGAAAAAATACTTATAGATAAAAAATGGGTGTCGTTATACAACATAAAGTAATATAAGGAAAATAAAAATGTCCTATTAAATATTGTTAGCTTATCTCTTCCGATTTCATATGTGCCATTCATCAATTAGTAAACAACTCGTTGTTGTAAGTAAGAGGAGATTTGGTGAAGTCTATTAATTATAAGCAAAACATAGACAGTTTCTTGAGTCCGTTGAATGCCAGGCATAGTTAATAGAAGAGTATTTAAGGAGAAACAGTTATAGAGATTATTTACTTCCAAAAAAATTAATAATTACCCTCAATTTGTAGTTCAACTAAGTTATCATCGCTTTAAAATATGGAATTAAATATCAGAACAACGAGCGCCACACATTCTTCGCAGAAATTCCGGAGATGTCGCGGCTTGCTTCCCACCAATCTCAGCCCATGATAACCTGCCGCAGAATACTGTATCCCATCAGCATTCCAAAGAGGGATATTAGATGCCATTTCCAACAACGTCCCCAGGTAAGGCTGCAAAAAACTATGCGTATTTTTCATCTAAAAGCCGCATTCATTTCTTCATCTAAAAAAAGACCAAGGACCAAGGACGCAGGACCAAGAAAGTGCCTATTTGTTTGTCACTGGAATTGATTTTTTTAACACCACAGTGGCTCTTAAGCACCCATGTTCGACCATTTCACTGTGCCTCTCTTACTATTTTAAACCGTAGTGAGGTTTTATAGTGAATAAAACTAATAATTATGAACTTCCAGTGAGTAGTATTATTATCATCTTTTGATATATCATGTTGCTGTGAGTAAATATATTTAAAAGCAATATTTAGAAATTTAGAACATAATTTGAAACCTCCACAAAAGGGAACGCCCCAATGAACAGGGCCCCAAGGCTCTTGGGGTTTTAAATTTACTGAAATTTTAGGCGCATTGCAACTACTAAGGAAATGCCGTAAGTTTTTAGGCATTGATTTTATCAAATGACGACAATTAAAAGTGAAAAATATTAGATTTCCCAGTGTTAGCAATACATCCGAAAACCATCTGATTATTTGCTGGAACTTCAGGCTGAAAATTGAAATTTACAGCCGTTTTTATGCAAATATGAAATTAGGGAACATTTTGTACACAAGAAAAAATTACACAACGGAATATCCGTGTCATTGCCACATTTTACAATGTTATTTTGCAGTATCATGTCTAAGTTCATTTTGACTATTTAATTATTATTTGGGAAACTATTATGGTGTATAATACAATCGTATGCATAATGAGAAAAAATTTACACGAATATTACTACTGCAGTATATGGCACAGCTATGATCCACAAAAGTATATAACTGAACATGATTTTTGCACACATAATTTTTTTTTCAATTTTCATTTTCATTCCTACGTTACCATCAGGCTAATTTCCTTATGACAACAAAGATGTATATAAAATAGTTAAATGAATCTTTTTACATTTAAAATGTAATCTAGAAACATAAATTTTCTTAAAAAATATGCTTCAGCGTAATAATATGATGAGCTTGGATGATGTTCGGCCGAAGATATCGGCTATATCCCACATTTTTGAGCAAGAACAACAGAATTTGTGTGATTCACACGATCTTGTGGAGTTTATGTAACTATTGTTAGTCTCCTTTGTTTTGGCACGGAAACCTAGGCCATTAAGTAAATCATAGCATAGCAAACTCTGGCGCATTTATATATTTTTCCTTTGAATTGCTAAGCTGTGCAGTACAAGCACTTCTTGTATAACCCAAGTTTTTACTATTTTTTTCTTTCTCCGCCTCTCCAAAGGGTCTAGTAAGCAAAGCTAGGGTCGTTGGTCTGTAAAATGTCTCGTTGGGAACTCTGAGTTAATGAGGTTAATATTATGAACTTTTTTGAAGTACTTTAAATAATTTGGGCCGATACAAAGGCCTTTTTTGCATCGATATGGAAATTAGTTAAATTTTTTGTTCAATTTGCAATACTTTTGTACTCGAGAAAGGAAGATTTCAAGACAAGATATCCCTCTCCTCTCCTGCAGTCTAGTGTTGTTACAATTTCCTTGAAATCCTGATGTAAACAATCATCAATATAACACGCTTTTACATCGACATTCAATATCTTCCAAGAGACTTGAAGGCTAGTCCAATTTTAAAATTTGTTAAATTGAAAAATTGGCCAAACCTTTTTACGAAGTCTCAGTTTGATTTGAAGAAGATCGGAGGTTTGAAGTGGTAGTTTCATATTTTAATTTCGGTTGGTCTGTTATGGCGTATGATCTTGATTATTCTCACCTTCTGAATCCCTTCCAAATGTGCAAATTTTTAGGCTTAATTTGACGGGGCTCCATAAAAATAACTTGGTTTTTACTCGCAAGCAATTTTATGAGCACTTTGAGCATTTTTTACATCATAGTGATTAATTTCATATAAAATCACTGATTGGATTCCAGCAATTGGCCATTCTCTCACCCCAGCCGCAGGTATGTCGTTATTTTGAGTCCATGCAAAATACAAGCGTTATTTGTCATTTAATAGAGTCACAGTGTGAGTAATTTAAAAGTTAAGTTTTAAAAATATTCTTAATGTACTGTTTACTTGGCATACATTTCTGTGCATGAGTAATTTTTTTAATTTTCCTTCTTTCGTCCAAGTCAGTGCTATGATAAAAGAATTCATTTTTTGTTGATGCACATTCGAGTCATGGCCTGGAATCATGATTTCCTACGTGCAAGGCAGGTTACTTGGGGTCTTAAGTGTTTGAAGCATACAGACCCAACGAAACGTCACTCTGATTCCGACGCCTTGGGGTACTACAAGGTCTTAGTCCTAGTTCATATTTCTGGCTGAATAGAACATCACAGGTGTGTCACCCGTTAGAATTATTAGTAGTGGTACCATAGAGAGGTAAAGGTCTGGTGAGTGTTTTCGGCAAATGTTTCAAGAAAAGTGAACCGTGGTTGAGAGCACACGTAATATATTAGTTAAGGTATAAGTCAGTGAGTTTACTCTAGAGAATCCAGGTACGATAAATTCTATAGAATATTACTTTTCATCTAACAACCTTTACTGGTAACTCAATCGGTCTTGGCGAAATCCCCGCGTCATTATAAAGAGGTTTACTACAAGAAGTTTTCTGGCGATGTTTTCTTTAATGGTACTTTCCTTAGTGTTTGGGAATAGGGGCCGAACGTTCCTTTAAAAAATAATGGGGAATGACTACTGATCATTTGGATGAGTTATGGCTTAAGCGGTTTGATAAGAAGGCAGTTACGGTTATCGAGAGAGAACACAAACGAGAGGATTATCTAATGAAAAAGTTAAGAGAGATGGTGAGTACATTAATTCTCTTACTTGTAGCAAATCTTGTGATAATGACGCAGATGTTATCCTCGAGATACTCAATTAATTGTGGAATACTTTAAGTATTGTCCCTTAGACCTTTATGAGGATATGCAGTTTGGTGCATCAGCCATTGATGGATAAAATAATTCAGATTTTCAATAATTTGCGAGAAATTTTTGTTTTAATGCTGATATTCTTTTATGAAAACCCGTGCATGAATTAAGGAGTGTTTAAACATGCGTGACTGGGCATATACGTTGAGAAAGTCTCAAAATTTGATCAAGCTATAATATGCCCGCGCGTTCAAGTATTTGTGAAATTTTGGGTGTTTGCACGATGCAATTTTAATGGTGAATGTGTTAACGCATCTACTGGCGTGGGTAAACACGGCTATATACACCGCAATGTTAACTGTAAAGTGAAGTCATAATGTTAGTTACCATGTCCGTGTGTCGTTGCCGAGGAGTTTCATAACCTATCCACATGTGGCGTCATTTATAAGCCTGACTTACATAACTAATTACTTAAACTTTTCATGACTTTTTTCATTTTTGATACAATTTTCAATAACTTTCTTGTAATGGTAAAATAAATTGAAAAATCAGTACCCATCCCCAGTCATGTGATTCACAGAAACGAAAATATTTGTTCCAAAATGTATTTTACGGTATCATTCAAGGGTAGTATTTCCTATTGATCCAGAGAAAATTTCATAACAAAATGATGATGAAAAAAATGCTCAAAACGGTCATAAAAATGTTTGCGAGTAAAGACCAAGTTACAATTACTGAGCCACGTCCAATAAAACCTAAAATTGCTGATTTGGAAGGGATGCAGATGGTGAGAGTAATCAATATCATACGCCATGACAGACCTACCGGAATGGAAATACGAAACTACCACTTCAAACCTCCGATCTCCTTCATATCACGCTGAGACTTCGCAAAAGGGTTTAGCAAAGCTAATTTACTGTTCATATAGTATGTTGTTACCTAAAAAGTGAAAATGGAATCGTCTTATTGAATTTGCAAGTTACTCGCAGATGTTAGAGAAATATCAGACACTTGTGAGTAACATACGCAGGAATAATTTTGCTTGCACTATGAATTACGTATGCGTACGTAATAGATTAGCGTCAATAATTAAAAGCATCAATACCCTCTATTACTTGGCTGTAACACAACATATTTCTACTAAAACATATTCCCTGCGTTTCACTATTATTCATGTGTACTGTTGACTATTACAAGTTGAAATTTGTATTTAAAATACATAATCTGTTTTAAGTTACTATTATTCCATGACGTATTAATCATTGACCTATTGCAATATGTACTCCTTTTAAGGGTTAGTATTTGGTAAACACTGTAAAGAAATTGCAGATATAAATTACTGCATCGAGGAAAGCGATAATTGGTAAATAGCGATGCTTCCAATGACTAAGTAGATATATAAAGAAGAAATACATGAACCAGGAATACGAAAGGGATGGCGTTGTGACTAATACCAACATTAGATTTCGAGAGCTATTTAGATTTCAAGTCCGTTGTATTCTAACGAAACGAAATAATTTGTGAATGCAATACCACATACAAAGGGTGAAAATTCCCTAGGAATTTCTCTCATGAATATTTCATGAATCCACAGTGACATTTAAACAATCCTTCCTTTCAGATGAGTATCCTCTTTGTGATGAGATTAAGTTCCACGAATCTGCATAAACTTGCAGGAGATTCTGTACACGGGATGGCAATATACTTGGAACAGCTTTTTTTACGAATTCGATTGTGTACCCGTTATTCAACTGTCGGATATTTACAGCCTCTATGTTCAAAATTTGCCGTGATAGAAAATAATAAAGTATAGTGTAAAATGTGAAAAACCTTTAGTTTCCAAACAAAAAGTGGAACTAAATTTTTGGAGCACTATAAAATAGGAATCATATACAGTCATATATACCCATCACGCCGTTTCCTTCCGGGGTGGGCACAGTTACAAAGTTTCGCTCATAAACGCATATTTGTATACCTAACTCTGCTTCAATGATTTCCTCCATACTGACCTATCCTTACAAACCTCTTTTGCCTCATTTACCCCCATACACCGCTTCATACACGCCCTCCTGTTTTTAAGACTCCTACTACTCCTCCTCCAAAGAGTTTCCAACACTACATTCAACCACAACTTTCTCGGCCTACCTCTACCTCTCGCACGATTCATTTCACTCTTATATATTCGTCTTTTATCAATACTCTCACAGCCGTTATGACCTCATTCTCACTGATCTCCTTTTCCATCATTACATTCTTGCATTCTACTTCGCAAGGCTCATTCTCAGTGCCTGCAACATTATTGTATAATTCTTCAAAATACTCCCTCCAGCAGTCCCTGATATTGCTCTCATCCCTCACAATCTTTTCACTTTTGTTCTTAATCGCATTCATTCCCCTACCGTCACCAATTTTAGCCCTTTTTACCCACTTCCAAAACAGCTTTTTATTGCCTTCAAAAACGCTCTGCATCTTGCTAGTATCATCCGCACGCATTCTTTCCTTGCATTCCTTCCTTCCAGGAATCATGTCATGAAGCATTATAGCGTCCTAGAGCTCGTTTGCTTTTCCACGCTGAAAATACGTTGTTTGTTGTCCAATGACGTCACAATATTAGTCAATAAGCGTTCTTTATACACACGGTACTTTTATATAAGAGAAATATACACGATGCAAAAATTACATTTTATTATATTTTAGTCTCAATTACAGCTTTGTTTAGAATTGGGCTTACAGTGCGAAATGTGAAACCAAGTTAATTAAATGCGTTTATGAAATGCATATATGTACTTTTCATTCATTTACTTGATTCGACCATTATAGCAATATGAAACATGATTTTTGCATTCAGAAGAAAATGTGTAAATACGTCACCAGATAATTTCGAAATACAGTGAAGCAAATACATTGAGCGGCCATCACTGGACCCTTGAGTTGATCGCCGCTTAAGGAGATGACCACTAAAGGCGTGGAAAATTTATCTTGATAATGGGATAACAATTTCGTCCCTGAAGACAACGACCGCTTAAAGAGGTAACCGCTTATTGAAGGTGGCCGCGGAGAATGGTTTTACTGTAAATCTCAAATGACATAAGGTTACAAGTTAAAATAGCAGTTGGTTTCCAAGAAACAAACTCGGTATCGTGCAGTTTTTTTCGATTTTATTCATACATATTCCTAATGAGTACACGTCAAAAAAGTTTTGCATGAATCTGTACAAATATCGCTCCAACCACCGTTAACTCTCGATTTGAAAACTAAAAAATTGAACAGCTCTACACCATCACTATTACAATCACGGGGAGACGCAGCCGATGTACAGGAAAGGGGGAGGGGTAGAACCAAAGGCCGCTTCGATGTTCGAGAATGAATGTTCGACTGAGGAGACGTGAGAGGAAAGCCGTCGCACACTCCGCCCCGAACAGCAGCACTCCGCCCCCGCTCCAATGCACTCCACAACCCTACGAAGTCCTCTTTCCCCACACCCCCCCCGGTTCCTTCTGTTCCTCGGGTTCGAGCTTTCCTCCAAACTCCCGTTCTCCTCTCTTAGTTATATCTCGACTCCATCTTAGGTCGTCTCTCTTATTGCCTCCCCTCTCTCCATATCAGCTCCTTTAAAACTCCGTCCTCTCAACCCACCCCCTCTCCTCCACCCCACCCTTCTCCTTAACCTCCTCACCCCTCTCCTTCGGGAACGCAAACAAAACGTCAAAGTGCGGCGGGCGGTGGCGGGCGGTGGCGGGCGGAAGAAATTGGGAAACCGCACAATACAAGCCCCCAGGCAAGGCAAGCGCCGTCGAGCGACGTCGCTCTGTCTCCACTCTCGGAATGGATGTCTGCCAGACGAGAAGAGAGAGAGATTGTATGTGTGTATGTGAGTGTGTGTGCCCCGTGCATGTACGTACGGATACTGAGTGTGTGCGTCCTCTTTTGGGCAGAGGCAAGCAGCACTCTGAACGCCACCTGCACTTCGTCCCCTCCGTGGTTCAGCTGTCGAGGCCCTGGCTGCGGTGGATTTCGAAGATATATTTTTAGAGGATATATTTTTCTAAGATTTCGAAAATATATTTGCATAAAAATTAACGCTAATTTAAAGTGGTTTCAAACGTTTTAACAATTGAGCATCGTTTTATTCACGCTCAGGAAACTCAAATGAATAACACCTGAATTGAACAACGAGTTGTTACATTCACACGCAATTTTACTCGCTGATTGAACATGAAATTACATAATGATAAATGTAAAAATGGATAAAATACGGTAAAAATTGGAACTTTTGCTATAAATAAAATCCCAATTCACGAAAGACTTATAAGAAGCAAAATCTTCTGAAAAATTAATAAGAAATAGAATAATTGCACTTTATCGATTGTGAATTATAAACAAATTACTATGATAATTTAAGTCAAAATGTGGCCACTTCATAAAAATGGCATGTGATTTGGCGATCATGGCTATGAGAGTGTTCGTTAAAAATATATTAGAGGAATAATTTGTATGTTTTGTGTCTTTACTGTGATATTCAAAAGCAAACATAACCCAAGTTTTAAGCGGAAACAAGAGTTTTTCATCAATTAAAGAATAAGTTAGTATGCAGTATTTTTTTTACTAAATCGCGATGGAACCTCCTAATGGCTGTGCAAGGAAGATCAATTCTGATTTAATTTCATCTGCTGACATTCTGCGATCTCATGATAGTTCCAGACGCACACAGCACCAGGTGATCCATAAAATCCATAAGTCTACAAACACCTTTCGTATTCACTGTGATGTCCAATGAATATAAAACGTTTTGTTCAAAACTATGGCTCAATGCGTCATCCAAGCCGCGCCCAACGCATTTTTTTCTGTGGAATTGGATGCGGGCAACACGAGCCAGTACTATTGTTTTGCTGCAGCATCCAAGTATCATTGTCACCAAGGCGAATGGTAAACATAGAGTAGAGTAGGGTTATGATATTATTGGTTCCGCCAAATGGGACATAGATGAATCATTGCAAGGCGAGAGGAAACTAATAGTTCCCACAAGAATTGACTACCATGACATTCAAGGTGCAAATAAAAATTTAGTGTATAAGAGCGCCTGTTTACGATCATATTTGGCACAAGGCGTCTTGCAGTCATTTTGTGCCAAACTAAATTAAGGAGACATTGAAAATTTGGAGATATTAGATTTTTTGAGCACCTATACAGCCCGCCTTGCCGTGAAAATATATTGGTGTATATTAGTTTAATGGAAACAAAATTTCACTCCCGTCTGTACTCAACCATATAATGATGAACTCAAACATTCCACGGATTACTGACAAGTACCACCCCGCCTCCAAGTGGCCTCCACCCAGATTCCTTACGAATACTCCACACTTGTTCCATCCATGGCTCAGGCGTTATGAATCTTGCAGCGGGGGATTAACGTATGGGTAAAACAATAATTGACGATGAACTAAGTTAAGGCCTTGATTTAGAATTAACGTGCTAGATAGAGAGCGTTTATAAAAGGATATACAATCCAGGAATGCACTAATTGAGCTCAAAACTGAGTGGCAAACCCTTTGCGAATATTGACCTAGCAATATTGAAAATTGAATATTGTACTAGCGCATGCCATGGTAATGTCACACTTTCTCCCAAAGGATTTTCTCCACAAGGGAAAGAGTAATTTAAAATATTGATCGAAAAGAGCGCCCAGAAAAACTATTTCAACACTGATTCATTTAGTTAACTTCTTTTAGACTCAATTTAGACCAGTTTTAAGGCTAGTTATTTCTTCTTTAAGTGAGGTATGCACGTTAGATTGTCTCAACGTCCACATACTTGACCACTTTGAGATCGCTAGTGTAAAAGCTGCAACAAAAACACAAGCTCATCTAATTCACCAGAGGTGACCTTATCTTTAAATCTTAATACTATTTTATATTCTGAGAACTGTGACTTTTAACACCTAAACTGCATTCACTTATCAATTAATATGTGCATCTATTTATGTATATGTATTTTAATTTTGGATGCTATGACGCATGTTGTGCTTACATCATATTTATATGAATTAATCGGAAAGATAATTTTATGCATATATCCACTCATAATATTTTCATAAATTCAATTTATGACCATGATCTTTGTGGATTCTTGCGGTTGGGGAGGAGTGCATGGGACTGTGTTTCATCCTACCAAGGCAGTCAGTATATTCATTGCACCATGAAATCCGCAAGGTACTGAGAACTTACTTAACATCCGATAATTCTACGCTTGTGCTAATTTCTCCCTAATTTTTTCCCCATGAGCCCACCTCTAGGAGGAAGAGAGTGTAGGTCTGGGCGGAGGGATGAGAGAACGCGGAGGGTAGGGAGGAAGGGAGCAATTCAACGAAAGGTTTGAGGGAAGTATGAGGAGAAGGGGAGCGCAGCCTATGGTGTTATGGATGTGGGCTGAAGAGGGAGGCAGGGGAGGAGGAGGATCATATGCTAAGGTGGTGGGTCGTGCGAGATATACGAATGGAGATGGGGAGGGATTTAAGTATAGGGGAGGGGTGTGGAGGACGCCCTTCCTCTTGAGCTAGGAATAGGGGCGGGGGAGGTTTGATTAATGATTGCCGCGCTAATTACGCGCCGCCGCAGCCTTAGCGGTCGCGGAGACGGTGCCGTGACAGACAGACAATGGGAGCGCGTTGCCGGGATGAGGGAGTGGGGATAGGAGAGTGGGTGGGTGGGGGAGGTGAAGGGGTTGGGAGGGCAAAGGGCTTAAAGGTGTGCGTGTGTGTGTATATATGCCTGCGGCGGGAAAGGAGTCTGGAAGGGGGGGTGGAGGAGGATACTCGAGGCGAGGGGGGTGGTGGTGTTGTGGAGGCGAAGTAAGAGATAAAGGGCGGAGGGGGGGAGGGGTCTGGTTTAGAAGTGGCGGTAAGAGAAAGGATTAACGCACCTCCGCTTCGGCGCCTCCTTTTCGGCTCCCGCCCCGGGCGGGACGAATGTGTCCTCCACACTTACATATTGCAGCGAAGCGAATTAAGTAGAGCATGGGCTACAGTTCTGTTCCCTAAGGATGCTCAAGGATGTGTAGGAGAAAGAGCCCAAAATTTAAAAAAAAATTAATTTCAAATAAAGTAATGATTAACAACTGATAATTTTCCTGCAAATGATATTAGTAAACCCTTTTCCGGTAGCAAACGGGGTTTTCGTTAACGCGGCGTCAACAACTATCCACGTTATCAGCAGGTACATTAGCCCACAGCGGAGCATATTAGACGGACCTTTTTTGATACCTACGGTTGCAATAAGTCGGCCTACTTTCAAATTTTAATAACCCTGATGATTTTTTATAATGAATTACTGACTCAAATTCAACACTTTATTTCACCAACCAGCGGATCATCAGGGCTATAAGACACTGACTAGTTGTTAATAGGTGAAAATCGGTAATATTCTTCCTAATGAAAGAGTTTACTATATCAGATTCCAAGCTTTATTTCACTAACCGACACCGGATTTCAGCATATAATACAATTTTCAAGGTACAAAATGCCGATACCGGTTCGGTTTTCTGTATTAAGTATGGAATCTGATAGAGTTAAATATTTTATTAAGAAGAATATAACAATTTCCGCCGTGTAACACCTGAGTCAAAGTCTTTAAGCCATAATTATGGTAAGTAAGACGCTTATCGAAACGTTGGCAAGATATAAGCAACCTGATGTATCACCCAAAAATAGAGGAGTAAAATAATACGGCCTGAAAATCAGGAACAGAGCTATGGAAAATTAAATTTATAACAGTATTCCAAGACAAAAAATGCTTACAATCTGCTGATATGAAAGGAACGATAATGATTTCAAACGTTCACTGAGCGTTCTATACAGAAATAATTCAACGTCCCAGATCTGAATACAAAAGAAGTAAATTGAGCAAAAATATTTCTCAAAGAAGGATAGGTAATATGTTTAAAGCCGTTGCCAATATTCCACATTTTGACGAATATAAAGCATGCGGACGATTTGGGTTTTTTATTTTTCAACTCTCATCCATTGAAAAGAGATTTCAGATCTTCAATGGTTTGATTGCTTAGGCCAAAATTCAAGGATAAGATTCTTGAGACGCGCTAAAGAAATATGTTATAGTTGAAGCCCTCAGAATCGAAAGTTTTAGTCAACGTTTTTGAAATACGTAGTTAAGCGCACAATATGCTCGCTGATCGCCATTTCTATAATGATGCTAAATTATTTTTTGATCAAAAAACATAGAGTTGGCAAGTAGATAAACATGGCTTGTAATTTGGACTTCAGAAATTTATTTTAGAAACAGAAATTATTAGTTTTGTCTTTCGAGTCAGAATTTATTAAGTCAAGTAAGTGCCGCGTTATACATTTTGCGGCTAGACTAATCGCGAGTGTTTGATGGTAAAAGCTGTTGATCACTCACTGGAATATGGTATTCTGTTAGAAGGTACCATATTTTGTGAAATATTGATACATGAAAGTATGCTGGAAAATTATTTAGTAGGGATGGAATGATAATGGCGGATAAGTTCTCGTCTCTTTGTGGGATTTCTCACCATGAGTTTATTTATTCACATCTATGTTCGTTATTGCGTATTGTAACAATCCTTCGTAGAAACCACAAGATTTAAATAATGCCATATCATCAATCAACGGTGACTTGTTACAGTGTTATATTCATACATACACACATACTCATCATGGCTATTCCTCTTGGAGTACACATACTTCCATTATGTCCTCTCCTTATGGGTCACTTTCACTTTTCTACACCCATGCATTTCTTCATACACGCTCTTCCGTATCTAAGTCTCGTAATACTCCTCCTCTGTAGAGTATCCTCTACCACTTTCACCCATGGATTTCATGGTCTGCCCCTTTCCCTCACACCGTTCACTCTACTGTCACATAGCTATTTAGTTATTCCACTCTCATCCATTCTCTCGACTAGCCAACCCAATGAAGCACACTCATTTCAAATTTCTATTAATTGATTATCAATCCCACATTTTTTCTCCACCCACTGATGCCTAATCTTTACATACTGGGAGGTCATTCATTAAAAGTGTATGTTGGTGATAATTCATAACTTGCCACTCACTCTTGAGATGGATTGCGGGGATATATGTAGCTGTAGACTCTTGTGCATAGCCCCGGCAAGACAAAAGTCCGTGGTTTGACCCCTGATCCTGGCCGTTTTTTTCCAACGACAATTTTTACATAATTTCCATGCAAATTCTCCGTCAAAGACTTCTTAGGATTCCTGCTGTATATAACCAACTCACATGCCTATCCCGATTCACTCAGATTTTCTTCCATGCAATAATTTCGAGAGGAGAATACTTTAGTGCATTATGATTTTCGCTGCCCTCGACAAACACGCATTCCCAGATATACTCCACTAACTACCTACAAATACTCTGTCATATTTTGCAGTGTTTATAATCATTTCCTTCCGTTTTTCACAAACATTCAGCCAAGGTAAAAAAAAATTATATTTGTTCTTCATTCATTACCCAACATCATAGTAACTCAATCATTGGCCCACAATACATAATCATTTTCACCGCTCTCACACAACTCTACACCAGTGGTTGGCAACCTATAACCCGCGGGTCACCAAGTGACCCCTGGCAAAATTTTAGTGACCCAGTAAACAATTCTCAACTACGACGATCGGAAGGTATTCTTGCCAACTAATGAAAGTGGGTGCTTTCGATTTACGGCGATGGCCGGTGGTAGACGGCGAGTGTGTTTGTATTGTGATGTGATGCGAAATGTGATGAAATTCTATTATTATGTAGCGCGTACATGTATAAAACATGTGCTAAGCATATTGCATCAGAAATTTGGTGCATGATGCCTTATTAGCTGACCTTGATATAAAGATATGCAGAGTCTACACACTCTCTCTTGTACACATTCCACCACTCAACTATGTCTGTGGTCTTTAACGCGTTCATCCTCTAATTCACTCTTCTCGTTACCTCACTGAAGTTATCCAAAAGCTTGCGCAATTCCAATGGGATCGCAAAAAGTTCAAAACACCATCTCCGTACAATAGGACTCGCTCATTAGCATCTCCAACCATAATATCGACGTTATATCCCTAGCATCTCCTCTCACATCAGCGAAAAAGACAGTGAGTTGGCATGATAACATTACTAATCCCTGATTTATACTCCGTATGGTTTCAAACAAGTCACTGAAACCTCCATTAACTCTCACACTTGCCTTTGTATCATAATGCATCGCCTTCTTAACGTTCAGTAATTACTAATTCATCCACTATTCTCCATAACCTTTCAAGGTTAATTTCTGGTTACCCTGCCACATGTATCCTCGAAACCCATCAATGCATAATATATTTTTTTCAGACATATATATTTCTCTCAAGTACTTGCTGAAGTTCGAGTTGCTGATCACTACACTCTCTTCCGGGGTAAAACTCATCTATTACATAGAGATGACTCTATGAGTAGGAAAACGATGTGCATCATACATTAAAATTTGTGGAAAAGTGCGATTCTGCCGTATTTATTGAGAAAGACATAGACTAATTTTGCGGGATGTGTTAGCGTCAATTTGGCAGTTCATGCAAAAGACATCAATAATTTACACCTAAATTTCAAAATTTTACTGGATACCCTATCTATGCCTCTGGCCAACACATTTTTTAATATTTTCACTGCCGTCACCACCTCATTCCCACATATTTCCTTTTCCATACTGGCATTCTTACCTACTCATTTGCTAGGTTCACCTGTAACATTTTTGTCTAATTCTACTTATTATCTTCTCATACACCTTCCTGACGTTGATTTCATCCCATGTGATGAGTAGGAGTATCCACCCATTCACCTCTAGGGGGTATTCTCTGGGTACGGATAAACCGACACGCAAAAATATTAAATAAATTTTTAAGTCATCAAAGAAAAATTGGCTTTCGCACACACTGCACGTGTAAAATAGGGATTAACACTTCCATATAATATTGTGTGCCTCCAAACTGACCAATAAAATTAATTTCTTTCTAATATATTGATATCATCACATTTCAGATTAGTTTTGGAAACTTCAACATGCTTTCCTGGTAAATTTGAAAAATGCGACTTAGCATCTTCTAATTTTGAGTGCTCCAATTGGGGCCAGTATTCACATGCATGGTACCATTCTCAAGATTGATTCAAGACTTACTTCAGACTGATCTGATAATTCTCGGAGACTGCAATAAGTTAATTATGTCTTGACTTCAGCCCAGCTTCGGCTGAATATGGTGGCTATCTTCGATAATCTTATGTTTTAAGTGCCTTTTTGACAAGTAATCGCGTTAATGAGAAACTTTTTATTCTTAATGTTAAAAAGAGGTGATCGCGATGCCTCTTGATGACGATTGTAAGCTAAAAGTCCCCCATTTTTATGAAAATCACTTATATTCACACACAAAATCACAGGCCACATTTTTCACAAAGGCTCTAACCAAAACTATTACACTGGGCTGGCGGTGGGCCATGAGAGTCTCGAAGGGACCTAAGTTACGAGATTGACAGAAAAATGACTATGAATACAAATTTTGAGGCGATGCTCATCTTTATTTAGCTGAAAAAAAGCTGATATCGTTTTACTACCGGACTGAATCCGGATCCAAGAGTATGTATGCAGAGGGGCTAGAATATTTCAAAGCACTTGAACTCCAACATTAAATCTATAGCATATTTGATGTAAATGTTTGTTGCTTCGTGCTCAACTCATTTTGATATTCTAACAAAGCTATTGACTTTTGGTTAGAATATCGTGACACGTAAAATGTTTCCATTTAATAGAATCGATTGACAATGAAATAGATATATTAGTGAAATGTTCACGGAACAATGAAAAATATCTAAAGTGTATCATAACATCATCTAGATATCATATTAACGTGTAAAATGGACAGTCTAAAAGGAATGTGTTATAGTGATGAAAAATATAATAATTTTTTATCCGGTCCATGTGAACTTTAAAACTAAAGTTTGAAGTTCAAATTCTGTGTATTTGTTAAATAGCTTTCATGGCTTTCTTTTCTGGTGAAGCCTAATAATGTGTATGTCCTGGCTTGAGCTGCGTATTTATTTAATTAGGAATTAATAATTATCTGAATATTATCTTTATTACTAAGGACGAAAAAGTATTAGCATTCATCGGTTGTGGAAAATTATTCCATTTCACATATCTAATAGAGTTTGGTGGAGTAAAATGCCAGGAAATCTCAAATCAAAACCAGTCACCAGATAAAAACCATGCCATGGAGATAAATATACTATATGGATAATATTATTAATTTATTGTTATACCGTAGGCCATCATACAGCTATGACTAATTTTGTACAATGAATCGTATTGTTATCCACGCATGGTATCGATGCATATGTCGAAGGGATTATTCCACTCTTATTTTGGAATAATCCATGAGCATTTATAGGTTTTTCGAAATAAACTGCATGGAAATCCATCATCTAACGAGGATACGTCGCCATGGCGTGCGATGCAATTTGTATTGTAAACAACACTGCAAAATCATATTGAAAAATAACCTTTCCAATTCTGCTGGACATGAGTAAAATCATATAATAACTTTAAGTGCTTAAACGAGAATTCTTTCAGTGCGTGACAGTGTTTGTTTCATTAATTGAATATGACGGCGAAACATATGAGGATATTGCTTTTCACGCACGAGTGGCTTCATTTGTTCATTATTTGCAAGCAAGGAACGTGCGTTAATATTGCCGTAGGGTATTTCTTAAAATTACTCTAGATTTCGTAAAAAATGTGCTCCCTCATACCGTAGAGCATATTGATGCAGATTTTAGTAATTCACTCCTACCTCTGTCAAACTTCAGGACATAATACTTCTATTTTTCCCGGTAGCTATATATTTTAATTTCTGTCGATTCAATCGCTGCTTTTGGTTGCCGATTTCCGCATGATGAAATTGAAATGTGATCAGTGGCGCTGCTGACCCCGATTACATGCTAATTATGACAGTTTGCGTACTTTCGCTTTGGAATTAGTTTTTTTCCACAGATAATCTTCGAAAAACCATCTATTTATGTTATTTACCAATGCTGATGCGGTGTGTATTGCAAGAAATAGGTTAATGTTTGAAACATCAATGGAATTGAACAATAAGTCATTTATATCACACGGATGGTGACCTAACTCCCCCTGTCACATGCTCATGCAGCTACTCGTAGGATATTATGTAGATATAAATGAAGATGATCTAAGCCAATTTTACGCAACGTGTGTCTTCTAAATCTTGGCCCTCAAAAAGCGTCAATAATGGTGGGTCAATGCAACCAGCGATTTAATTTGCTGTATTTTTGACGGACGACCGGCAATCTAGTTTACCTGTTCGGACGATAAAAGAAAGTATGTCTTTCAGGGAGAGTGGCTAGAAGCTCGAGTTAGTATAAGTATCCTCTCGATCCCGTTTCTCGCGATACTTCATCCAGCTCATACCCTCAATGATTGTAGCTGGTCTTTGTTATTAAGGAAGCAACCCATAGTACTTCAGCCATCTTCGATGGTTTCGCAGACTATAAAACTTGTACTGGCGAGGGAGTGTTATTTTCGCTCATATCGACAGAATTACAGCTACCATTTTAAATTAAGTGGGCTGCTGCAGTAATGATGGGATATTATGTGAAAATTTTAAAATTGGATAACGTAAGACGGAAATAAGTTTTGGACCGCATTTCATTTTTGTACATTAGTGTACGCAATAGAGCGTATTATATATAAATATATTTTCAACATCAACATACATACATCTCCGCGAGCCGCCGCATGGGCGTGTGGCAGGGGGTATTAGTTCACCAGCAGTGTAAAGGTGTAAGTTTTTTGGAGATGAAATGGTGATACGTATAATAGGAGTGTATTTAATGGAGCTCAGTTATTATTGTGGTCGCTTATTGCTCGCGGAAAGAACGAGTTTTTGTACCTATCTGTTCCGCAGTGTATCCAACTTATTTTATCGTATCTGTCAGACCTAGAGATGTAGTGAGGAGTCATGACAATTTTAGTACAAATAGTAACGGAAAAGATACAAGAATTATATTTTTTATTCTTTTCTTGATCGAAGCATTCTTTCTTTCAGTTATAGACGCGATGTTCTAATTAAGAATAAGTAATATAAAATTTTTTATGAATAGTTGGACTGGGAGTGACACATTCATATTCCTATCAACAATTTTAATGAGAAACGCATAATATAGTCGTTAGGTGAGATGTTGGCAAACAGTAATTTCGAAATTTATATAATTTTCTACGATAATACGCGTGAAAACCGAATCAAACTGCTTAAAAAAATCGGTAAAATGGTATCTTATACGCTTTATCTATGCCTGACTCTTATTAAAACATGACTGCTAATTTTAATGCATATCCGTACATCGGCTCCGGCAACCTTAACTAATCTATATAGAAGCAGGGGGGCGTTATATCAGTCCGAAGATTTTCTCTTATTGATTGATTTAACAGCCAGAAACGTATATAGGTGGCGCTTATTTAAAAAAAAGTGAAGATCGCGCGGTGACTCGAAATTTGACGTGAATGGTTGATAGCTACAAGAGCTTATGGAGTGTGAGTGGCAAAGTAATAATATCAATCATAAATGAAATCATGTTGCTCAGCGAGTATGATAGTAAGCTTCGGGTAATTCCATTGCTTTCGGATTTCACTGCGTTGCGTTCTCTTGGAGATGACGTTTCGTGACCAATGCTGGTGACATCTTCAAATCAGGTCTGAATGCAGACTGGTAGAATTGGGCATGTGTACATACTATCCTCAGGGTGGCTTTCCGGTATCGCGTCCAATCAGCATTGAGGACCCAGATTTTGGCGCGTTTTTGCTTAAGAGTCCTCTCCTAGTGTGGCCGATGGTAAGCTGGTTCATCATTGCACGCTACTGAAAAGCTGTCATATTGGTAATCATCCTCATGATCGAGCAGGGTGAAGTATCGGTTGAAACTGATTTTAGCAAAAGACGCCAAGACTTTGACTGTTTATCGTCCCATACGATGGTTGGCCTACTGCTGCCGCAAGAGCTGGCGGTGCTTGGATTCGCAGATCACAAGGACATGGACAGAGCTACTCTGGGTAGAGAGAGCTGGGAGAAAAAAGGAGAGAAATATAGAAAGTGCTCACAGTGAGTGTGAATAGAAGGCTGGGTGGTCATCCCACAACCACATATTGCTCGAGCCACTGTAGTGGTTAATGGCACGGAATGTCAGAACATAGGCAAATGAAAGAAAGAGTAGTTGAACAAAATTGGAAATGACAATAGTGGACTGTTTGCTCACGGAGTGACTCACTGTTTGTTTATTTTTTACCATAACTAATGGTGAGAGGGAAGAACACAATTTCGAATCCTATCAGTTTGGAAACCGATATCTTATTTTTCCGCCTCTATCAGCTCCTGAGATATTGTAAGTAGCCAAACTGGTATCTTCCAAGTCAACCTTTGAACTCGCTTGTCTTAAAATTTATGCAAAATCTTAAAATCACCTGTGGCCACCGATTCTCCAAATATTTCGAATAAATCCCTCAATCAGCTGTGTTATGTTCTCTGTTTAATCGCAACAGTTAATTAAGAAGAATGACGATTTCTTTTGTTTTTCTTTTTTTCAAGAATCGGTTGGATTTCCTTTGTGTGAAGTGCACTTTCCTTGCATTTAATAAGATAAGGACCGAGACCTTCACTCAAGGTATGTCAAGATAACGTTTTTAGGACTCCTTTGAGAGAAAGTGTAGGTCAACGTACTTGGCAATTATCCGGTAGATCACAGCTTCGTCAGCAAATAATTAAATTAACAAAAATAAGGTATAAGGGGGGCCAAGCACGTCTCCTTTTGGTGTGCCTTTTAGGATATCACTCACCGTATGATGGAAAGAATGTAGTTGAAAGCTAATCGTTGAAAATATTCAAACATAGCAGGCGAAATATGATAAAATTACCATGAGAAAAATTCGGCCTGGACCGGGTATCGAACCACGGAACTTTGGTTTACCGGACCTATGAAAATAATGTGCTATATGAAAGATGCAGGTAATAATTTGGTCTTATAAAAGTCAAAGTTTCACAAAGCCACACCATCCTACCTTGAAAACAGCAATGGACTCTTTATGGGACCATTCTAGTTATAAAATGTTCAACCAATCATCTTTTGCGGTTTAATGTCAGTACTAAAGTACGTTTGAACAGCCAGATAAGGATCAGGGTTCCGCAGAAATGACATCTAATGCACTGCCGGTATTTGAGCTCGAGCCCCTAAAAGCTACTCCTCATACCGCCATGTCAATTTGATCCTTGTATCAAGCTCAAATATCATTTGCATGAAATAGGAAGATAAATTTAAAAATTCAACATTAATGAATATAAGACTCCGGAGGCGGTGACTGTGCATGGAGTGTACTTAGCTACCTTATGTCACTCCTCTTTGTGGAGACCGGATGAATGGCGATAACGCGCGTCGTATAAAAGAAAACGCCGGACTGAATCGTCAGTCATGGCCCCAAATAATTGAACCACGTGCAAATGTCTTGCGGGGATAGAATGCACACACAGCCAACAAACAAACCCCTTTCGCTTTTGGGAGCCGCAACGAATCCCAAACGCCGGCGAGCGAGTGGACATGTCCCACGAGAGGGAAGGAGGCAAAAAGGACCGATTCTATATCTTCATAAATGTCAACCACACTATAATATACTCTCTCTCATTCCAGCCGTGCGGCCGCTATGGAAACTGTTCATGTATATTTTGCCTCCTCTCCCCTCTCCCCCTCCCCGACTCCTCCCCACGAGCTGGACCATTCCCTTTTCCCGCCCCTTCGGTCCAATCCTTTCCCGTTCCTACACTACACCCCCCATCCTATGTTCATTTACTCGTTATGGCGAGCGCCTGGGCACTTAAAATCAACGGTTGGGCTTATGTGACATCCGCTCCGATGGGATACGCGGAGGGAGGCAGTTGGAACAATGCTCCCGCGGTGGTCAGGCCGCTGGGAGGGGTGGGCGGTCGAGTGGTCGTGGAGCGCATCATCCCATACATCCCCCTCCTTCGGCCAAAAATACCCGTATTGTCCACCCGCTGACCCCTTCCCATTTCCTCCACACCCAGACTTCTCCCCCCTATTCCTATGGTCACCCATACATTCCTCACCCTTCTCCACATCTTTACACAAAAAATAACTACTACTCTCATCTCGATGCATATATTTTGTAGAGCGAACTTCGCGGGGTATTAAAATTCACGAGTAGTTAGGTTTTAATTTGGTCCGTTAACTCCTCAAAGCTTCACGCTAGGCGAAGCTCGCTAATCCCCATACGATAAATTAATCGGTGATTTTTCAACTAGCGACGTGAAGGTACGGAGAGGAGAGGACAAAAAATTCGATATAATTATTCAGTCTAGAATTTTCGGTTCCAAAGAGCGCGGGTGGAGAATATTGCCGGGTTAATTTATATGCCGCCAAATCTCTACAAGGATATTAATTTTATGCAATACAGAATTTTTTCCGGCATTAAAAATGTCAGACTTTCGTCTGGATCCTAGCCTGCCAATACTAAATTTATTTACCTCATCTTTGAGATAATTTTATGATTGGATGTGCCATGGCGATTTCGATTCGCATAATTTTGGCGCTCACGAGAACATTGAAATTCACGTGCACAATTATCCGCCTTTCCCGACAGGTTACTATTGAATAATCAGGAGTTTTAAGAAAATATTTCAGCATTTATTGAAATATCCTGTTCAAGAGAGTTGTTATTCTACAATGGACTATAGATGTTTTTTAAGATGGTAAAATTTGAGCTAAAACACAAGTTGAAAAATTTAGACTATGATGAACTCATATAACTTTCTGGTTGCCATTATTACATTAAGCCTGTTTAATTACTGAACAGTACCAGGAATAAGGTCAGGAAACGTATCCAATTAGGCCAGATTTTGCACTGAAAATACTCTAGAAGATAGTGTTTCCATAGCATTGACAAAATAAATGCTATGTTAAAATAAAATTTTTCTGTATACAGGGAAATATACTATACTATGGTGGTCAAAAAGATTGTTACCTCACTAGAAGGTGGACTAATGTGACTAGGTTCTTAAACGGGATAAACATTGTTCTTTCCATGATTTCTTTTATCCAGTTGGTGTTATGAATCAGCTGGGCTGAGATAAAATATAAATATTGGTGTTGTTAGGCTAGACTACATGGGTTTCATGAACATTATATACAGTAGAAGCTGAATACTATATACTTATACTTCAGCTGTATATATAAGCTATATTAGCTGAATATTATATACTATATACTTAGGCCCAAGGTGTAGAAATTTAAATGAAAAATTACAAATAAATAGAAAAAAATCTCTCTCAATCAATTTCAACATTTTATTCTTCATCCTCAATTATTCAATGATAAGGAGGAAAAATTCTTTTTCAGTAAAAAAGCATATTGTCCAAGATGTATTTAATCATTCCCTGCAAATGATTTGACTGAAGTTATATATATTATTCTGAAGTTATATAATTATAAGGTTACATCATATACATATAATTTAAATTACAACTAAAAATATTATTGTAGTGAAAATATCCGTAGTTCAAATAGCCTTCGTAGAAAATCTGAACAATCCATGGGTAGGTTTACTTCCTTGATTTAGAGCGAGGTGACAGATATCAAACAGAGCGGTATCATTAAAGAGTGGTTTAGTCATTAACAACACACGTTAGGCTACCCTATTCCAATTGATTAATGCAAAAGATTTATGTGATAACTGTAGCGTTCTCATGATAATTTTCATAGGTTGTCTAACACACTGAAAATTACAAAAATAATTCTCTTAACACTGCGCTTATGGACAAATTCCGCGCTGCAGCCAAATTCAGATCTTATGGATAGT
Source organism: Ceriagrion tenellum (assembly GCA_963169105.1). NCBI lineage: Eukaryota > Metazoa > Arthropoda > Insecta > Odonata > Coenagrionidae > Ceriagrion > Ceriagrion tenellum. The sequence continues at coordinate 132,178,613 of OY720636.1, read as the reverse complement.
GAAAATATGGAGATTTTTATAAAACTCTAAGGCATTAATAATATAACGCCATATTCGGCTTGTGAGTCAACAAGGCAAAACAAAGTCTAAACGTTAACCTAAAAGGAGTTTTTACAAGAAAGTCGGCATAGTTCATTTCACGGATTTTAGAAATTATTCGGTATAGTCTGTAGCTTATAACCATTTATTACAATTTAATGGTATTTAACTATAACTTATCCTATATGAAAGAGATTCCGAAGGAAAAGAGGGAGAAATTGACAAATATTTATTTGCCCAATTGTAACAAAAACAGCTAAAAGGGTTTTCACAACCCTCGAAAATTTTTTCATGGGAAATACATCGATAAGCTTTCAGAGTGGGCAAAGCATATTTCAGAAGTTTACCCTTACACAACAGTGAAGCATTAAAAATACCATTAGCTGGAAAAAGAAGATTAAGATCGACGGAAATCAGCGCTATCCAAGAATGATGAAGATCGAATGGACGGAGAGAATCATCAATGGATACCTTCATTGGAAAATTGAGGATAAAAGAAGTAAAATGAAAACTCTGCTGCGGAAGCAATCTAGATAGGCATATTTTTCACAATAACATTCGAATAAAAACAACAGTACTAAAAGAAAATAATGAATAAAAGAAAATATTTGGTGCAAACACAGAATGGAAGCAGGAATAAAATTATGAAGGTCGTCAAATTTAAGAATTTTTTTGGGCTGAAATCAACAGCTGATAGGAGAATGGAGTGGAAAGCGACAGCAATCAAATCTTAGGGTTGATAAATGCGAGTGGGGTGTTGTATAAGAGCAGGTAGCGATATTTATTTTCACACATATTACCAAATATCGAGGAATTTTGATAGTAAAACCGGGAAATACTTGGAGTTAAAATAATGGTGTGTATACTTATGGAATGGAGAGACAAGAGTAGTAGAAACCAAAGGTATTCGTCCCAATTCGTGACTTTGAAACAAGCATAGATAAGAAAACAAACCCTTGAATAGAATTCCTGAAACCCTGGAGCTTAAACGAGAACCCATGATGACTAAATACTTACATACATACCAATCACGCCGTTTCCTTCCTGGGTAGGCACAGTCACGAAGTTTCACTCATAAATACATATTTGTACACCTAACACTGATTCAATAATTTCTTCCATACTGACCTACCCTTGCAAATCTCTTTTGCCTCATTTATCTCCATACACTGCTTCATACACGCCCTCCTGTTTTTAAGACTCCTAATATTCCTCCTCCTGAGAATATCCTCAACCACATTCAACCACAACTTTCTCAGCCTACCTCTACCTCTCGCACCATTCATTTCATTCTTATATATCTGTTTCGTTATTCGACTCTCATCCATTCTCTCAGCATGGCCAAACCAACGGAGCACACTCCTTTCATGTATGTCCATTTCTGGAGCATCTAACCCACATTAATTTATTATCCACTCATACCTGACCATATCCCATCCTACTTTTGTCACAAACACTCGTCAGATAACTCATACCTACGGCGTTTAGTCTACTCTAATGTCTATCCTGACATACCCATGTTTCACTACCATCATCATCAAGATACGGTGATTACTAAATAGCAATCGAAAACCGGAGTAAGGCTATACATTCATAAGTGGTTCTGAAATAAATTTTCTAGAAGTTGGTTACGAGAACCTTATATTTTAAAGACTTATCCAAGCCATGGCAATCATATCGGTTAAGTCAGAGACCAATTTTTACATGTAATCTAATCCACAAACACTAAACGTTTTCTCTCAAATAACGAAGGCTTAATATTTTCTCTCAAAACAACAGAGATTCAGTCAAAAGTTACAATATATACATATTTCTATCACGTTTTTGGAACTAGCAGGACCAGGCGATTAAATTTAGAGCAATTTATAGCTCAGAAAATGAAGAATTTTACCTCAAGTGGATAATTAGACAGTGTCATATCTTATACAGATACAATTATGACCAATTACAATCGTTTAGTGAACTTGGAGAAATTCCTATAAAATTTAAAAAATAACCAAAGGACCAACATGAAACTGGATACAGTTAACTTGAAACGCCAAAGAAATCGGTCCAATGTGGGGTACTCGTATCTAGCAGTTATGTAACCACGTTTATTGTGTGACTAAAGTTTCTTTAGAGCTAAGAAATTCAGGAGGTCGAACAAGACATATGCCATAAAAAATGAGAGAAGAGGAATAAGCAGTCAAATTTGAGTTAATGGTTTCATCAGTAAACAAGAGTTCGCCATCCAGGTAGCACTTAAAAATGAGTGTAACCACTTAAAAAAAAGCGTACCTTTATAGTCATACAAGTAGTTCGTGACTAGGCCCAATTGAAAGTGATTTAAAATTTAAGTGATCAAACATTGAAGAAAACAAAATAAATGCTTATTAACCATAAAGTCTAAATATCTGGATCCATCTTCATAACCTAGTAGCAATATAAAACTCCAGCATACTAAAAACACTAAAAGGATAAAAAGTCTTTATAATCATCAATATTCCATTTCTAGATTTTAGAAAAAATATTTCATAGAAAAAGAGTTTATTCAACACCCAACATCAGTCAGAAAGAAAGAAATATCATGAGAGCTACGTAAATTACATCGAGCAGAGCGAAATAATTGTTAAAAGCAAAATTTTGCAATTTCTCAAATTTATTCAAGTGTTATTAAAAAATTCCAGGCACTTCTCCGAATATTCCTTATCTTAATATTACATCCATCTTTTCAGTAAGCTGAGGGTCCACGCGGAGTTCCATTTTTACGCCTTGAAAACGAGATACTTTCCTTCATATAACTTGATATTTTTAGAATAATTTTCTTTTTCGTGCTTTCAACCTCTAGTTGAAAAGAGTCATTAACTCGAAATGAGTGGTCGAAGAAGATAAATTTCCTCCTTTCTTTCAGTGGACTTCTTTTGTCGCCCCGAAGCGGGAAAAATTTAATGACCAAGATAAATGGACAGATTTGCATAAAGCAACTATTCCACAAAGGATGCGCGCTCGTTCTGCGTTAATAAACTCCATGACTACAATTTTTGTCTTCTCGGAGGAAAAAAAAGGCAAGATCGTTGTGCGATTGAAATCGCTCTCACTTACGGCTCAGGTCCGGGATGATGGAAAAAATAAACGGAAGACAGTGAGAGCCCTTTCTCTCGCAAGAGGATGCTATACATAAAAGTTAATCCCTTCCCCACTCACTCCATTCTCTTTAGTACATATGTACATAACTACATGCACAGCCCCGGAAAGAATTCTGCAAAGGAGTAAACTGACGTCGTCACGACGGTGTTGCTTTTAGATACAAAGCGAAACAAAAGCCCACCGCCGCCCGCGTCAAGAACGAGAGGGTAACGATGTCGTTAAAACTCGCGCGTTATTGAAACAGGCCTCGTCGAGAGAGAGAAAGAGGGAGAATGAGAGAAAGGCTGAAGGCCGCTGCCGTTAGGGTTGATGGTCTTGCCTGGAGGGGAGGAGCAGTTTGCCGTCCAAATAGGCGAGGAGGCCGCCTTCGGAAGGGGAAGGAAGTAGGCTGCAGCTGAAATGGCCAGGATGCGGAGGAAAGGATGGTGGAGAAGACAAATGCCTGGATGGTCAAGCGGATACAGCAGACCAGTTTCAGTGAGTTGAATACCAAATCCTTTACCATTACCCTTGACACAATTTTTAGTCACGCAGATTAAGATATCAACATGGCAAGAAATTTCAAGCAAAAACTTTATCCAATCATAAAATCATCTTGATATGTTATCTCATGTTAGCTTAAAATAAAAAATCATTCTGCAAAAGATATCTCCTTCACCTTAAAATGGCACTAGAAAGTTATTCATTGAAATAAAGCGTTATTTTTGGCTAAAATACCAATAAATCCACATAATAAAAAATCGGACTTTTCCACGGTCAAATCGGCCAAAGATGAAATTATAATAAAAATGATTTGTTACAGTTGAGTACCTTCAGTCATGAGCTTCTGTTTTTTGCTGTCAGCTTCGAAATGCAAGAATGAGTCCATTATACAGAAAATGAATGTGCACGGTAAAAGCTATTCGCAACTTCCTGTAGACAATTGCAACAAATACATCTCATAACACAGCATAGGGTTGCCAAAAATGTGTTCTATTTTTAAATCATGCTTTAAAGAAAAATATTGGCGAAAAATGACTTCTAACTTTAAAAATTTTTAAAAACACTTTTTATCCAATGTTTGGGAACTATTTGGAATTGACGACGAATGCATTCTGGAATAAATTTTAAAATCAGAAGAGAGTGTTCAAAACTCATATATTGGCGTAGTCCAGCGTAATGCCATTCACCTCCAAAGAAATTATTCAACCAAATCTAGAATCAAACTCGGATATCATATCCGTCAGCGTTATGTATTAGTCACTCCTCCAAATATCAATTCTAATGCCAAGGATACGGATGGAATTCCCGGAAGTATAATAATTACAATATATTTTAAGTTCTTGATTTTAAGCTATAATTTGCGATTAGAACCTGGATTGTGCACAAAATGGAACGCAATACGTCGACTATCAACACTCGTTCAGCTTAAGAATCAAATTGTATATTTATCCTATATCCCCTCCACTAAACCCGTAGCCAAAGGTATCAAAGAAGGTTCAAATATGGATTGAGGCATTTATATGTTGAAATAATTTTGCCATAAAAATATTGAAAATGGCATTTTAACCCCTAAAATGCGTGCTAACTTGGGAGAAGCGACGCGCAACTTACGTAGTAAAAATATAAGTCTCCGTAAAAAGAATCGGAATATTTGATTAAAAAAACGGTAAAAAAAGCCTTTTGAGCAAGTTTTTATCAATGAGAATTGTGACGTGACTTCCACGTGAGAGATCACAAAATACGTAGAGTTTCGTTGAATGATGACTACATTTCTCAGCGTGTCAGCATTTCACACTGGGATGAGACTGCAAAAACTCCAGTCAAAAAGAGTTAACAGCGTGTAAATGCCAAAGGATCTCTTTTTTTATTGCTCTTTGTTTCATGCGATGACGATAAAATACGATAAGATCAGAATAAGCCCTCGCATTTCTCCGCAGAAAGGGCGTCTTTAAGCCAGCATTGTAAAAATTTAAGTACATGGGCTGTTATACACGTAACCATAGACGAAATTGCTACGGTTTCCCTTTATCGGCCAAGTCCTTCACACTGCAAGTACGGTCGAGATGGTTTAATTTCCCTGAATGGGGGTTTATTTATCGTCACTATTCTCTATACATATGAGTTCATATCTGCTGCACGAGGTAAACGGAGACAAAGAGATACCGAACGATGAATTTGCATATATCGGGAAAACGTTCGTTAAGGACCCTAGAGCAGAAGATAAAGTGTAAGTAATTCAAACATGCTGGAAGGCAAGTTATTAGTAGTGTGTTGAAGAAAAATCCGAAGATGATTGTCTCGGAAAACCAAAATAGGAATTTTTAAGGGACAAACATTGACGAAGCCCACCTTTCAGTGCTCTAAAAAACTTAGCAGGCCAGGAAAAGCATACATTTGGAAAGAGTGGGTTAGGTTGATGAAGGAATCCTTAGTGTGAACAATGAAACTTTCAACAAATAGGAAAACAGCTCTACGGATTGACCATTATATGCCAGATGTGTTGTAGTAATATACAATCATCAACCATTGGACTTTTTACCCATGAATGGGAGCCTCGGACTATGGCCACAGCCTTGACAGTCAACAGTAACAGTCAATTGAATTTCTTTTTATACAAAGACTAACCGCTTGATTACATTGCAATACTACTGAAAATGAGTCATGTGTTGACTAAAAAAAATGAAAAAATAAATAAAAACCGAAGAAAACGATGCCAGAGGAATTCTAAGGATTTTCTTAACATGCAATAAGCACATTATACGGCAGTATCTACCATACTTTATACAATGTTAATTCAATATGTATTATAAAAATAGCAAATATTCAATATGCACATGTGCATAGTCTTAAGGAAATGATGGACTGAACACGTGAATTTTTAATTAGGGCTAAGACCGATCGAAGTATTTATAATGTTGCTCGAGCACACTTTAGCGCGCACCGGGCAAGTGTTATCGATTTACTCTATTTTTTCTGACTAGAAGGAAATTAGGCTCAAAATTTAAAGAAAAGTAAAACTGTCTAAAGTAATAACTGACGTATAACCGTGGATAACTAGTAAAACGGGAATGGAAGCGAGAATTTTTTAAACGTTTATCAAACTGAAATTTCCTTATGCCTGAGGCGGAGGGCTAATGAAAAAGTAAATGTACGCTTGTACGATTTTTTTCGGGAAAACTCTTCAAATATTTGAATTAGGAAACAATTGGATTAGTAAATTTAAGGCTAGAACAAGAAGTTGAAAAATAAACGTTATTGCAACTAAAAATCTTTCATAAGACTAACGATAGTAATAACCTCTGCACAGCAGTCCATACACATTCATATTTCTTCACATCCTTTGAATGAAGGCAAATGAACGATATTACGTCCTTCAAATAGCTGAATTAAAATATACCCCAGGAATTTGGAACTGATTTTTAAGGAATCCACCCATGAATGAAACATGCAATGGTAAACCAAGCATGTTTTTATTAAACTCTCTTACTAGAGAGTTCTTCAAGTGTCACAGTCCTACAGGAGAGACAGAGATTAGAGAAACGACAAAATATGGGAGAAAACTCCAGACTCTTAGGACAAGACAATTATAAATCTCAACATTTGTTGACAAACTTGAAATAAATATTTTCACCCTACTCTATATTTGCCTGTAAGAAGAAAATCGAATTATTTATTAGAGAGACAAACTGTAAAACGGAATTCCAGTACCAGACATAACCGCAGAACTAATGAAGATTTTCCATATAATAAATGGCACAATTTCTCATTCTGTCCCCATTTCCTGTCTTCCAGTCCTGATAAATGTTCCTCACCCGCCAATTTTTTCTAATTCGTCCGACCCCGCATCCATACAACATATCCTCATTGAGTTCTGAAGGTTAAATCGTGGATGTAGGTGCTAAAATTTCAAAGAGCATGCTGGTCTATAGAAGAATCGAAAACAATAATTATTTTGTATGGTTATCGAACTGAAATGAACGTAACTGTGTGGATAATTTTTAAAACAGTGAAATGGAAATATAAGAGATGACGGGTATCTCTGATGTTGGATGTTCAGAAAGGTGCATTTTACCAGTCTTGGTTGAAAATTCTTTTCTTATCTCTTTCAGTTTCCCAAGAACCCTTTTTCCTGCTTTCTCGAACTTTCCCACACAACTGCCACATCTAACAAGACGGAGGACCCCCGACTTCTTCCCACAGAGGCGATAGTAGTCGATTCTTTTCCAATCCCATTCCCCTCCTTCATTCACCCACAGTCCCTTCCATTACATCCCATTCCGATTCCCTCTCATTGATTATTACTACATGATCCGGCGATTACACATCTGCTCCACCTAGCCTCTATTTTGGTCCGCACCTGCTCCCGACCCCGGAGGAACATCTCCTCTAAAGGCAGGAAGAGAAGGAAAGGAGGTTGTCGAGGAAGAGAGAGAGGTTGAGGGCATAGGGGGAGGAGGTTTGCTCCAGGGTAGCAGCTAGGAGCGTGAGGCGGGAAAAAGGAGCGGTACACCCCCGGTGGCATTAAAGGCCAAATATTTTTATGCTAGTAATATTTTAAAAGTAAAAAGTTTAAAAGTAAAACAGTCTATGATGATAGCAACTAAAATTCATAACGAATGAGGACTTGACCTGAATAGCAAACAAAGAAACACGTGTTTAATAAAAATCGAAATGTTTTTAGATTACATCTATACATATTTGAAAACAATGATTTGTAACGGAAATATAATGAAAGTACGTAAGTATGTATTCAATTTTACATTTACATATATAAATTAGGTATATAAAATTGTTCCCTAAAACTTGATTGTAAGTTACCTCTAAAGAGGTTTGATATGCGGCATCTGTTATACAAAGGAAGGGCGACAGAGAACAGAACCAGTTCATAGTTTGACCCTTAGAGTGACAAGGAAGGCGCATGGGAAGAAGAGAAGTTGAAGAACGCCTTGGGATCGTCGTGGGAGAGCAGAAATGAAAAAAATAAAGAAATTAGAAAAGGGAAAGAGAGAAACTAGGGGGGGCAGCAGTTTTTGAGGTTAAGAGTAGATTAGAGGATAAATCTGATGAAATACGAGAGCTTGCACATGTGTAATTAAGTTCAATTTATTAAATTAATTGGATATTCATTACTTAAATAAATTACATATCAAGGGTTACTCAAGTAATACAGATATAATTGCGGTTAGTTTCGTCATTATGAATCATTATTAATCACTAAATTTTGCTAAGCCGTTTCAACAAAAAAATTACTCAAACGTCATTTCCCTCATTTTTCTTTTGGCTTTTGAAATTGTATCCATGCGTACTTGTATGTTCGGTGTATAACTATAAATTTATCGTTGTTTCTAAGATTCACTGATGCATGCACAATTTGAATTCAGAAAAATTTTGCATTTGTGGGGTCTCTCTTACTTTGGGCTTAGGACAAGATGTCAAGTAATATGTTCGTTTCCTTCGAAATATGCTTGAATCAACTCTTAACTGATCAAATTGAAAAAATAATATTATCGGACAGTTCTCATATTAAAAATTGCACAATAAAATTTAAAAAAATAAAATCATAGCAAAAATTTTATGCAAACTGAGTAAACTGTGTTAGATATCGGAAAATTTTATAATACGCTCGAGTCTTCATTTGCATTATTCGACCTAACGTGAAAGCTAGTGACCCAATAACACATAACTACAACATACTCGTCATCACTCATAGTTAATCAAATGGATAGAACAAAGATTGGGTGAGAGTATTTTTAAATTGATACCTAATGAGTATATAGCCTGCCCTTCTCTGTCATCTTCGATTAGTAACTACCCCTACTGCATTTTCCAAAGCCAATATTTTTTTGCACAAGCACTTATTTCAACATTATACGGCACTTGACTAAGATCAGAATATATAATCCCTCCATCAAAATGCGCAACAGTACAAGCTAATTACTAAAATGTATTCTCACATCTAAATTTCCACAGTTTCTCTATTTAATAACTCTCTTGTTGAAGGGTCACTCCACAGTTTATAAGAGACTAATATAAGCATCTACACAGCTGCATCAATCACTCTAAGTTGATTGACACACATGCCTAAAGGCACGTCGTCTGCATTGACTGTTTTCTGTAGCTGTAAATATAAGGCATATTATAAGATATATAAATATATTGCAGTAACATCGAAACGCTTACGCATACATGCAATTAGATTTCCGCCAGAAGGATACGCCAAGATGCGCTTTAATGTAATACTAGTTGGTCTTAAATCATAAAATAGCATTTTTACTCAGGAATACGTTCTATTTCTATTATTTTAGTCGAAGGTGATCAATCCGAATCACATCAATGCTAATACAAACATTATGTTTCTATGGAATCGTACCACAGACTAGTAATCGTAGTTTGCTATAAAAATGCAACATTCTGGCCCGATATATTACGTGACAGTGACATAAACATCCATTAGTGAGTAGTTTTTTGGAAGGAATTAAATATTTCATTAAAAAAGAAGCAAAAAAGTTTTCTGCCTCAGAAAAAATTACGGGGGAAAATGAATTTAAATTATATCACCTTATGATTAGCTTTCTTTATTTATTTTAATATAATGCATGCTGAGCACATTAATAGGTTGTTAGAAAGCCTTCAGCTATTTCACTAAACTGCGACAAATTAATTCCTTTTACGCCGCTGTCTATCACGCTGATTTCCGTGCGCATTATTTTTTCTTTTGTATTCTTTTCTTCTTTCTCGATGGCGAAGCCATCACGAGGCGTGATGAAGAAAAGAATGCGGGAGACAGTCGGGGGGCCGTATGCGAGGTATGGGGTAAAGGGGAGTTAAAAGGGCTGTCAGGGTGTCTGAGAGAGAGAAATCGCGGGGTAGAATGATGTTGGAATGAGAGAGTGGGAGCGGTCGGGTGCGGAGGAGGAGAGCGGAATTGGGGTTAGAACACGGATGAGAGCAGGGGAGGTCTGTCTCTTGGGGTGCGGGGAAGGATTAGTCAAAAGGAGCGGCTGCTTGGGTGCCATCGCTGAGGATGAAGAGTGCCGAGGAAGGGTAATGATAGACGGACACGACGGAACGCGTGAGAGGACGGATGAGCGAGGACGATCTAGAGAATGCAGAGGGGAAAAAAGGTTAAAAGTGACGAAAGGCGCCCGGAGGAAGGATGAAAGAGGAAGGGTGACAAGCCGGGGAAAGATAGAGAGAAGGAGTTAGATGCAGGAAGAAGACAGAATGTGAGAGAAGCCATGGAGCTGAACACATTATTCCACTAAGTGTTGATCTCCTCAGGGCGAAATAAAGGCACTGTTAGAAAAAGAAATTGATGAAAATGCAAACATTTAACAGATCACTGCATCGGTTGAAGTAAGAGAAGAGTGACCTCCATTGATGATGAATGCCCGAACACAAGACAATAGTCACCGTATGACACGTAAAAAGTACACTGCACTAGTATGACAATTCAGTCGACTGCTCTGTGATTTAGTTCGCCGCAAGAAGATGGAAAATGTTGGAATTAATGCAAATCAAAGGATTATATATTGCACATGTGAACCTATTTGAAAACTGTGTTATTGATATATCTTTGGTTCTCTGAAATCATTTTATTCTAGAAAAAACTTTAACCAAGACATATGCAAATTGAGTTTCACATATTGATTGAGAAATTTATAGAAAAAAATTCAAAGCATGACAAATAGGTATATAGTATTAAGTAGAATAGGTTCATTGATTCCTAACTGATTTTACTTATATAGTTATCGAAAAATTTGAAATTTTATTTCAACACCGAGATTATTAAAATTATTCCGTAAGAGTTGAAAACGATAATTCTTCCCACTAGTTGAAAAAGTTCCAAAAATATGAACTCTCAGATTGATTTATGAAATTACATGCGCAAAATTCTTTGGCTCTAATATCCTCTGGACTCAAATGGTGAAGGTACTTTAACTGTTTTACTTTTGCTTTATTATTTTTGGCACGAAGCGTTTCACCAACTTACAGCATGAGGAAAAGTGCCGGTGTTTTCATCTCTAAAGTGGATAATTATTTTAGGTGAGAAATAGTGAAATACTTAGACCACTTTTCATTTACACATAATGTTAGTCGTGGAGGCAATCATGTAGTTGAATGTGTTTAAAGGTTTCAAAATACCAGCCAAGAAAAGAGAGGGGAACGAGGAAAAGGAATATAAAGAGGAATAGATTAGATGCTGTCGCACATATTCATTCATTGGTTGTTTAATCCTAAGATTGGTTGACTGCAGTTCTCTACCCTTTTATATCTATTGTTAGTTCCCTATCCTCCTGGTATCCCCTCCCATGTACTTTCCTCTTTATTTGGCCCATGAACTTATTCCTGGGTCTTCCTCTGGGGACTTTTTCCTCAATTTTACCTTAAATTATGCTCTTCAAAAACCAATTGTGTGGGCAAATGTGATGCAGTCGTACGTATAACCAGTCAATGATGTTTCAATTCTGAATAGATGAGCAATAAATGATATTTTCGGCAGAATGAAAATGGACTAGGAAGAGCAGATGAGAGAGCTGGAAATTCAGGAAAACAACGATCGTTGTAGAAAGTTGCGGGTCTCTCCTTGGATCACTAAGGGATAAGTGAAAGGGGATTTGAGGATGATTAAAGGAGACGCGGGATGGATTTGATATAAAAGAAGGGGCATGGTAAATGAAAAATGGCAAAAAATACAAATACTCAAGGTTTAACCGGATTATAGTCATAAATAGTGAGGTTTTTTATCTGTTATTACGTAGAAAGGGCTAGTTAAATAGGAGTAGCTGGCTTAAGCATCGATTAACCTTAGGGTTGCGTAATGTATTCATAACAAGAAGCTTTTAAGTCTAAAACTGAAGGGGTTTGAATAAGGAAATAGTGAATGACTCTCGAGCAACTTGGCTGACTGTATGATGCTTTATTTTATCTTTTATCATTATTCTTGCATCTGATTCTGCCAGTCCTGAGAAATGCAAAGAGAGGAAAATGTTCTGCGTCTTCTTAAAAAAATTAATTTTGATTCGACGCCAGTAACCAGCCAGTCGTCGAACCGAGATGTTGTGTTCTCGTTCGCTCTCTCACTAAGTTCACTAGCGAGGTGCGTCATGCCTTGTGCCACGTGTGGCCGCCAAATTAAGCGCGGCAGCGCTCAGCTCCAGTGTGGTGCGTGCTCTGACATACACCATCCAGCTTGTCAGTCTCTGACCGAGGAGGATGTGAAGCCCCTGGTAGACCTCCAAAAACTTTGGATCTGTAAACTGTGCCATGGAAAAGACAGATGGTCTCGGAGTGATAGCACCCCGATTAGGGGTACCAACATCATCCGCCTTGATTCTGCCAACACCATAGAACAAGTGGACAGTCAGCCTTTGTCGGAGACACCAGAGATGACAGCGAAGGAGATGCGCACCCTATTCAGTGAAGTCATGAAGAAATTAGACTCACTGAGAGAGGACCAATCGGCACTCACGAACAAAGTAAGTGAAAATAGTGCATTACTGACTAGTCTCTCAACTAAGTTTGACGCGATTCAAAAAGAGCTATCAGGTGTAAAAGATTTGGTAACCGTATTGCAAGAAAAAGTGAGCGAACTTGAAATTAAAACCATAAAATTAGAACAAGATTCATTTAAAAACTCCGTTGAAATAAGAGGTGTCCCCCTTGTTCAAAACGAATCCATCGAAAATGCTGTGTTGAACATCTGCACCTCCCTTAAAGTGGACGTGACCTTGGACGATATTGACTTTGCCTTCCGGCCAGTCTCGTCAAAGCAGCGCAGCAAAATTACACACACCACCTCCCATAATTGTACGCTTTGCAAGGCAGGGCAAGAGGACCCAGCTCCTAACAATGCGGCACGCCAAGAGAAATTTTAACACCAGTGACATTGGATGGCAATCAGAGACATCATCCTCCTCCTCTCAAACCATTTATATTGATGAAGCCCTTACTACAGGAAGCTTTTTGAATTTGCCAGAGATCTATAAAAGAAAGGCAGAGTGAAATTTGTCTGGGTGAGAAATGGCACTATTCTTGCTAGGCAGTCGGAAGGCAGTCTTGTCTCAGCCATCTACTCATAAAAAGATCTTGATCTTCTTTTATGAGTACTGGACCTGTCCAGCAAATGACCAAACCCAACGACCCGGCTCCTTATAGCAATATAAAAATCTCGCCTGTTAATCCGCAATCACCAACTGCCCATTTTGACGAATTTAAATTATATTATGATCATAGCGATGTGCGTTTAATTGGTATTACTGAAACCTGTATGAAATCATCTATTTCCAGTGATTTTGTAGCACTTCCCAATTATCGTCTGTTTAGAAATGACCGCGAAGAAAAGAGAGGAGGTGGGGTGGGCATTTACGTCCACGACTCCTTCCAAGCGACACTTATTGGGTCGTCCCATGGTGCATATTCGAACCAGCCTGAATATTTATGCTTAGAGTTACGTCGACCGCCAACGAAAATGTTAATCTCAATCATTTATAAACCTCCCAAATCTCAAAATTTATAAGACTTTGAAAACTTTCTTGGGTATCATATTTCAATGTATGAAAATATAGTTGTGATGGGAGATTTTAACGTTAATCTGCTTGAATATTCTTTGAAAAAAGACAAGCTGTTGGAAATGCTAAATGGATTTAATCTCACCATTGTGGAGGCCGGGCCAACTTGCCATACGCACAATTCCCACTCTGTTTTAGACTTATTTTGTGTTGAAAATCCTAAGGTGGTTAAAATTGAAATAAATGATGAACCTAACATGTCTTGCCACGATCAAATGGCCCTTATATATGAATTCAAATCCCCAGATCCATTAGTAAAATACATAACCTTTAGAGACTTTGGCTGTTTTGACCACACCAAATTCCTCTCAGACCAAAATAATAGAGACTGGGATTCAATTGCCAATGATCACTCACCGGATGATAAAACAGAAATATTTAACTCCAACGTTATATATACATTTGACCGAAACGCTCCAATTTGCTCCATTCGCGTGACCTACCCACCAACTCCATGGATAACGCCCGAAATGAAGACGACAATTATGAGGAGGAATTATGCCCGAGCATTGTATGAAAGGTATGGTGACCCTGATGCTTTTTCCTCGTAAAAGGTATTGAGAAAGATCACGAACATAAAAATACGGGAAGCAAAAAATAAATATTATCACACGCTATTCTCAAAAAACCAGAGCTAAAAAAACACATGGAAAAACCTGCTAAATATAGGAATAGTTACAAAGCCCAAGGATGAGAAGTTAAACATTCACCCAGATATCCTAAATAACTACTTCTCCACTAGAAGGCGACAATTCTTCTCCGAACGTTCGCCAGTAATGAGACAGTTAATCTTAACAATCGATTCTTTTTTCACACGTGAAACTTATAGAAGTCACTAAAGCATATAAAAATATTACCTCAAATGCAAGAAGCTACGATGAAATCCTTATAGATTTTATAAAAAAGTCATAACCAATGATACTACCCGCTCTTTTAAATATCTTTGACTCCTCATTACAACTAGGCATATACCCAGCTATTTGGAAAAGAACCTTATTGCGGCCAATACCTAAATGCTCCAATCCTTCCTACCCGAGCGACCATAGGCCAATATGATTATATGTGCCCCCGCGAAAATACTTGAGAGAATAGTTTTTGATCAAATTACCTCATACATTACCAAACGAGACCTGCTCGACCCAAGACAATCTGGTTTTAGGAAGCGACATAGTACGCGAACTATTCTACTTCGCTTAACTGAAGACATCATAAAATTAATGGATTGTATACAACTAACTGTGCTTGTTCTGTTTGATTTTTCACAAGCATTCGACTCCGTGAACCATACTCTACTATTACAGAAGTTAAAAGGGCATAATTTTTCTGGCAGTGTATTAAAATGGTTTCGATCATATCTTACCGGGCGAATGCAGGCACTAATAGGAAAGACCGGAGATGCATCTAACTGGCTAAACGTGGACACAGGAATGATGCAAGGATCTGTTCTCAGTCCATTATTATTCTCTGTTCGTTAACGACCTACCAAAATTCTTAACTGAGAATATTTTCTTTATGTTAACGACTTCCAAATTTACCAACATTCAACACCAGAAAACCTAACACACACTATTGATAGTCTAAATGCTGATATTGTACATATTAAAACATGGGCTGAGGCCAATGGTCTGAAACTGAATGAAAATAAAACAAAGGCCATCATTTTCGGCAGTAGGAACCTTTCCTCTAAGATAAATTTCCAAATTATCCCTTACTATCACAGTCAAAAATAAAGCTCTCCCCTACGAAAAACAAATAAAAAATCTAGGAGTAATAATGGACAGGAACTTAAGTTGGAATGCCCACGGCCTAGATATTGGGAGTAAAAGCTACAAAACTCTTCACCATCTATACAAATTCAAAAACCAGTTGCCCACAAACATACGAAAATCAATCGTAAATGCGATTATTTTCCCACATTTTGACTACTGTTGCGGTGTACCAAGTAATATTAATGAAGAAACAAATAATAAGCTTCAGATAGCGATGAATGCTTCCATCAGATTTGTATGTCATCTAAAACGATGAGAGCATGTTACGGATTCATAAGGAAAACTAAAATGGCTCAAAGTAAGAGAGAAGTGGCTTTATTTATGTATTCTTTCCACCTTCAAAATTTTCAAATCAAGCTGTCCACCGTACATCTTCAACTCTTTCACCTTCAAAAAGGACATCATTAACCGTTTAACAACAGAAATGTATCATAAATCCTTCATAACTACAGTATCAAGAAATTGGAATTATCTCCCAGTTTATGTTAAAACATGCCAATATGTACCTTGTTTAAAACAAAATTATTTAATTATATATTCATGAAAAACTGTAAACCATAGAAATGTAGTTTGTCCATTTAAAATTATCATACATAAACATAATGTATCTTGAATTTATTTTATTGTGTATTATGTATTATTTTTTATCATTTGTTAACTTTTTCTGTGAATATATCATCAAATGAGTTCTTGTGAATTCCATATCAACAGGATATCCAATGTAATGGTGTGAATATTGAGTAAACCGGATTATTATTTTTATCATTTTTGTATGTTATAACATGTATTATAATTACTATTTTTATATATTTATAAAAATGTTATGTAAGCTTTATGCTATGTCCTAAAAAGTCTGAAAGGCCTTAAAGGTCTAAGACAATAAACGTTTTTTTATTATTAAAAAAATGAAAGGATCCAACTTTATATTTTTGGTTTCATAATTTACCACATTTTGTAGATAAATCACAAAACTTAAGGTGTATTTTCAATGGCAGTAGCTCGCTCTTGTTATATATACAATATAAAATTTAAAAAAATAGTATTTTCTGGAAAACCGCCATATTCACTCTAAATTTTGACGTCATAGTAGGTAATTAATAAATAACAACAAATTTTTGTTGCGTACCTTTCACAAGCTCTATGCTCATTACATATAGCATTCACTAAATGTTACTCTGAAGCATGCACTTTATCTGGAATCTCACAAAAACGCACCATATATAAAAGTTTTAGGGATCTTGTTCCAAATAGTCTAATTAAAAATATTTTTTATAGTGCCCTTTTCCTTGAACATTTTTATTTTTCCAAGTCGCTATTACTACGTCAAATTGATTGCAATTTACGAGAGAGAATTTTCAGTGAGCTGAGCAATTAATAACATAAACGAAGAAATTGTCATATCTTAGTATACTGACCTTAGTATTGATGAGAGCTCGTCTTTTTATTGTGTAATACTCGCAAAGCTCTACTTTTTTTCCGGTACTTGAAATCCCTCACTTAACTAATACGACGCTGATGTGAGAATTAAACTTCAATCTACAGGAATTAGGCGGCAGTAATGGTAATCAAGAACCATTGAAAGCACATTTACAGTATTTTCAGCCATACAAAAAGAAACTCATCAAATAAATTTCACTTAAATGCATAAATATCTACCTAAAACTACAAATATAGGCAGTAATTGAAATGGCACGAGAATTAAATTTTGAAATTTTTCCTTACTTAAAGTTTATCATATGTAGAGCTATCGGCCCTGTATTCGAAATTTAAAGGAAACTATGTTAAACCAGAAAAGAGGCCATCGGCCAGAAGAAAAACTTTCTATGCAATAAAAGTCTGGATCTGGAGCTGAGAAAGAGACTAGCAAAATGCTATTCATGGAGCGTTTTCATGTAGGGATCTGAAGCGTGGACATTAGGTAAGAGGGAAAGGAATAGAATAGAAGCTTATGAAATGTGGGTGTGGAGAAGGATGGAAAAAGTATGATGGGTAGATAGGATGAGAAATGAAGAGGTTTTGAGCAAAGTAAAAGAAGGAAGATCGCTCCTAAAGGAAATTAGGAAAAGAAAAAGAAACTGGCTGGGCCATGTGATGAGAGGGAAAAGTATTATGACTGTGGCACTTGAAGGTTCAATTGAAGGAAAGAAAAAGAGAGGAAGGAGAAGAATTAAATTGGTGGATCAGGTGAAGAACATCAGCTATGATGAAGCAAAGAAGGAAGCTCGGGACAGAAGCGGATGGAGACGACAGTGGTGTACGGGACCTGTCAGCAGACTGAACACCAGATGATGATGATGTTAAAACATGTTGTTTGTGAATCTTGGACTCGTCATGTCACCTTGGCATATGTGAGCAACATTTATAGTAATAAAAAACGTTGGTATGGTTGAAAATGTTGGTATGAAATATAATTATTACGAATAAATGCCCTGTGGAATACGAATATGAGTTACAATAAAAATGAAATTCCAAAATAGACAGATGGGCATTAAGAAATTGTTCCATATTCATCTAAAGATATCGCATTAAAACTCAACATAAAATTTGCTCCGACATCCTTGATTTTCGGCAAATAATTTAACTGGCTCACAACGCTATTTTCCGGCAAAAAATTCATGATGTGGTTTACAAAGTGAAATGGCGGGCCCAAGAACACATGGCGCAGCGAAAGAGAATAGAGAAAGAAACTGAAAAAGCTGCGAAAATGTGCGGGAGTGTAAGGGAAAGAGAGATACGAGGATGGGAGGGGAGGATACGGGTACAGAGGCAGGGAGGGATGAAGGGGAAGAGAAGAAGAGGGAAAGAGGAGAGGGAATGGCGTAAGAGGGTGAAGGAGGAGGTGGAAAGGAGGAGGGAGGGAGGGAAAGGAAGGCTGTTGTCGAAGTTGGCGAGCATCTTCTTGAAGAGCGCGGACGCCGGAGGAGCAGAACGTGCCTGGAGTGCGTACACCACCGCAAAAGGGGTGCGGGAAAAGCGGGGGAGGGAGGGAGAGGAAGGAAGAGGGAGGAGAGTGGGTGAGAATGAGGTGCTGAAGGGGTGGGAGGGAGTTGGAGCAGACGATTTTGAGGGGGAGGGCAAAAGGCCAGGTTGGTGTGCCGAAGATGTCAAATGGGTGAGGGGGATGGGGGTTTCGTGAGGGCGGTTTTGGCTGTAGGAGGAAGGAAGGAAGGGGGAGGAAAAGGTTTGGAGAAATCCGTGTGCGTGGCATGGTGGGAGGAGGGAGAAAAAGAGAAAAAGATGAATGATGGGAGGCCGAGGAGGGAAATGAAAGTGGAGTCGGATGGGAGGTTAGGGGGAGGGGGGGAGGTCTGAAGGCTGGATTAAAGGGAACGGAGGAATTCATTGATTCCTCCGCTGGAGTTTTGCTTTGCCATTCCAACCTTGGTGGAGCAGAGATTTAAATGCCTCAACTAGTCGGAGCCAAAATACACCTCGAACGGAGCATGGGAAGAATACCAGAAGCTCTCCGCGTTGAGGTCGTCTAGAAAACAACCACTCACTCATACCTTCATCTTATACGAAGACTCATGAATGGGATGATGGATACATAGATGGTGTTAGATATGGCGTTTTCAAACAGCTGAGGTTTTCGTCGCCCACTTTGCATGCGCTTGAATAGAAAATAAGCGTTTTATTGCTGATCGGCAACTGAAATATAGAGCTCAGAGGCAAATGTATGCTTATAAAGTTGACTTCAATCATATGGGAAAGAAAATTTTGCAAAAAAAACTAATAATAGTTCGACCATTTTCATTGAAGATGTGCTTGGTAATTGGGAGTGATTAGAAACCCAATAAACGTATGGATCATACAAAGATCCTCCACCATTCATTTATTATGGATACAGTTTTATAAAGTGGCTCATGGAATGAAATGTTGGTTTCTACATCCACCATTTGAATGACGTTACACTTGTGCTTCCAAAAAGTCTAATCTTCCCTTGATGATGATATTTTCCCCATTTACTTTGAGCTCTGATTTGCATGCTAAAGCTGATTGCTGACACCAGAAGTATACTGGCTAACCAGCAGTTTATGATAACAATATTTGCTCCACCGATGTATTATTAATGTTTCAAACTCGCTGAAAATCGGAGCAACTTCCAACTAGGGCATAAAACATTCGGTCAGATTAAGAATAATTAGGACATTTTAGCTCTCTGCACTAGGGTCAAATCGATAATTCGATAATGAAATATTACTTTCATCCCTGACTTAAGACGTGAACCCGTCCCCCTTGACTCAGCCAGATTCACAGTTCAATTGCACGCTTTTTCTGGAGCCCTAATTCACTTCTGCTCTACTATTTGCTAATAATGTGCATCAAAATCAAACCTTTAATCCTTCAAAAAACATGGCTCCCGTGAAGAAGCTGGAACATGAGGTAGTGAAGTGAGGAAAGCATGATTTGACTACTGCAGATATTTCAAATATTATGAAAAAAAGGCACACAGAAAAAGTTGAATTTATATTTTATTGTATGCGTGAATATTGCTTCATATTTTACGAATTTAGAACTAGAGACCGTAAGGCAGTTATGTTAATTGCATTTTATTTTAAAGCACAATTACTCATACTGTGGCTCTCTATAACCCTGGGAATACCAGAGTTTTTCTAAAACGCTCAGAAGGTTAAGGCGGCTGCTGTGGTAATCGCGAGCCATTGAATTTCATAAGAATTCGAGTAAAAGGGAAAAAATCTTTTACCTTATTTAATTTTAGTACATCTGTTAGTGCCTTGGATATCGCCAAATAAAAAGTAATAAAACTGACGCAAGAATTTCATTGTACATATTTCGCCTTACTTGAGGAAAGTAACGAGATGGGTTTTCATCGTGGAATTCAAAATTCAGGAGAATATAATGCGTACACTTGTTATTTAGTCACCCTGCCCCGATATTTAATAGCTACTGTTACATTAATATGCAACATAACATTTCACAAGAAGACAATTTGTACAGATGTAATTCAATAATTTTGAAAAAAATGTGATGTTTTATAAGGCTACCTACATGTTACAATAGTATGGAATTAACAAAAAAAAGAAATCAGCTTGGTGCCTTTATTTTAATTGTTAACAATCAGGTAGCAATGATAAATGAAGAGCTAGTTGGAGATTTGAGAGCATGTTGTACTTTGCGATCGGATGTGGAGTGTGCAGTTGAAGAGGTTACTTGCATTCATAGCAGCCATCTACTAATTCCATGATTTTTTGGGGTATGGTTGGCAAAGATAGTACAAATACAGTTGAAAACCGAGCTTTTATCTGGCATAAACCGTACTAAAAACGCTAAAAAATCATCTTTCACTCCCTGGGTGAAATTTGTAGTCAAGAAATACCTTAATCTCGCTATGTCATGACTCATATTACTTGTCTTAACTTGACTGCCAGGGTACACTTCCTCAATCGTTTACAGATGAACTCTAGGACGAAAAGATATCAGTTCGGATGAAAATAAATTGTTAAATATGACTGCAGATAACACTGAAAGATAGCGGAATGAGTTTACTATAATACCTACACGCTATGGAAAGAGTAAAATCCTGACTGTTAAACAATCGTGTAAGTATCAGCATGCTTTGACATAACGTTATGCTTTCCCATACAAAGCTACGCAAATTCATGCACAAACGTTTTGTCACTGCACAGAGATAGTAATTTAATTAATAACTTAAATGTTCTTTTTCATTATCCCTTTGTAGAGTTTACGTAAAATACTATTCGATTGAAATTGATAGACTGGACTCCAATTTCCGCTTACATAAAATTTCCATCATAACATTTCCAAAAACATTTTTTATTGATACTTGGAATGTATAAATTAATTAATGGTTATTTAAGGAAAAAATAATAAATATTTGAACTTTTCTTAAAATTTATCAACGTAAATTGAAGAAAATGTCTATACACAGCAAGTTCACATCCTCAGGTACTGACTGTGTTTAGATAAGTCAAGGGTTACTAACTTGAGTTAATATCCAGTATATAGGCGTATCACTAAGGTTGCAAGTATAGATAACTGACAAATGGTTGATATGATTTAAAAAATAAATGCTATGGATTTTATAGTGAATAAAATGCATAGTTGAAAAAACTTTGGCTTGGTACTCCCAACTTTCCGCAAACATACAGTAAATCGTAACTACATGCCTGCAGTAAATCGCAGCTACATATTTTCTCCTACTACAACACGGTCCCCGAAACACAATTAGAATCAGCAACTCCTGGAGTTCAAAAAAGCCTCACGAGCTCGACGAGACACGGGTTGCAGGAGGACAACCCTTCATTAAGTTGTACCGATACGCTGATTCCACAAGTAAAAAAGAAGACAAAGGTGCGCTGAACGTGTAGGAATAAAAAAGACACGAGGAAAAAAGTAGGTAGGTACGAGTTGATCGGAAAGGGTCCCTCCTTTGTTTTATTTATTTATTATCTTCTTTTTAAAGTAGCACACGCTTGTGCTTTCCCGTCGTGAATCCGGAGTTCGGCCGTGCGCGGCCGCGCCTCCAGCCAATTTGCCCCCTCCCCTCTCTTCCCCCATGGCTGGAAAGTCCAGCAGAGCTCACGTCTTGGGATTCCAGGTGTGTGCGTCGGTCCCCCCCAGACGAGCTCTCGGGTCAAAGATTCCACTTGCCCCCTCCACCCCGCCTCCCTCCCGTCTTTCTCCTTCCTCCCCCTTCCTCTACGCCTCTACAATCCCTCACCACTCCAACAGAAGTCATTCTCCTCCTCCTTCAGCGCTCGCCAAAGCCTCACCTCTCCCCGCCTCCCGACGCACGACTCTCCGACCGCCACCTCCTCCTCGCCCCCTCTCCCTCCATCAGCGTCCTCAGGTGCACCTGCCCCGCGGCACTACTCCCCCTTCACCGCCCATCCTCCCCCTTCTCACCTCCCCCAAAGGCTTGAAGCACTCTCGTTGGAGCACACAAACGAACATTTGCGGAGGATCCTTCGGGATGCTTGCGTGGAAGCGAGGTGATGTGGTATATGAGGGCAGTAGTGGTGGATGGTGTGCGGTTCTACCACTAGTAGTTCTCTCCTTATAGTCTCTCTCTCTCTCTCCCCATCTCTTTCTCTCTCTCGCTGAGTTACGACCAGGAGCGCCGAAACAAGAGCGTGTGACGTCTGCGCTGGAGTTAATGAACGAGCAAGTTCGCGATCTCGCCGTGTGAATCAAAGGCATTCCGGCTTGGGCGGGGGACAAGTGTTCGGTCGAACTCGCGAGATTCTTCATTTTTGTCGCGCTTGATTCATTGGAGTTAATTTTCTTCGCAAACCTCGGCTCTCTTAAATCAATTTCATTCCAGAGTTCACGTCTCAGCTCTACGAGTACCCACTTCCCTCCACATCTCTATCCTCAATCTATAGTCTCTTTATGTTACAGTAAGGCATCAATAGCTTTCCTGTCTTATCCCAAGGGATCTTGGAACCAAATTATACATTTCCATTGCTTGCATGCATTTGTATGCCTATAATATTTAAATTTTATTACATTGATATAATGTTTTATTCATTGTTTAAAAAATCTAATATTCTAGTTAAGTTTGACAATTGCAGAAGTTGTGGACGTCTTCTATGTAATTAAGTTGCGTTCAGACTTTAAAGTTCTATCATGACGCCTAAACTACATTTACTCGTGCAACAAGATTGTAGGTTTGAACTAAATGGGAATAAATCCACTACTATATATCTGTTGCAGAAGTTATAATACCACCAGCATAGGTATCCTCGCTGTAGATGCAGTTAACATAAAGTCGTCGGATGAAGTTGAAAACCTCGGATTTACCTTAGCCTCAGACATATCGTGAGGATACGCATACAAAAAATATGGCTGCACAGTCTTCAAAAAACAGGGATTTATCAAGTGCAAAGTATGAAGGTCCTCTGTTGAAATAAGTCAAAGAGCGGTGTAACTTACATCTGACTTGCCCACACCTCGAAGTCGCGAGCATTTGGGACTCTATTCAAAAAGATTTAAACCGATAAGTAAACAGAATACAGGGGAAAACATCGCTCTTCGTTTAAAACTGCTACGAACGAATATGCTGTGTTCCACAGCTTTAAGAGCTATTAGCTTGAGAGCCGCTAGAGACTCGGAGGCTGCACGCTTGGCTAAAATTACTTGAGAAATACAGAGGTCGGTTTTGGTGCGATATTGAGAATATCACTTCTTCGCTGCACCACATCTCTAGGTCCAATAGAAGACAAAATAATACAGCCACACTACTGAACATGGGTACAAAAACTCATCCTTTATTTGCATAATAAGCGATCATAATATAAACTGAGCTCCATTCCAAATACTCATCGCTCCCAAAATACATTTCACCATTAAACCTCCTTTAACTATCTCCTTTACACAGTCGTTGATATTTTTTCCCTAATAGACAACACCTCTATTTACAAAGCAATGATTCCGATGACTTTGCTACAGTGCTCGATTTTCTTCAACACAATCCCATTAAATAGTAAGTACCTATCAGACAACCGAATAGATAACTAGGGTGCGATATTGAGAATATCACTTCTTCGCTGCACCACATCTATAGATAACAAGTTTTATACCTTAGCGTTAGCGCACGCCGTCCCAAAATACCTTTCTCTCTTAAATGTACATGTACACAACAGGGGAAGGTGAAAGCTCGAGAAAGAATACCCTTTCAAAAATTCCCTCAAAATAGACATCTCTGTGAGCTCTGAGACAACATCAAATTACACAAATGGAAAGCAGAAATACTTTCGATTTCCTCTAAGCAAATATTTGCCAAGAGCTTATCTTTACTTGAAGATTTGTTTGAGCTACTTCTCTTGAAGCACATTACTTTCTCCTCTCCGCAATTTGTTAATTTTTACAGAGAAGTATTTCATCGAAAAGTTATTGATTTATGTTTTATTGGAGACCGTACTTCTTTATTTTTCAAGTAAGGAAAAATATTCAAATGGGAAATTTTCTACTAATTTTGGGCTAAACATTTGAGAAGGCGGTGTAATGAGGAAAATATAGCATTAGAGTATCTGCTCAATGGATAAAATTTTTATCTCAGATACAGTAATTACTCTCTCTAACGACCTATATACACTCATAAACACTGCCAAAATGTGTTACTCTTTTGCAAACTTGCTTGTTTTGAGCTAAAATACATAAATTGAGACTAAAATGGGAAGGAATGATATATATATTTTTACCAAGCATTTGATTGGAAAAAAAAATAATATACCACTACCGATATAACGCTCCAGAAACATTGGCTAAATGGACCTTCGTGACATACATGAGCAGTGACTGCCAACTAAAATACGTCATGGAATCATCAACATTGTTCACGAGACTTTCTAACGTGAAATGAGGAAAGGTGAGATTTTGATAGGAAAGATAATAAGAACAGCGCAATAAAATCAGATAATAAAGTGTTAGTCCTGCAACTTCAAAACCTCACGGAATTTCCGCTGCTTGGATAATTTCAGCATTAAGGGTGGACAATGAACGATCTCCACAATGAAGACTTACATAAATAACGTAAGGAAGCGTCACACGATTCAAGTAGTAATTGTAAAACCTATGTTCTTAATGATCGACCAAGTTTCGAACACATAAAAGGAGCATATCAGTGCAGTAGAGCCATGTGAGGTAAAATGCAATAATCTTCTTTCTAATCTAAAAATTATAAAAAAGAAAGTGTGAGTGTGTGGTCACTTGTAACTACCAAACCACTGCACAGAATGACGTAAAACTTTGTGACATGATTCCTTATTTCACTCAAAAGGTTTATGGTTACTTTTTACTTCCCTACCTAAAAGTCTCCGGTTTGATTCCACACGAGTAAAAACGTTTCCATACGAAATACATGTAAATTTCATTTTTCTGGCAAGCAGACCTTTTTTCTTTTGCATATTTAAAGTGGTAATAATGGTCATGAAAATTTGCCTTAGAGACCTTTGGAAAGAAAAATAAACCACCTCATTATTGTAATTGAGTTTTCATTTTCAACTGATTCACTTTAAGTTTTGAAATAAAACAATTATAAAATTGCTGAAAATTCGGCGTTTTTGGTACAGTCCCCTTGACGACCGATAGCATTGTTGAAGCCGAACCTCATACGGATATCATCCTACTAATATTATAAATGTGAAAGTTTGTATGTTTGTTACTCAATCACGCAAAAACTACAAAACCGATTAAGCTGAAATTTGGCATGTATATAAAAAGTTAATCTGTACGTAACATAGGCTATATTAAAAAGCTCCCAGGGTCCCCTAAGGCCCCCCAAAGGCCCTTCTGGTGGTCCATGCTAATTAATGGGTTCGGTGCAGTGGTTTTATTTTTTGCTTTTTAAAAGTACTTTCGCTCAAGATATAGGCCCGAAATTTTTTTATCAGATAGCTAAATAAATGAAAATTCTAATTCTTTCAATCGATTTTCTATTACGTTTCATATTCTTGTGAAAGTCATGTTTTGAGCTGAAAAATCTCACATTATCTCTGAAATCAACAATATCATATTTCCTTGGCAACCAGAGATTTAGATGCCTCTACCATTTAAATATCATATTTTCCTGCAGGCCCATTATAGGACGTAGAAATAAAACCTGTAAAAGAAGAACCCGAAGTCCCAAGGGTTCCATGATAGATTGATTCGAGGGGTAATCGTTAAATTCTATGCATATTTACAACAAGTATACTCTTCAATGTCTATTCTCAAAGTACCTCTCATAGGGGCATTGAATGTAAATGAAAGATCATTGCGTAGTAAACAACACAAATAAAGTAATTAAATTGACTATACACGCGATTAAATATGCAAGAATACTTACGAGCAGCGAATAGTAATGAAAGAGATCCGTGCATGAAAATTGGCAATTGCTCTAAGAATTACCATAGATTTTTGATTCAGTTGCCAAAGCCAATGATTATGGCTACCCTTTACGCCGAAGTCGCCGTCCGGGTGACCTAGGTTTCATGGGTCAAATAAACATTGCTGCTGCAGCAAATGCTCCTTTTGACATTGTCAACCGCTGGATTGTACCCTACTCTCCGATCCAGATAAAAATACTCAGTGCACATATCAACGCTGAATAACGCAACTCAATGAGGTCACCGAATGCCAATATATGTATACACACAAGGGAAGCGATCAAGCCGTCATTCACTCAGAAGACGGCTCAAGAGAACCGGAGAACGAGGTGGCAATCTATGAACCTGGACGCTATTTAAGTAGTAATGAGTCTCCTTGGCCCATTTTTTGGTTTCCCGTGCATGATAGAGGACCATCAGTCACTAATCTATGCGTGCACCTGAAAAACGGTCAGCGTGTCCACCACAATGAACACAACGTACAAGATATGATACGAACTCCTCAAATGACCACGCTGACTGTGTTATTCAGGGTTTGTGGTTTTCTAATAAAATAAGTTCAATTTTTTTTCACACCCGTTGAATTACAACGGGCACCTTCTGCTAGTGGTGAATAAAGGCCCATCATAAGCCATAAAAATAAATTTCCATGAGACGACTTAATATATTGAGGGCCGAAAAAATATTTTTCTACTCGAATTAGTATGATCAGTTGTCATTAGGACTGGGTTAAACAAAAGCTGATTCAAATATTTGAATATTGTCAATTAAAATATCGATATAAAAAACATTTGGTAAATTGATGATTAGTTCCTTGCCTCTATTTTGCCTTAAATAACACGGTTACAATTTTTTGGTGAGCAGATAATGTAGCATAAAGACTATTTTGTTCATTACACTTATTTATGAGTTATCATTCTTGCTTATCAAATCCCGGAACTAAAATAATTATAGATTCTTTGTTCTATTAGATATAACTTGTTATTATTAAAAATGGTCAATTTTTCGTACTAGGGTTTGAAAGTGAAAACATAAATTTTGGATATTGTTAGCAGCTAAAGTTAATTTGAATGAGTTTGGGTCTAAATAATTGAAATAAGATTGACCAGTGCGTCGAATTTAAGTTTGATTTAAAAACATTAAATGGAGCGTTTTAATATCCTCTGAATGTTTCGCAAGGATTTCATGGCAATGGAGTGTGGCTAATGGATTTGCTTCGAAGGACGGTATGATAAACGAGGGGTCAAAGACGTCTTTCCTGAGAAGGTGGAACATTATTATTTCTGCGAACGACGTAGAAGTAACGAAAGTTCAGAGACGGAAATTGGACGGAGTATAAAAAATGTCAATTATTCAGACCAATTACGAATAGACGAATGAACCTGCTATCATGATGCTTATTAAAAAATGGCTTTTGATGAAAGTCTGAGTTTTTACAAGCACGAAAATTCTTTCAAGTTCCTTTTTTCTCCTCAGGACTAATAACTATCTCTCCAATACAAAGCCTTACATCCCTACAAAAAATTAAAACTATGAAATCATTTTGCTTGTTATAAAAAATCAAGGGTAGCTTATGAGAAAGATTTGACCAAGCTTTCATAAATGAATATAAGTCGAGTCTATCAAATATCCAAATTTACTAGAGAGTCGAAAAACTTAATATAGATTAAAATTCATTTCAAAAGGTTACCAGATAATCTGATTAACTATTTAAAATAAGATATAAACTATTTCTGCAGGAGTATGATTTTTCCCATCTGATATTAGAATATTACATAATACCTCCTCTTTTCAAGATACAATGCATAATGACGATTTTAAGGGGCCAAAGGAACATAATATTAAACAACAACCACCAACACATTCAACCAACGACCATAATGTCGAAAATATACAACTCAGCAACTATCTAATTATATATTCAAACTCATTCAAGAAATGGGTGATACGTGTAATCGGTAATTAAAACGTATGAAGTGAATAATATTTTTTTTTAAATTTGATAGAATTTGATTTTGAAAATTGAGCAAAGAATTCAACTAATAAATTCATACCTATGGGTAAATAATGAGGAGAATTCCTGGAGTCTGTAAATGAAATCAGAAAACTTCTGAGAATAAAGGTGCTTATTTAGGGCGCCTTTCGTGATACGACACCATTTCATGCGCCTTTTAGCTGAACTGGTAAATGAAAGAAGCCATTCAGGACAAGAGATGGAAACCTTCTTTTTTGATCTACCTACGTATTTCATCATCCGATCAGATTATTCTGCCTCACATATCAGTTCGGATGAACTTTTAAACCCGAATACCCACCAAGAGTCACGCTTCACCTAAAGGCAACAATTCCCTCAACAGATTACTTTCAGCCAAATTTTCAAATTTTACGTCTCACCATCCATAGCAGAGCCATCTCCAATACCTCTCTATCCTTTTACTTAACCTTACTTATGTCACATCTTTCATACTTAAGCTACCTTTAATAACCTGCCTTATCCATCTAATTGGCGAGCAATATTATTTTTACATCGCTACACCATGCTTTGAGCAAGCCGCAACCGTGTAGGATCCTTACGAAGTTTGATTAAACTCAGAAATAGATCGAGTGCAGCGGAGATCAGATCAAGAAGAGCTGTGAAAAATTGTTACAGTAAACCTAGCAGTATTACCGAAATGCTAAAAGAATTAGGGTGGGAATTACTGACAGAGCTGAGGAGAAGATACAGACTGAATAATTTGCGAGGTGACTCCTTTTTAGAAGACATTCAACACATTTTCTACATCTACATAATACCCTGCAAGCCGCTGCATGAGCGTGTGGCTGGGGGTGTTAGATCACCAGCCGTGTAAATATGTAAGATTTTGTTGGATCCCACACGATATGGTGGATGAAATTATTAGCGAAAATTAAGGAAATAGATTTCAGACAGCTTTCAAAATGTCATATTTTCCTTTCAGAACAATTGTTTCGTTAGTTACTTTCATTGACAAGTTTACCCTCTCTTGGTTTTCTTCCAGGCGAACCTGAAATAAATTTTTGATTTTAGGAATAGGATCTCATGGCCGAACTGGTCTATTTGTCCTAGAAATTTTTCTTGGAAAATATTAATCATTTTAAAGACATTTTAGGAGCCGGGTATTTGCTGGAGTACATGAATTACTTCGATTTGACATAAATATCCTTAAAAGCATTCTGAGTTTATACGAGAATAAAAGGTACTCAATATATTCTTCAGAAAACTAAATGTAATTTTTTGTTAACCAGAGGCATCAATATTTTAAATGGATCATACATAGGATTGCTTCTATTCCGTAAACTCAGTTAGGGAAATTCATATTTTGATTATCGTAATTTCTTTGATGCTAGCTGGAAAAAAGATCCCATCGTTTAGTGAAAGAGCAGCTCAAATATAACCCTAAGTAACTATTTTACCTTTGATATTTAAAATAGAATGGTGCAACCGCACACAAAAGGAAACTGCTTATGAATTTGAAAAATAACGCCATCATTCGACCAATTCATCGAGAATATCCAATAAAATCAATAATAATTCCAAGGCCATTCTAGGAGGCAGCAATTTCAGGGAGTTTACCCGGAGAAAAAATAATTGTAAAAGAAGTTGCCTTTATGAGGACAAGATGAGGTGGAAAAAACGGGTATTGTTTCGATATTTATGGATGAGGGAAAACATTTTCATCTCAACTCTCGCTAGTCACGAGCGGACCGTAAACATGAGTATAGAGTGCATTCTACTCCCCCACCACGCTGCTAATGTAGGTAGTGTCAAACTGGTGTTTCAGTCACGTGACTTCTGGGTAGCAGACTGGTGCATGGTTGAAGTTAAAGTACAGTATTTTAAATAAAGTGAGCTCTCATGGAAATATATAGCATCCATTTCCAGTTACGTGCTCAATTATTTAAAATCATTTTCATTAACTGATCACAATAGAACTTAAATTTCTCAAAAGCATTAAAACCCTCTTTCATTGCAGTTTATAAATGTATAGTTTCTCTTTTGTGGTATTTTCATTTGTGGATTTAAACGAAATTATTCAAGGGAGATCAAAATATAATCTTCCATCAGATAGTCTCTTTGTCCTTTGTTCCCATATGAGTAGGTACTGTGAAACGCTAAGGTTATGCAACTTTCCTTATACTTTGTGGATACCATTATCAAATTTCAAAGAGGAGAGCAGAGAAGAGGAATTAAGATGGGCCTTAATTTTAGTTTCGAGCGTTATAGCAAATTATTTACTCTACTTTACATGAAAGCATTACGTTCTCAAAATTTGAGGTCCAGTAGCTCCCGGCAACCTGGGTCGCAGGGGTTGTAAAACTGAAATTTTATTAGGTGAGAAATTTTTCTTTTTTCTCTACTGCGTTTGATTCATGTACGTTATGATTGTCAGACGAGAGGAAAATGTGAATGTGAAAATGTGAATCATCATCAAATTGAAAGAAGATGAAAAATTTTACCTTATTCTTATGAGTATCCCAGGAGAGAGAAAGCACATTTCTCTCACGGATTTTTTAAAATTGCAATCATCAGCCTTTTAGTTCTACAATCGCTCACCGATAACTTTCTCCTTTTAAAGATAACTTCCTCATTTACCCCCTCGTTATTGCTATCCATATCCGTCTTCATTCACAGGTTGGTCCTATAGTTGGTGAGATGACCGAAAACTTTAGTCATTAGCACCATTTAGGATGTGTCAGTAAATTGGTTGTTGTAGTAGTTTGTTATGGTTCATCGCTGACTGAGATCATTTTGCAAGTACATTGCCAAGGAAAGGAATTTTATGAGTGATGAAGGAGGGAGGAAGCGAAATCAGGAACACTATTAGCCTTCTCTCACTAAAAATCGCCGATGAGACCAGAGTTTTAACGTCCCATCTGACGGATGGAGTACTGGACTTGCAGTTCTACTATCCAAAGGATCATCATCATCATCTGGTGTTCTGCCTGCTGGCAGGTCCCGTACACCACTGCTGTCTCAATCCGCTTCTGTCCCGAGCTTCCTTCTTTGCTTCATCATAGCTGATGTTCTTCACCTGATCCACCAATTTAATTCTTCTCCTTCCTCTCTTTTTCTTTCCTTCAATTGAACCCTCAAGTGCCACAGTTATTATACTTTTCCCTCACATCACATGGCCCAACCAGTTTCCTTTCCTTTTCCTTATTTCCTTTAGGAGCGATCTTCCTTCTTTTACTTTGCTCAAAACATCTTCATTTCTCATCTTGTCTACCCATCTTACTTTTTCCATCCTTCTCCACACCCACATTTCATAATCTTCTATTCTATTCCTTTCCCTCTTACCTAATGTCCACGCTTCAGATCCCTACATGAAAACGCTCAATGAATACCATTTAACTAGTCTCTTTCTCAGCTCCAGATCCAGGCTTTTATTGCATAGCAAGTTTTTCTTCTGGCTGAAGGCCTCTTTTTCCATTGCTATTCTTGCTTTTATTTCTGCAATACTTCTCCAGTCGTCTATCACCATAGTTCCTAGGTACCGGTAGATTTTCACTTTTCCTATTACACCTTCATGTATTTTCACACTCGTATAATTTTCACAGTTTACTGGCATCACCTTTGTCTTTCCTAAGTTTATCTTCATCCCATATTCCTTCATCCCTTCTTCCAAAACCTTTATCAACCTTTGAAGTGATTGCATATCATCTGCTAATATCACCATGTCATCTGCGAATCTTATACTTCTTATCTTTCTACCTCCAATGCTGACTCCTTTCTCTCTCCCATCAAAAGATTTATGGATCATGTCCTCAACATATATATTGAACATTGTTGGCGACAGACAGCATCCCGCCCTTACTACTCTACCAAGATCCACCCATTCTGTCATATCCTCATTTATTTTAATGCAACTTTTTGCCTCATATATAACTCTCTAATGAGTTTTCTCTCCTTCCATACCAACCCCTTCTCTTTTAGAATTTCGAACATTTTATTCCATTCAACCCGATCAAAAGCCTTTTCCAGATCAATAAAACAAAGTGCCATTCCTTTTCCTCTCTCTATATACCTTTCTCCAGTTATTCTTAACAGGCCAATGTCGTCCATTGTTCCTTTCCCTTTCCGGAAACCAAATTGTTCCTACCCTACATTTTCTTCCATTATTCGTATTAATCTCCTGTTCAAAACTCTCAACATTATTTTGGCTGCATGTGTAATTAGGCCTATCGTTCTGTGTTCAGTATATTTCCGTGTATCAGGCTTCTTAGGAATTGGTACCGTCACTGTTCTTACAAAATCTTGAGGCCATTCACCAGTGTGATATATTTTGTTACACATATTAACAATTTCCTGCACACCCTCTTCATTCAAGCACTTGAAAAATTCAATAGGAATCTCATCCATTTCTGTTGCCTTCCCTTTTCTCATTTCTTCAATTGCTTTTTCTACTTCCCTCTTCAACATTGAATAACCTCTATCTTCCGGGGGCACCATTTCATCTGCCTCCAAGTCCAAATCCACTGGCTTCTCCTTTGAGCAATACAGGTCTTCCAAATATTCTGTCCATCTTTCTGTTATTTCTTTCCTCTCATGCATAATTCTGCCGTCTATACTCTCAATTTCTCTCATTTTACTTTTCATTTTCCTATTATTAGTTTTTACTGCCCTTAACTTCCTATACATCTGGTCATACTTCGAGATTTTCTATGTCATCACATGCTTCCGCAAGCCACTTCTCTCTTGCATTTTGAGTTTCCCTATTCAATTCATTATTCAACCTTCTATACATTTCTCTTTCTTGCTCGCCATTCTTATTTTTATACTTCCTCCTTTCTTCCATTCTCTTCAACATCTCCTCTGTTACCCATGGCTTCTTTGCTCTGATTCCTCCATAGTATCCTATTTCTTTTTCTGCTTCACTTACTATAGAATTTTTTATCCTCATCCAAATTTCTTCACTTCCCTCCTCCCCCTTTTGATCTTTTGTAATTGCTTTAGACAGTATTTTAACCACACAGAATATTCACTGGAAATTTCAGCAACAATCGGGATTCCATGTAAAGCAAGCACTCTCACCTCAAGTCACCTCACGAACTTAATCACCTCTTCATTCCCCCTACGTGTTTGACTCTAGACATTTTCGAGTATCTTTCCGAAGTCAATTATCTTCTCCAGAATATTCATTAAATTCCATTGTGTCTTTGGACCATCAATCTTGAGACGATGCTGCTCCTTTTATAGTTCATATTCTGCTCACTTTGTTTCACAGAGTCATCTCTTTTCCAATTATTGTCGATCTTTTCATTTCTTCCTTAGCTTGAACATTCTATCTCAAGCATTCTTGAGCATTTAGCTTATTCTTCGTAAGCATTCTACCGAAAAAGTATCCTTTTCCAATCTAATTCCTTCTATATTACACTCACGGCCCAATAATTGCCAACTATGCTCCAACATAGCAGATCCTTAATATATTTTGACTCGCGGGCCGCGACTCTACATTTCCACAGTTCGAGCACAATTGACTTTGACTCCTTGCAGTATGAAACAACCATACCACATATAAACAATCGATTTAGTTTTCTTAAGTACCCCCAGAACACGCGTATTCCATCTTGAGAAGCGCCATTTTCAGAGAAAACTTTCTATTCGTTCACAAAATATAAAAATTGGGATCCATTTCATTATATAATTGTGGAAATCAGAGAATACGCAACCCATATCAAAGAGAAGAAAAACCATATTAATCTACATTCACTCACTTCAGTATTTAACTTAACGATGTGTGTTTACCCGTTCAGGTAGCTACTTTTTGGTCTAATAGATATAATGCACTTTAACGCGGTACCATAGTAAGGATAGAAGCCCAGAGATGAAATAGAGCTGCTATCTACGGCGGGACATATGCTAATCGTGAATTTCAAAACTTCTCTTTCACACTTGCATTCTGACGTAAAATCATCTTTAGCTGCTTTTTAAAGTCACGTTTTTGTACATTTTTATGCCCAAAATGAACCTATTTTGAAGTAGATTCCGCTAATACAATTAGTCCTCACTCTCTGGATTCAAGTCAGAAGAAGAATGAGTATTAGGCTGTGACTTACCTACCATCTTGAGCTGCATGGATTCAAATTCCAGCGGTGGCAGAGATTTTACGACGGAATTTCTATTATCAAACATGGAGTACTACGCAGAGAGTATGACTCAATGTCCCTAACGTTGGAAAACATGTAAATCGATGGACCTTGATCGCCTTTCGGTTGCCTTCCATCTCCAGTATGGTGGACGGCAGAGTCGTCAAACAGTTCCAGACTACCTTGACAGGTATTTCATGTATTTTTTCGATTAAAATTTGCAATTGGGGCTTCTAACTGGCAGTAGCGTGGGTATATTCATACGTTTGTTCCAATTAAAGGTATTTATTTGACATTTTAAGTACACATGTTGTAACACAACGCGGGCCTCCATATTCTTTTCCCACCGCGTGGGAGAAATAACAATTAAACACCCACCATGTTTAACTTTTCGCGGTGAAACAATAGGGAAACGGAGGGCAGAGCCAAAGTCGACAATGAAGAATTGGGGAGGGGGACGAATAGAAAAGCACTAACGAGGATTGAGAGCAGAGTTCTTGAAGGGAACGGACGTGTGATGGGGGTTCTGTGCCATATTCCTGAGGAAGCGGACATTCAGCCGCGAGACTGGGGCCAGAGAGAGAGAGACCCTGATACAGGACTACCATTCGTGCAGATGTTGTGATCACATTACGCCAGGACTACGGGTTCCGGAGGCTGTAAAGCTAGAGTGACACCAGCCACGTATCAACCTGTATTGTCAACAAGAGCGTAAATATGGACTTTAATTCTGTATTTTAAATAAGCCATACAACCCAGTTGGGTACAACCCGGATTAGAGGTTGATGCTAGTTTTGTTGTATTTACATTGGAGTAATGAATGTTTAAAGAAGATATGTGGCTTAATTCAAAGAAATTGATTATCATAAAATGTTTAAAGATAAGTCAACCATTTGAAGTAACTGTATGAGGTGCAGAATATTACAATTGTCTGGGTCATGACCTTAAGTTAAAGGTAAAGATATTATATACTTTGTTTTTGTGTGTCTTGATTCAATGATATGATTTTGTCTGATCGATTAAATTGCTGGTTATCACGTATCGCATGTTGTTTTGTGTTTCTCATGTTATCTACCGCAGAGAAGGCTGGGGCAATTGAAAAAGGTAGGAGACCGTGATTAATTTATCTCACATTTATTTTCCATTTTTGATACTCACCACGTGGGCATTTCGAGTTAACGATAATAGAGATTGTTTCCATTTCTGACCCACAACGTGGGGCAGTCGGGTTGCATTGTTAATATTTTACAATGTTATTGTTTTCCTCAACAGTCCCACAGCACACCCGCCATAAATACAAAATGAAACAAATCCCTCTTAGGGCATCTTTTATTGCTTACACGACCAGAGCAGTAAAAGGGCGATGAGAGAGTGAGAGAATGAGAGAGAGCGCCAGATTTCTCTTAGTCGTTCCTGCACTCCTCAATATAAAGTCTCCTCTGAATGATAAGAGGCCAATTTCAATTTTTTAAATTACCTTAATTTTGATTCACCCCCTCTGAAGAGGTGACTAACAATCAGTTTTAACAGAGAAGGTTGGCAAAAGAGATGTTCGACGGATGTAATTATAGGTAGCTGGTGGTAGCACCGTGGGACCAAATTGGCGAGATTGCATTATATGTATTACGGTGGTTGAACTGACTTTTGTTTCTGCACAGATTTGCGTAAATATTTGTAAGCGAGTTCTCACTAGTGATATCTGTTGATATTTGTGAAAATAATTGCATCAAACACTCTACTTTTTTAATTCAAATGTATTTTACCGCGCAGTTGTATGGAATATGTTTCGTAATAATTGGGATAGGATATTTACTTCTAAACTCAAAATAGTGCATTACCACTTTTATGATGTTTGCTTAAAATCCAAAGTTGTATCACCAATTCTAGCATTCCAAGAAAAAAACCACATTTTCATACATTTACACCGAGTTTAAAGGCTATGCCAAAACCTGACTGATAACATGCTTAAAGAAGGAAACATTGAAAATATTATTTTCACATCGTTTCCATTGCTGTCATGATGGAGAGTTCTAACGCAGGAGCTGATGCACTTGAATGGCATGTGATCGCAGAATTTTTTTCGTCTTATGTAAAAAAACTGTTAAAATGGGCTTTCTATGACCCACGATTACCGCTCCAGCCACCTTAAGCCATGGCCAACTGAATTTGCGCCGGATTTAACCGCACTCAACCGAATGCTTTGTACGTCGCTTCTCCTTCTGCCCACCCTTCCTTAACGCCGCGGGAAACCGCTCCGGCAGTCGCGGTAACGATCCCACGCACGTGCCTCGGGCTCTGCACGACTTAATCACTTCGCGATAGCAGCTCGTGCACGGAGAGGAGATGCACTCTTGCGTCTTTCCGCTCGTAAATACAGAGTGAAGAACCTCTCCCAGCCAGATGCAAGATGGCTGCTGCCATGGAGTCGTGAAGGAATGATCATAGGTCGAAGGTGAATTGACTGAGGGTAACGAATATAGGGATTAGAACTGGAGAGGGATTCCTTTTGAAAAAATAGCAGCTGGAATTTTTTATTGATACGGATAGAGTCAACCTTAAAATTGAATTACTAATGATGAGGTACATGGTAACTCAAAACTCGTGAAATATCTGAGGAAATATTATTCGAGACTAACTTTAGCTAAAACTGAAGGCATCACTTTGTCTAATAATTTGGTTCCATAATAAAGAATTTGAATTCTACGATCATAATCCACCCCATTTAAACACATGAAACGAACCTAGGTTATTTCATGTGATTAAATGGAGAGAATTACACTCTGGAACATTTATTCTTTATAAAAATGATTTATGAAAGCCCTTTATTTGATATTACAGTCATACATTCAGTTTGAAGTTAAATATATAATGTAGCAAACTCTGGAGAAAATATTTTATGTTACGGTATGTTTTGTACTCAAACATGTGTGGAGGCAGCATTTTCGTTACCTATTATGATGGAGGTATTTCGGAAATAAATCTTTTACACTTTTTAAGTACAAACCCTAGACCCAACCTGTTGGTTATTTTTTCAATTAATTCAGTTATCAATTGGTCTGTAATTATGTAAAGAAGTCATTGCAAGAAACCCTTTGTTTGATTTTTGCATATAAAACCTGAAGCTAGACTTCTCTCAAGCTTTCCATTACATCCAATCAACTCCGAATACACCTTTTTATCTTCAATGATTCGTATTTACTCAACTGTGGAGATTAATTATAGAGGAAGCCGACCTTTCCAATGACCATTTATCATTCCATTACGCCATCATTGGACAATCAAACATCTCATCAGATATTTTATGAAGCTCCACTGTCAAAGTGGTGGTTACATTACGTGTTTAAGCCACTTTCTTCATCAATGACATATACGCAAGGTTTGTTAAAAACTGACATTAAAATAAGATTACTTTCAAAACTCCAAATCACGCCAGTTTTAGGGGGACATGGAAGAGAAAAGTTAAACTCCAAAAACTTCTCTGGCAACTGATGTATTATGAAGCCGAATATGGCCAATATTTATGGCCAATTTGTTAGGAAGTTCAGTCTATAATTTAATCTACCCTGTGATAGTGATTCCCATCCCAATTCTTCTAACAATCTAGACACACTAGCAAACTTATCGTAGCATCGTTTTACAAACCTAGCTCCTCTTCGCTGCACGCGATATAATTCCGATATCAACCCCACTTCAAAAGGATCCCATACACTGGCGCCATTTTCCATATGAGGCCTAAAAATTGAAATATAACAACGTTCTTTCACTTTCTCATCATATTTTACTAGTATTCCCTTGATAAAGCTTAGCTTCCTGTATGCTTGACGGCATATTTCCCGAATATGTTTTCCTCAAGAGATATCGTGAGTAATTGTGTACCCTAAGTACAAAACAGAATCGAATCAGCAGCGTTGATTATTTCGGTATAATTAATTCTGTAGGCCCTACCTGGCCTATTTTTCTTTTTGCAAAAGCTGACTGCTACGCACTTTTTTATGTTTAGTTCCATCTGACACTTTTCGCACTAAGTATGAAAAGTAAGTAGGTCAATTGTTAACGAGTCGCTATCTTAGGAATTGATAATATCCCTGTACACAACCGCGTCGTCTGCAAAAAATCTAAGCTTACTTTTAACGATGTTGCTAATATTTTTTATGTATAAGAGAAATAAAAGTAGACTAATGACACTTCCCTTGGGAACACCCGAAGTGACGCTGTGTTTGACATGATACCATCTATGACAACCCTTTGTTCTCGCCCGTGCAAGCACTGATTAATCCAACTAATAATGTTTTTATCTATTCCATATGCTTCTAGTTTTGAGAGTAACTTAATATGAGGTACTTTATCGAAAGCTTTCTTAAAATCGAGGAATATCGTGTCAACTTGAACATAATTTTCACCCGAGAGTAAGATGTTATGAAAGAAGGGAGCCAATTGGGTTTCGTACGATCTACCCTTTAAAAATCCGTGTTGATTATTTATTAATAATTCCTCCCTATCTGAATGACTCATAATGGAGCTAACGATTATGTGTTCAAATACCTTACACAAAATGGATGTGAGAGAAATAGGCCTGTTGTTACTAGGATCTTCTTTGTCGCCGCTTTGAACATAGGTGTGACATTTGCTACTCACCAGTTTACTCACTTCTTGTGACTCTCAGGTGGCATGGCAACATTAGGTCGCAAAATGGCGAATATAAAAAAAGAACGCATCGCCTGTTAATAGAGAATGATAAGTATAAATTACTTTTCCTACGGTTTACTTTTCCCCCAGGTCTCTAGATCTGATTGTGGGGACTTCATGTTTGGGTCCAACAAGAACATTGTTTCCGTGGCGCCTTTGCCAACAACATTGGATGATTACCCTAGAGGATTTAATACATTTCAAAATACACATCTTTGAAACTCGATGAATTAATAATACAAACTCTGTCTTTGGTTTCCCTCAACATGCATATGTACCTTGTCACCATAACCAGGACATAGAAAGTCATGGCTAATTTTCATAAATAGAATCCGCTGAAGTTCTGCAGCTATTTTGATAAATCTCACAAGTTTTTGTGACCACTAATTTTACTTATTTTAACGCGTCCAACACCTAAGCGTCACCATCGGGTACAAACTGAGCAATTTGTTTGCACCTGAGCATGACGCCCAAGCATTGAAACGCGTTGTAATAGTTAAAACTTGTAGACCACATGCAGTTTTTATCAATACAAGCTGATATACAACCTTATCTCACCTAGCACAGCTAAATTTATCGGGTTGTGTTGATGTGGGTCGGAGCGTCCATTGGAAATCAAGCCAAGGAATGGTGAGTTTCGACTACGATGTCATCTTCGGGGACTATAATCGACAAATAATTTGGAGGTTGGTTGGGGAGGTGCGTGGGGTGGGAGGGAAAGGGGGGTGGAGATGTAACGTGGGATCAGCAGGAGTGAGAAGATTTTGTGTGACAAGAGAGAGAAAAGACGAGCTCTCTAAATATGAAATGGTTGAAGCTTGGTGCACGCTAAAAATGCCCTGGTTGTTCCCAAAATTTTTAAGGGAGACAAAGGATGAGAAATTTCAAAGGGAGGAAATTGATTACGACTAAAAGGTAGAAAATAAATTCAGGAAGACTGATAAGTGAATAGAGAGATAAGTTAATAAATTTCCGCCTTCATTACAGAAAGGATCTCAAAATACCTTGACTAATTAAGAGATTGAAAATCTACTCACGCACTTCTCAGAGACAAATTGCCATTTAAGTTAGGGTGATGTTATAAAAGTCACATTAAAATATCGAGAAAAAAATTTTAAATGCTCTAAGAGATTATGGCGTCTTAACCCTGCTAAACATAAAAAGTGTCGGCAGAGAAATAAATTTCAGATAATCGGGAAGTTTAGGTGATGAAAGTCATAAAACGTAGAAAATGTTTCAAAACGTTAAACTGTGACAATTTTTTGTTAATTAGATAAACAGTTATAAGAAGGTTTTTAATATGGTAAGAGAAAACATCAGCAAAAATTGATCACCTAGAAATTAAACAAACAGGTATCTATCATAACGCTGAGCACCAGCGTCACTCGAACAATTACCAATTTAACATCGAAACGATGGCATTTTTTTCTCTCAATAATCAAATGGCAGAGTGAGCAAAACAAGCTCGCTATAATATTACAGGAAAATGCGTACATCATTTAATCATTTATTATTATCACGTTCATAATAAAAAGAATGATTAAAATATGCAAAATAGTGAGTCCAGCGGTTAATCCGTTTCCTGAAATAAAAAAATCCTGGCAAAAATAGACTGACAAAAGTATTGTATGCCATCATAATTCCATATTATGAATCACACTAATAAGAAAACCGATATCCATATCCTTCCTGCGAGCGAATTTTAAATTGGGGATTAAAATAAATACGGGAAGTTTTCCATGGCTATTTACATACAGTGTATAGCGTTCTAGTTATTTCAATCGTAAAGCTGATTTTATTGGTGTATTCTATAATGTTCATTATTTGAAAGATTCGGTACGTATATAAAAATAAAACGTCGAAAGATGATGATTTTAAATTGGATTCTGATTTTAATATAAATTAAGAAATCAATATTTTTTTCTTATAAAAATGATGGATGATATTTTGATGCAGAGCACAAAGTACAAACTTAGGTATTGTGGTACGATACTTTGGATCTCTGGCATTAGAGAGTTGAAAAAACAGGAAATGGTATGGTATGAATGGGCAATCTCCGGCTTGTGAGACAGTCTGGTCTCTCAGAGAATCCGATCCTTCGCAGAAATAAATCATAAAATTGGTACTGAGGCTTCCACGGTGATGTTTCAACAACAGTTTCGCTAACGTTACAGCTAGCCTCGTCAGGTCCTGAACCTGACGACGCTAGCTGTAACGTTAGCAAAACTGTTGTCCGTTAGTATGAATCAATGCGGGAAAAACCCGAATAAACTGACCTCAACAAATCATAAAAATTGCCCACTTTACTTGATGCTAACTTTCTTATAAGCTCTTGATTTCCAACGCTCTATCCGCGTATCTGTTTATTAATCTCAGAAAGCTTTAAAATAAATGGTTTCTTAAATTAAAATCATCTACAAAGCTCAAATACGTTCACCATTTATTCACGTTATAAACATAATGTAAATTTATTGACCAACCGTTGAATATACAATGTATATTAACAATGTATATATGTATATTATACATTTAAATCGGGAATGTTAAGACAGATATCGTCAAATCTTTCCATTTGTAATCGGCCGCCGTAGAACGAATTGATACATCATTCGGAATAAAAAAATCTATAATATGGTGAGTAAGATGGCAAGCTAGTCATAAGAAACCATATCCAAATTACGTATTTTGATCCGTGGGAAAATGTAGAGGAATTGACTTTGGTCTTTTTCAAATAAGGAAAAGGGCTTTTATTCAGGACAAATATTGAGTTATTATGGAAATAGTTTGTATGGGTAACATTGAGGTTCAGCGTTACCGGAGGAGAACTTGAGGCTTTCGGCCGAAATGAAGAGAATGTTGGAGGAGAAGAGGAAGAGATAGTTAAACAGCGATTTCGATCTGAGAGGAGGGAGGGTTGACGGCGTAAAATGTGTGGAGGACTGAGGGCTGACGCTCCCCTCCCGACTCCTATCACCTCGGACATTGAGACGGCTTCAGTAGGTTGGCGTGGGCGCGTACGAATTATTTCAAAGTCCTCCTCTACCCGTCTCTCCATCCAGCCTGCGGCCGCCGCGTCCAAAACACTTAAAAAGAGACGCGAGCGGTTCGGGGCTCTGCGCGCGGGCGGCGGGCGATGCGATG
The DNA here is from genome assembly GCA_963169105.1 of Ceriagrion tenellum. Taxonomy (NCBI): domain Eukaryota; kingdom Metazoa; phylum Arthropoda; class Insecta; order Odonata; family Coenagrionidae; genus Ceriagrion; species Ceriagrion tenellum. Next base: position 132,136,343 of record OY720636.1, on the reverse strand, counting down.
GAGGGTTTTCCGCCAGACAAGAAGGAAGGAGCGCGGGGGATGGATGGGCTGGGAAGCGGCGGGCAATGGTTTAAACTGCGGCGGACGGCAGAAAGAGAGGAACTAGCGAGCCCGGCTGGGAGGCAAGAGAGAGGGAGTGAGATCTCCAAGTGAGCGAGCAAAAGCAGTAAAAGGGGATTTATATATCCACGCTACGGTGTACTGCGTGCACATTTTCGTCCGGGTGCGGCGGCTGTGCGTGTGTTTCTCGGCCCGTCTCTGCACGCACTCGATCTCCCGAGAGAAAGCCCAGAGTGTGAGAGGACTAAGGTCTGTAGGGGAAGGGAGAGAGGGTTAGGAGGGGGTATGCCACCACCGTTCGGGTTTCCCCGCAGGGCGAACTTTTCGGACAATCCTTAAAACGGATGAGAGCTTTGCAGGGAGGAAAAGCCCCGGGAGATGGAAAGTGAGAAGAGGGGTAACTTGGGGGCTATCGGGTAAAGCGAAATGAAAAGGGAATGGGAGAGGGAAGTAGAGAGAGATATGGGAGCTAGCAAAAGATGGACCGTGGTGTATTGAGGCCAAGGGGGCGGGAGGGGTGGAGAGAAATAAGGGGATGTACGATGGGGATATAGTCCGCGGAGGAGGTAGGCAGGCACAAGAGGGAAAAGGTAAGGGGTACAAGCGCGAAGCCCTTAAGGATCTGCGGGGAGGCCGGCCTGCCTGTAAAGGGGGAATGGATATATGGAGAGAGAGAGAGGATAAAGACAATGGATCCTCTCAGGGACGAAGAGAAAGGCGGTTAGTAGCCCTATGGGCGTGCACGGGAGAAGGGTCGCATTTGGCTGAAGGAGGGGTGGTGATTGACGAAGGGGAAGCAGGACGGTGAAAAACGATGGCTTGATGCTGTGTAGGGAGGAGGAGGCGGTGAGATTAGAAGCAGTCGACTCGAGGAATGATCGGAGGTAAAAGCAAAAGCGAGAGGAAAACTAGGAAAGATTTTATCGCCGAACAGAGGATATTATGGCGCACTTCTCCCGGAATCACCACTAATTCGCTCCAAAGGGGGGTGTTCATCCCATTCCTCCCCGCCCTTTCTTGAGTTTCAGTCGCGCTTGATGTGAAAAAGACGACCTAATTGTGCTCCATTTTGGATGAAAATTAAAAAAAGACACTTTTCTTGGATTCTTTTTGTAATGTGCATAATCGCATCAATTGAATCAAGGGGGAAAATTTATGATATTATGATCATGGAATTAGGAACAAAAATAAGGTAACGTTCTCAAAGAAATGCAAATCTCATTTCAAGAACCATTTTTGTGATATTATGATCATGGAATTAGGAACAAAAATAAAGTAACGTACTCAAACAAATGCAAACCTAATTTCGAGAACCATTCTTATCTCTTAATGAAATTGAGTAATCATTTTAGATTTTCACAAATTTTTCCACAAATGTAACTTTTAGAGCTGCTGGTTTCTCGTGTGGAGACGTTACAGTCAATATTTTGTTTCCTGTTCTTCGTTCCATTCCTAGTTGAGCGTTCACAATTCTACTGAAATAGTGAACTAAATTGTTACCTCGAATCCAAAACAGCCGAAATGAAAAAAATGATTGGGTGAATAAGAGGGAAAAGATCAATGAAAAATGGGTTATTTTTACTCGCAAGAAAGTATAAAAAAAGAGTTTTTCTGATGATAATTTCCTCACTAAGTTTGAAGGTCGAGCTTATTTTCGAGAGAGACATAATATTTACGCAAAACCTTCCACTGCTTTTTATTCTTCGAGTAAAATTTTCGATCGTTGAAGAGATGTAAAATACAAGAGAACCAGCCTAGCCATCCGTCTAGTACCACTACGTTTCATCAGATAACGTTTCGTCAATTCTAAAAACTTAAAGGATACTGCTCTTTGGATTGGGACGTTGAAAAATACTCCATTTTTAAATTGAAATGTTTACAAAGAAACCGGTATTTATCCACGGTGGAGGACCAAAATCCTCGGTTTTCAACGAGTAGTCCTTGGAACAAGAAAAGGTGGATAGTTACAGTTACGTATCGGCGTTTGAAGTATTCCCAACGGTTTATTAACTGGATCAACGAATGAAATGCAAGCTTGGATCATACCTTTGAAAAAAACGAAAAATGAGAGCTTTATCATGCCATCTAAATCAGTGATGGGAGATCCGAGTGATGCTGATAGAAACAGATATAAGCGAAGAGTCCAAACACGTGCAAAGGGGAATTATGGGGATTGAAAAACATACTATGAGTTTGGAAGGGGGTGGTGGAAATTCGAGTATGCGGTTGATGAATGGGGAAGGAGAGGAAGGGGGGGAGGGTGAGGAAAGGGACGGGGGTCAGGCGGCCCACGAGTTGGATTGGTTGGGTGAGTAGATGTGTGTGTGTTTGAGAGGGGAAGAAGTGCAAAGGACCAGCCTCTAACCAGGGATTCCAGGGTTTCGAGATCCGTCCTGCGGGAAATGCGACGAGGAATAATTAAAGGGTGCGGAATGGGAGTGCGAGGGGAGGTTGAGGGAGAGAGGAAGATAGAGAGAAAGCTTTCGGCTGTAGTGAGTAAATGACCACCTTGGCTGTCCAAATTGGAGCCCTGGACGTTCCCATAGAAACAACTATGTTCTTATGTTAATATGGAGAATTATGAAGCGTGGGATTCTTATTCAAAATCTCTCTATCTCCCTCTCCTGTCCTTTTGCGTATTTCACCCGTGCTTGAGCTTATCTCATCCTCTGTTCAAGTGACTCAGAGCAGCATATTATTCACGGTTGTGGAACTTAAGTGTAATTACAAGTGAGTCGGCATTCATCACCTGCTTGTGAGACCGGATGGGAATAAAAGTTCGACGTAACTACATTGATTTATTCTACTCCCGTCGTTCAAATTGCGGTAAATGAGTTACTCTCCTTTAGTACACGAGTAAAACTCTATGAAAAAACTTAATGCATGGCACAAACTTCAATTTATTTGTTCCAAGCTCATACTTAGCCATCATCAAAGAGCAAGAAACCTAATTATCAAAATCTCTTCTGACTGGAATTTTCCTTTCGTTATAAATCTTTCTGTTTAACTCATCATAGCATTGAAATATGTTTTTGCATGTTTAAGGTTATGTCATAACAATGCCAATGAGTTCCATTAAATTTCTATGAACTATTACTCTCCTTTTTATAATTTTTGCTCTACCTAGCGACAAAATAAAATATTATAAATTAATTATATAATAACTTTACTCTCAACACTTTTCCCACTCAAAATGCCTCAGTTCAATCAATGGCTACGTTTGAACTATTATCATACAGTGTCGGAACCATGGTTTTTATGTATAACGAATAGTTATCAGGAAATACCAAACTCTAGTTTCATAAACCTTATTAGGATTCATCGACTCAATTATCATGCAAAATAATTTTTATTCAATGTTGAAACTCTACTTCTAAAGAATAACAAATAGTCATACTTACACAGCTTCCAGGAAAAAAAATGTTTTTTTTTTCTATGGGTGAGGAGTAAATATCCGTTCTTTTATGCACAGCAAACAAGATTCTTGGAGACATTAGCAAGGAAGAAACCCCATTTTACACAGCCAAGAAGTATCGACTTCTCTCCATATGCATACATGAGACGTCAGACATATGGCCGGCAGGCCTTTTCCACCGGCGCGTGTCTCATAGTGCGTGAGGGAGAATTTCTCAGAAAGCATCGCACTCACATAGCTACCCAACGCACGTAAAACCAATAAAGGTCTGATGAAGATAAAACCTTAAGGGGCCCTAACCGGAGTAAGAAGTTTCCCTCGAGAAGCTCACGATCACACCGGCCTTATTTTCAATACCTGCTCGCATAACCCATCGAAAGAAGAACAATCGATTTCTGACTCCGAGACTGCGGATGTTCTTTAACCATCAATGGAGTCTATTGCAACAACTCGCAGACGTATTTTGATATGAACTACTTCGGGCGCCAAGCGGTTAAGAGGACCACAGAAAAGGTAGATGCTTCAATGGCTCTTGGCTGTAGTTATGTAGTCTCCAGACAAAGACCTATGTTTTCTAGTCGGATGTAGACGGTAATTCCATAAAATGTCTCTTATTCCTTCTAAAGGCTTCAAAAATGGGATCGATCTTCAAATGATTTACGCTCGAGTTTGGAGCCTTCCATATATTAAAAAAGGCTATTTTGATCATTAGAAAAGAGAAAGTCTCAAGTATATTGATACAATGTTATTCACAGGTAATGTACATGTTTCGTATTTTACAGCACATTTTCCAATCAATTTCTCCAAATGTTTCTAGGTTTTCAAATTACTATGTGAGGAAATATTAATTGCGTCACGGAAATGTTTAAGATCAAGTCAGAAGTCACCGGGTTGTATCTCACATTTGCACCGCAAATACCTACCTTACCCAACTCCCAGAAAAAGTATATAATCGAAGGTGCTCTTCATCATTGCCTTTATATTTTTTTTATTCTTGGCACCATATAAAAAACTCAAGATTTCCTAGAATTATATTCATAAATAAATTATGCATCACTCAACTCAATGGAGTTCAGTTAAAAATTTTCCAATGTATACTCTCCACTTTACTGCAAGAATACAAAGCTTTGCATGTATATCTATCCCAAGATACACATTCCTTTTATCATTCTTAATTTAGCCAGTTAGTCAAACAGGACTTTTTTTACATTGGCATTTACCAAATGGGTGATTCTGAGAGCAAAATAAAGACATTTCTCTTTTCTTGCCTTGGTAAAATACGTCACAATAAGAGTAATGAATGGTACGTAGAAATAAATAAGCTGCTGCCAATTAAAAACACAATGATGCACACCACATATTGAGCATTCCTTATTGACGAAAAGTTAGCTGTGGCTTAACACAAAAACGGCCGAAGACAACATGAGAATACGTATGCGTTTATGGGTAATATTAAACGGTCTTCGAAGAGGCTACTCAGTGGTTTGGAGCGCGCACTGCGACGAGTTTTAGATGTTCCTAATAACATCTCACCAGTTCAATCTTGGAATAAGAACGTAAATTAATTTGAAGTCAGCTATCGGGGAATAGATGGTGCAAACACGGAAATTCATAATCTGTAATGAATAGGTCAGGTGAATAAGGGGGCGGTAAACGACGTTGGTTGGTCTATGAACTAGACTCTCGTCATTACCTTAAATTGATTTAATTGCTTAAGTTTCATCACCTGTTAATGACAATATCTTCTTCTTTATTGTTATCATATTACCAATACATCATCGTCAAACAACAGTTGTTGAGCCATCCTGGTTTACTGTTTTGCCAAGTAAGTGTTTTTATTTTTTCAAAAAATCTATTTGAAGGCTAACATCCGCCAAGTAAAGGTAAATATATGTTTCAAGAACCTTTTATTTTTTTAAATGTCAACTAAATGCAGTTACAGAGATGACTATAAACTATTAAATTTACATGTTTATGACATGACTGGTTCGTTCAAGCTACTTTCTTATAAATGGCACGAGCATACCAAAAGAATTTAAGTCTAACGTATCCAGCGATCTCTTGTGGAATGAATTATTGATAACATCATCAGCAGATGAAAGATTGTTGGCAAATTTTCACCATTTTAATACGCTGACCTACATTAGAATACATTTATGCCATAACCAAGGTAATTAGTTTCACTTTTGCGAGCTCATAAATGTTGAAGCGAGACGTACCGTATTTAAACATACATATGATCGAAAAAATGAGCCTATATACCGTGAAATGAGCTTAACATTTTCAAAACCAAGGTTGTTGTAATAAAACTGAGCGGAAATTCACCAAATATCTATATTGTGATAATGTTACTATCAAAAGAAAACTTGGAGACAGGCATTCTTGAGGAGGCACAAAAGGTGATCACCGCCAAAAGATGCAATGAAGACAGCAACCATTTTGAGATGTGGTAAACGCTTCGCTAAGGAAAATCTAATAAGCAATCTAATAAGTTGGAAGCAAGGAGTTTTCCCAAGTTCACAGGGATTGTAGTAGGAGTCAAAGCATGAAACTTATTGGGTGAACTTAAAATAGATGACATGTCTACGAGTTCTCAACGAATAACTTTGGTGTACCATATTCACCCCACTTCGCAGGGTGAAAGTAAAATATTTTTTATTAGCTAATAGCGGTTGAATTTCTAAAAATCAATCATGAAACGATTATTGGATAGATTAAATTTTTCCCAGTAAAGGTTTCATTGAAGAAAAAAAGAAAAGCGAATACATGAGGCACAAAAATTGTACCGGCTTTATCCTGTTTACCGTACCAATTGTCCCCATATACGAAGATAAAAACCCTGTCATGAATGAATAAATGGGAGACATATTTATACGACGCAACGGAATAATAAAACCATTACGCTCGACATTATGAAATAAGGTCCTCAGGTGGAGAAAATTTCCTGCATGCATGATATAAGAGTCGGTTCCGCAAGTAGAGCCCAGAAAATTGGCCTCCATACTCGGCTATAATCCGTCGACTGGTCATGAGTCATTGCATCAGCTTCCTTTTCAACAGAGAAGCAGGTGGAGAGCCCGCACTCTAGCGGAGTTATCGGAAATTAGAGGTTGAGTACGGCTATACTCGATAACGTATCGCCGAGTGCATTCATACTCGGCCGGTCTTCGCCCCTCGCCTTCACTGCTGAGAAGGCCCTCTTGGTTTCAGATTTGGACTCGGCCTCGCCCCGGTGACATTCGTAGGCGTAGGCATTCAAGCATTTGTACAAGGTCCAAAAAAAAGACACTATCGATAAATCGCGGACAAAATATGACAAAAATATGGCTATGTTTTTATGCCAAATTATCCAACAACACTATGCCTTATGAATGAATACCCAGCAGTAATTTCCTCTACGCAGAGATGTTCCTCCATTTAGTAAGAAATGCTTAGCAGTCTCATCTACTTCACCATTAGCTACTATTTTCAATGAGTAAAATCAATTTCTTACCAAATTTCCTCAAATAAATCTCAAAATTATTCGCGCGTTACCGTATTTCCACATTTAAACGTTAAAATGTTGCCTCGTCTCCTCTAGGTAACACTTAGCCGCTTTGCATCTCTCCGATTTCATATAGCAAAGCAAGGTGGCTGGACGAGTGATTTTAAAACGGTGTAACTTTCCGTGCAATATTTTCATATTTGTAAAGAATATTTACAAGATAATTGTCTCACAATGAGGAGACTTTGCAAAAGGTTTTTACGTCAACGTCAAGTTTGCGGAAGATAGTAGTTGACTTAATTATGGACACGAAACTGTGCGAAGCCGAGTCACTACTCTCGGGCTAGCCTGTGAGGCAATCCATGCAGCCGTCGAGCGTATTTATACACACGTTCAGAGGCATTTTTCCAGGGCTCTACCCATAAGTACATAATTATTAGTAATATTATAGCTTCCGGAATAATCGACACTTCTTTTAAGTGCATGGTTTAGGACGTATGGATCTTCCCAAGCCGAGCTTGAACCCATCCTCTATGATTTGGAAAGTCAAGTGAAGTGATGATACAAGTCGGAGTATCATGCCTGGATTTCAGGAAAGTTTTTACAAGGCTTTTTACTAAAGCTACCACACAAGTTAAACGCATATGGCGTAAGAAAAAAAATAGTGAATTGGATACGTGATTTTTCAACTCTCGGCAAAAAAATAATAAGGATCGGAATTTGTTCCACAGTGGCTAGAGTGACACCAAATGCCTATAATGGAGGCGTGATTGATCTTCTATTATTTTATTATTTATATAGACAACATTAGCTTTGGAGTAAATAATATAATTTAGTTTTATGCTGTATATGCTGCCATCTACTGAAAAGTTCCCATAAATGCTGAGTTAGATGATATCTTCGTACCTCAGCAACGTTAACTTGTCGTCTCCTGGGAATGGGACTCCAACTCAATGTACTACAAAAAACTACTTGGGAAAGAAAATACTACAACAAAATAGAGGGGTTTGAAAAAAGTCAGATGGAGTCAAATGCATGGGAATACCTTTGAATTTAGACCCAACGTGGGGTAAACACATACGAAAACTTTATGGGGCTCGAATAAAGAAACTAGGATCTATCAAGCAAATACTGCTTGTATTAAACAGCTTTTACCCAACCCTCGCCCCTTCTTCTCTAAGCATCTCTCTTTCCATTCTTAAGCTCTCAACCATCTCTCTTCCATATCTTAAGTTACCTGCTTCATCCAGTCCTCTGGTGGTGATCCTCTTTTCTTCCTACCTGGTGGTTGCGAGTTAAGAATCTTTTTAGGCCATCGTTTATCCTTCATTCTTTTACACGCTCATAACATTTCAACCGTCAACTCTTTATGTCTTCAGTCAGTTTTGACCCAAATTTATCATTTTCCTCATGTTCTCATTATTAGTCCTTTCTAACCTCGATATTCTGCAGCTTCTTCTGAAAAAAAAAAAACATTTCTTCGGCCTCCAGTTTCTGTCTTAGTCTTTGTGCCAATTTCCATGTTTTTGAACCGTAAAGAAGTATGCTTTGAACAATTGTCTGATATATTTGGTACTTGGTTATCTATTTAATGTCTTTTGACCATAATATACCACAAAGTTTAGTTATTGCTTCTACTATTCTATTTATCCAATTTTTTCTATTTTACTTGGTCCCTCTTTTCCAAGGGTCACCCCTAAGTATTTTCACTCACTGCGAACTTCAATGCCATTTTCATCAGTAATAAAGTTTGCTGCATCCTCATATTATACCATGTACTTTGTTTTGGTAAAATGAATGCTCAAACCAGCTGTATTGTCCACTTCTACCAGTTTCCTCATCATCTACTCCGCATCGCGTTTGTCCCCAGCTATTATAATCTGGTCATCGACAAAAAGTAATGTGTGAAGCAACTCACCATTAACGATTACATAAAAGAACAGCGTGACACACAAGACACATAATTAACATAAAATTAAGCTGTGTTCTCTGCCGCTCTTTTTCCCTATTCCCTTGCATCAAATGGCTGGTGTGTTAACTTCCCTCACATTTGAAATATTTTTAGTGTAACTTGATGAAATTTAATTCTATATGAAAGAATATTAGCCTTTACCATACACAGTTGTCAAAAATAAGTTAATCAAAGCCTTTGCATCATAATCAGGCACTTAATGACCAATTCATTAAGAATCTGATGTTGATTGGATCCGGAAGGAGCACTTACATTTTGACCAGTTTAGATTTTAATAGTGATTATTTCTCGAATATTAACATATTTTTCAAGCCCTTTCAGCGGCTTTCAGGATAGTAAGTAAACTTAGATGCTATGTCGCCGTTTCTATCATGACACCCAAATGTTGTTCATAGATACACTGAAAAATTAAAATCAAACTAAATTTTTCTCCAATGGATACACTATCTAAGAAACGCAAACCGGGGCCCACATTCCTCGTCTTTATTCCCGCTGCCCGCTGTTAATTCTTGCCCACTTCTGAAAACCCCCATTTTCGCTCTCCCTCTCTCTCTTCCTCCCCATCTCAAAGGGGCCCGCCCAATTTAAGTTTCGTAAATCCGCGGGATCCTAGCGGGGAGCGTATAGGCTTAAAGAAGGGGATCCTAGTGCTCCTTAGGAGCTTCTCGGAAGATAAAACAGGCGTCATTAATTGACTCGGACGTAAATTTTCCGCGTGATCCATCCCCGGGAAAAGGGGTGTTGGATTGGTGGGCGTTGGGAATTGCTTGGGTGGGTGAGAGGGGTGGGTAATGGGGGAGGGGAGCGCGTAAGTCAGTTTTTTTGTGGGGGAGGGAGGAGATGGGAAGGTTTAAGGAAGGAGTGAGGCAGCTGGGGTGAAGGAGTAACAAGGTTGGATGGATGTGAGTTTCAAGAAGCGTCGGTCCAAGACACATGCATTCTAAGTCGTTGGGGTCTCCCTTACCCTTTGAGTGCCCTCGCATTTCCACGATCCCTTAATTCTCCTCAGTGCAATCCTTCCAACCGTTCCAACAAGCTCAACCCCTATCCTATTCTTCAGCTCTGGGTTTTTAAATGGGTAATTAGTAATGCAATTTGTCAGTAATTGGCAACTGTTATATAAATTTAAAAATATGACATACATTCAGCCGAAGTGGTTTTAAAAATAGAAAACCACGGAGAAAATAGTCATTTCCAAATTTACCTTATCATAATCCAGGAATTTGTCACAGCTATTAATAAATTTGATTCAGAAGAAAATGAAACAACAGGATGCACGGAAATAAATGCGGAGCATAATTGTTTTGGTATGAGGAGACAATGGATGGAAGAAGATTTCAATGGGAAGAGAAGCATGAGGTGAAGGAGTAAACCTGAGATGGGTGTAATTTTAGAGAAGAAATGGTACAAAACTCATACAATCGTAGGCGAAGTGGTCTCAACTAATTCCTTACCTACCCACATGCCCGTTTTCTCCCGTGACTCCTATACACCCTTAATACGTACCGTACTAGATCCACAAGCCCAACCCTGTCTCTCAACTCTAGCACTCAAATTTACATTTGTAATAATAGGAGCGGTACATCAGCGTTTGACGATTGGCATGACTAGTTGGTTTCATATTATCTTAAATATTTAGGTGCAGTGCCATTTGATATAGAGAAAAGGGGAGTCATAAAATAATTTTCGAGGTACAAAGAGGTATTTTTTTACCTCCCTATTGAGTGCTTAAACATCTGATGGATGTATGCTTGGAGGATGTTTCATCCAGGATGAATACTTTTCTTCTCGGAAATGTCTGGCGGGATCCTTTTTTTGCGAACTCTATGCCCTACATACTTCGAATCAATAGCAGTTTACTATGATATTTGGTAGTAAAAACTCACTAATATGCTCCGGGTACACGCCTCCACTACAAATCAGTGTAATAGTACAAAACGTGACTTCCAATCCCTGGAAAATCCTCAATAATTACATTATCGAGAAACCAGTTGATCTACACGAAAAAATTTTGTGAAAACGAACAAGAGCTCATCTACTTTTCGCTTACATACTTGCAGACACCTATTAAATTAATCAACAGATATTTATACCTGAAATTAATTAGACAAGATAGGTGAATAAAATGTTAAAAATGAAGCTATAATGTAGCTCCTATATTTCTCCAACTTAAATACTCGTAAAAGTATATATTAACTAACAATACCTTTTTAAAGTCAAATAAAATATGACAACTTCACATAAATTAAGACAGAAATGGTCGATGTTGTCTCAATTTTCTCATTAGTCTTAATGTACACTGCAAAGACAATCAAGGATCGCTTCCTTGCAACTCGTAATTCAACTATGGACGCGTTTTCTGCGTGTCACTAAACTTGCCGAGACTCTTGCTGTTATATTAGTGTTTCGTTGGTTTTCCAGTTTTAGCAGTGAAGAGTTAACTTTAACACGATATTCCTCTTAAAAAAAACAACTTCTGCGAGATATTTCAACGGCGTGTGGCAAGGGGAGAGTTATTATGGATATGCATTACAGTATACCCTATTGAAGCTGCTGAAACAAACACCATTGATATATTGGCAGAATCCTGCTATTATTCGTCAGGAGGCGAGGTTTCACAAATGTGCGCTGTAATACAGGTAATAATGTGAGACTGCTTAATATTTATTTTTAGAACAGCGCAAATAGGGATCAATACTTCGTGATTAGTCGTCAGCATAATTTTACTCTTTATCAGCGCATGTTTTTCCGATTCAATCAGTAATATGACTTTTAGAGTACCCCCTACCGTGGCTGTAATGTTGAAGCCACAATACGCATATATTCCCTAGCCTTTCCGAGTCCCTTAGCCCTTTTAGTGCGGCATGACGTAATATCACGTCATGCCACACTCAAAGGGTTAACCTAACCTCTCATTCCAATTCCCAAATTTGCATCGAAGATCAGTAATGTTCACCTGCGGACCGCTCTGCCTGGGTGGCAGTGTGAGCAAGCGAGTGAGCCATTGGCTCCCGCGTGAGCGCGTGGGTGCGTGCGACTCGGCCTTGTGCATTCGTGGGTCTGTGTGCATGAGAGAGAGGGCGAGTCGGTAAATCTCAGTTTTAATTCAAATTAATGGCCGTTCTCACAAATTGAGAGGCGTTAATGGACCCACGCGAATAGCACAGAGCGCCATACACGAGTTCTTTCGGATCTTTCTTTTTTCTTCGACTGTAGGTGTGTTTCCCCCCCTCCATCCCAAATGCCGATTCGTTCTCCCCCACCCTTCCACCTACTCTGCTTCAACTCCACCCCCACTAAGCGGGACTGCTCGTTTCGCGGTGCCAAAAATTACAGACCTGCTGTAACTAAGAAAAAATAGTCGTGTGCCCGCAGTGAGATGTAATGAGAATGTGGCGATAATGTCTGGCTGATATGTATGTTGATTGCCATGGAATCATGGCTGGATTTTTTTAAATTCACCAACGGATATATTATAAATATGAAGAGTAGCGGCATAGTCAACAATCCTGTACTACAAGGTCACACTAAACGAGGCTGAGATTGCTTTAAAAAGTCAGAAAGTGGGGGTTTCATAGATAATTTTTACGCCAAATATACCTCTTGAACTTTTGGAAGCAAAGAAATAAGAGTTTATATCGAGCTGATAGGCAAAAAAAATCGATATAGAAAGAGTGATTGAAACCAAAACAGCGAAACTCAGTTGAAATACTCTTAGCTTCCGCCATTGGATTCCTTGTTCCCGATTCCTCCCTATCTTACTCAATTCTGGAGTTCTGACATCCCCTGCCACATACTCCTACATCGATTTTTAGGGCAATGAACAGGTGTAGAGCAAACCAGCATTCCATATTATTGGCAGACTTCAATTCGTTAATGTAACTGGTAAGAATAAGTGTATAAGTAAAATAAACAATGAAAAATATAACACTCTTGGATCTTGAATTGCACATCTTCCAAATTCGCATTCTTATCCAAATAACGTAGCCAGGTATCCTTTTTCACCGTTAATTTCAGAGAGGATTCAAAACACGGTTGCTCACTAAGCAATTGTTGTTCATGAAATGACTCATATTTCCCGATTTCGTGTTCGCAGCGCCACCACCTGCGATTTAACCTACCGTTATATACGTACCTTGGGCGGATCGTAATGAAAATGTGACTATTTTTGGCTTCCCATTCCGATGGATCGGACGTTTTCAAAACCGGCGATAGCTGGCAATGGGACTTTTCTTAAGAGTCTCGATTCCCGCTGTGTTGCTAAAGGGAAGCACTTCTAGTTGAAGTACTTCGTCTGTCCTTCGAATTGATTCTCTGTCTGTCCGTGTTTAAGCGTGGTTTATGTACAATATGTTAATTTTTACACCAAAATAATTAATCTAAGAATAAGTCCTGTTATGCTCAAATAGCTATTTCGTACCCGTCCCATACGTTTATCATACATCCTTTAAACTACCTTGAATATTGGTAGCCTCCCAAAGTAATCAACCACTTATAGAACCTTTTAATTTTTAACGTTCCAAAAACATTAAAACCTTTTCATAATGAATGCTGAGTGAACCTCATTCTGGTGCCACCCATTAAATAACTGTCGCGGCTATTTCTATTTTCGCTTGAATTCCCACCGTAATCAATTGTCCCGTGGACAATTGTCTGGAATTGTATGTATGACCTAATCCACCAGACATTTGTAACAAGTATTAATTAGAGGAGATCTTGATAGTAATCAATATACTTCAGCTCGCCATAGGTTGAATGATTTCATTTCCTTCTGATTTCTGCTTCCTTCGTGATTTAAAAGATGTCGCAATAAGGGACATATCGTTTACTACGACATCTTTTACTCCCTTTAATCGATTAAAGAAATTTATTTTCTTGATTTATTCAGATGGCATCTTTCTGAGATTGAGGAGATAACCGATCTCCTTAAAAAAAGAAAACAGGCCGATTATTTCTTCCGAGAGAAATAAAGCATTTTAATAAATACCATTTACTCTTTGTTGGCATAACAATATTTTTCCTATCTCAAGAAATTTCAATCTTTCTAAAATTTTGACTTAATTTCAACCATCTCATTTTCGACCATCTCATTTTCAACGCTTACTTATACCGAAGTGCAAAACGCTACGAAGGTTTATTTATCTCATACAAATGTGTATAAACTTATATAAGTTATCGATGCTTACTTTCTTATTTTACTAATGAAAACCTTGAAGCCTGTAGTAGTTCATAACGTATTTCAATGACTTAAATAACAGCTTGCGTTATTAAAACTATTTGCTGTCTAATCCATGTCAACTCCCTACGTCATTATCATAAATGCACTTGTACTACGTATATATACGTATGATGTACGAACTCGGAGGTTATATAACTAGTTTCCCTTGTAAATTGTACCACGCACTCTCGAAAGCTTTTTCAGAGGGCCCAGATAAATTACTTGAACGGGGCTCCCAAGAGGGGTTTGGCCACCGCACTATTAACGAGATTTGAGCAAAGTACTTCAAAGCACAGGACTTAAACAAGCTTCCGCAGCTGCTAGCGCTGCAAGTAATAATTTGATTTTTGTAATTGCAATCAGCGAATGGAAAAACTGTACACTATCACCGTGACTTTTACACTCAAAATACCGATTTTTTCCTTTAGTCTCAATTGAACTAGATATGTCCCAGTGCTTGTACATAATAATATTTTAAGTAGAATTATGCAAATTTCATCATAACTGAGGAATTTAATATTTTGTTCGAAATGACCTGGCACTTAGGTGATGATCTGACGAGTAAAAAAATATATGCCGTTTTTCCTTCTATACCAGATTACGCAAGAACAGATTCTTATTAGCCCATCCATCTCAAACGATTTTCAAGCGTCTGCACCTCAATTGTGTGCCACAAACATAAAGAACTCTTTCTATATTCACTTCACAAAAACGAATGATACAATGATATTAGTATAATAATTAAGTTAAAGAAATTATATTTTTTGAAAATTGTTTTTAGAATGAAGCGTTTCACCGCTTAACGGCATTATAAGTTACACATTAACCATCTCATAACGGACAGCGCGGTGAAAGAAGCCAATCTTGTATAATGTTTTACATTAGGACAGAGTATTTTGACCTGTCATATATAAAAACATTAAATGATAGCACAAGAAGACCACTGTCAAGTTTGTGACAAAATGATGGTTTACAAAAATCTCCGTCACTTACTCTAATTACTTGAAATCACAATGAAAGGACTCGTGGCGGGAAGAGCTATGACTTGGAAACGAGTTTCCATCTCTAGCTCACTCCACATCGCACGGCGGCAGATCGGAACGTCAGCGGTCGACTTTTTTTCATCCCCGAGTTACGCCCACCCACAACCTACTCTTATCCTACCCACGTCCTCCATTCCCAGCGGTGCACGCCCCCACGTCTTTCCCGATGTGCGTAATAGAGGAAGGAAGATGGGTTGAACCGCAGTTGGGGCTTGAGGAGCGTTCTTCCTCAACGCGGAAATAAAATCGCAAAAGAGACCGCCACATAGCCTCCTCAAAGACAGGCTCATTCGGTTCCGCTCCCTCTCCACATGCCCTCTCTATTTCTCGTCCTCACCGCCTCGAAATCGATTATGCGCTCGTCATTCGCGCTCCTATCACAAAAAACGACGGCTCTCTCTCTCTCTCATACTTATTTACTTCGCAAGCCGCAAGGCACGATGCACACACTCATGCAAAACCAAGAGCCCTGACCCTCTCCCTCACTTTACCGCCCGCTCATGCAGTGGTCTCTAAAACCTCCCTCGTCCTTACTCTACCCCACTCTAAACCGTAACTCTATTCGTCCCACCGCCTCCTTATCTTCATCTGTTTTTCACTCCTTCCACCTATCCTCTCACTCCACCCCGGCCCAACACCACCCTACCTCCCTCGGCATCCTTATCTCTCATCTCCCCGCTTTCCCATCCTTTAGTCGTCCGTCTCATCCCTCCGTCCCTTATCTCCCGGGCCCCTAGCCACCCCTGCCGCCCCTGCCGCCACCGTCGGTTCCTCCGCGTGGGGCGGAATGGGTCCCGGTGGTCTCCGCGTCCCTCGAATATAAAGTCATTTGTCCGTGCTTCTAATTCTTCTTCTCCCCCAACCCCTTCCTCCCCACCCTTTCCCGTCTCCTATACCTGTCCTCTAAATCTACTACTGTCCCTCCGTAATGCCATTGTATTTTATCATCTCTTAATACACATAGTTCTCGGGCGTCCGGCATTTCCTCCTGCTCCGACTGATTTAATGCAATTTTGGCGAGATTTTAACCTAGTCATATAGAAGACACATATTTTTATTTTTATTTTCAAGTATTCTAGCTGCAATGAATTATTAAGTAAATACTGAATTCTTTAGGCACAATAATATGATTTTATAGGACTTAACTTCTCAGTAACGTAAAGATATTTACACAAGTAATTAAATTTTTCACGCAAAACGGTGAAAATACATCAACATCAGAAAGTTTAGAGCGATTTAGTAAAACTACGGTGGGATGTTGATTTGTTTATGAAAATAGTAGATAAAACGAACTATATTAATATTATAAAATTTCTGACGAAATGGGGTCATCAGAAATGCCTCATATTTTTCATATTTACTTACTCTGGAAGGCAAACGCGTACCATGTACCACGTAACACGGCTTATAATTTTTTTTAAATTATGTCACAAAGGATGATGTAGTATTAGGCTGATATGGCATTTTTGGTGAGGCAAGATATTTTTCTTAAAATGAGGCCAAATTTATTGCGTTTTCTGAGACAACTCTTTGCTCAAACTTCTTATATACGAGGTAAAGTTGCAAAGGGCGTTGTAACAAACAGCCAGTTAAATTAAAAATCTAGCTCTAAAGCGTAAGATATATTCAACTCCATTATTTTTGGCTAAAAAAGATTTTTTCCATAATTGTTCAATATCTCCCAGGCAGAGCAAAATTAACAATTTTTAATTACTTTATAGAGTGAAAGAGCAGCGTTTTGCACGCTAATATAAAAGTTCCAAAACAAAAAATCATTCATCTGAAATGGGATTCCACACGTTCGAGTGTTCCTCCTTAGGAGTGACGCTTCGAAGCGTAAGCACATTTGACCTGATTGAATTTTGCATTTCACTATAATAAATTGCATGTTCTGAGAAACATCTTTGAATTATGCTTTTTCAACATTTCACATCAGACTGTATGATGTAATATCGTAAGTTGCATATAAACATCCATTTTTTCATAATATGGTATTGTTTTTGACCCGCACATTAAATATCACCTCATATTTCTATGCAATGCCATGATTTTATCAATAAGTAAAATATCAATTATTCCAAAAATTTTCAATGATTGTCCATGAGAAATTTAGATTCAAATCCAGCATTAATTAAATAAGGAAAAATAAGAAGAGTGATAACTGCACTTGTATTTGGCTATTAAAAGAGTTCTGATAAAAAAATTGTATCTCTGTAATTATCTGCCAACATTTTATGAGACTCAGGAGCTAATTATGCTAAATATAGCTTTACTTTTCACGATTTTAAATTGTTTTATCATACGAAAGCATATTTATCCGAGAATAATTTTGAAAATGTATCAATGAGCCAAGAAGAACCACTGAGTGGTTTCATAGGAATATATGTATTGGGAAATATAAAAATCATGGTACAAACCGCATACCATTTGTACCAATGCCATTTTCGTGACATTATTACGTTAAAATAATTTAATAAATACTCGGTTTTTGAATGTCCTATTCCCAGTGAAAGACAAGACCCTATTCAGGTGAATGAATCTTATGAAAAAATTAAATCTAAACTGAGAATTCGTACTTATGCATCATAAAATTCAGATAGACGATATGTGCAGATGGTATCAATGATAAAAAATCGTGAACCAAAAAAGCACGATCAAATTGAAGCGAAGATGTTAATGACAACTTAAAAATTATTTTCATCGGGTGCTAGAAGTTGTGCAAAAATTATTCATTATCACGGGTTTTGTTAATCTAAATCTACCGAAGCTATAAATAATATTATTTGAGCTTCATAAAAGTGCAGTTTTAATTAAAAGCTCGTCCACAGATGGAAATATTTTTTCAAATAATAATCAAGAATTCTTCCTTTTCAATTTTTATGGTGGCTGAACCAATTTATCCCTTCCTAGTCGTAAAACATCGGGTGGATAAAAAGTATTCTTTCATTAAAAGTGCCATAGCATCACTCATCCTACACCCCCCTCCCTCTTCACAATCTCCCCTCCTCGTCTTTCCTCTCGACGTCGTCCTCTCATTCCATTGTGTCATCAGCCCTTTAACTTTTCTGGAGCCTTAATACGTCCTTTTGTCACATCAACTGGTCTCTAGACCCCTCACTACTTCGCCATTAAACATCTTACTACACCCATCGCTCACTTTCTTTTATCCTTAACATTTTACCCTTTTTTACGACAAGGCGCACCTTTTGGCGGCCATACGTGGATCTACCGCTCGCACCAAACCGTTAAATAAAAAAAATAAGTGGAGAAAGATGCTTTAGTAGGTTCCCCTCATCCCATTTCCTCATCCACTTCTTTCATTTTTTTTCTCTGCGACAGCAACTCCTCTCTATCTCTCTCAACGACGGATACACAAGCACACAAGTGAAACAGTGTCCCATTCCGCGGTCGTAAATTTATATATCCATTCTTTCAGGCCGCCTACCCACTCCCTTTTTCCTCTTTCGTGTTTTCCTTCGGCCGTAATTTTCTGCAGGATTCTGAGTCGCCTTGCTATTTCCAAGCCATCCCATTTCAACCCTTTTTTCTCCTCTTATAAACCACCCCTATTTGACCGCATCACCCATGCCCATTCACCTGTTCCTTCTTTCGCATCCTCCCCATCTCTGCGGGTTTCGATCCGTCTTCCTTCAAACCTTCCCTCTTCGTTTTCTATTTCAAGTGTTCATCAATTCATACATCTACTGAGTATATTGCACTTTAGTGATATGATGGTGATGATGGCATAACTGAACTTATGAAAAAAAAGCTCAGATTCACTGATAAAGTTGTTGGAGAGGTAATTGTGGTTCATAGAAAGCATGTTTTAATATATTTACCAAATTTATTGAAAAAATAAAAGGAAAATATTTTCTTGGGAAAATCAGTGTTTGTAGTGATAATTACCATACGTACAATGATCGACAAGTTAAATATTCATGTTTTAGGTTTTCTAGCCTCAGCAAAAGCCTGCTTTGACTTCTGTCATCGAAAGTTTTCGTTGCGGTATTTACAATTTAGGTGATAGGTATAAAAAAGCGTTTCTTTAACTTTTAAATTAACACCAAATATAAGAAAGTGCGCATTTAAATAATTGTGCTCCTGCAATTGAACCATCAAAAAATATATTTGCTAAGACTAACAGTTAAAATTGTATTGAATTGGCATAAAACCTAATAAATAAATTGTATTTTCCGCATTAATCCCAATTTGAATGCACCAAAAATAACTACACAAATGCAAAACTTCACGCAGGCCCATACAGGTCAAAACTTGCCTCAACTATCTTAAATAATTATATACTAGTTATGGGAACGGAGAAAAATATGCTCTTCAATCGTTACGTTTGTGTTAACTAACCAACAGCTTGATGCATTAGAATAAACCCTAACTTTCAGTTCCTACGAGGTAATTAAAAAAATAACCTCATCTAGCGGTTAACGTTAAGTGGACTACTATATATGATTGTATTCGCAAAATAATAATTTAAATCAGCCATAAATCAGTCACATTTAATGAAAAGTGAATAAATTACAAACCTCTATTTGCTATAATACTATTCCAAATTTCCTTGTCATCGCTCAGCTCCGCTAAAATCAAGTAAACCATGAAATTATATTCAAATAAAAAACCTCAGGTAGTGCGCAGCAGTAGTGTCACTCTTTGACCCTCAAGATTTGGCTGTTGTCGTCTATGCTAAGTTTTTTGAGGTTAATTGTTTCTTATCACCTTCGCAAAATTGAGGAAAGAAAATGTTCCAACGTACAAAGTAAGTATCGACTGCAAAGGATGAATCCAGTTTCACCGCGGTAACTTGGCTGATCTAGTCATGGTTTCTTTGAATATTCCCGTACTCAATCCTATTAGAGATTCTGAAAAGATATTACCTGTTACAAGCTTTGGGTCACCTTTTTACCTATTTACAGCGGGAAAAACAAGTTTTATTTGACTTCATCTTTGAAAGAGCGAATTTAAACGTCTGCAATGAATGGGGAAACATATGAACTCGCATCACCTGTGGGGTCTAAAGATCTTATGAAGTTGTAAAGGAACACCACTGGCTCGAGAATTGCGGCGTAAAAATTGTGTAGTTTACTGATTTGCAATAAAAGGAAAAAAGAAGAGGAATTAGCAAATGCATTCAAACATTAAAAGATATAATTCCATTGAAGAAAACACGTGAAAAAAGTTATTCAAAAATTTATTTGCCGGAAATCAAGGATGTTATGACTTGAAAGGAATAATGGCGACTAGAAGAGATAGTTTAGGAGTGTGCTGAGAGCAGAGAATTTTGTTGAAACTTTGAAGGAAAATATGCACGTAAAGGATGTTGTACATCGAGGATATATTTGCAAAAAACGAAACTAGAAACGTCAGAAATAATGTAAAAAGCACCAATATTTATAATAAAAGAAATAATTGAAAAATATAACATGCATATGTTTTTGTCAAAACGTATAAATTACGAAGCTAAAGAGGCAAACGTGTATGAATAGCGAGAGAAATACAAACGAGCTCGTACAGCAAAACCAATTATGGCTCATCATTAAAAGAATCCCCTCTACTTCATAAATTGAAAATTAATAAGGTTTTTTATACAAATATTATATAATTAATGGACTCAAGCGATTATTCTTTGAATTCATTTGAAGCAATCAAAATATTCCTTACAACCATTAAAAAAATGAATAGAAAGCAATTATCTCGAAAATCAACCAAAACATGGGAGGGGAGAACGGAACCTGACATTCTTTCATTCATAAGTTTTCGCCCTAATCTCTTCAAAGGAAAAAACGACTCTCTGGAGTGTTTCGCGGCTATACTTTAACCGAAAACAAAACCAAATTTACGAAAATAACATTACGAGGGGTGACATCTGGCTTGACAGCCAAAAGAGGGCGCTGGCAAAAGAGCAATCTGCATTGGAAAAAAATACGCCTACTCTTAACGACATTCTGATAGCACCACCCATCGTCTTCTTATTTCATTTTTGCCCTCGACGTGATATATGTATACGCCCTTTAGCTTATTTAAATTTGCACTCATAGTTGTTAATCAGATTACCCTCTCCGAGAACAGGAAAAGCGCAATTTGAATGCAACCCTTTCACCCCTACCCATACGCAGCTTACCCTGTCCAACCTCCAACCACCCCGCCTCTCATTCCTCTCCCATCTCAACCGTGTTCCCCCCCCCCCCCGCCATACTCCGCCAAATCACGCCCCCCTCCTCCTACCCTCACGGCCTTATTATACGTTTTGATTCCTCCAGCCATACACACCGCTCACCCATTCCCCAACCCACCTTCCTTCCCTCACACTTCTCACCCCTCTCAAATCACCCCATCTTTCTTCCCGCCCCCTCAATGCCCTCCCCTTTAACCTTTCTCTCATTTACTTCCCCTCCCTGCCCCCCCGACCGCCCTCCCACCTCCCCTTCACTCTTCCTCCAGCCTCCACTTATACCTGTCACTCCTTCTTCCCTCTCTCTCTCTTTCTCTCTCCTCTCCTCCCACAGAGTAAGGAATGCCCCAGGGAACCGCAAACAACCCGAATTGCACTCATAAATATCCCTGGCAAACTCTATTTCTCCTTCTCCCTCCTTTCACTCCAACTCTCTCTCTCTCTCTGACTTCCTCTCACTTGCCTTTTGCATCTTATCTCCACTCTTATCTCTGATTTTCCTCCCCACATCCTTTTTTCTACTCTCTTTATACATAAATATTCTAACTGAAGGTCCCAGCTTTGCGCAGAAACCTGTGATCTAGGTGAGAGAGAAAAAAACTCTTGCCGAAACGTTTCAGAAAAATCTTTTC
The DNA here is from genome assembly GCA_963169105.1 of Ceriagrion tenellum. NCBI lineage: Eukaryota > Metazoa > Arthropoda > Insecta > Odonata > Coenagrionidae > Ceriagrion > Ceriagrion tenellum. Next base: position 132,114,338 of record OY720636.1, on the reverse strand, counting down.
ACTGATATTTAATTCCTGCAGGTACAAGGTATAACTCATTTTGACACATTTGCGTCATATTCATGTAGTAAACTTGCTGTGCCTTGTACCTACGAATGTACAATACAGATTGAAATATACAATGTTAATTATTCTCATTTAAAAATGCATTTCCCAATCTTAATGCCTAAACACTTTGAAGATTTGAATTGTTTGCAACATTTTATACGCACTAAAATAGACCTTTAGATGAGCATTATATATTTTCTAACATTCAAAATGACTTTGAAGACTTGAACCAGCACGTCCCGGGAAAGGTTTAGTGGTTTCCAAGGCACTGGCTAAGTTAACCCAAAATTTGACATTGGGCTCCAACTTTACTGAAAAGTTCTTTAGCCTTGTAACGGATTCAAAGTTTTATTATGTGACAAAAGAGTAAGTTAAACTCTAATGTAGCATGATTATCAACCCTACAAATGGCCCAGTTTAGGATAGTTGAAAGTTTTTGTAATAGCCTGTACTACTTTGAGTGCTATCATTCACTTAAATGTTGAATTACAGGATAATCTGTTGCTCGGATTGTCTTCTATTTGGTAGCAAGAATTCACGCTATGAATTAATATTTTACAGGAAATATTTCTCTCTTTCTCTTAATTTCTGTTTTTCAACTTGCTCCATCTCTTCACTTTGGCTTATCTGTTCCATCTTCAATCCCACTCCCTCCGGGTTTCTCCGCTTGCCTCAACCTCCCCTTACGCCTGGTAGTCAAAAAGGATCGTTACCCATGCCTGTGACTCCACCGATCAAAAAAATAATTCATTCCATTCTTTGTATCCACTCTCACGCTCAGAAAACAAGGCTTCTACCTCTGCCATTCATTCCCTTCCCGTCATCCCTCAACTCAGCCACCAATTGCAGCCACCTTTGTCTGGCAGAGGGTCGGAGCCTGAGGTGCGGGGGTATGGGAGTCAAGGGCGTGGGAAGAGCGGCTACAGTCGTCATACGCCCACCCTTACCCACCACCGAAATTTGCATTTTTTGATGCACTAGAGGAGTAAAGCTGGTGTTCAGACCACCAAGAAATTTGTTGTATAACATAGAGATAGCTACATATTTTGTAAAGGTCATGTTTAACAATATTCCACACAATACATTAGGGTGGTTGAAGTTTACAATTTTCTAAGTAAGAAACGAAAATTAAAATATACCAAGTAATGAAATTGGCCATGAAAAACTTGTCTCCTCCAGTGCATCAAAATGGAAGATCTGGGTTTGAATCCCAGTCAGGTCAAATAACACTACCATGGTAAATTTAGGAAATTTGTGAAGTAAATTAATTGTTCACAATCACATAATTTGAACAAAGGCTACTATCATGGATTTCACGGTCAGATGATTCTCTTCCCGAAAGGGAATTGAAAATACATTCAAATTTGCTGACTTTCTAACAGTTGAAAAAGCAATGTAATTGGCAAAAGGGAATGCTTTCAATTTTTTGTTAAAAAACGTGCTATCAATATCTATCCTCGGTCATATTCACATAATTTAGGGTATACTAAACATTTCTCACCCCGCCGGACAAACGGCTGAAAAGACTGCGAACGGCTGGTATGAGCGTGCTAAAAATAGGTATAAAAAAATGGGCATGTGCACACAATTTGGTGATAGGACATGGAACCATCTTCCGTTGTTTTGTCACGGGGAAAAAAGTAAATGTTCACCTTTTTAATTTTTAGGTCTTTAAAAGTCTTCTACATGCTCCTAACTTGCTCATTCTATTCTATTTCTCTAACCTGCATTAAGTTCTATTTCTTCCTCAGCGCTTAGAATGTTTTACCTCTTCATAGGTTCTTCATTCCAAAACATATTGATTCTGATCTCATTCCGTCAAGTATAATTTAAATCTTTCCCCATGACAATCCATTTCTCTATGTATCATTAAATAATGCACCCAATTGTGAGGGACATAATGCAACCGCATTCCTTCGATACGTCGATCCCAGTGAGACATTCATCTTCCCCTCCCACACAGAAGTCCCATGACTTGCCCCTCGTTCCAACCCCCGCTACATGTAAAAGAACCGTCTTCTAGATAAACCGTGGCTGTAATGAAATGCGGGACTTCTCAAAAGAAAAAGATGGTCACAACAACTATTGTGAAAAAAGCAGGAAAAAAAGAAGTTCATTCTTGAAATGAAATTTGGGGAAAAGTAATATTTTTTTTACATCAAAAAATTCCAACTTCCTTACTGAGAATAAAAACATATACGCTTTTTGGAAGTAGACAGATGGATTTAATTCCTGTTTTAGTAATTTTTATTAAAAATTATCGGCTTTTGTCATTCCTGTTTATATTTCACCGAAAATAATCAACTCATTCGTTAATGAGAAAGAACTCTGAGTGCCTCTGACTCGGAAAAGGCTTCGAAAATTCTTGGTAACTAATTGAAAAAATAATCATTTTCATTCATATAGTCTTTCCGTGTAATGTGAAGATCTTAAAACATTCTTATGTATTTTATTTCGAGAAAAATGAAAATGACCTCTTGGATTAGAGTAATGAAATGATATCATCATGGCTCGAGTTTCCATTTTTTGGCTAAATATCGTAAAATTGACCGAAAATTTAAAATAAATTACAATAGTTTCTCAAATGACACAAAAACTAATGAAAAGTGTTAAAATTGTCAACATGGTGGCAATTTCATGGAGTATCTTTCGGCATAAAAGAATTTAAGGAAAGGTAGCTGACTAGGCTACAAGAGTTACTCTCCCTAAAGGACAGGTCTATACCTGCCAATGGGAGCACAGCCGTATGAGGGAAATATCCTGATGATCTTTGAGGCACTATTTGATGGATAAAATTGATATTTTCTTCTTGATGGTTAGTTAACTATAGTTGCTAGCTTATTGGTAATTCATCACCATTCCCCATTCCGCTGATTGCCTCATCCATGCATGGGACATAATAGTGGACCACTACGCACCACACGGATGTGCGTATATGTCGAGTTACTTAGTGGAGGAATTAGGACAGAGAGTTCATCAAACGACGGATGCAGAGACTCAATGCACCGTGTCTTCAACTAAAGGGTGCGTGAATTTCCGGGTTCCGCACTTACCTCGGCAACTGGAAGTGCCAAAGGGGCTGAAGAGGCGCCGCTCTCACGGAGATGTGATTTCACGTTGCAACGGGATTTGCGAGCTCTCATCAGCTTGGCACCAATTCAGCCTAGGATTATTTCAAAAAAATCAATCAGAGAGACGTCAATTTACCGTGTTTTAAGAAAACTTTCAATATCCACGGACAATACTAGCGGACAATACTACAAGGTAAAGCGGAAATAGGATTAAAGTTATCAGTAAATAATCTTAGGTAATCATAAAAAGAGATCCGACGCTTAAAAGGTATCATATAATAAAGTCATATTGAATATAACAACAGTACATTTTGCATCAAAAAAATTGAGAAGGTTGCTTCAAGAATTTTTTGCATGAAATTAGGTAATATTTCAGTGAAGAAATCAATATTGGTACTAGTTTTTAAAAAAGTTAAGGATATTTTTCTCCAAACTTTGCTAATAAGACATAGAGTGGATATAATGAAAATTCATACAACTCATCTTATGACTTTAAGCAGTACTCATTATTTGATGACTATTTTAAGACTAATTCCAAATTCAAATAAAATAAATGATAAACTAGCTACAACTCTCTGTAAAGTCGAAAAATAAAAATATTCACATTACTCCAATATATACTCAGCATAAAATTACAAGATACTCCGACATTTCAGGCGTAATTAGGAAGTTAATAAGAAAATATCCTCCTTCAGATTGCTATTTACGTTGAAACGGGAAGGAATTCAATAGTGAAGGCAGGCGTAAAAGCGATCCACGTTTAAAACTGACAAGGAGAAGCAATACATCGGAAATCTCGTGCCAGAATTCTCTAGAGTGCGGTACTAGTTTCGGAATTTTATTTGAACTCTGACCTACAGCGGCTCCGAGTGAGTAGGGCAATCTCGTAGCCGGAATGCAACCTAGAAGTTTTGCTCCACTGGTGTTAGCGCAGTATATTTTCCAGCGTGCCCCAGGTGAGGGATAAAATTCGTAAATTCTAAGCACTTGTGTTTATTCTCGACTCCCTTCCCTTAAAGAATTAAAGCCTTCCGGAAAAACACTTTGCATGAGTTTGAGAGTACGGCTTGCTTGCACTTCTACGACTACCGGTAATACCCTCCTTAAAACTTAAGCCCACGTATTCTCATTGTTCTAAAATTGCGCCCTTTAGTGTTAAAAGCTTCAGACGTACGAAGGCTCATTCTCCGCCCACTTATGCAAGATGGTTGATTCTTATCCGGTAAATTCCGTGAAGACTCCATGGTCACAATAGGCTGAGGAGATACCCTCCAAAGTTGCTGTAATGTAACGGAGAACTTCACTCTTTGCTGACTCATGGCCTCAAACACATATCTTTAAGTCCTGAAAATTTTCATGCATATTTCTGCAATAAACATAAATTTCAATTTCTAAATGTACCTCTAATGTAGGAATATGACCTCAGTTGCATATCTGTTAGCCAATTACGTATGACATTACAGCAGAACTCAATCCTAATTTTATGAAAACATTACTGAACCTACACCCAATAATTACTTCTAATTTTTTTGGTGATAATTTGTCCCTAGTATCTACAATTTCTGTGAAATAAAATGTATGCTGGTTCACGGAATTTAAAATCAGTATTAATGCGAAACATATTCTACCAGTTAAGTGTCTTATATTACGAGCAACATGATATACTGCTTTTTCCCCCATCCAACACTTGGTATATAACAATTTTTTTTTAATCTCATGGGTGTACCTACATAAACTTCAATCTTTACAAGGTACCTGGGGTTCAAATCTCTTAAAATATCGAAGAATTAGCCAACAGGTACTGAACTTCCATCAATAGAGACAATTTTTGCAAAGCTGCGATAGAAAATGTTTAAAATGCTTAAAAACTCCGGCAGAAACACTCGTGGTTGTTAGGAAGGTGTTGTAGCCATTTCAAACGTCTAGTATAGTTTAGCGTCATAATCGTTCATAAGTCATAACCCTTCAGTTGTTAGACGCTCACACGAACTGTCTCCATTTATCTCATATCATCGTCTGATTATAATCTCCTTCTTGCACGTGTCACACAATGTCACTTATTCTGGCCCTCTTCTCTAAATGATGGCAACAATTAATCTCAAACTATGTTAATTATTCTTTCAAATTTTGCAAGAAGCAGCCTCAAAACTTACATTATAGACATTAAAAAGCCCTCAACCGAAGTAAGCAAAGTCAGGCTTCGAAAAAGGGATAAAATTGGGAAGAAATATACTGCACATTTTCAGTTTGATGTTGCAACTCCGAGTTCGTATTCTGTCATCACGCGGTAATTTATATTCTTATTCCTCTGAACTAACAAACGGCTCCCGACCTACGGAATGCGGACCTTGAGAGGTAGATGGGCCGTACGTGTATCCCTGGCTGCTCGGGGATACGCCATCAAATTTGATAAGGATTACTCATTTTGTAGTCGTAAATTTAATTTAAGATATATTGTTTTCTATCATGACGAGGAAAAATATGTAATTAGGTGTGAAATTGTTAATGGAAACAGAAGGGGTGGAAACCGCTTCTATGGACCGGTAATCTTACTAATATATAAAAATCTATTGGTGTCTGTCAGTCTGTTACTAAATCACTCAAAAACCACGGAACCGATTGAAACAAAATTTGGCAGGAAGGTAGCTGATGTATTTGATTCACACAGATGCTATATAACAAGGGCATTTAGGGTCTTTTAGAAACCCAAAATGGTTAAATCCTTAAATAATCATAGGAATAGATGCAGAGGTTTCTTTGTTTGCTTAGTTAAATAACTTTTACTTGAGGTATTCGGTTGTAATTTTTGCAGTTATGTGGAAAAAACAATGAAGTCTCTTTTTTTTAATCGCTTTTCATCTACAATTATATTTCACTTGATAATTGCAGTTTTAACGCCAAAATAACACATTTTTATCCAATTTCAACAATAGATTATTTACTTTGTATCTACGGATTTTACATGCATGAATAGGGACTTTGGGCATGATTTTAGGCCTGCAAGGGTCCAAGGTTTTAAAGCTGGCGGCTTCAAAAATAAATTAATGCCCCTACATTGTAATTAACTAAGTAGGCAATGAACGTGGCTACAATTTCCTGGACGCCGAATTTTCGATTTATAGCCTACCTGAGAGCAATGTTATGACAAAGTTTGATTGTTTTTTCTATCAAATCAGGGAAGTTAAAAATATTTCTTTTCAATCATAATATAGAATCTTACCTCCTTTTGTCAATTTCAGAAAACTGTATGCCTCTATCTTTGATAGTATTCCCATACTTGAGCGCTGAATGAACGCGGATACGTCCGCCGGAAGGTGCAAAACGGCTGGAAAAATCCGACGTATCATAACAACTTAACTACCAATAAATGAGCATTAAAGTATGATTTTTGGCTTAAATGTGATCTACTAAATATTGGTAATGGTACTTAAATAGATAAATTATTTGCCTAGAAGAAATAATCAATAGAATTTCCCAAGCCTCGCCGTTTTGGTTTTTCAGGTGTTTGAGAAGCGTACAGTCAATAAATAAGGAGCATATATGTCGATAAAGGACTCAGGTCATTTACTTTTTAGATTACTAATATGTAAAATTATTAACACTTTTGCTAAAACCCTTTTCCACCATGAGGTTCCGCATTTTTACATTCAGGATGCCAAAACTCTTCTCCACGAAACTGCAGTTGGTTGCCAACCATAAGAGCAAAAACGAAGAGATTTATTCAAATAATTTTGGTAGTTAGCGTCTTTCTCTTACTCCCCGTTGAATTTAAATGGGTAAATATCGTCTGCAATGGTCGATAAATGAGGAGCTGATCCGGCGTTATAGAACTTGACTATAGAACTGTGATTGAACTTCTGTGTTTGTACCGCACCAAATTATCAAGGGATGTAGAAATCCCTATTCGACGAGGTTATTAGCCTAAGTTTCACAGTTTTAGAACGCCCTATACCATTTATATACCTAAATGCCCATGATTAGGGTCAGAAATTTTCAATAAACAAGTATCATTACATAATTTTTGGCCTGATTGTGATCTACTACTTATAACGGTATCCAAATAGATTATTTTGTTTAGGGGAAAACAATAGCATTCCCCACGCGGTGCCGTTTTGGATCTTAATACTATGCCAAACTACCAAAGGAAATAGAAAAAGGTGCTTGAGAAGCATTGGGTTGATAAACGAGGATATGGCGTTAAAGAACTCATGTCATTTACTTTTTTGGTTACTATTATGTAAAATTATGAAGACTTTTGCTGAAGCCCTTTTCCCGCGTGATTTTATTCAGTGTGTCTCAAAAACTCTTCTTCTTCGTCTCCACGGAACAACAGTTGATTACAAACCATATGAGTAAATGTGAAGAATTTAATGACTTTCAGTTTTTATTTATCAGTTTACGTCTTTCTCTCACTCCCCGTTGGATTTCAATGGGTACCTACTCTTAGCTAGCAGTGATCGATAAATGAGGAGCTAATCCGGCGTAAAGGAATTTATATAATTGAAATTATATCTTAATACTTTGCCAAACTACCAAGGGAAATAGAAAACCCCATTTGACAAAAGTCATTAGCCTAAAATTTCCTGGTATCGAACGCCCTGTACCACTGATATACCTAAATGATCATGGTTGTGGTCAGAAAATAGGACTTTTTTTTTAATATTGCTAGATTTTGATCCCAAACAGTAGAACAGACTCGTGGATTATTCTTGGTAAAGGATGATTGGATCCTTGACCACTCACATACGAGGATGTGACCCTTATTGACCATGGGTCCCAGAACAGAGTGAATGAGACTGTAAATGTGAAGTCTCTTCCTGTGTCTATCCAGTGAAAAATAAATACTCTGATTATTATGAATATTTATAGAGCTACTCCGCCTTTTTTAAATATAATTTCCAATCAGCATGTTTCCGAATGTTAAAATTCAAGTTCCCTCAAGAAATACCCTCTTACCCTCTTCGTCTCCACAAAACACCAGTAAAGGAGGAATATTAGTTCAGCGGAATAAATAAAAATGTATTTAAGTTTCTTTAATGCATTATCTCCGCCGAATTTCAACGGGTACCTTTCTCTAGTGGGTTATAACTGTTAACGTACATGAATCTGTTCGAGTATAATCATCTTTAACGCAGGAGAATTAATAAATTTACAGACTTCTTTTTTCCAGGTAAAAATTACTCAAATACATAAAATTGAGCCCGTTAATTTATATTTGTAATGTATATGATAAATCATGCCCGATGTTGCTTATAGATTGAGAAAATGAGCTCCAAAAACACTATCGAGCTTACTTCAGGATTATCATATTTCTACTTCGTACATAGTTCTGACGAGAAAAGGTAAATTACTGATACTGATGATGTTAATAGGCACTCGCACGTTTGATCGTGGTAAACGTCTGAATGGAGCCGCATCGACATTAATTTCTCTTGGCATTTAACTTGTGCCAAGTTGGTTCCAATTCTATTGTCACCAGAAGTTTTTGAGTAAAGGAATAAAAACACTTTACAGTTAGTAGAGGTTATATTCGTGTTATCGTCTCACATACGAACAGAGTATAAGTATAACAAATAACATGAGTAGCTTCTGTTTTTGCTTTTTATAGGACATTTTATTAGAATTTTATTAGAATACGGAGCATGCAAATATATTCAAGAAGAACGCATTTCTTTATAAAACCTCCCTTAGCTATTAATCCTCTGCTCGTTTGACGGAATCATGTTCCACCAATATAATGGTACAGTTGTTTAAAATACATTAATCACAAGAGATATGAAGCAGTGGATTTTTCCCAAAATATAGACGATGTCTTTAGTTCAAGAGCAAGTGCATGCCGGCTCCCTCGACGCTGATAAAGCATACGCTCCCTCTGCGCCTCAAGGTGTAAAGATATTATTTTTTTCGCATAAATGCAGTTGGGAGCACTGTTCATGACTTTCGGGAGAGCTCACTTGCAAAATCACATTGTTTCACTGCTGGAGGCAGCATTCGAGATTTCACAACTCAGGGAGAGTTCTGTGGGCAAGTGACTCTGCAGTGAGCATATTTAGGAGCCAAATAACTGTTACTGCTTATTCGCTGCATTAAATACACTTCCCTGCCCCCTAAGAGATCCATTTTCGTCCCACAGTATCCACAAGCAAAAATGAGGAACCACTTTAGCTGCCAATTTATGCTTCGTTGAATAATTCCTAATCTAAACAACTAATGCGGAATATTGCTTAACCTTCCTCCAACTCTAAAAACGGCCTTTTTCTCTCTTTTCAAGCATTTTTATAATGCTGGATGAGATTAAAAGCTATACATTAAAGAAATACTGTTCTTTTTCATTTGTGCTGGAGGTTTCACAAAGTTTAAATAAAATATGCAGAACTCCACGCGATAAATCGATCAGATGAAATAACAATAGGGTAAAAGCGTGAATTTATATCACCATCACATTTAAATTCTTATTCCCCTTTGCAGTCGAGTATTACTCAAAGTCTACTCTTGAACCACGCTATGAGCGTAGTCAGTTTTTTTTAATGCCCTAATTCTGTACCTGAAAATTTCATTCAAGCCAGCGCCACATTCCTACTAGCATGGTCATTTTAAAATTTATCTCCTTTTATAATTTCCCGCTCACAGCAAAACAGTGATATTTTGTCGCTACTCCAAGAGAGCTCTCGGATTCTGCTTCTGCAAATCTGACCCACAGTAAACTAATAGGAGGAGGAATCAGGGTGCAAAGTGAAAGTAAGAGGACACCACAAGCGCTGTAGTCGAAAGAAATAAGTCACTGTAAAGTTTTAGAACCTCTTGGATTAAATTTACACGAATTCCTTTGTTTTTGTCAAAGAAATCATTTTTCGTTCCATCAGGCACAAACGTATATAGACGGAGCATAACTATCAGTTTATACAATAACTAACAGAGAAATCAAGAATATGAAGCTGTTACGCAATACACTTGCCTTTGAATTCGAAATTGACTAAATCAACAGCGTTTAAATAACAAATTATTATTTAGAACAATATTTTTCAAAATGATAAAGAGCATTCAGGGGTTTAATGTTACATTTAGTTTTGGCATAAAATTTTTAATGTGTAATTAAGCAATATATCATGAAACATGCTTCTATAAGAGTTATTTGCAACATACATAAGCTTCCAACTACTGCATGTCTTATCAATTTCTTTCGAATTATTGTAAAGTAAAATGGTGATTAGTTCTGATTTTTCAATCCTACCCTAATCAGTTACACTTTAGAGAAGGTAACAAAACTCCATCTCAAGCTGTACTTTGCATCCAGGACCTGTCTCTATTAGTAGCAATAATTTTTTATTGAGGGGCAGAAAAATTGTCAGCGTTAGAGTAATTCGGATTCGTGGCGGAAATATGGGTCTGGTTGATGATAGAACTTAGTCAGCGGTCGAAAACTAAGAGATGGAAAAACAAGAATAATTCGTATTTAATTGCAGCAGATTTTAAATTTTGTATTTTGAAAAAATAATAGATAAAAATTAATTTCTCCATTCCTTAGTGAACAGAGTCCGAATATTTAAAAAATCCAACGAAATCACAATATTTTTGGGATGCAAAATGGCTAAGAGATTTTGAGCATTGGAAAGCTGGAGCAGAAGAGAATGGAGGAATTCAGAACTTGGTTGTAGAAGCAAATGATGAAGTTTAACCCTCATACGGATTCCTGGACTTCGTTACGCAAACGGATTCATGGCGCTACCGCGGCGGCGCTTGGTCGCCGTCAAGGAAATAATGGGTTTTTGAAATCAAATTAAATTTATTGCTCATATGTTTTATGTTTATTTAATATATATTTAAGATGAAAGATATCTTAAGGAGTAATATTCGACAAAAACAATTAAAAACAAAGGTACTTGCAATAGCATTGCAAATAAATATTGTTTACAATTTGTGTGAGTATGCCTTACAAATGACATTGGACTGTCCTTTGCATGTGTTTTGGAAACAAAAGTCTTACATTTGGAATTTTTTTAAAACTGTGCAGAAGTGGCATTGCAATTGCTTACACTTTTTTGGTTCAGGTTTTCTTTCAGCTTAACTATCTCGTGGGTACCCTGAATGCTTGAAATGCGCCTTTTTACCGTCTTAGATCGCACTTTTTCCATCCGTCTCAGTACGTGTTTTCTCACCTTATTACCTTCCAATAATTCTAGGAAACTATGCCGGTGGTCCATTTTATTTGATTTTCAGAGGGTATTTTGTTAAATCAATTAGGGTGCATTCCACACACAACGAAAAGATTCATAAAAAAGTACATACGGCCATATGTTTGTTTTTATTTTGCATGAGTAAGACTGAACCATTTGATCCATCATATCTGTGCCACCCTTTGTGGCATAATAGTCCAATTTTTTCGGCTTTACTGCGCTTTTCTGAAAATTACTGATTTTCCCTTTTTAGGGACATAAGAGAACAATTTCGTTGCTTTGGTGAATCCAAAAATTGAGGACTAGTCGGCACGAGAGTGATTCGAAAGGACATTCACTGGTATATATTTTTTATTTTTGCGTAATATTTTTTTTACCATTGTGTTTCCGTTATTTTTCAAATTTTGAGCCAACTAAAGGGTTGCATAAAATTTTTACAATTTTTAATATGCTTGCTTCCATGATAAGGACGACTAACTTCCTGTGCGAATCTCTCTCCTAAATTTGGGAGTGTTCTTTCCCCATTTATTTTACACAAATATGGGATGCCTTGAACAGTATACCCTGTAGATAAGTCATTGGCTAGAAATATCTTTATTCCGCACTTTTCTGGCTTCAACGGAATAAATTGCGGAAATGAACAATGGCCTCTAAACCCAACACACCGCTCATTGACAATAATGCCATCACTCGGTAGATAGTACTTTCTCAAATTGAAATTTATGGTATCCCAAATGGACCAAATAGAAGCCAGCTTATCACATCTCCTTATTTTCGACCTAGTCTCTTCATCGTCAAACCGCAAATATCTAAAGATATTTTTGAAACGAACTTCTGACATTGTAGCCCTGTAGTCATAAAATCATAGGCCAAATGACTCCAAAGCCGAAGAGCACATATTATGGAGGACTTCAAATGTGCGGCTGTAATTAGGAGTCCAATACCCTTTTCCATGTTCAACCTGATAGCCTTACTTCAATAATGGCTGTCTACACTGTTTGTTTTTCTCTGAGTGCCATAGGAACTTTGAGGAGCATGGAGTGGTTCAAAAAAATGATTTGGTATACCAGGGGTCAATCTTCAACTTCATCATCTCTAATTATTCCCAAAGTATCACTGTGCTCCCCTTCTCTATGAAGTGCAAAATTCTTGGGTTGAGATCACTGCTATGATTCTACTCCCACGTGTTTTTCTCTCCCTCACTCTCATGGAAAGTTGAGAAAAGAAACAGTCGTTACATCATTCTCTGAGCCTACGCTACTCACCCTTGTCACATGTGGAAATACCGAAATCTATTATCCAGCATCAAAAACACCATTACTAACCTTCTGCACCCTTCTTGCCTCATTATTTTGCAAATAGACAATTAATTCTCAAAATTGCATCCAAATCCTTTCCAAAAGTGTGGAATTCCTTACAAAATATGGAGATATTTATCGGCAAACAGCTCTGTCACGCAGTGCAACAAAATTTGCAACGCTTTCTAATTTTAATACATTATTGTTTTTTATACAGACCATTTCATAGTTATGATTAGCAGTAATTACTCAAAATTGATATTGATAACTGATATCATCGAGAGCAATGTATATTTCTCCAAAATATATTCGATGATGTTTTATTCGTATGGCATTGAGCATTTAGTATAAAGCTATCCAATAAATAACAAAAATACTAATATGTTATTCAAATAAATTATTTGCGACAAAAATAATTGAACAAATGTTGCAAGTTATTTTAATATAACAAATTCAGTAATTTAAAACCGCAAGAAGTAACTAAAACCCTTCAGATTTTCAAGCACCGCAGCGGCGCCAGGTATCAGTTTGCGTAATTTTTTCAAGAAATCCTTAATAACATAAAAAATAGGCAAGAAGCGCTTTAAAATTTTACCAGTTTACAGACTATAAAAAAATAATAGACTACTGGTGGTTTCACAGCCTCATTTTAAAGCATAATTTTTTTAACCAAATGCAAAAACTCAAAGCGCCGCGGCGGCGCCAGGAATCCGTATGAGGGTTAAAAATAGACTAGGATTTGAAACGAGGAAGTAGAATACTATGGAGAAATAGGAGAAGGGAAAACCATATTGGGTTGTATGAGGAAGACAAGGTCCAATGGGATTTGTCATATTCAATTACACGACTATATAAGGAACATAATGGGAAGGATAGATTCTTGAGGGTCAACATAAAAATACATAGCCCAACAAAAATGGAATATGAAAGGTGGGTGGATAAATTAATATAATTTTAGAGGAGTGGCAAATACGATTTTTTATGGGACATGTGTACACATATCTTAGGATTGATCATCATCATTGACCATAATCACAATCATCATCATTGGCCGTGCAATCCTAAGATTAGCTGACTGCAGCACACCATCCTTCCCTATCTAATACCAGGTCTCTTACGCTCTGATATTCTTCTACGTAATTTCTTCTTTATTTGGTGCATTAAATTATTCCTAAGTTTTTATTTGAGGGCTGTTCCATCTATTTTTCCTTCAGTTACGTTCTTCACAAACCCACTGTGCCTCAGAGTGTCTCCAATTCCTATGGTTCTTCTTTCCTTCATCGTGTTCATCTTCTTCTGAAAATTTCATCATGTTTTAATGCATCCGTGATTTTATCTTCAGCGCCTTTCTCCTGCTTTATAACTGGAGGTCTGTTCTAGTCAGTTTTTCCAGTAGTCTATGTTTCCGTTCCAAAGAATGCCACGCTCCATACATATGTTTTCACATACTATTTTCCGGTTTGTAGTCTTATCTTCATTGAGCACAGCAGTTGTATTCTTCTACATTCACCTTCTCTCTTCCAAAACGAAGGCTTAGGATTTTAGTCTTCGTTTTATTTAATTTCCTGTTGTATTCTTCAGAAACTTCGACCATAACGTTTAGTGGCATTTGATGATCATTGCAATTTCTATCTATAACTGCGATGCCGCCAGCGAAGCGGAGCATGCTACATTATTCTATATTTACCTTTATTCCGCTCAGTCCCATTTCTTCCTCCCAGTCCCAGTCCCAGTCCCAGTCCTCCTCAAAGTACATGTTGAACAGCGCTGGTAAGAGGTTTCACCCCTGTCTAACTCTTTTGTTGATTTTAGCTTCTATCTGACTTCCGTCTCTCATTGCATTGTAACGACTTGGTTCCTGTATAGTTGATAATTTATTCTTCTGTCGTCGTTATCCATTCTGAGTTTTTCCAGCAGTCCGACTGTCATGTTTTACTCAACATTGTCGGAGGTTCTCTCCAGGACCACGAATGCGACAAATAATGGCTTGTTTACATGAATTGTTTTCTCTAAGATAACTCTCAGGTAGAGTATGTCATCCCAGATAACCCGATTCTTCCTCAATCGAAACTGGTTTTCCGAGAGGTGGTCTTCAATTTTCCTTTCCATTCTTTGGCTAATTATTTGTATGAGTATTTTTAATGCATGTAACACTAGACTCAACGTTAAATGCTCCTTACGTCTCTCAGTCCTTGTCTTCTTATGCAACGTATTTATTACGCTCCTTTGAATGTCCTTTGGAAGTGTTCCGTTTTGGTAGTCATTTTTTATAATTTCAAACAGGTTATCCTTGGCTTTACTTCCGAGCGCTTTGATGATTTCTCCGTTGATATTGTCTGCTCCAGGTACTTTTTCATTTAGGTCTTCTACTGCTCTATTGAGTTTACTCCTACGTATAAGTGGGCCCCGATGTCCATCGTCAACCTCGCTTTTGCTATGAAAATTGGAACCAATCAACTAGCGGATTGAGAGGTAATGCGGCACCGCATTGGCAGTGGCAACGCTTAAATTTTGGTGAATGAGGATTACTAACATAACTAACAATGATTGGTAAATCCACTAAAATATCACCTTTAACATTACAAAAAATTGTAACACATGACTACAAAGCATACCATATTATACAATGTTAGCTTTCATGAAATTTGCTTACATATCCGTGAAAAACATTTATCAATTACAATCTTAAAAGAAAATACAGAACCGATACCGATGACAGTGAAATGGCAGCATTAAATGCAGGCATATCTGATATTTAAAATCATAATTATCAGCAGTCTAATCTTAAGATTGGTTTCCTACAGCCTATTTTCACCACAAAATGATAAATTACTCATACCTTGGTAGCTTTTCTCTCGTTTATTTCCTATAATTAGGTCCAAGTTTCTGTTTTTTCAATCACTACCTTTCCCTCCAATTTTTCTCACAGAATACAATTGAGAGTTCACATTCAGAAGCGAAGCAGTATAATGACTATTATAAAGTTTACGCTGATATCGTCACTAAAAAAATTTTAACGTCTTAATTTCAGCTGGCGTGAATTATTCAAATTCTGATATAATTGAATATTTTTCGCCGCCCATGCCTAATGGATCATTTTAGAATCTTGGGGCATCACCACCATTTTCCTTCACCCTACACTCAATTTTCCTTCTATTCCGTAACCTCTCATCATCTGCTCTCTATATTCCCTATATTTGACCACCACGACGTTTGAAAAATATTTCTCCTTTTCTCCCTTCTATCTTTCTTTCTATCCCTCTGACTCAATCTCTTGCCGCAGCCGCCCAATTGCCTCTTAATGCGCCCACTTTTCCATTTTCCTGCCGCTTTGAATTTCCCCTTCCAATTTCCTACCTTGCCTTTCCATATCCATCACCTCTCAGTTGAGATCGTGGATTAAGGAAATACGACCAATATCCACTTAAGACGGATCAAAAGATATCTTTCACATAACAGTGACGATCAAACAAATAGCGATACTTTTCTTCTCAAAATAAAATTGAAAATTCGTAATAGTTATCCGGTCTCGAAAGGCATAACATTTTTGGGCTCCCAAGGAAAAAATTGGTCTACCTGTCTCAGCTACAATTATAATTTCAAATAAATTCAAATACATGACTTCATGAGTTAGTTACAATACTAACATATGCATTATTTATTCTCCGTTATAAATACGCACTTCCAAGAGTTTATAAATCACCATACATGATTTACATTGGAAAATGAATTGAATTCCAGGTTTTGTTTATAATATACATGTAAGATACTGATGGTAAGAGATAGTTTGTGGTACAATATCTCCATATTAAGGGATAGAGCTTTTCATAACTTCTTCATAAAATATGTACTAACATGTATACTTAACCAGTTTAATGTTTTTTACTTCATCTTTACCCTGCAAATACAAAAATATGGTAAACTGGAAAACTTATCTAAATAAGTTTAAATCAGTGAAACATCGACTCAAAGGTGAAATTGGTTCATCTAAGTTCTCAATGGTATTAATTTCTAAAGGTGAACAGGTACACAATTTGAATACAGCGCTGCAAAATTAAATCGACGTTGGATATTTAACACTTCATTAAAATAAAGAGCATAGCTGAATTCCTTTCATCATCAAGACATCATTAACATAGTAATAAAACATTTATGAAAACTTTCCAAAGCTCTTTTATGGCTAGACTTTGAATTATAGGCACATTTAATTCATTATCTTTCAAAGTTCCGCATTTTATGCGACATAAAAGCAAGGTTTAGCATCCATTTGCTCTCAGCCATTCTTATTAGTAAAGTAACAGCAACGAGTGACTCCTGCTAAAGTTTAACTGGACGGTAAAAGGTTTCTTCTTCTTTGTCCGGAGTTTAATATCGGCTTAATGGAATAAGTGGTGCCACAAAGTAACTATCATTCGTCATTCGTGAATACATCTGCCAGCGGACATAAAAAGAACACTCTCTCTTGGCTTCCTTCCCAGCTTTTCCATTTCTACGCCAATTCCTTACTCCCTTAGTCACTTCACAACGTAAAGTGATGAGGTTTTCCATCACCTGGATCATTGCTTTGATGAAAACTCCACTACAATTCCCCGTCCCTACACGCCCCTGCCTCCTGCAAATGGTAATACGCCGGCGATACTCAAACCGATCCGAGTCGTTCATCTTTCTCCCCGGCCTCCAGTGTCTCGCTCCCCACCCCACTCCACCTTTCCCCTCCTCGCCCCCCACTCCACCAGCCCCCCTACCCCGTCCCCCCGGCTCCCGTCCTTCCCATCTCTCCTCCTCTTTCTCCCTTCATCAATTTTTCTCCACTCCACGATACCTCCCCATATCTCCGCCCTTAATCAGTCCGAATCTACTTCAATCTCCATATCGCATTAAATTCCCTAACTCACTTACATCACCCTCCCCCCCCACACCCCTCTACGTCCCTCCGACTTCGACGCACAAACACAATTACACACTCCGCGACGCCCTCTTCGCCTTCTTCCCTTTATTACATCGGCCCTTTTGGAGGATACATCACCCTTACCCTCCCCGCTCCCCCCCACGGCCAACTCTCATTCCGTATCCCCAACTCTTTTCTCGTCCTCTCCGCTAACATTACTTTGCGACTCTAATTATAACTTCATTTCTTCGATTATTTCCGACCCTCCGCCATCTCTCTCACCCCAATACCTCTTTTCTTTCGAAAGCAATTTCACTTTTCCTCATTCTCTCTCTCCATATTCTCCATTTCCCATTTTCTCCCAACGTTCCAACATTTTTTTCACCCTCTTTCTATCCTCACACCCACCACTAAGTCTTCCATAACACTCTAAGAACCTCTCCTCCAACCGAAATTATACGATTATCATACGCGTTCAATTTAATACCCACTTATGTATTTTACGATTGAGATTTGGGAAATTGTGTCGTCACCGCAAGCGATGTCATCCTAAATCCCTGAATAAATTCATAACAGGGGGAGGTTATGGTTCATATTTCTCTAAAATTTAACGTTCATCCGTCTCCGAGGTATTACTGAGCACGCGAGAGATTACACAAGGATGCATCGGCACAATTTACAAAGGTAATTTATGAGCGATAGAGCTGCGCATAACACCATCCAGCTTGAATTTTTTTCCCATGTAGCTTGTGTACTATAGTGCACCTATATCCTTTACTTAGAGTAAAATATATTTACTTTCACAAAAAATCTAAATTGGCTCAGTTGAACCTTACAAAATCTTTAATTTTTTTAAAAGTGTACATTCAAAACTTGAGCTTAAAATAAACATATTTATTTTTTAGCACTCGACAGTTACTGAAAGTTCATTGCTGACATTTTATTTAATCATTGTAGGGCTGGTATTTTCGAGACTTTTTAAGCAGTCATTTCTTCTTCTTTATGTGACCTGTCTGTATAATGACCTTCATTTATTTCAACTACTTTCGGTTTCTCTGTTGTGTCAAAGATATCGAAAAACAGAACAGAAAGTTGACAATTGAGTAATGATTTTACAAATGATACAATGGTCATTATATACCTAGGCAGTATATCCGTATTTATTTGTAGGAACATATATTTTATTAACCATATATTGGTTTTAGATTCTTGTGTTAATATCACTTTCATACATATAATTAAGTAGTTAATGTGATCGATAGAGAGAATTATATGCTATTTTCCAAATTGGAAATAAATCTTTCTTTTACCGTGTATCCTAGATCTGCTTCTTTCAATATGTATTCAAGTCCCACCACATCCACCGGGAGAAAATATCTTAATTTAATGTCGAAAGACGTGAAAATCAAACGTGATTATCAACAAATATATAATGCGGAAAATTATTGCTACAGATTATTGCCACTGCTGCCGCTGACCACACTCATCGTTTCTCGCTCCTTCAATTGGAAAACCCACACCGTCAGCGGCACCCTTTCCCGAATGAATTTGCATCCCCTACTCCGCCTCACCCGCGTATTCGGTCCTCTGCCCTCCCCTCCCACACCCTCGACCCCCCCATTCCCTCCGCCCTCTTCCACCCCATCGCCGGATTCTTTCCACCCTATCGATTCAATCCTCCCGGCTTCTCCCTCAAACCCCTTCGGGCCATCGGAGAAAGGCAGGCAGCCCTCCCGCCCCTCCTCTCTCCCTCTCTTAAACCTCTCGACGCATCACCTACCACCCCTTCCCCCCCACCGAAGCCCCCGACTCCCCTCCGGACGTCTCCGGCGCCTCCTTCCTTCTTTTCCTTTTCCGATTGTTTTCCGTCATCCGCTCGTTTTTCACCCTGGCAATACCCCTCCACCTCCTTCCTAACACTCCCGCTACCTCCCCACTCCCCCTCTTCCCCGCCTCAATCTCCTGGCCATAGCCCGCAGGCCGCATCCCACACACCTTCAAGCGCCCCCGTCCATTCTACACTTCCCTGAATCCCGATTGAGACGTCGCTCTACTCCAACACGCCCTCCCTGCTCTCTTCCCCTTCAACCATTCTACACCACCTCAGGGTGACCGCTAGGCTTCTATTGACAAAATCAAGAAACGTTACAAGTATCCAAGGACGAAAATTACGTATTTTTTAAGGACCTTGATGAATTATTATTGGGAAGTTCAGGGAATCTTAAGTATGAAAATTAATCTGGATATATGAGACTATAAAAAAAACCGAATCGTATGCATGAAACTACAGTCCATATGATCCGCAAACCTAACTTTAAATACAAACACTGATTTCAAAGAGCTCGGCATAAATTTTAGGGGGGAGATGGCAGTGTTTATAGGTGTCAAGTATGAAAATTTGAACACTCGGCATATTTTTCTTTTAGCAGAGAAGGTGATGCTTTTAGCAATAAGATATATTGTGCACATATCGCCACATCCCACAAGGATATTGCCTTGCTATAAACCCTGGAACACCGTTTTCAAGGAGTGAGAATAAATTGGTGGGAGGGAGGTACTTTTGATAAGTTTTAACGACGAAAATTTCACACATGGACCTAACATTTCATGATGACGTCAAATAGTGAGTATAGCACAATAGGCAACGAAGTACAGCATATCTTAAATCATTAAAACTCTTCGTTAAAGAAAATACAGAAATTCCTCCGCCATATAATTCAGCCGAAGCCGCAAATCACGTGGTTGAGACAACAGTCATAGAATTAACACTCCGGTGTAACATTTTCGCCAAATTTGAAGGGAAATCGACTAGTGCGTTTTGGCAATTATCTTAAAGAGTAGCGCGCAGTCAATCTTTAGAGAAGATTAATTAAGGTAAATGAACAGCATTAAATATCATACGATAAGGTATTGTGTATGACAAACGAGGATTACCTAAACCAACCTGCTTTTATAAACCCACAATTAAGAGAGCAAACAGGTTAAATAAATAATGAAAGTCCAGAAAACAGAAAAAGCTTGGGGGAAATTGCTTTATGAAAAATATGCATGTTATGTGGATAAATCCAATGAAGTACTTTAAAGTTTATGAATAAAATACATAATAGGTAATTAAATAATATAATAGATAGTTTATATTGCCTTATATTAAATTAAAATTCTGTAACAACCACAACCACCACCACTGCTAAATCAAAATTTTCAGATGAATCTCTTACGATATCAAGTCTAATTCCTGGCTAAAAAGAATATAACTATTACATTTAGCAGAAATAGTTTTCACTTTTTTCAAACAAATATTTTCGAAAAAGAGTTTTTTATTACTCTGTGGCTACAATAGTATGTTCAGAATTGTGTAGCAACCGTAACCCATCATTACTATGAACTGTACTTTCACAAAGTCAAGATTGTTCACTTAACTTGCCATGCTTACTAAGACCTTTCACTCTATGGCTGAACTTAAAATGGGAGTCAAAATATTTGAAAAGAGATGTTCATTTTATAAAGCATAAATATGACATTCGTTTCATATTGATTCGCTATGAAGCAAGTTGCTGGTAAACTAATACCTCTGTTTTCATTGATTTTGGTTATCGTCAAGTTCGATTTTCGTCAATTTTTCCCGGTAGAAACTTGTCTCGGTCTTCGTCGGTTGCATTGGATTTTTTCCGGCATGCTTACGTGACTTAACTGCTAATGTTGAGAAAAAGGGAAACCCACGCGTTCTTTTCCTAAAAGTAATGTTTATTTCCGATGTGTGAGAATCACCACGCGCGTTCTAGCGCGATTAGGCAAATTTCATTGATGCGACAGAAACAGACCTATTTTGACAGTTTTCTGATGCTACCTGGGTTCTCTGAGTCTAAAACTGGCCCTAAAGCCACAACACTAAGAAGAAAAGTGGCCTCAAATAGTGACCTTAAAAGGTCCTTAAAGAGGGGTTCTCCTTCTAAACAATAATATCTGACCCTCCCATACTCGTCGTCTTCCATATCAATCATATCATTCATATCCAGAAAGTAAGTTTCCCTATTTAAAAAAAAGAAAACAATGTTCCATTGAAAAGTTTATTGGCAACAGGTACAGCAATGTTTCAGCTATTTTCGTCATATCCACCGCCAGAATTGCGACACTTGTATCGTGGGATCAACTTTTGTATTTCTGTGTCGTAGAAGTCTGCCGCCTGTGAACAGAACCAGCGTGTGACAGTCGTTTTCAGCTCTTCGTCGTTGTCAAAACTCTGACCGGAGGACAGGAATTTCTTGAGGCATAAGAAAAGATGAAAATCGTTGGGAGGAAGATCAGGACTGTATGGTGGATGATGAAACAGCTCCCAGCCGAACTCCTGCAGAACAGTTGCTGTGCGACGAGCGACCTTCGGAAAACTGCCTACACCAGCGACGCACCATTTTTTTGCTCATATTGTTCGGCCCGTACACCTGACAGAGCTGACGATGAATTTCAATTGGCGCTATGATTTGTGCATTAAGAAACATTATCACAGACCGATCCTCGCACGCGGCGGGAGAAGGAATAAGAGCCTCCATTTTGGGCCACTGCTGCCGCGCTACTGACATCAGGTGGGACCTGTCCGGCCGGCATATAATTGATACGTCACAGATCTGTTACGCATGTGCAATTTTCCCGGCTAAATGCGGGAAATACAATACAATACAGAATTGGGAAACTTACTTACTGAATGCGCCTCGTAATAGCCTTTTATATTAATTACATATTGATTTTTTAACTTATATTCTTACTAATAGTATGTGTCAAATATTATAAGTATAATAAATCATTAAAAATCTTTATTTCATATTGATTTTTTATACTAATAACAACTTTTTTATTTTGATAAAGTGCGGTTTTTGAAAAGTACAATGGAGGGTCTAGAACGAATGGGTCAAATTTACATTGATTATTATGGAAATAATTGCCTTAGTTTTCGTCGGTATCGGATTTCGCCGACGCTTTTTGGACGGATTATCGATGTAAATTTAGGCATCACAGTAATTTGATACCTTTGGAGTGGTGATATCTTTTTTTTAAACTCGAGGACCAATTCATTGGATTCTTCATATAATATATAATTTCATTCAAACTACCTGAAACGATTTCAAAGAGGGGTGGGCATTCTGCGAGACACCCCTTTCCGTCTCTCTGCCTAGCATCCTCACTCCAAAAGCCTGACCTCACTCCATTACCACCCCCATCCAGGTCCCCATCAGTCCCGCTCCCCTACCCACCCACTTCCCCACCCTCCCGTTCTCCCGAGCGCTAATGCAACCCGCATGAAATATTTCTCGTGCGACGTCCAAACCCGGCCTCTCACTCAGCTATCTGGCGGTGGGAACGCGATGTCCACGACGTCATAGCGTGCGTGTTGGGTGGCGTCGCGCCGAAGTACATGACGCAAGGCGCACCCTCGCGGGGCTAACTATTACCACCCTCCTTGTCCCTCATTAAGGAACGGCTGCGCGCGGAATGGTTTAATGGCCGTAAAAAAATTATAAGAGGCTAATGGAAGGCCTTGCTCGAGATTTTAGTCACAAGACGCAGAATTTGCGGAAATAAAAATGGGGATTGAGCCTGTGGATCCTTGTACCTCCTTATTTGTCTGCTGTGCTCAGGAAAGTAATAGAGTTTTGCTGTCTATAGGCCTTGCTCAGATTTTTCTTATATCCTTCGCATTGAGAATCACGCGCTGCTGTACAGGATGAAAATTGAGCTCCATTAGGTGGTTTTGCAAAATCTTTGAAAATGATGGCTTAACGTCAGAATTACAAAAATTTTGAGGGCTTGAAAGATCAGATAGATAAGTGGTACGGTACATGAATAATGCAGTCAAGCTTGGAAACGAATCAGCATACTAAGTTTCGCAAGTTATGCAAAAATCTTTGGAGACATTAAATCAACAATAATATTTGTCACCTTAACAGATAGAAGCAATAGGCATTGTATTTTATAAATTCTGTTGAACTTTTCTAGGGTCCAACTGGGTCCCTGAACAAATTCTCTCGAAGATCAGACTTGAATGTTCAATGAAAATTCTTGTACCGATAGCCCTACGGATAGGGTTCCAATCAAAATCGCTCAGGCAATTGTCGAAATATATTTTACGAAGTTGCAATTTTTCCTCGTATACAAGTACGATATAAGATATTTAATACAAAAGTAAAAACGCTCGATATCTTACCTGAATTTTGAAAATGTATTCCCTTTAATATAATAAATTAAAAAGTGATATGTTAAGGAAACATTCTTATCATTGCTTAGATTTTATATAGATTTTACTGTTCTTTTAACAAGTTTGATTAATGCATAGGTATCTAATGCAAACGATCTAATATAACTAACAGGATATCTTTAGGATAAAAATTCATGGGATTAAATGTCATTATTCAAATTTTCGTGTATTCTACATATTTGCTGTTCTGTCGCTTTTGGATAAAAAAACCTCTAGATCGGCAATCCACGGAAGCCCATATTTGCATACCATTTTGGGCTATCTCCTTTTCCTATCCAGATATCGCCTTTTTCCGGAAAAGGGGCCTTCTAAACCTCGAGGCTCTGCAATCCATCTCCCTTATCTCTTCGCTACGATCTACCTCTCCCATCGCATTCACTCTTTATAACAGTAGACTTAAAGTCGGACGTGAAGTTTTTTGGTGGATTTCCCGCTATGTCCCACTTTAAGTGGATAAGCGCACCAATAGTTGGCATATCAATAAATATAAATCATTACCCCATAAAGTGAGGGAAGGTCTCTTGATTTACCTTAACACAATTATTGAACGTGCAAAGAAATACTAATCAAATAATGGTACCTAAGAGAAGGATGCGGTCAAAAGAAACAATGCATTTCAGTGTGAAAATGGTGTTTAGACTTAGTTTAGTGACACCCTGGGGTAGATATTAATTTATATTTTGCATCATTAAAAGAAAGAATTCCGTCCGCATGTCTCCTAACGGACTGTATGCTTTTCGTTTTAATATGTCATGACTGCACTACGCACTGTATTTCAACCTTTCTCTCCTCATCAATTGTTTATCAGGCTTTTGGAACCTAGCTTCACATATAAACAATTTTTAACGGGTCAAATTAATAAAAAAATTTTAATCGAGAGTGCGGAGCTATAGAAAATATCATATTAAGTTTTCGTTCCCATGCCAGTAATGAAAAATGAATCATTTCCAAATTACGTTACCAATTTGCATGATTATTTTTTCCGACATTTTTAGTCCATTTTATTTTTATTTTTTAGTCTCTGAAAGTGTAGATGGTCCATAATAACAGGACCGAATAATTGGCATATCTGCAACACGATACTATTCAAGGAGCATTAGATAACATGTGGAAAAGAGATGCTTCAGTAAAAATACAAATTTTGATGCATAAATCATTACAAAATACGTAATAGATAGAGATAAAACTAGGACTGTCTTAAATTTTCAGAATTATTACTCTGACTTCACTTTTGGCCTCTAATTGAAGAAGGGGTTGAGTGCTGTTCCTTTGCTCTGATAAAACTGAGCCATTAGGGTGATGGAAGTTAACAAGCAAAGATTTACAAAATCAAATACAGAGTATGATTCACCCTTGTTAAGAGTTTACAATGGACCGACCTGTTTATCAAGTGAGGAAAATTACACTTGCCTAAACAAAAGGGGTGGAAAAATTGTTTAGAAATTTCAAATAGCATGTAAATACTTGGTTGCATTTGTGCCTGCACCATTAACACACCCAAGCCTGTCTTCGCAATTATTTTGAGAATTTAAGGTCACACAATGACCAAATGTGAGAAAATTACACAAATCGTCCTCTAATACCAACATAGCCTAATATTCTAAAACAAAAACCTGTTTGCGTTAGAGACATAAAAGATAATATTAAAAAGAGGCACAAAAAGAGAGATGAAATAATACTTTTTATTTGCTCATCATACATGATTACAGCACATAAAAAGATTACCTAATAATTAGATAAAAATTTTTCGTTCACGTATCCTTCTTGATTCCTTCTTAATTTTGTTAATAACAAGTATTTTTTATCTCTAGTAATGGGCCTTTCCGGCTACCATCAGGGATGTGGATATATGTTGATATTACTGCTTTATCTTTCCAAATGTCAAACACAGTTGAAAACGCAGCTCGTTCGATGATAAAATGCTGTGAATATCTCTTGCAAAGTTCAATAAATACCACCGTTTTTTGGGCAAAGAGTGCGGAGACTCAGCAGCAGAAATACAGGATAAAAACATTCCACCTGCACGTACTGATTTTTACACATTGTGCATGTTTTTCCACGAACATTAAATTCTCTAGAAAATAGGAATTTTTTACTTTTATTTCAAAATTGAGTTTCCAGAACACTGCATATGTTAAACAAAATCCTCTGTTTACGTTTTCCGTAAAACTCACAGTTAAGGCTTTAAGTTCAAAGCATTCTCTTGATGACTGAAGTGCGTCCTTATTCCCTTATACGTCTGGTGCAAGCAAATTGGGGATATCCCATATCATTATGTTCTTATGTTAAATTCTCTTTAATATTCTCTTATTTGGCTATATTACCCAGCACTTGAAAAGTCATTCATTGGTAGATAGTTCATGTGTCAAGAAACAAAATGGATTCTACTCATGTAAGGATTCTACCCATGAGTAGGATTTTTGTTATACTTTCCTTTATTTATACAAGACATGAAAAGAATAAGATACTTTTTATACGATTGATATACAAAGATATTATTTTCGTAAATCGTGGGAAATATCCTTTAAAAGAATAGGCCAATAATTACGTCCCATTTCATCCTTCCTGACTGTGAGGAGCATTAAGAAGGCCTAAGGGTCTAAAGGAGCCGGGGGTTTTAATGGCCGGATGGGAGGATGCTAAGTTTTCCTGGCAATTATTAAAATCTTATTTCCAGATCGGCCATTGTTTTTCCAGGAACAAAACGACCAAAGTCTAGATTTCAGATTACTTGCGGAAGTTAACGCCGTGCAATCACGGGCTACGCCCGGGCGCACATTCTTCCCTTAGTCTTTTCTTCTTCCTTTCCTTCCACAACAATTCCTGGATTCAACATTCATCCCAATCAGGAAATCCTCTCACAAACTCTGGATATTATAAAAGTGATAAAGAGAGAATTCGCTCGCCCGCGGTTCATAGAGCTGTATCGAATCAAGTTACCGATTGGAGATTTTTTTAAATCCATTACTTTTATGTAAATTGCGTAGAACATGGTCTCCTACACTTTGGCATGCGTACATCGCGGAGAGGTACGAGATAGGTGGTTAAAAATAAGACCTTGACGGATAAATGTACACTAAGAAAGACGTTCCATTATGAATAAAATCTACGAACTATCTATTATGAATGAGGTGCAGTCTTAGGAAATTTTTGATAAAGGCAAGTTTTTATCAAAAATATTAGAAACCAGAGGCAAATAATATTGGGTAATGAATTCAAAATAATTGATTACAGAATAAAAATTTTACCGTTTATTCATTGGAAAGAAAGATTACATTATCACCATTCAGCTGTAATCAAAGGTAATAGATAACTGGTGGAAAAAGTGTTGTATTCCCTCTATCTTCTTAAACTGAAACCGTAAAGTTAATTGCGATCCGAAATTTTATTTTAGTAGAATTTTAGGTAGATTAAGTAGGTGAATATTAACAACAGA
This sequence comes from Ceriagrion tenellum, assembly GCA_963169105.1. Lineage (NCBI taxonomy): Eukaryota > Metazoa > Arthropoda > Insecta > Odonata > Coenagrionidae > Ceriagrion > Ceriagrion tenellum. The sequence goes on along the minus strand of OY720636.1, from coordinate 132,087,176 downwards.
TTATAAATTACTGGATATTAAAATCGCAGTTGCACGCTTACTATAGCTGATTATTGTACAATGCGTATAGTTATTGATACCAAAATTCAACATTTAACTGATCTAAGGCAAGAGTATTGTCTCTAACCTATGTCGATAAACCTCAAATAATGCATTCCTGCCAAGAGACACCCAAGTACACGATGAGAGAGACACAGGTGATATCCATTAATTTTATGGTTATATTAATACAAAACCTAAGCTAATTCGGATAATACTGAAAATGTTTGGTTTTAAATGAATATTGACGGTGAATAAAAAAATATAAAAATCAAGGATATTATGCTCATACTAACGCTAAAAATAAATGTATTGCTCCGATTGCATCATGAGTGGACAAAATAAACGTTCGTTTGATTTAAAAACCATTGCTTTAAAGAAAAGCATCACTTTAAAAGTATTCCAGACTACAAGTATAAATTCTGCCTTGATTAATTCACAAAGCAGTCCTTGTCGTCAGTGAGGCATTGTTCAAACAACCACAGCCGCGTCCAAAATATTTCCCCCAATAAATCCATAAAACTATACATCGGAGCGAGGTTGAAACTCCAGTATGATGACAGGATTGCAAAGGGAAGACCCATTTGTTAAACCGGACGATAAAATGAAAACATCCATGGTGTCACAACGTCGCCAGGCACATGCCTTTCCCTGGAAACCTCAAATAGTCCCTCGCGTCCGCAACGTCTACGAATAAAATATGACATGAATAACAATTTATATTGCTCGAATAAAATAAAAAAACATCTCCCCGGAAAAATATTGGCGTTGATCTATTGAGGGTCCCTTTCTCCGCCAGGGACAACGCGTGCATGCACACACAAGCACACGGGACTAGAAAGATTACATCGACCCCTTTCCACCAATCGAAAGCCATGACGTGGAAACCACGGCAACCGGTCTCGAAGACCTCCTCCACCCCGGTGTCCTGCGCTGCGTACGCCGCGCTGGGACTTCAATCCATCCACCCATTCCCAACCCCCTATATCTATCCTCCGCTCCCTTTCCTGTAGTTCCCCCTCTCTGGGGGATCCCGGTAACACACCCCCGTTCCTTCCACCCATTTCCCCCGGAGAGGAGGGGAATGCTCGCCGAGACAAGAGAGGAGAGCGTTCGCTTCGGAATTCCTTGAAGGCATTTGGGTCGGGATGTCCGGGTTGAGTGCGTATGTAGGTGACCTACCCTCACGTGTCCCTATGTTCCTCCTCATAACATTTCTATTCACCTTGTTTGAACATCATCATCATCATTTGTTGTGCTCAAGAAATACAGGATACTCAACCGTAGGTTGATGCTTTCCTCCACAGTCACTGCCTTTCATTTCCAGATTGCAGAATCTACTTAAACTTTGCACTCGCCAAATCTATCCTCTATTCATTATTTCTATCGAGCCAAAAACATTTAGCCAGGACTTGTTTTTCATGTCAAAAAGAAGCCATTGGCGTGTCACGTTTGGCGCGAGTTCCAAGAATTGCCTATCCATGATTTCAAATCTATTACATGCTCAGTGCCCTATAAATCTTCTCTCTTTCACTCCAATTAACCTGAGATGAACTCTTTATGTAACGTCCATCCCCTATTTCTGCCTACACTGAATGAGAGTTATCGATATAGCTAATCCTGAACTACTGTGTGTGTGTGTGCTACCCTGTGTGTTTTTATCTTTCACCAAACGCCGTACACCTCTTTTATTCCAAAAATTTGACCCAGTTCACATATCTTTAGCCACAAGAGACAATTATCTAAAATGTCATCACAAAACATCCTCGGGGGATAATGTTTAATTACAACAATTCTGCAGCTCCACCATGAATATAATTTAAAATACAAGAAATGGACGCCAATGGATGAAAAGCTTCACTAGAGAGATTAAACATATCAAGGTGAGTAACCTGTACCGATTAAGCTTCATTTGACCCTTCGCTCATTTTCTATAAAATATTAAGAATGTAAATAGGAGAAACTTTATATTTTTTAAAGCAATGAAGGGTAATTTGAAAAAAATAGCATCAGATACATGAATTTGGAAATAGCTAACAACATAAACTCACCCGAAATTTAAGAATCGTAATTGCTATATGATGAAATTTCGTTTCAGGTTGCGAGAAACATGAAGATGCTTCCTCCATTAGTACACACCTTTCAGTGTCCCACTAAAATATGGCGCTCTACCCGTTTTCAAAGTGTTTAAATGTTCTCTGATAAAATACATGAACGTTACATTACGATTCCAACACGACCCTACGGATCATGATCAGATAAGTCGGTGTTTGAGTAAATCATATTTCAAGATTATCAAGTTCTAGCGCAAAGCGACAGCATTACGACACTTCTCATGTTCAGAGAACGAAAGGTAGGCAGAAAAGAAGGTAGATGTGGATTCGCGAGCTTCCGGCAGCTGGGGCAGACTCGATCTGTAGCGCAGGAGCCGTGTCTGGACCGAAGGGAATTTGGACGAGTGCGGGGCTATGCGTGCCGGATCATGGTTAGAGGCGAATGTGGAGATGAGGAAATATGTAGAGCGTGGAAATAGGACGTTTACGTGAAATGGATGCTCAGCGGGGGAGAAGCGGAGGTGGACAGGCCCAAGGGGGTTGAGAAAAGAGCTCCTATGGGATTATGACTCTCCTTTGGACGCGCAGAGCTGAGAAAAAATAAACACAAAGACGACGGAAGCATGTAAACATTGGCAGTGCTCAGAGACCATGCTGTACCGTGAATATTTTTCAACGAATCAAAAATAAAGATCATTTATGGCAATGATATCTAGAAAAATAACAATTTTATGGATCATTAGCACTAATCAATGTAGAGAACCTAGATGAAAAATTCATGATTACTCTGACAATAAGAGGATAAGCATAGGATATTTGCACGAAAGTTTCCTACAGTCTTATTATGCTGAGTTCCTTTGGGAGAATCCATCTATTAATAGGAATACTTTAAACAAAAACAATACTAATATTGTGTACCAATAATAAATGTTGAGTAATTCTACAGAGGAATTTTCATGTAACAAAGTAAACTATCATTTACGCTAATCAGTTACCAGCTCTAGTTCCGGATGCCCGGAAAACGGGATATGCCTCTGAAATAAACCCAAGTGGTTCACTAATGCCAAAGTTGCCGAATCGGAACAAGGAAAATTTATTAAAAATTCAGCGTCTATCATGAGCTCAAATACCACTATTTTGAGCTCAAAGACCACTATGCTATTGGATATGTTATTTTTTTAAATCTCTATCTCTTTTGCATGCCGACTTGGACTCTCTTGTACCTTCCGATGCACTTGAAAGGATCGCTACTCATAAGTGGTAATTCTCAGAACATCGAAAAATGTTTTAATTTGGTTTTCAGATTCCCGGTCCAAGGGATTGAAAATATGCAATAACTTTTGTTTTTACCATTAAATATTCTGATGAAATGTGTGTAATAGTTGAAATATGAAAATTAAGGTAATAATTAATAATTTTACCCTATCATCTATTTCAATTATGATGAACTTGGTATGTGAATTTGCTCTCATTTTTGTCGCAAAGAATGCTTTATCGAAGTTGAGATGAGAAGAAGAGATGGGAAAGAACCTAAATTATTAGAATTAAAATAGAGTGTTAAATAATTTACGGCACTTCGCTTTAAATACCTATTTCTGTAAAATTGAAAAAAGTTTTGAGGAGAAACTTCTTCAGCTATACGTGTCACTGTCGTCACTCTTTGTGTAACTATTTTTACTTTGAAGATTATTAGTTTTAAAAATAATGGACACAGTTGGCATAATTGCGTCAGTAATTTCCACTTTCTAATGTTCAGGAGGAAAAGTGTCGCTTATAAATATAAATTTCCTTTATACAGGGATACTTTTAAGACAGAACAATAAATAACAATGAGACATGCGCCTAAGTGATTGAACGAAATTGAAGACCTAGCAGCAGCTAATGAAAGCTAAAACATTATGATGACATTCAGAATGGCCGCCTGCTTACTGCGCGTGTTTTGGGCACACGCTTGTATCCTTAATGTTTAGGATGGTGTCGCTGGCGGAGGTCGGAGCGCCGTCACCGCCCAATTGCATCCTGGAATGCCTTAGGGGTCGTCGGGGGAAGGTTTCCGGTGGTACGGACGTGCGCGCACCACGCTTTACGACCTCCATACCCCCCCCCCCCGCCTTCCACTTCTCCCTCCCCCACCCCCACTAAATAGAGTCACCGAGAGGAGTTTGCGGCTCCTGGTCACGAGCGTGGCCTTAATCGCAACGGAGCAGGAAATTACGTTGGCGTATGATGAGACTACGTCCGACCGCAAATTAACCTCCATTTCCCACATTGGGTCATTCCCTCGATTTATTTTACTCATGTAGCCTTTTTACAGGCGCACTACAGCGATGTAATCTCTTTTATACGAAAATAAAAACTATTTCTTTCATTTGAAAGTATATGACTGTTAAAAAAAAGCGACTCTCAAGGCAGATCACATCCTGTGTCCAGGAGAGTTTCCTCGGAGGAGTTTACTTCTGGGTTATCGGCTGCAAGGTAGTAATCACTAATATACTGTATTATTCCTCACCTATTGCTAATACTGCAACACGATGAGTTATCATATAGATTTTTCGAGGGTTACATTCATTAAAGGGTCGATTTCTTCTAAAAATTGCAAGGATTATTTGAGGAAACATAGGTTAACAAGGACAGAGAAGTATGGAGAAAATGATTTCATTGACATGCATGAAGCCCAATGAGATTTATACCAGATTAAATCTTAGAAATTTCATTATTTTGATAATGAATACCCCATACGTGATAAACGTAATAGGTATGCTGGTGTATAACCCATGTGGAAAAAACATTGTAGGGTAACACTTAATTCCTGCTATAATACTAAAACTTAACTATTTGAATAGACAAAATTGTCAATTGTTAATTGTGCATAATGATTTAATAGTTTACAGGTATGGAATGCGATCACTTAATGGCAATTTTTCAATTAATGGTTCCCATGAAACTACATTCGACTCCAGTGAATAAATGAATAAAATACTTAATCGCACCCAACGCTTCCAGTAATAGCACGAGAACATTATGACTACATGTCGCACTCACCACTTTATTACAAAAAAGTTACTGCTTCAAGAGTTGCATTTAATACCCGGCGATAATCACAAAAAAATATTTTAACAAGCAGTCAGATCTCCACGGAATTGGTTTCATCGAGTCCCAAAAATGTATACATAGCCGTATTAATTAAAAAAAGAAGTGATGGAGGAAAATTGAAATTAAATGAGGTTGAATAATCTCCGGGCAGTTATAAATGCCAATCTCCTCCCTTTAAATTATGGTACGTCCCCAATGTTCACTGGGTCAATATGTTGGCAATTTCTCAGAATGAATTCACTTCACTCAGCACTTTTGAAATTGTAAGATCTAGACCGAAAAATGCACATTCGATTGAAACCAAATTTAACAAATTATTTGTAAAACAAATTAAACTATGATGTGTTATGCCTTAAAGTTAGCGGTTTGTAAATATTTAAAATTCTGTAACGGAGAAGGCCGCTGGAAACTGTTTTAGATTAAAATTCAGCCTTTTAGGAAATGCATTGAATTAAATAAATAAAATACATCAGATGCGCCAAATTGCACAATTTATATCCATCATAAACAGTTATAGCAATAAATAGTGACAGTTGTGTTGTCTATGTATGCTTCCCCTTTTTTAAGCAGTTGAAATCATCCATTCATTACAATATATTCCAATAACTTATAGGTGATTCTGGGATAGATACGTAAGTGAATCGTGTCATATAATTAGTTTAGTAATAACATTTAAGATTAAAATTCGTGGAAAAACAATATCAATATCGTTTATTAACGTAAACTAGTCATTATACGAATCTGAATTTTTTGCTGAAAACTTAAAAATGTAGAACATTCGGCCGTTACTCCCGGCACCTCGGGCAAAATGCCTCACCAGAATAGGAGCTGTACTCCCTTCAAAATAGAGATACATGTGAAAGTAGATGGAGCAGTTGGCATACTAGTGTGTAGTATAGTACTACTTTTAAAAGTATGCAATCCTGGTGTTAGCTGATAGGGCTAATATAAAATAAACCTTTTTAGATATTCTTTAATCACTGTAGTTTGGTACATGACCTATAGCTATACGTATCTATAAAGAGTTTATCTAAACAAATAAAATATAATTTTTTCTTAATTTTTGGAATTTAATAGATCCAAAAGCCCACGTAATTGATTAAAAAACTTAGCACACTATATCCAGTCCACTTTTTTCTTTGTAGATTTATAGTTTCCATTGCATAAGAGCCAAATATCTATCTGGTTTTCTTCCTGATTCTCCGTTTCTGTCTCCATTATTAGCTTATTCGATGTCTTGATTGTCATATCTGCAAATTTTGCCTTTTTCCCCATGCGCGTTATACAGGCATGAGATCATTGCCCAACTGTGAAAAACGTGTCCTTTGTTTCATATGTATGAATCAACCATTACTTTTCCCTTTATTTTTATCAACAATCAAAGATGAAATTAGATAGAGTCTGATGCAAGAAAACTTTATACCTGCGGTCATATAGTAATGATCTGGCAAATGTACCTGCCATTTTTGCAGGAGAGTGTAAATTGGATGCTGATCAAATTATGACCACTTAAAATCTTTTTTTTAAGTTATAAACAAATTATATGAAAATATTTATCAAAATTTGTCAATCATGTAAATATAGTTATGAAAATGACTTCTACAGGAGGAAGAAAAGTTAATAAAAATATATCTCTTGAAAATCTCTATATTTCGTGCCTAAACGCTTTTGTCCATATTAAGTGTCGTTTCAGCTCACTGATTCCATTCTCCCCTCCCTGAATTGCAATACATTTAAAAAGTAAAAAAAAGTAAATTCACCTTCAAGGATAGGGAGCTCGTGTATGCCCGGAGCTTCACTATCGCTCTGCATTGTCTGTATTTTTCTAAGCAGTCCGAGTATTGTTCAGACACAGGGTATATTCTAGATACAAGATATATTCTTTATCGCCATGCTCTCCATTCCGCTATCCCAATCCCTTTCCAATCCTGATATTTCTTGCATTTATTATTACTAAAATAATACCCTTCTTCATAAAAATCCTTCTGATATGTATACAGGGTATATTTCAATTTTTTTCCTGATATGATACGAAACAAGAATGCTTTTTACGTCAAACATTCTCAATATGTTGAATGGAATTTTTCCACCTAGTGACACCTGAAACTACTACTGACGTTCTTTTTTCCACTTAAAAGTTCTGCATTTAACAATTATTAGGAGAAACTCGTACAGAACTTCAATCTGGAAGAAAAGAGTAGTGTTCAGCTTAGTTCTAAGCGAAAGTATTGTTTCTATAAATCTCTCGTTATTTAGGGTTTGATAGTGCCTTGCTCCTACCTATACCCCTTTTACCTTACCCCTACACCTTTTACCGTACCTTTGAAATAGGTTACTTTACAGACAGTATAGCTGATTAATTCATATGCCTCCTCATGTATGTCATAAGTAGTGCTCACACCATGTTTATCATGTTTCCTGCGGAGTCTTGTGTCACGTTTACATAGTTACATTATATTTTACTTTAGATTTTTCTGAAGCATTTGGTAAAAGTTAATTTATTCACTCTGGTTTATGTTGGTGATAAGTCACTCCCTGCAAAATACCCTTGTGATGGCTTGCAGGGTTATAAGTAGATGTACATTTACCCCCAATTGGAATATACGAGGCCTCGTATTTTTTTCGAGGCGTACTAGTTATTAAGGCTTTAATTTCCCATTTAAAGTATCGTATTTAACGTGATCGCTTGTATCTGCAAGGTGGTGATTTTCAAAGGCCGCTACCAGGGTAGACCGGATAGCACCTTCCTCGCAGATACAGGGGCTTGCAATTCGATCACAATAGCGTGTTCTATGGAGCTCGCTGTTGAATAAACTTCCATGTGTAACGTCAAGTGTAAGAATTCCTATACGATAGTCAATTTTTGTGTTCGTCCACCATAGACGTCTCGTGGTGAATGACTACTTGACGACTGTTCATCTATACATGAATATCCAGCAATACTATTGTGTACTCTCCCTTTCCTTATCTCGTCAGCTCTCGCTGGTATTTCACTGCAAGCCTGTATACTGCCTTTCGCCTCTCCTCTATTTCTACGATTTGCAAAGTTATCTACCTCCCCGAATGCTCGCTCACATCTTCCGTTTGACTATTTCCAATGCTCTTTATAACCCCATTTTCCTTCCACAGAACGGCAGGAATTGGAAGAAGCTGCCTTACTCCCTTTGGCACCTCCCCCTCTCGCTTTTTCCTCTTCGATGCTGACGTCATTACTTCCCTCGCTTAAATTCCTTATTTCCTGTATGGTAATAGTTGATTGAAAAGGCTGGTTTAACTTCACTTCTATCTCTTCATATATTCGATGCACGATCAAAAATTGGCTCACGCGAGGACTACTGCAGGAGCAGCAAATATATAAGGTTAAAGATTGCATTGCGCTTACAGCCAAGAATATATTTTCCATTTTATTTTATTTTGCATCGTAGAAGCTAACTGAAATTGAAATTTTCCTTTGGTGGTAAGCATGAAAATTAGTCAAATACTACATTGTTGGATTGATTGAACGAATTAAGTCTTACAATTACTAGCTTTTCTAATATTAGCGGTATCATTAGGTGACATGTAATAGCCGTAATGGCTGTGGCCAGGATACGCCCAGATAAGGATCACCAAAGGACACTATTACCTGTTGTACATCGTACGCTTAGGTGATAATTCCGAACCAGAGGTCTAATTATGCGTAGAACTCAAACATTCACCAGACAGGATTCAATGAAATGTGCGAAAGTGTATCTACTTCTACTTATTAAAGTGTTCCTAATTTAAATGTAAATTAAAACATTTTGAGCAAGAGTGCAGATTATTTATAAGTAGAAAAAATTCACAAATTAAACTTTGAAATGAATGAAAGCAATACATTAATTTCCGTTGGGGTATACAATAATTAAATTGGGGTGGATAGTTAAATATTCCAGAATAATAATGACTATGATTAACATGATTGACACCAAAATAATGTCCTCATTCACAATTAAGAGAAATTATGATATAAACTTAATGCAATTTTAGAGAAAATATTTATTTTATTTTCCCAAAGTTGAATTTATAGAAATATTAAAACCATATTTAAAATATTACAAAACAGAAAAAATTAATTTTAACATTAAAAGTTCTATTATATGGGATAAGAATTGATGGGATGGAAATGAAAGGGAAGAAGGAGGTTGTCTGACAGAGTGGGAGGTTGTTGCATGGCAGAAAAACTCGATTGTCTTCAAAACATTACTTTTTGAATTAAATCATTGAACAATGCCGCATTTATAAAAGCAGTGATCAAAACATCAGAACTATTGGACATTATTGATTCATATCTCATATCAAAATATAGAGTTATTGATATAATATCTGTTGATAACACTGATTTTTGGTTCATCGACCAGATTCATTGCTTAAACGGCTGAGACATTACTGAATGAAGTACCATCAGCACGTGTGTTCTTGTGACTCCTTAATTTTAGGAGACAGCTTTCGATAATTTTAATATTCTAATTGTATATTCGGATTATTTCCACAATTCATCCCATCAGATTGCAAATTTATCAATATATAAACAATAATAATGGCTTAGAAAATCAATCATTTCATTTGAACATAACCATAGCGCAAAAATATACCTTCGACAGTTTTTCCCAGTGAATTACAGAGAATGATGTCTAATGCGCTTGCATTCAGTTCAAAAATTCTTGTCGCGGGCTATGTAAGGGTATTCAAAGACAGCAAGCTTAGGAACATTTATGATTCAGTAGGGCCCATATTTTATATGCAATTATTAAAAACGTACCAAATATTTAAATATGTTATTTTCTTAATCACCAAGAGGAGAAATATTTGAGTAGCGAGATCAAAAAAGTTCTCGAGGATATATCTCAAACCTGGTCTAAGAAAGAAAGACTTTGGACCCAAGAATAAAGAGAAGCAATCTTGCAGCAGATCGTATGTTTTCACTTTTTCGGAAGGTTTATGCAATGCGTGCCATGTGCCCGTCTAAGATAGAGGTAACTTGAATAAAAAACCATATGCTCCTACTTCAAAAAGGCAATGCTTATCTTGTAACATAGTTTTAAAACAAGATTGCGTTTTAGATTTTAAAAGGATTGAGAGCATCATTATAACGCAAAAATACACTTGGTCCTAAAACGAGCCAATAAAGCATCATTCCTCGAAGTTATTCCAGTAGAAGGAGGCAAAGAAATCTCTTCATGAGCTTCTGGATCACAAACCGAATTAAGTCCGGAGGCACGCTATCAACTCTTCTCTTCACCTTTTTGAAGGAAGAAATGAACAAGATGTTCTCCTTCTAGTAGTCCTTATCCTGAACTTAAGCTCACTATCCTCGGCTTCCTTTGAAATGAATATAGGCCAACTTTTTCACAATTTGCACTTTTGAACCTATACAGAAACTAGTGAGCTCCTTAGTAATAATAGTTAAATAAAAATAGTATAATTTTAGTGCTAAATTTTATATTTATATTTATTGTTTTATGACCTTGCTCTATTTTGGAGTTGATTTTTCACATACGCTATTTTTCAACTAAAAAAGTTAAATTAACATTTGTATTGTAATTAATTTGAAGATACACTAAATTAAGGTTAATAATATTGGCGAAGACATGATTACTTGTACAATGAGTGCCCGAACATTAAACACCTTAAAAAATAAAATTCTTTGGAAAACAGGTTACTCCAAGCAAATGACTTTTTTTCCAGGCCATAAGTACTTCCCTTGGACAATAACCTTGACGCTGAGGATGGGCTAGCTCGAGACAATGTGCCCTAAAGCTGGACTGGCAAGAGTATTTACACGTGGTATGATCACGTATGCCAGATAGGTCAAGTGCTAGGAGCCAGACAAAATGAAGCTAGAATACATCTCGGAACGCGTTTCATACATTTGATCTCGTGGAACCACTCCAACAAACAGACAAAAAAAATTTAAAAAAATAACCGCCAATATGCAAACAGCACGTGCACCAGAAAAAGACTTTTTCCCGGAAGCGTTCGAATTTCCTCACACGCAGAGAGAGTAGAAGTGGGCGGTCGGGGAATAACCCCGCGCTGCCACCTACATCTCTCGACTGCGTCTTTATCCCACATGGGAGCAATGGGGGGGGGGGCTGGGGAGGGAGAGGATGGGGTAAGGGAGGGGCGGGCCAGCCAACAGTACACAAACAGGTGCATATAGGTGTTCACACGCATTACCACCACTCGAGGAGGGCGCGCAAAGGGGGTTTCGTCTCTCCACTTTCCGAAAAAGGGTCCTTTATCCGAATATGGCATCTTAACTCACGGGGTTCCCACCCGAAAAAAACCCAAGCCACGTCCTTCTCTCTCCTTTTTCACTTCCACTCACACAAGCAAGCAGGCAACCAAACCAAAAACGCCCTTTACCAAACCTCCTTCCTCTCCCACCCTCCCCTCCCGCCCAAAACCATTCCCTTATTCCATCTCACGCGCCCATTCACCCCTCTCCCGCTACGCCTTTCCCTCACAATTTCCCCACACCCCCTCCCCCCCTTCCCTCGCTACAAACATACTACAACATACACTCGCAGCCGCTCCATTAACCCTCGATATATCCGCGTTCACGCCTTACTCGCATGCTTTCCCCTTATGCAGTTGGAGCTGGACGGGTTCGGGGGAACGGGCAGGCTATAAGCACTCCTCCTCCCGAAACCGAAAACGCAATTTCATCACGCTCGTATCTTTTTGAGAGGAAAAAAGGGTGACTACGTCAGGAATATTTTGAATGACAAGAGTAACTTTGTAATCTCACAAAAATTTGATTCGCTCACGACCTAGGTTTTGGCGTGGCACGTCACCATCAGGTACATTTTTGCAGATGATATTTGCATCCCCTGTAAAAATATATCTCAAGATGATGTCATCATTGGTCGTTCAATCCTAACATTGATTGACTGCAGCTCTTTAACCATCCCTATTCAATGCTAGTCCCCTTACCTCCTGGTATCTCTTCTTATACACTTTCCTCTTTATTTGGTCCATGAATTTATTCCTTGGCCTTACTCTGGGGACTTTTCCATCTAGTTTATTTAAAAAAAAATGATGTGGTACGCTGACATCTAGTACGTTTGGGAAAAAATATCTGGAATTACAAACTCGCTCTTTTCATTAATAATTCTGAGAAAATTCAACGAAATTAAGATAAAGACAACAGATTATACGTTAAGAGTCTGTTTTCATACATATTTCTATTAAAAACACGCGCCTGGTTGCCTGCATAAGGAAATAAACATGTATTAATTGAATTATTTCTCAAAACCGTTGAAAGTTTGATGAAAATATAAAAAAAAGAGTTCTCTTGAAATAATTCAGCCTTTGTGGCAAAGAAAATTGATATTGACGATATCTGAGATCACATCTTGGAAATCAGCCATCAAAGGACACCCCTAAACGTATAAGAACTCGAAAACCACATGTTTCTCTTCTCAACATCATCGCAGAATTTTGGAGATGAAAACTTCTTCGAAGTTATGTCGATAAACTTTACTTCGAAGAACGTATTTCAATACCAAGAGCGTAGTTTCTTAACAACTTTTTACATTTGATTCTGAATGATGAAATGGATATGATGTATTTGGTCACTTAAAAAGGAAGTAGTAAATGGAAAAAGTTGTTATCTCTATGTTACGGTTCCTTAATAACCTTGGTCTTATAAACGGTTAAATACTTATCAATTCAGTTTAATTTCTTTTTTTCAGCGGGCATTCAGGAAGTTGCTGCCATGGATGTTTTGTAAAGTTCTTATCTCCTCTTTCCACCATATTTGATCAAGGAAGAAAAAAGTCTCCACTAAAACTCTAACAATTGAACTAATAACTGCAGTGAAAAGTAGGTGAAAAACTCGAGTAAATGAACAAAAAATAAGCCAGAAAATGTAACAAACAAATGATAAATTTTCTATAATTGATTGTCATATTTTATTGAACAAAAATTCTTTTGCCTAACAACTACTAATGTAGAAATAACTAGTGACTAAATTGACATGAGAAATAAAGTATTTTAAAAGATTTTTGTTGCTTACGATTCTTTTAAATCTAACTATAACTCTTCCAACTCAAGATATTTTTAATCCGTCCTCAGTCTTCAAACGAATAATGACAAACAATATATACTAATTGCTTTATCTAGTGGACTGATTATAACTTCAAATTTAACGGGGCATAATTTCGATGAAACATCTTGTTTTATGCGGCATTAATATAGATAATGTGTAAACATCGACCATTTGTCGAAATAAATTGAACTTTAATTTTGGCATATTAACGAAGTGATAAAACCTTTTTAGAATTCATATGCAAAATTGGATCCATGCGATGGGATTGGTTGGTTCTTTTGTGTCTAGGAAATAAATCTTTAATATGACACCCCTTAAACATTGAGGTCTCTAATTCCATGCATAGTGCTGATCTAATTAACTATGTTTTTCGTCCACAGAACTTATGCCGCTTTGTAAGTGGGGCATCATCAATGGAATGGACACCAGAAAAGTACCAAAAAATATGTTTGTCATACTTAATACTAAACTTTTTGACCATTTCAAAGATGTATTACTCGGAGTGAATTGCAAAAAGATATCGCGGCGTTGAACAAAGTTTAGAACCGATGGTTACGTGACGAATTCAGTTGGCACTAGAAGTTAGATTTAAATGGGTTGACTTGTGACGCGATGTCACTATGTCAAGGCAAACTAAAGAATTTTCCCAGAAAGAATGGTGAAAGTATATAGAAATTCAGTCTTTAAATTAATAAAAAATGAGAAAAGTGATAATGCTTGAAAATACTGAGGGAATTGCTGAGAGAAGTTTGTGCGAAGAATATAAGTGATATGAACAGGTAAGATAAACTAAATTATTTCATTTTAGAAATATGAAATCAGATAAGGAGTTTCGGAATCCTTGAGGTGCACTGCATATTTCGTTTCTCATTCCAAGGAGCACAGAAAAAAATAATTTTGACTTGATAGAATTAATTTTATATATTATATCCAGACAGTATGACTCTGTGATTTCATTAATGACGAAGCTAAATACTAAGACGTAATAACTATGTTATATATGGTAATTTTTTCCTGAACTTATGCAATAGCTAGTGTCTTACTCCAAAGTCATAATAGCCATTAAATATATTGAGTTTAAAAAAATGAGAATGAATATTAAGAGTTAAAAACATGCTTTCATTTGAAGTCAAAGGATGAAACAAGCAGTATTTTACATTTTTTTACAATTATTCAGTTTTTGAACGTTAACATGAAATGATAAACCATGAAATTGACTAGATTTAAATGTTTAAAGAATGACAAGTTTCAATCCCTTGGATAACAAATTTATTCGGCTGATGTACACCTACTACACTTTTCATGAATACGCATCACTGAAGAACAAAATTTTAAATAGAATACCAGCTCAAGTCTTGCCGTAAATCATCGTCGTATATTTGATCTTCAATTATGCGTATATATTCCACCCTTTGAACATTCCTTTAGCCTTTTTCATCATCCAAACTGAGCTAAATTCTCTCTACCACCACAATTTAAAAGGGCTCCCTCGGGCTCACTGTGTAAATGTGTCATCGAGAAGATTTTATAATAACCTCTGAGTTTTCTTAGGCTTTCAAATTATTGCGGCGAGAATTCTACGATAGAGAGAAAGTGTAAATATTTGACCAATCGTTCGTCATTCGTCTGAATGCATGTTGACGTCTCTGGATAGGACTTTTTAAATCAATGGTGCTAAATTCTTTTTAAAAATCGCCTCCTTGACGAAGGCATTTTTCTGTTGTATAAGTTGAAGATTGAAGTTCACAAAACCACTCTCAAAAACTCCGCTCGGGCGGGTGGCCCTGTTGAAGTAAATAGAGACCTCCACCTCTCGGCCTGAATCCTGCTTTTGAGGACCCGCTTACAGATCCACGAAGGCACTGGGATGAGGCATGAAAGGAATGTCGCCTCTGGAAGCCACCCGTCTGTCATTTACACTCAACAAGACCTGTTTACTGGGAAACCTTCACCCTTTAAACCCTCCCCCTACACCTTAAATCCACTACACCCCTTTTCAACCTATCGTGCATTATTCCACATTTCTCGCTCTTCCCTCTCAACCTCGCTACAATAAAATTTTGTGGTGGTCATCCTGTTAGAAGAGAAGTGACCCGGTTACTGCAAACTCAACACTCATATATAATAAAATTGTAATCGAATATAGTTGACTTCACATTGCCAAAAAATAAAAATCATTTTATCGATTGGAAATCAAGGAGTACTTTTCTTCCTAGAGTTAAGTCAGTGACCATCCGAAGACCTAAAACCACACAATCCTGTAAATATCACATTATTGGATTAAACCATAAAGTAAAACAGGTATGTGTAGTGCAAGGAGAAGAAGGCGTACTTTCAGAAAAAGTCTTCTTTATAACTTGGTAGTAAAAACGGGCCAAAAAACTATACGAATGGGGCATACGCTTCGTTGATAGCGCAGATCGGCCAATAATAGCTAACAAGCAGGGAATACTGGAGGAAATGTTTTTTTTTTAAGGAAGAGGTAAAAAAAGAATTTAATATGAGTAAAAAGAAAAACGGGAAGTAGCAATCAACAAAAAAGACATTCCAGATACTGAAGTGGAAAGGAGATGCTTAATAATATATTTAAGAAAAAATATGTATTGTACAAATACATTAAAGGAGAAAATATTTGTCGTACAAATTTTCAGAAACAGAAGCCTCCCAAAAACATCAATGGAAGAATGTCAGATAAGAAGAATCACAGATGAATAAAAAGGGTCGTGAATGTGGCACGAACAAACTTTATAGAATGTGAAAATGAGTAATTGTCAAAACATGAAAAGGCAAGCAGAAAAAAGAGTGGATTTGGAATGTGTACTAAATAAACTTTCTGACTGATGCAAATTGATGATGATATTGCATTAACTTGTTTCTTATTTCAAAAGGTTAAACTTCCTTGTTTCTGGTATATCTTTTATGCAGATGCTTCATAGTTAATAAATAATAACAAGACCTGAGATATACTATATTACAACGCATCCAAGGTGGCGCATAAAATAAAATAAACCATCATCAGTCCTTCACTACTCTCTGAAAATGGAGAGCAAACGTAGGCATTTCAAAATCCTGACATGGGTGGTCTTGATAGATGGAATTCCTTTTCAAAATGATAAAATTATTCGTGATTTTTATTAAGAGCGTTTGTTCAGAAATGACTATTATATATTTTAACAATATTAATCATCGATTAACAGTTTATTTTTCAGAATTTCACTTCTCTCGGCATCGCTCTAAATCCATGCTCCGAAGGACATGTATTAGATCCTTGATTGTGCGCCAACTTCTGAGAATCATTTTAAAGAACTATTTGGAGAACTTTTATGGAAAGACTTCAACTCTTTTTGGAAGGTATTACCTCATGATTGTAAAAACAGGTGAACTGGAAATCAAACCAAGAATAAGGAGAACCGATTGAAAAATTGGATTACAGCAACCCCCTGTTTACTCATAACATAGCGAAAACCAGAGGTAAGGTACCAAAAGTTCATAACATTATTTACAATAATTTTGTCCTTTCATAAACAATAAGGTAGCAATGCATCACTATGGTCAACAATTGATGAAAAGAAATAACACGTTAAATAAAACCATAGATGGACCAATAAAAACAATCAACATTCTATATCAATGCATAAGAATGTTTAGTGTGAGTTTCCTCAGTGATATGCCTGTAAAAAATATGCTTGATAGGCAATCAAATATTTGTGATTCTCCTATTAAATTTGGTTAAAGTACATCAAATTTCTGCGTCACTAGAGAGCCGTCGAGTAACAGTAAGCTCAAGACACTGTCACACCCAGGAAAAACCGATCAAAATATTTTCGGAAAGCAGCGACCTAGTTATGACGACTTGCTTGGTGCATACTGCGGAAATTTTCAATTACAAATTATAAACCACATCCTTGCCCATTTCTTATGCTAATGATCATAGAAACCAATGCACATGGTCATTAAAACTTAAAAGTGTTAGGTGTAAGAGGATCAATTTGAAATGGATCTGAAACATTCTTTAATATTTTTCAAGAGATTGTTGTCACGCAATATTGCCTCCATATGAAAACAGCGCTTTCAAAATATAACCACACAAGTATTTTTGAGAATATACGGTACATATTAACGTCGTTTCATCCTAAGGTAGCTTATTCCTGCTTCAATGATCGTACTTCATCGGCTGCCGGTGTCCTAACAAAACCTCGCCACGCCCACTTACAGAGGCCCGAACGCGGCTGCATGCAGATGAGGAGATCCTGCGGAGGCCACGCATCCACACGCTCACATGGGGCACACCCACTCCGCACCCTCTATACCCTTTTCCTCCCACTTTTCCCTCCCACACACAGTTCCACGCTGAAAGCTAATCCAAGGTAAACGGATCCCTCCAGTCGGATGGCCTGCTGAAGGTTGAGGAGCATGGAGTGGGGGTTGGAGGTTAAGAGGAAGACTGTAGTGTTCGAGCGAGGAGAATTTGCGGCAGGGGAGAGAGGAGATGAGGATTAAAGGGTGGGAGGGGAAAGAGGGGAGAGGCGTTTGAGAGGGCGGAGAAAGTTGGGCTTCGCACAGTCGGGGAAGGAAAGCGAGATGGCCGTGAAAGTGAATGCCAAAAGAGGCCGATAGGGGGCGTTGTGCTACGGGGAAGTTGGGGGAGGTGGCAAAGGGGGGTTGAATGTCAGAGATCGGGAGCGGATACGCTCCATAGTGAGCAATAACCTAGAGTAGTGAGTGATGTATACGAGGATGGTATAGCCCAAAATCCTCTATAGCTTTTAGGAATCGTTATAAAGCCTAGATAAAAGAGGTTGGTAAAGCATTTTCATTGAGATGTATCCGTCCAATATTCAGGGTGTTTTTTTGGTAAACCAGAATAACCAGAATTTTTCTCATCTCAGAGCTCATCTATAATATCTTAAATAAACTGGCACATATAATGCGTAGCTTACAAACGTAGGGCTGGTGTAGAGCTACGAGATATAATATATTAAATAAACGCTAGGTTAGGAATTATGTGAAAATATTCGCGTAGAGCGTGAAACTCTATGGATGCGAAGCATGAGCGTATGGAAAAGTTGACCAGAAGAGACTAAAAGTCTTCAAAACCTGATGCTGAATGAGAAAGTTGAAGATAAAATGAACGGAAAATATAAGAATCGACAAAGTGTACAGAAGAGTTGAAGAGGAAAGGACCATATGGAACACCATATAGAAAAGATAAACCAGATGGATTGGACACATCCCGAGACACAAATCGCCAGAAAAAGACCCAAAAATAAATTCCCAGATCAAATTAACAGGAAGGTACATAAGATGAGATGCCAGGAGGTAAGGTACCTCAGGGAACATTGGATAGGGAAGGGTGGAGGGCTGCAGTCAACCAGTCTTAGGATTTAACGACTGAGTGTCAGGTTACGAATCAAGAAAAATATAAATTATCCATTTATTCAAGTGATTTATAGCTTGAGAGGACTACTTCATATTTTTTTTAAAGTTAAAACTTTTATTTTGCTATTCCGTCTCAGGACTTTCTCCCGTGCAAAAAAAGTGAACATAATAGCTTCCAGAATGATTCCGAACTGCGTTCTTTGTCCACTCAAAAGTTTTTAGACAGTAGTGTTGTTAAAAGTAAGACAGAAAAAATAATTATACAATTTAAAACACTTTGCAAGAACGTTTTAAAATAAATTCGACAAAATGCGGACAATTGGGTCGAATGGGTAATGTGACGTGAATTTTAAGGTTGGCATTAATTTACAAACGGAAAAAGCATCTATAGAATCCATTAATTTTTAACTATGATTAACCCAATTCTATTGAGTCATGTATCAATCACCAAATAATTATAATTATGCGAGAGCCGGAATATGAGAAAATTGTTTACAGTCAACAACACTGTTCAATGATGCATAATATTATTAGGAGCAGTCAGCGCTACCACACTTGTGTTAAGGGTATATTTTTGCTTCGGACTAAGATACTTCCACCTCAGAATAAAGTAAAAATGAATGTCTTCTTACCCGGTGGTTAATTCTATAATCCTCGTAATATGTACTTTAATATCTTCCATTAAATGAAAGATTGATTGGTTTTTTTTCTAAAACTCAAGGTCACATTTCTTGAGGAAACCTCATATTACCGGATATGATTATTTCTCCAGCAACAGCGCATTACAAAGATGTCGTAATTGCATTACGGATTTCATTCAAGTCAATGATGATGTCATTGCCTTTTTTGAATGGATACAATTTATAAATTACCTCAAGAAATTAAGAATGCTAACATATTTTTGAAAAATAAAAATACTTTGTAAATAGGATAAAAATGCCAATGTAATTTTACAGAGTCGGAAAATGAGAAAAAAAGGGACGAGTTTGTTAGAATTGTTAGACTCATGTAATTATATATCCCATGAAATATGGATAGTGCGCGGTGGATAATATTTTACCAAGAGGCCCGTCTGCCGGCTCATATTCCACCAGCCTGGGAAAGAAGCAGCCACTTGGAAGTGGCCCAGGCCAACCTGCGCGGATAGAGGTGGGACATATTCGAAAATAATAGGCTCATCCTTCATCAAAACTTATTCAAAAGTATATTGCGAAGAGGACGAGGCACAAGGCACCGTTCTGTGAGAATGAGATGCTCCTGCGCCAGAATTGAGGGAACAGTGGCTATACATAATTGACTTTTTTTTCTCTCGGAGACACTGCAAGAATTCCGCTCTCCGTCTAGGTTCAATCCGTCTTCAAGAGAATGACAACGGGGCTACAAAAGCGTGGAATGCGAGAACAAGCACGAAGTCATAAAAAAAGACCGAAGAAGCAACTCTCCGGGGGGGGAGAGAGGTGGGGACACGAGAGAAGTCTGTGAGGGTAAAATGGGGGTGGATGGAGAGGGGTGGGAGGAAAACTTGTGAAGGGTTAGTGAAGGAGTGGGGAAGAAGAGGGTTATTCGAGTGGTACAGCCAACATTCTCTCCTCTACAAGAATCCACAGATATGCGCCAAATATCAAATACCTCCAATTCTTCCACCCTTCATTCTAGAGACATCTTAGCGAAACGGTTCGGCTTGGGGAGAAGAAAAATATTTAATTCACCCAGCAGTTTCAGCAGAAACGCCCCCATAAAACGGGTATTATTACGGCGTATTTCTTTCTTTCCACACATATATTTCTTTCCACGCATCCAATTTTTCGAACTTAAAGCTTTCATATTCGGTTTTAAACATAAAGTTCAGTGAACCAAGCTTTGCATTAAAAGCATTGTTTCCACAGTATGACGCACGAAATCTCCTATTATTTGGTCGAAGGAAGCTCATTGTAACTTGTTAAATCACAAGGAATGTTAAGCATGACAAATATTTTCACTCCAATTTTATTTCAAAGCGATCATAATTTGGTGAAATTTTCATTCTTTCAAATGAAAACAGTCCACTCAAAAATTGAGGAAAGATTTTTCCTATATTATATCTCAAAACATTTTGACGGGATTCGTAAACAGTCGCTTCTCATTATGAATACAAAAGAGTAAACAGCAACAACGTAGGATAATCATGAAACTCGATAACGACAAAACACGCCAGTTAGAAGAGTGATCCAGGATCCAGGGACGCAAACAAACTTTTTGGCGTAATACGATACTGCAAGGTAGTATTTACAGTATACGGCAATGTAAGTTTACTGATGGGCAATACTTTATTAAAAAATAACAGGACTTCTATACTTATAGAGCAAAAATAGAGAAGCAAGAAAATTCAGTATACAGGGTGATTCAAAAGTCTTGTTATGATTACGGAAAATCAGAACTTTTTTATTTTTCAACATAGATACATAAAAATTTTACTAAAGACATCAAATTTTATTTGTTTTTGCTACAAATGTTCAATGTGACCTCCATTTGAAGCACGGCGCGCATCTGCATGATAGGAGAATTCATCCCAGACGTTGTGTAGGATGTCCCGAGTAATCGTGTTAAGTGCAGTTGTGTTGCGTTCTTTTAATTCTTGAACATCTGTAGGTAAGGGATATTAACTACGTCCTTAACAAACCCCCACAAAAAGAAATCGCATGGAGTTAAGTCTGGGTGCGAATGATCTCAGTCGTCGAAGCACCCTATTCACCCAAATACAAAAGTTACGTCTGGGGAACGGGGAGGCCAGTGGTGAAGCGCCAGATCTGTAGCACCACAACGACCGACCCAACGTAGAGGTAGCTGTTCATAGAGGAACCTACGTACTGACTAATGCCAATGCGGTGGCGCTCCATCTTGCTGAAAGATAAAATCTTCACTGTCGGCTTGTAGCTCGGGTGAGGGCCAATTCTGTAGCATTCGTAGGTAGGCATCGCCATTCACTGTGTTTCCATCGAAGAAAAAAGGCCCATAATATTTTTCCTGTGATACCGCAGAGATTACATTGACTTTTCGTGAATCCCGTCCATGCTCAATGGTGCTATGAGGGTTTCCTGTGTCCCAGATTCGCACGTTATGGCGGTTCACTTTGCCTGAGAGATGAAATGTGGCTTCATCACTAAAAATAAAACGGGATAATAATGTCTCTTCTTCCCCCTCTGTGATGATGAAATCGCAGAATTCAACTTTTTTTGTTTATTACCTGCAACTGGAGCGTAAAAGGTTTAAACGTCAATTGTTTCCGCAATACACGTTAAACAGTCAGCTAAGGAATGTTGAGCCCTCGGCTTGCACGACGAGTCCACTTTCATGTACTTCGAACAAAAGCTTCACGAATCCGCGCAGCATTTTTAGCTGATATCAAAGGACAATATGACCTCTTCTTATCGCATAAACATCCCTCGGTTTCAAACTTGTTAAACCATCGACATGACGGGTGGAGGCTAGATTCCATATTGGCTACGAAAGTCACGTTGAACTGTAACAAATGACCGACACTGGACAAAGCGGATCATGCAGTAGGCCTTCCGCAGCCGGGTCGCCATTTCATCAAGAACTGATCACACCTCACCCACCTCACTGCCTGGCTTCCAGTAACCCAAGAGAATTCTAGCGGACACTAAAAAAAACCAGCTACCCAATAAAATTCTAGCGGACTCTACAAAATTGAATACCATTTTACATACGCAAATAAATTTAGCCAATCAATCGCTTGTCCTCCATTTACCTTCTCATAAAGTAATAATATTTTATATAACTACCGTTAGGGAATCGTACAAAACGGTCTTTCATATAGTTAAATAATATTGGGATAAAAAATCTTCATTACCTGCAACCCTTACAAGAAGAGAGTACTGGTACTTCACCAGAAGTCAACTTTATTACTTTATTACTTGAGAATTATGATGGTAGACTTTATTGTTTCTTTATTTACCATTGAAATAATTGCCAGTGATTATAATATGCTGAAGAAATGTTTCTATGACTAAACGTGTAACTCCAGCCCTAAACCCAATCCTATGAGGATTGCTAATTCTCCAGAGCCATCGTTGGTTGTTAGGGGAGGGGACTCACGTTGGGCTCAACCCAGCCATACAGGAAGAGTGGCCTTTCCGCCTCACCCCTTAATAGAACAACAACAACTTCATTCTCGCCCCTCCGTTGGTCTCGTCTCCAAACGCAATCTTCCGTCCGCATCACGCGCCCACCGCCGCCACCTTCCGCATCCATCCCGTGTATTTTCTCCACTTCTTTCCGCCCTACCGTCATATATCTCGCCAGCTCTCGAATTATCCCTTGTCCCTACTTTCCGGCCATTTGCCGACACACACAAACATATTTCCCTTTAACGACTTCGCGACACGCACCTCCCAACAGAGCGGGGAGGTTTTTGGGAGAAAGGACAGGGCAAAAGAGAAGTGGGAAAGGGAGGAATGAGGGGACGAAGGAAGGGCTTCTCTAATCTCACTAAGGGGTGAGTGGGAAGTGTAGGAGGGCTCAAGAGCGGTGGTTGGGTGGTGCGAGGGGAAGGAAGGGAGAAGGGTGCCTATCGGCTTGTGTGGCGGGGTTAAAGGGATCGTCGCATTGGGGGGAGAGGAGGTGGGGTTAGGTGGCAGGGTGGGAGAGACGACTTATGTTATGAAGAGCGAAGGGTGAAGAGCTGGAAATGGTCGTGTTTCTTCCTAGTATATCAAATATTATCCCGCTTTCTTATGTCTCTGCGTCTCTACCTTTCTCTCAAACTCTCCTACCCGGACACCAAATTTCTCCTCCCCCGGATCTTCCCCAGGGACGCACAGAAGGAGAATTCGGTGGACGTGAGCGGTGACCATCCCACCCTCTGGCAATGTCTCCCTCCCGCTCTCAAGGGAGACCTCCTCCAAAGATGGCCCTCATGGCACTCGCGACGATCCAAGCGGACAGACAGACCATGAGCGAAATATATAAGGAATAGATGGAAGACTTCTCTGAGTGATGCGAAGAAGGTAGTCATTCTTTCCTTGGGCGGACCAGCTGAACTGACCATAAAATAAGACCTCTGAATGTGGAAATGATGGGTGAAATTTCTTTCACCATTCTATTACACATTCTATAATTCTATCCATACTTTAATGGGTACAGAACTTTGACGGATTTTCGAAGTCCCATACTTAAATGCATGCCAGCGGTTTATTGTAGAGCAAAAAGCAACAAAATTCATTTTACTGCTATAGTGATTCTTTTTTCACAGAGTGGAATAAATTAACAATTAAATGATTGTTGTATATTCACTCTTATATTTACTCTGGCTTTTTCTATTGAAACATTAATTTGTTCTTAGAAGTGCAGTAATTAATGAAATACAATGACAATAGTCACGCACCCTTAGATTTATCTCATTACATGTCCTTCCTCCACTAGTACTAAATAGATTACGAATAGTTGATAGGAAGATAAGAAGATGTAGACAATACTGTATATGCATAAAGTAACTAAAACTTTAGCCTATTACAATTTTCTTTCTAGTTCTATAATCGTGTTTGTATTACTTACAATCAGATTGATAATGCACTTCTGTTAGGGAAAAGAAGTGAAGAGTCTTACGATCTTCCATTTATTAAGAGTGAGGGATTCCCTAAAAGGAATGCCAAAAATGTATTAAAAATATCCCTGATAATAGAAATCAGTGCGTTGAAAAGAGTCATCGAGAGACGCATTCCCATTGGTCTCTAATTCCTATCTGGTTATCACGACGCTACTGTATCTTACATCTGAGTGCTCTGACCAATTTTGTGGACTATGATGAGGACATACTGGAATTAATGAGGGAAATGCCTGTCTAGCACAGACTAATGGCATGAAATAATATTAACTGCTTTGTAATTTTTCTTCTCTTGCAATCCATTATGAATAATGACTCTTTGAAAGATTAATTTGTGCTTAGAAGTGCAGTAGTTAAAGAAATATTTTTTCCACACCACAACTTTGGACGATTAGGTGAATAGCGCAGTGAAATTCTGGCTCCATAACCAGAGCAAGGACTGGTATTGACAGGGGATACACACCCTTGTGATTAGTTGGAGGAAGGTAATAGAATAGTGAGATTACGTGGAAAAATGAAGTTTACAGATAAAACATGATTATTTCATATCTGTGAATTCATTTTTTAAAAGAAGTAGTTTTTGATAAAAAAGTGTTGGGCAATACTTTTTGTGCGACCCTTTTATTGGCGTCATTTAGAAGTGGACATTAATGAATCAAAGATTTCTGGCTAGCGTACTTGTTAATTATGTCTCCATCGATTCATGGAATATAAGCAGGATATGGCTTTACAGTATGACCGAGAAAGTTATTCAGGGCTTAAGTACAACTCTAATGCGTAACATATTCTTTCTTAGTAACACATTTTCTGACTGATTTAGTACATCTTTTCCAATTTCGCTAATCTATCAGTATTTTTACTATTGATATTCAATTTTTTGATATGGCATATCCAAGCCAATTACTAGGTAATGCAAATATGCTAAAATAAGTAAAAAGTTAAAAATATGTACAATTATGAGCAAAGCATTGGTTAAAAAATATTAAAAGCATCGTTCAAAAACTTGCAATCGGCTATTTGTTATATAAAGTAAAGGTGCCATCCAAGCTGAAGATAAGTTCAATGTTATGAGACCCTATGGCTTAGATATCCATTTGCCAAGTATTTGAACACGAAATTATCCTTATTTGAGGAGGAATGCAAACATTACCATGGGGCAGCTTGTCCGTGGCGTGGCATGGTATATTCAGGCAACAATTATCTCAAGCTCTCATCAATTTTAGACCATGTAAATTTAGAAGTATTTTATATTAGAACACAAAAAATGATACAAATATTTGACATATATTTATTCAAAGTTGTGCAAAATAACATTTAAAAAAAGCGCTTATCATATATATTGAAATAGATTGTCTTGCGCAATGGACATACTTAAAATGCTAAAAATCATTTCGTTGTCGTTGTCGTTGCATCTTTTTTAAAAAGATAAGAAATATGCATTTATAGTATTACCGTTTGAATCACATCGGCGGCTCTTAAATCCAAGGTGCTAATATTCCTGCTTGGCACGTGAAGAGGCATGTTTGATTATGGCTGGGCACACACTCTCCGGGGATAAAAACGTTACCGAAAAGATGAGGGTCCTTCGGGGAGTAAATCCGATATCTGGGACTCTTAAGGAGAGGGTGTGGGACTCGAATGGGGGAACCGCCTTCACCACAGTCCGCTGCATTCATACGTTCTCATGGAATTGCGTCCCACGTAAGTGGAGTCAGAGGGGGGGTCGGGTCGCCGTTGGCGGAGGCTACAGGCCGATGTCGCCGCCAACGACTGCCGACGAGTCGCGGATCGCCGATGCAAACATGCGATAAGCTGGGAGCTGTTGACACACAGGCGCGCAGGCAAACTGAACCATCACCTTTACCGTCTCTCCGCCTTATTCCAACCTCTTCGCACTTTGCTCTCTTCCTCCGCTCTCGGTCAATTTTGCCTCACCTTCTCCTCCACCGAAACACAGCCCAGATCCAAAGTCTCCTAGCCCCAATTACCCCATCCTCCTCTCCCGTATGACTTTCTGTCTCCCTTGCTTTGCCTTATTTTTCCCCATCCCATCTCCCCAAACGAAACATTTTCTCATCTTCCGTGGGTCTGAATGAAAGAGGTCCCATCACGAGGTCTCAATTTTCCGTTAATGAAGTCATTTATCTATTTGTCAATCCCCTTATATTATCCTGCACCCAATCTCCAACGCTATTTTCTTGCTCCCTGCCTCGAGTATACCACTGTTTAATCACCTTAACCTCCTTCATTAACCCATCTTGTTATGTGAGATCAAAAGAACTTCTTTCGACGGATATGACGACTGACAACAAAATTAAATTACGACCGTCGTCTTTCATTGACACGTGCCTTTCAACAACACGAGTTAACTTTGTAAAGTTTTGCAAAATGTTTCCCGACATTTTCTGTTTTGCTTATGTGCGCCTGAATTTGGACATAATTGATCTCACAATTTCTCCAATGTTTTTTTAATATTATGGAAAAAATATTGATCAAACATGTGCTTGTATTCTCAAAAGCAAGCATAGATGTAGCAAATAAAATATTCCTATTCAGTCAAAGATAATTTTCTAACAGCAAACATATTTTTTAAATCATAATACAGAAAGAACTAATCAATATAAATTCGTAACTTATATCATACATTTTCTCGTTAGAGCTGTCTTATTTTTTATTTGGATGACTATTTTGTGCTCCACAAATCGCTCGTTTATTAGGATCTTTCCGTCACGTAATACGTACCTGCAGGTCCCCTTTAATGAAATTATTGTTTAATGGCGAGTTACAAATGAAACCTTTGCAGAAAAACCTAATATAAAGAACATAAGTGGTGTTATAAGCCTATTTTAGTGGTTGCTTGATTTAATCAGAGAAAGTAATCGCGTTTTAAATACGTCTCAATTTTTACTGATTTTGTATTTTAAAATATTCGCAAAAATTATTTTATGATATCGAGCAAGGAAAATGTATTTTGGTATTATCAATATTTAAAATATATTTCCAAATAAAATCCAGGATTTTACCATCAGAAGAAATCTCCTATACTTTTATATTTTGCCAAAAACTCAGATATTCCAGGTTTCTACCATTATTATCCTAAATTGACTATTACTATGAGCCAGGTCTGACCTCTGGCGGATAGCATTTTAATTCCTGGATAGGGCCATGATAGACTCAGAGGACCGACGAGTCACCTCTTTGTTAGCACCGGGAGGATTTGTACCCAGGTCTATAGCCGTGGTGCGAGCAGCAGGGAGTGGCACAGACTAAATCCGCCTGCGGATGTTGGTCCGTTTTGGTACCAATGATGCTTGCGAACCGTGAAACCTGAGAAGCTTTCATGTCTCTTGCTCTCATGGGACCTTAAATCGGAGGTGAAACAGCGTCCGGAAGGTATCTGTTGTTGAAATGACGCTGTCTATTGATAACTTGTCCCAAGGACTAACTGCAGCATCCGTATCATAAGCAAGATCGACTGCAAGGACATGACAGTGGAAATTCTGTGTGATCACAATGGATCACAATTTGTGGACCTTAGATTGGAGCGTGCCGGCAATCCCTTATATCAGCCGGAGCCGATTACTTTGCCGCCTTATTCCTCCAGAACGGATGGATTAGCACGGGTCTATCGTAGGATATTTAAGCCCTGTAGACAGTTTTCAGTCCATAGGTAGCTCAATTAGAAAAACAAATGTTCTGAAGCATTTATCAATCTTTTCCTCTGACATTAACTATTTAACGTCTATCTCCACTGTTAGGGAGATTTTGACAATTTGACCCCTGCTAGTATAGCTATTTTAGTGTTAATAATTATAACCGAAAAATTGTAACTGAATCAGTGAAAACATTTCATAATTTACAACAATAATGGATTTTAACACAGAGGGAGGGAAAAATAGTGTTACGAGAACCTTCAAAAATACACAAAAACAAAGACAATAGAAAACGGCTCACAACACGCTAACTAAAATATCCATTTAGTAATAAGATACGTAGATGACGTTTCCACGTTGCCTTTTATCTACCTAATTGCATATTTAACAGCCATGGTATCACTACGTAGCAATGCCATTAGAAGACATGATTTCTTAAAATTGTATACCCACTAAACTTGATATACCTTCATAACAAAACCGCGGTTGTAGAGTAAAATAGCATTGGAACAAAGTTATGGCCTAGCTTTGCCAAAACTTCTTAGTATGAAGAACATTCAATTAGTTGCAGCCGAAACCATTTTTACATTCGTATAGTAGCAGTAAACAATCCTAGATTTAATGTCAAATGTATCAATGCTAGCCACATGCGTATATAGCAATAGTAGCTTCAGAGTAAGTATATACAATAGAAAGAGAGATAAGTGACCTTGAAGGTTTTTCATCTGATCATAAAATTTATAGACTTTATCAACCGAATATAATCGGCACACAGTAGACTGAAGAAAACGCGCTATAAATTTTTAAGACAAAGTCATTGCTTTGAATTAGTAATGAATGGTTATAGTTGAGTCATACACTTGGTAACTTAAGTATGAGTTTTCAACCGCTGGATGATTGACGGACAAAAAAGTAAAAGTGCATACATTGCCATTCAGATAAGAAAAATAGTTCTTTGTTTATTGCACCATAGGTAACTATATCAATACAGAGCGTGATACCAAGACACTCTACCTAATACTTTAACCCCTTAAAATCTTTCATTTTCCATCCTCCCTCCCCAGCGGATACTCGCAAGGTATTATAAAGATACAGATGAAACACAAATCCATTTATGATTGTTTCATGGGATGGAAATATAAAGCCAAGGGACCCACTCGATCGTTCCGACAGCGTTGAACAAATATGTCTGCTCTGTAATTATCACAGAACTAGGATAAATATATTCGGCGACGAGCAACAAAAATTTTCATAGCCGGAAAGAAATAAACAGTGAGGCGAATAGGCTCTACATCAGTGGTTCTCAAAGTGAGCGCAACCGCCCCCTGTGGGGCGTTGCTTAAATCCAGTGAGGCATACATAAACAAGGAAGAGATAGGGAGTGCTAGGGGGGGGCGCTAGAGGCGGAGTCTTCACTGAATGGTAACCATAAACGATTGTCTTTGGCTACTATCCTTTACTACGTTGAAACTACATTGTTCTCCACCTTCTCCAGAGAAGTTTCTCCGCGAAACCCACTCTTTGTGTCCTCATTTTACAATGTAATGCAAGACGTTCTATTTTACATGCGCCAAATTATCGCTCTCCCAATGCTAAATAAAGAAATCGATACAAGAAATAAGAACTACCTGTGCACCGGGAAACGCATTTTATCATTACTCTTCTACTTACTTATCTTCCATGTCTTATCCCTGATAATCTGTTGGCTGTCATGTAAGGGGAAGGCAAAGTACTGCGATCTCACCCTTACCAGACCTATACCAAAAGTGGGACACGTATGAGCGTATTATGCTATCCTATTCTAGCGGGACACGTATGAGCGTATTATTCTATGATATCCTAATTCCATTCCAAAACTTTTCATAAATGGCTTTAAGAACTCGATAACTATAAACAATAGTCGCTCAAGTTGTGAAACAAATTTAAATAAAACATTTATTGGTTATTGTTTCCATAAATTGCAAATATTCATAGGACCATGGTAAGATAAAGTTTAATTATAGAGAGATGGTGTAATGTCAACTTTTTGAATTTATGTATTAGATTAATTTTTTTAGATAGTTTATGTTTACTGAATGTAAATAATCGCAGTTCCTTTATATCTATATTAATCCTACCATGTCTATCTGTGTGTACACAACTCCTGAATCAAATATCATGTTTATCATAATTTTATTTAAAAACTCCCTAATTTGTTCATGTAGTCATTGATTATTATTACAGTTTTTTTGATTACGGGTGGGGGGCGTTGGGTACAGTTTTGTGGAACCAATGTGGGCGGTGGCTCGAAAAAGTTTGGGAAACACTGCTCTGCATCAATTCACCCGGCAATTCAGGTAGCCAAATGTATGCTGCCTTTCCACACACATATGATCGATAATGGAGTCTATACTTCAGGATACGTTTAGAGTTCAGCGTACAACACATTTCACGTGGTGTTGCACAATCGTAAAATAATATGAGTCCTGCTGAGTAAAATTCTACTTCTTCTTCAAAGTTTACATTTCCAAGAAATATTGAACTTAACCAAGATATTTAAAAATAATCTAGCTCTTACGAGTACTAACTTTTGTTTAATATAGGGAGTTAGTTTTGTTGAGAACAAAACAATATTGGTGCTGGTCTTTGGCACTTCGTCTTAAACTGTCAATGATTAGAGTTTTTACTCAATAACAATGAAATCCAGAACTTTTGGCATCGACGAACAGAGAGAGGAAGGAGGAAAAATGCTACAAAAATAGCTATTGTTATTTTAATATACCAGCGTATTCATTGGTGATTATGTCTATTATTTGGGCTTCCTACAACAAAAGTGTAAAAAAAATTAAATCCTCAATAAAGGAACGACATCTATGATAAACATATACTGTACAGCTATTACTCTGATAAACATTCAAACTATAAATTAGCACCATGTCATTTGTCACCTTTACGCTATAATTATAGTGTAAATACGCGGGGATTATTTTTACAATTTTGCTTTGAATAGGGTTAACACTTCATGAACAAAGGGGCAGAAATACGCGAGTACTGAGGAGAAATTGTATCAAACCAATTTTATTGACAAACTTTTGACGGTTAACTAAAAGTGACAGACAATCACTCGAGTGCAAGAGCGTGACTGGAGAGTTAAGGTAAAAAAATAAAAATGTTGCTGTCTTGAGCAGTTGAATTCCTATCAACGGAGAGTAGTCTACGGACTATCATTGGTATTTCAGCTCTATTGATTGCATCATTTCCTCTTCAGCCACTCAATGACTCCTAAAGAGCAAATTTATTGGCTAGGTTGCTAACTTTAATTTTAGAATTTTTGTTCTTACGTCAAATTATTTAATCTTTTAGTGATGATTTTGTGACTCATAGTGATATCCATTACTATGGCCGATATATGATAGCCAAACAGTAAATATTTCCACGTAATTTTGTCTTTATGCAATTCATAATGAATTTTCCCTATCCATGCTATAGAATAGGAAAAATGGATCAGGAATTTGCATGCATTTGAAAGAGTTTTCCATAATTATGTGCCAAGATCTCTTCTTAAAAGTGATACACATTGTGTAAAAAGACAAAAATAATAATTAAAACACTAACTTAATCCTTATTATCTTACAAAAATTCTTTTACCCAAAATTGGTTGACAATTTAAACCTAAAGTAAATTAGAAAAAGAATGAGTTGAATTATTAAAAAAATGGCTTACTCCCATCCCTTGTGTAATGATACACGCTGAAGAGGAAACAATTAGGTAAATGATAAAGATTTTTTCCCAAAGATATAAACCCAATGATTCTCTTCAAGATATTTTCACTTAACCCACTGCCGGGTTGAATCGGACTTTCTAAACGCTGCAATGCTGAGTTCAAATCTTTTCCTACCGCCCATAAAAATATTTGCGCTAGGATCCTGCAAAATGAAAACATTTTTTTCTAAAATTAAGTTCCATTCCGTGTATGGGGATTCATGCAGTACGTTTCCGCCGGAGTGGTGCATATATCAACATAAATGAATGCCACCTTTTCGTGAACATTCCAGGCTTAGAAAATGCTACCGAGAATCAGAACCACAAATTGGAAAAAGGGTTTTATTTGCCGAGTTCTGTTTATTTTTTCCTCGAAAATATTTGGAACAGTTAAGGGTCTCTTTTCCTCATGAATATTCATGGCTAGCCCTTTATCTCGGTAATGGAGCAGTATCACTTAGGAAACCGAGATTTTTCTCCCGACCGCACCGCCAGAAGTGATTGATCGGAGGGGAGTGTCCGGGAGAACGCAATGCCAAGTGAAGGCCGGCATACCTCATGAATAAAACATGTCGCTGCCATCTCCGATGCTCGCCTTTTATTTTAAAAAAAGGTAAAGGGCTGAAGGGAGGAGATGAATGAAGTGCACGGGGGCAGATGATGGCTCATTAAGCGGCTAAAGACCCGGAAAATCTTTCCCTCCTCTTTCAGAGGCCTAATTTTCTGATGCATAATTGGGAAGAAAGCAAACATTTTAGTTATATCGCGTATTTAAAAGAATTGAATAACATTAGATTGAAATGACCATAAAGATACAGCAATGAAATTCAAAATGATGAGGGAAAGCTATAATGGGATGAGAGTAAATTTAAGTGTACAGCAGCGCGGCGATTGGATTAGATTTCCCGATTAATCTATAAGTTGATCCATCTCCCAGGCACATGAATTACACCTCTGAAGCAACAAAATTCTACACTCTAAAAATATAAGGCATCGATATAGAGAGCAATTCTTGAAAATATTCAGACGCATGAATAAGAAAATATACAGGTAGAAAGGCATTTATGTAATAAAATGTAACAAGGCTGGGCAAAACAATTCCCCATAGGCTGCGCAAAAAAGGTTTCCACTTTCTAAATTCCTTGCTAACAATGTTTTCAATAATATTCTCAAACTTGGAGGAAATAAGTTCTTGCATTCATTGGTTAAGAATAGAATCATGATTGGTTTTATCATTAGAGGTCCACAGATTCATCGGGTGTACTTTCATTAAAAGCCACGCGATATATTTGGTGAAAACCATATTGGACACCAGTATATCTTAAAATTCCCAAATATTTAATTATTTAAATTGTACAGTCACTTCAAAAAGTATCGCAACAGACTACGCTTGCGGTTCGTATAGGTCGGTTGTTGAAGTCCGAAGTACGTTGGCCATCCTGGGTCGTCATTGGTGTCTGTGAGAAACGTCTGGTACACTACGACATATATTATAAGTCAAGTGGGACTAAACTCCGACAGTGCTATGGGCTTTGCTCGCGTTGGAAGGCTAACACAGTAATGAATTCACAGCGGGGAGCAAGGGTATTCATTAATGATGGATTCTCATTTGACGGTTGGTGGCATACCAACTCTTAAAAGGGATTTAAAACTACGGTGTAGTTAAAAACAAACAGTGCTTAATATATTTCAAGAAGCAGGCCTGCGGCACTATCGTCCGGCCCAAATTTACCGTGGACCAGAGGGCCCGCCCGTTTGGATTCCATCACAAAAAATATCACCAATGATTAAGCCTTTCGGGACCTCACCATGTTCAGTGATGAAAAATTTTTCCAGAGTAATGGAGACGGAAAAATTAGCCTGGGGCGTCCAAGAGGAACTCGATTACTAAAATCACTGACAATTTTAATCACCTAATTACTTGTGGATGTTTGACATATGCATTGTCGCGTTTCTTTTTTTAAACAATTACGCTATTACTTATTTGTGACTTAATATCAATATGTGTTCAACAGGTGAGACGCTGGTAATTAAAGGAGTAAAAATGGTACTTAATCCTTTTCAATTCTCTACCTCAAAATTGTTAGTATACTGCATTTTTTTATAAATAATCACGAAAATGGTTTCACAACTTTAGTATACTATAAACTGAAACAATAATACTGCCCAATGGCTTTAGTCAATATATCTCATAATTGTCCATTAGGCGGTCAACTTAAAACATAAGCCGTTGATACCCGAAAGGCTCTCTGGTTCGCTGAGGTTAGACGATAGCAGTCTCCATTCTCCTTCATACATAGGTTGGAGCTTGTTTTCCCATGCATTCGTCTCTTCTTCGTATTACCTCCCTGCAACTTTACTCATATAATCACTCAATCGTTTACTCCATTCAATATTTCCTTTTTACCACATTTCCCTTCTTACTTCTTTCACCGAATACATCCTCAAGGCCGAGTTAAGGAGAAACTCAGTCCTCGCCTCTGAACAAGAGCAGCCTATAATGCAGTCCCACTTAACCGGGCGCTTTGTCTGATGGAAAATGGAAAGTGCACCTGCAAATTCTTATGCTACCAGAGACAACCTAGGATAGCCAACGTAGTTCGAGCATCGACAGCCGACATATACGAGCCGCTAGTCTAGCGTGTCGCGATACTTTTTGAAGTGACTGTACAAATAAATATAGTTTATCCGATAAATTTAATTGCTCACAATACCTATAAAGGCACATGTTTATGTAATTAACGGAGGTATTAGTTAATTATTCATTTTTTCTCCCTGAGCAGATCAACAATTAATCTAAAATATTTATAACTATTAATTATTTTTGGAATTCGCAAATTCCGATGATCAAAAATTAAAAAAAACGCTGAAGTTATATTGATGAGGGCTTTTTAGACTGGCTATTTTTAAGTCTCACATTATAGCATTTCCATTGTTGTCTCAAGGGAGACTCGATTAGGTAAAGTCTTTCTCATAGTGCCCTTGGATACAGCACACACGAGAGGCTCACTTTAAGCATTACGACAATATTTTCAAATTTCATCGGTGGCTGGAACTTTTTAATGGCAATATAGAACATGGAAGCAGCAGAAGATCAACTTCTGCTGCCAAAAATTTTATTGAATTGCATTATATGAATAAATTAGTAGCAAAAAACTTAGCACAATGTTATCACGCTATACTATTCGTTTCAGGGTATAATATAATTTTATGTTTTTTTTTATTTTATAAATTAAATCCAAATGGAGCGGAATGCAGTCCTTAAAACTTCACATTTAACTTATTTACATGCCTCATAGCCACCAAAAGTAAAACATTAAAGTTTCTGCCAATGCGGAGATCAAACTCCTGTTATTTAGACTCGGGGTCAAGCACGTTAATCTGTCAACGACACTGGTACTTCTGCACGCGAGACTAAATGTCAGGTCTTATGCAGTCAAACGAGGGTTGAAATAATAAACCCAATTTGCACTGCACGTTAACTATGAATTCCCTGGATTTGCCTCATGAAATTTACAAAGTATTTTTTCTGTCAAATAATGCTTAGATAGGAGCGTTTCATTGGCCTACACTAAAAAAAGCAAACATTAGACCACATACTGTGAAAACAAAGTAAATGCAGAATTAACGCATTGAGTAGCCATATTGAATTCTTACCTCTTATTCAGCCTATGTTTAGTGCTGGAAACTTCATTTAGCAGTTGTCACACAGCAATTCAAATATTTATCAAGGTTTTATTTGGCCTTATCGATAATTTTTGGTAGAATTTTCGCGAAAATAATATCAAATTTTTAATGAGCGTAAGCTAAATATATCTTATTCATTACAACTTCAAAGAAAAACTGATAATTAGCGACTACTTACCCAAGTTTTAACAATGAAATTTTATCATTCAATGAATAAACAGTTAAATCACTGTTTGTATAATACTGCTGCTGAATTTTATATGGCGTTTTAATGGCAAAATCGTTTAATAAGGGTAAATTGTGGATAATTTTCATTAATCAATAATAAATTAGAGATCAACCACAATCATTTTACTGCAAATTTTAACGTTGCACAAAACTATTGCCGAAAGAAAACATGTCACCTTGCTTGGAGGAAATATTAGCCAAAAGAGTACATAAGATCAGTATTTACCTATGGGCTAAATAAATGTGTTTTGAACAATGGAACACTTTTGTTTAGAAATTTGTTTAGAAATATAAACTGCTATCTTAATGCGATGCATTATTATGTGGTGCAATACGACAAAAAGTACAGGGTGTCCCAAATAGAATGCAATAGATTCTTTGAGGTATCAACATTCGGTAATGGTTATTTTCTCTTTTCGATGTTTGCCTTTGTTATACTTTTACTTCAGTGTTCGTCAGAAGGTTCTCGCTTTTTTTACTCACCGTCCGGGGCGCTGTCGTCCTTTTTCAATAGGATGGTACTCCATCCCGTCAGACATTCATTTTGCGGCAAACTTTGGATGCAATTATGTCGCGGTGCGGTGATAGATAGGAAGAGACGAACCAACATATTAGCCTCCGCGTTCTCCTGAAATCAATTAGTTGTAATTATTTTGGTGAAGATAAGTTAATGATATAGTTTACGCTACGAAAGAGCTAGACGTTAATTATCTTAGTAATGCGATTATAAGAGGAAATGGAACTGTTATTTTGGAAAAGTTGGAGCACACCTGGATGCGAAGTGAGGACATACTAGTAGTAGACATATTTTGTGAATCAAAAAGAATTCCTTTAGAAGTCTGCTGAATTGATTTTTTATTTAAAGTATTTTTCTGCCCACTTTTGTGAAAAAGGGCCATATTTCAATTAATTTTCTCCTAAGAACCCAACAAGGGGTATCCAGTAAGAGTATCCAGTTTTGGGCAACATTTATAATAAAATGAAACGTCTTGAGTAGGATAAATGTCACTCTTCTGAATCTCACCGGAATCCGGATTATACAAGAATGAAGACATCGACAAAAAAACTCGCTCATTTAATGAATTTAGCACTCATTCCACTAAAAAATACGTCTCGCAGTACGAAAGTATTTCAATGGAACTATTAGGTAGCAACATCAACCTGTAGCTACATTTTTTGGGTAGTAAATGCACAAAGACATACAAAAACTCCGTTGCTGAATTACTTCATATTGAAAGCCATGATATCATGATGAACGTGGAAGCAACTTAATTTTTATCTCTAAGCTGAAAATTTATTGGCAGCGAAAAATGTTTCAGCAACCAATATTCATAAGAAACAAAAAATATACGATATATATATAATTTCAACATTTAGGTTCTCACAGAAGTCTAAAAACTTCTGTAACTTACTATAAAAAGACCACATCTTCCGAGACGGTTAATGATAGCAATATATGTTCATAGTGGAGGTTTAAATTGCGAATACATATCTGCTTGAAAATTACTTTCCTCAGACTTCCGGTTTTGCTCAACAATTAGTTTTTATCTGTTTGCCATAGCAAGCTTCCTCTAATTAGGCTTTCAGATATTTTCATGTCGTGGAAAGTCAAAGAAAAAATGTATTAATAATCAGAGACACGATACCATATTGATTGAATTTTTAAATCACTTCATTCATTAAAAATGTTTATGTTACTTGAAAATAACGATTTGGGAAGCATTTACGCAAGGCCATGAGCAACAAAATGAAAGGAAAACAGGGAGAGAAAAATTATAATCTATGGGTGAAAATATCTCTTCCCATAATCGATAGCCCAGCGCACTCGATCATCTCCCTCACTAAATACGCTTTCACCGTCCTATTTGCTCCACTGCCGTTCCTCTCTCCAGCCGCACCCTCATCCTCCCAAAAAGGAAAAAAAGGCACCTTGACACAACAAAAACAACCCCCATTAACGCGTGAGTGGGGGCGGCGAGGCGAAAACAAAGCATTAAATCGAAATTTAAAATCAATAAAACCGTAAAAATTCGCTGTCCAGCCAATAAACTAGGTGCCAAATCGAATGACACCCTCCATTTGTCTCCCTACCACCTTGCGTCCCTCGCCCGCTTCGTCCTCCCTGCTCATATTTTACGCACATTCCAATTCGATCACCCCTTTCACCCACCGGTGCCCTCAAATCCATTTAAAAAGGAACCCCTCCCAACCCCCAGTTTACCCTCCTTGTTCCACCAACCCTTCCACATTTTCTCCTCTCAACCCCCCGAGGGCCGTCGCAGACCCTTGCTTCCTCTAAAAACCCCTCAAATGGTCCCGCCTCCTCCCGGCGCGCCCCAAACCTTCCCCTTGAATAGGGTTTGGACTCATTCCTCCATGCACTCCTTCTCCATAACCACTCATCACCACCACTCATTTCAGCTTTTCATCCCGTTCCGTCGTCCGGGGCCCTGCAAACACATCGTACCTGCGCAAATAACAAAGAGAAGATTGGTTCAGGCGTCTCTCTCCCGGCTCTTTCCTCTTCCCTTTTTATTCGCCACCAAAGGCAAACGACTGACTCATTTCATTTCCTCAAATGCGACTAAAACAGGTCATTTTAATAAATGCAGAAAGTTAAGATGATTTACCGAAATTTTTAGAGGGTTGAAATCTTTGGAGTAGTTATGTTTATTATTTAGGCAAAAATTAATTACCAATTAATAACTAATTACCTTTCGATGGAATATAAAATTACACCGAAGGCCGATGCCAAAAAATAGAAATTTCAATGATTTCTAGTTAAAAATGCATAAATTATATAATGAATCTAACAAAATTAGATGACGTTAAAAAGACTATTATTTTAGTATCTCACAATCAAGTTAGATTAAAGAAATAGGGATAAAAGCTTCTGCAGCATTATTAATGAAACATGTGAATTTTGGAAGTATTTGTCAAGACTCAAGAATTGTTTGTATTTTGCATAATATATTTATCCAATCCCAACTATAGGCGACGCAGTGCAATAATTCATTCAAACTGAATACTAGTACTTAATGGTGTAGTTTACGGGAGAATAAAAGAAGCGTCAAGGGAAAACCGTTATTGAAATTCATCTAAAACATTAATTTCACAAACCATTGTTGATTTAAAAAAAACTGAATTTGTTCCACTTTAGGGACATTCTGATCTCAACATATTTTTATTGACTGGATAACCTGAGTGGAAGCTATCTCTTTCCCATTTGGTAAACTTCCCTCTTTTGTAATTACTTTTTACTATCCGACTATATACCTAGCCATTCACACGAAAATGACTCCATTATGCTGGCTCTTAACTCATAATAGCAGCAATGGGCCTTTTTTCATCATATTTGTAGATACACGACGCTCAATACCTCCTACATGCACTTTGAAGAACGGGCGCACTGGTAATTTAAAGTATATTTAGGAGGTGAATTCTGGAATTTGATGGCACTCTGATAAGACGCCCGGGCGTGTCATAAGGGCGCCATTGGATTACAAAGATAGAGAAAGAAAGATCAATAAAGATAAATCACTGTATTGTGCCAGAAGAGATTGAGGTTCAAATTGTACCCTTTTTTCACGCAACTCCTTGTTAAAATATAGGAAATAATACAAAAAAATGTTATGAAAATATAATAAAGAAATGATTTTTGTAAAAAAAAAAGATTGAACAAATAAATTTACATTTTTAAGGACGCGAGAGTAGCGTACTTGCGCCACTAGACGCACATAATCGTCGTGAAGTTGAAACCGCAACAGCCATTGGTCCCATTGGTGACGTAATAGACCTCAACTGCTAATGCGAGGGACGCAGATTCAAGTTTTGCCTTGGTTGATTGTCCACACTCCGGAAATGCGTATTTCTCTAGGTCAGTTGTTCTGTTTATGCTCCCAATAAAAAAGATAAATTCTGTTGCTTTACGTATTGTAAAAAAAGACATAAATGCATAAAAGCGCAGGCGTCTTAGTGCGTTAGACATTCTGTAAAAAGCGCCTGATCCAAAAGATTTTGTAGTTGAGTAGCCTTCAGCTAGAGAAATCTGTAGTAAGAAGAAACTGCGCTCAGCCTAGAGTGAAGAAAAGAAATGGATGAATCAAATATTTCGCGACACCCACATTCAATGTCCATGGCTCAGAATAAAGTTGATGTTTAGCTACCTTCCCAAATAAATTAATTTGCTGAGACATAATCGTGAAATATTGTTTTACAAGCATCAATCAGAAAAGAATAGTCCAACTACTCCACATCTCTTTGGAGTAACTGATTCAGAAACAATAAACAGTATGGGTTCTTCTTTGAAAATCCACATCATAACGGGCAATGATGTACAGTAGTAGCAAAACTTGGTGGCAGTTAACAGCTTAAAGTGCTTCATCAAGGAGGAGATAGTTTGCATGAGGGGTTTGCTAAAGGGTGGAGGGGAGTACATGAAAGGTAACGCTCTAAAAAAAGCAGTACTTGACTCGAGAGAGTGGGAAAGAGACAGCAACGTGCTTCAAAACATTGTTCACGATCTAAGCAATTCTGAATAGAAAAACTCACAAATTGTTCATAAGCTATCAAAAAAGCCCATCTGAGAACTCGTATTTAGAGCACTTGAGGGCATATACTTTGATTGGAATGAAAGATTCATGAACGTAATAATTCAATATTTGAATGTAGCGACGAAGTTTTTGGAGCCCTGATACTATGAATGGAGGCTATATTGCTCCTGCATGTGGCTAAAATTTGTAACTAATTGATTATTTCCTGACAATGATCCTCTACACAACTGCTGCCATATTTAGCTGCCAATAGACGCTGAAGAAAGTCTTAATGTATGAGGGGCCATTCAAGTATTACGTAAGACGTTTTTAAGGGGTAGAAGGGTTGGAATCATCTTACTTTGTCTTATAATGAGGGGAGCAGGGACTCTAGAACCAATTTACATAAGATTTTGTCCATCTTGAAACACTGTATCGTTTCCAAATATCCTGTGATTGTTCACAACTTCATCAGCTGTAGTTCCGTTGCGCACTTAATATTGATGAATGTGGTACTCCGGCACTGCATAATTATACGATATACAATGCTCAAAGCATACAATGGCTTGTATAGAAAGATGAAACAGCATAAAGCGAGCATTTAACGAAGAGAAGATATACATATCTAACATATTACGTTAGACTGAAAGGGAGGGGGTGCTTGGGAAAATCTTACATTGTCTTACATACAGGGAGGGAGGAGGTTAAAAATGGCAAAAACCGTCTTCCATAATACTTGAACGGCCCCTGGGAAGCAATGGACAGATGCTATTTGTTTTTTACTGTGCTCTAGTCGACCAAATTTCTGGGATTGAATTATAAATCTTCAAGTTTTATTTTAAAGATGAAGTCGTTTGTTCTCCTCTTCAAACACGCAAGCCTCTCCCGTTCCGCTATCGAATATCCTTCGGGAGCCCGGCTCAGTGAATTGCGCTTTTTGCTCGTAATTCGCGGCGAAAATTCTTTCCCCTCAGCCATCAGAACAAGATTGGAATTCTCTCACGAGTAAAACCCGTCCGAAATTTCAACGAAAACCCCGTCAGGGTCAATAAATAGTGATTTAGAGAGCAACTCAGAGAAGCAAACATGATTTTCATGCAGGGGAACACAACTGGGTGTTAAAATTTACGTGTAGGAATGTTGGGAGTGAGAAGTAAAGGCAAAAAAATAATAGGTGGGTTAAAACCCATACCTTTTCAAAAATCTTGTAATTCAGTCGCTGGTGCCGTCACTTCATGGTAGAAAGGGTGAGTATGAATCGACCATGAATGGAAATCACAAGAAAAATTATTTATTAAGGTTTTGGATGCCATTGGATGACAAGGTAGTTGAACACTGCGCACTGAAAAAGACCAAGACCAGAAGTATAGATGTAGTTAACGGACAGCTTTCTGCAGCTGATGAGTTATGTTTGAGTAATAGTGACCCTATTCACTTCGAAAATAAATAAATATGCTGATTCTAAGCTTATGTTTTAGCTTGCTTTTGTGCCATCCTCATTTATATTTCCCCGAATAAACATAGATGCTAGTTTTCTGTGAAAAATTGATTAGCGACCAGAATATTTTCAGTTAAGAATTTTCTTTCCTCATCAAGGAAGTAGGTAAGAGGAAGTAATTTTTCAAGAAAAAAATATGATGTAAGATTGGATTTATTATAAAAGAGCTAATTTGAATGACAATTTTTAAAATATAATATTTAATTTAGCACTTCGCTTTTAAAAAATTATTTAATATTATTTCGTTCATTCATAGTACTTCAGTAAAATCCAAACAACTAATTGAAAAATACGGTCATTTTAGGCTCATAAAATTTATTTTCTTCAGAATTGATAAAAAACAACAGAGTACCGTGTATTAACATTAATATCAGAAACTCAGAAAAATAAAATGTTGACTTTGACATTATTTAAGTATTTTCGTTACACTAAAATCAGCATCAATGAGATAAATAAATTCTTGCAAATGGATGTAATTAAATAACTGAAGAAAACCATTGAGTACGTCAAAAGTACGCAACATTATTTTCGATACTCAACTTAAACTATGATAAGTGTTGAGTAAATAGTCGCAGGAAAAACAATTTCATCAGTAAAATGAATGCTATTGGTACATTTATTTTGATAGCTTTCTTCAAAATTTCATATTGATGAATATTGAAACATTTATATGAATTTGTATCAAAGTTCACAGGGAATACATTCTGGCAATAAGCGTCATAAGTTACATATAATAATTTTCCCTCCACAAATATCTAATTATACCAACCATTTTCAAAAAATCCATACTCTCAAAATGTCAGTTATTTTCCCAAGAAAGAAAATTAACCAATGTTAACATTGTTTCGGATTAGATCTCATCTCGACTTTGAATTGAACATTGAACCCTTTCTGGGCTAACAATTCTACTCATTCACTCCCCTTAAAATCATGTGGATTACTATTTAGCATAGTCCTTCATGGAATCAAGTGTGTTAGCTGTCCTCAAGCATTAAGAATCTATATTATCAAAATGCAGGATTTTACATCACCATTGAACCTTTCGCCAATCCATCTACGAGCTTATTTATGCTACCCTTAGTACAGAAATACCGTTTATTAATATTGAAAATTGTATAGCAAAGCTAAGAATGTCCAACTCTCCAATATAAAGGTAAATTATTAGGTAATTTAACGAAATTCAAAAACGGAAGCAATTGAGTACTGTTGAAAAAATATCCTCATCTGGATGACACTTATCACTTATATAACTAACCCGATACCTAATCCAAGTTATTTCAATTCCAATTATAAACTGCAGCGTTTGGCCGAGGTTTATTAGTACTTTCGGGTATGCTGACATTAACAATTTTCATTGATTAACATTTTCGGAAATCCATGGAATATCAGGCTCTCTAACTGGTGAAAAAGTTAATTTATTATATCAATTCCAATGCATGGAATCTGCGGGATTGGGTGGTATGAAATAAATTACACAGCCATACGAAACTCATATCGGGGGCTGGGATTTTCCTTCAGGCCACATAATAACCAAACAAATTTTATGAGTTTTGATTAGTAACTTCATTTCACGTTGAAGTTCCAAATTTTCTCGTAAATTACATTTTGAAACGGTTTCCATACCCACGTTCTGCAACTTGTCGACAGCATAGTTTGGGATCTCATCTAATTTAATAAGATATATATTATGAACATAGTGAACAATGTATATTTCATAAAGAAAACTATATCTCCTAAGTTTCATGTTATAAATCATTTATCACTACACAACTAATGTCATCTCATTTATAAGCTCTCAATTCTCAGTCTCTGTCTCACAGGGGAGAGAATTTCATAACTACACGGATTGGCTGCATATTACACGCAGCCAATCCGTGAATTTCATCGTAATTCATTTAGTCGTGGAAATCTAATAAAAGATTTATCATCACATAATTTTCCATAATATGATCACTGAGATCTACTTTACAAATAGTTTAATATTATAACCCTCATAGTATGAGTAAATTTAATTTTTTTATGACTTAGCTCTGCCTCACAAAACAACCCTACATTCGAAATCTACAATCTACATGGCTCAGATGGTAAAATGAAGAATGAAAAACCGGACACAGAAAAATCTTTTTTTATTAACAATGAACATGTTATGTCAAATTAATTCAATGGTAGATCTTCCGGTACATAAATAAAGCATAACATTGGTGATTTATATATGAAATGAATAATCTAATGTGGTTTAAATAAAGGATAAACATTCTGTAACATCAACTAAAAAATTAGCATAGCATCTGGTGCAAAAATGAATCAAACTTTCATAATAACTTCTCATGATGTCTAAATATTCATCAAAAATAAATTTATTAAACGTGACGCAGAAAAAGATTTTACACTTTAGGTAGGTATCTTTAACGAACAAAATTTTGGTTGATGGCTCTGAACCTAAAATAACGTTCAGGAGTCAGAATTTTGTAACGCCCATTACACATCAAAATTATTTACTACTCTTTTTATAAATTCACGTTGGGCCGCTATACTTGCTTCACTTACTATGATAATCCCTTTTAATGTATTCTTGATTTAAAAATTTATCAAAAAATATTTGAATGAAATAATATATTTATACAGTATAAATGCAACATCCGTTACTTGTGAATTGCCTTTACGAAGAAGTTCAGCAGTAGCATGTCTGGTTGATTGTCTTGTGCATTTAAATACGTAAATGGGATGAAGGCGATATAGAATCATCTGAGACACTCCTATATTGTACTCGCATCAATTGGAAGTTTCTGCTCCCCGTAATTAAATAAATAAAATTCTGCCTTAAGTTTAGATTTTGAGATTTAAAACTGTAATCAATTATACAAAGTAGCCACTATCAAAAAATTCATCGTAATGAATATGTTTACTCCAACTAAGAGAAGAGTCAATGAATACTTGTTACTGACAGTATGGAAAAAGCTTTATCACCGAAGAGAACATTGACTAATATGATATATCCGAACCACAAATGAATTGACTAAATGTGTTCATTGGCGAGAGGCATAATTTGGGTTTGACAGCTTAGTCTATGACATAAAGCGAAGAATTTAAGATAAAACGTCTCTAGCATTTTTTGTGACTAAAATTAATTAATAGTCCTCCAAGAGAGAATATTGAAAGAGGGTCATGAAAAAGTGTGATAGACAAGATGATAAATCAAAATTTTTCGTTTAAATTATAAGGACAGTTTCATGGACTTGATCGATTGTCTACAGATTATTTCACCCCCATTTTAGAATATTGCGCAGAATCTTGACGACTTTTGTTTTTCTCCATTATTACTTGTCCT
This sequence comes from Ceriagrion tenellum, assembly GCA_963169105.1. Taxonomy (NCBI): domain Eukaryota; kingdom Metazoa; phylum Arthropoda; class Insecta; order Odonata; family Coenagrionidae; genus Ceriagrion; species Ceriagrion tenellum. The sequence continues at coordinate 132,042,268 of OY720636.1, read as the reverse complement.
TGAAGAGAGGCCTCGGGAGTTTAGAAGACTTCGGATAAGAGTAATGGATAGCATAACGGTGCGATTCCGAGGGACCGAGTTCGAGGCCTTAAAGTTCTGAATATTTTCCACTACCTCTTTAAGCTACGTAATATAGAGCACAGCATTTATTGAGATAGTTGATACGGTTTAAAGAGAGCATATTTTGAAGTTCAGGATACAACTACAATGGGTTTCTCTCCACCATTCTTCTACACAATAAGGTTTCCTTTACGCACCTATGTTTATGGACGAATATTGACTCAGTTTTCATTTATCTAATGAGAAAACCAAACATGAAACTTAATTCAGGAAAAACTCGAAATTTTATAATGCCGTCAATGGTAAAAATAATAGAGACGGAAGACTAGATTGGATTGTTATCGTGAAATGGATAAATTAAGATTGAAGAGTTAAAGTTTGTTACCATTCGAGTTTATAATATCTGAAATCAATATTTAGACGATGTTTTCCTAAACTTTCATGGGCGGACGGCGGCGATATATGCAGTTGATCAAGTGAAGTCGCGTCGAATATGTGGTTGACTTTTGCGAAGTGCTTTGGGAGAGCAAGGGGAAGAGCTCTTCGACAGAGATGACCCAACATCGCGGACTCCAGGGGTCCAAGTGAGCGGGACGTGCGAGTGACATGTCTGACGTGTGGATGGGTAAGAAATAGGTTGAACGTGTAGGAAAAAGTCGGGCGAGGCAGTCGGTGGAGGCATCATTTTTCGGGGGGAATGGAGCAAGGAGGGAAGGTCTTTGGAGGGAAAAGCATGGCCGTGGGCTATGGTGATATAAAAAGCGACAGGCTCTGGCCACGGGAAGGGTGAAGAGACGGAACACAGTGGAGTAAATGAAGGATGGAAGAGAAGGTCGTGAGCTAACTCGATTTCCCTCGACCTTCCTTCCACTTCCCACCCTCCCATGCTCTATATAGGGTTTGCAAACACTCCCCGAGGAAAGCCACAACGACCCCCTTCATCAAAGGGCCGGCCATAGACGCACGCACTTTTCCCTCGCAACCACAACTGCTGCCCGGACACGAAGTTTCCGGCCACTCTGGACCGCTTCAACCCGCGGCGGCCTTTCCTCTCCTATTGGAGAGTTCTCATCGCCTCGTCCGCCACCGCCACAGGGCTCACCCGCTCCACCTGCAAAGATTGGAGTCGTAGGCAATTGGTGGAGACTTCTACTCCCCACTGTGGCGACTCCGTCCAAAAGCTCTCCACGACTATAAGCGGATCCGCCTCTTACGCAGGGTCACTCCCCGGTACCCCGTCTGTCTGACCTCCTCTCTCTCGAGGTCTCTTGACCGCATCCCATAGGGCTACTCACTCCTCCTAATGTCCAGGAACCCCTGCTTAATTTGATCACTGCGTAGCTTAGTATGCTTTCCAAAGGCTAGACATATAACGTCTTTAAGTGATTTGTCCTTGACTCTGAATGACATCCGTGAAAGATGAATATAGTTTGATTGAACAGTCAAAATATTTACGAAGTTTTTCCCCTCTCAAAGGAGTAGACTTGCAAAGAACTATGTCATAGGACACATCTTTCTAAAGTCAAATCATGTCTTTCCGATTCTAATTCTCCCCGCGTATTAAGGAGCAAATCCAAAGCGAGACCGGGACATCATTGTAATATAAAATAACAGGGCTAAAGATTGGAAATTATCTTGTACCTGGTGTTGAGAGTCACTTTTTCTTAATCATTGGACTTCTGGGGCTCTCATGGTCCCTATTCACCATGGTAAAAAGTCCATAAAATTCGATTATTCGATGAAATATTTTTTTTTTAATATTTAACGCTTGAACAGTAAATGGCAAACCCATACTCTGAGATTTATTTTTTATAGAACTACGGAACTAGCCGCGTGGTAACTTTAACGGAGTCACCCCTTAGTGATCACACAATTGTGTAAAAGTCACAGTGGAAAAATCATTCGCCTGGACTGGGCTCTCGCTCTGAGATAAGAGCACTCAGCGCGAAATCGAGGGATCTGGGTTCCATTCCCAGTCTAGGCGAATGATTTTTTCACTGTAAATTTCACACAATTGCCATACTTTAAGGCTGGAAATTTTATGGGTTGTGAGCATCTCTGACATTTTTGCAGAGGGAAGAAAATACAGATGAAATATTTATACCTGAACGTCATTAGCTTCAAAGTAATACGAGATGCACGTGACACGTACACGAGAAGAGTAAGAGTAACAATGTAATTTTTTGCACAGTCTACCATCAAGACAGATTTTGCTATTGAAGTGTATCAGCATTTTAGTAAATAATTTAAAGTAAAGAAAATGAAGGAATAAGATAAGATAAAGTACGATAGTGAACGGTTAAGTAGTACATTTGTGTTCCTCCGTGACTCGAATAATATCATTCGCATTCACATATTAATTGCTAGGGTATAGGTGAGATGGAGTAGTAAATAAATAAAATAGTTATCTATAGCATTTTAAATAAAAAGATTATGTTACAACAAAGAACAACCAACTAGGTCGAGAGCCGTAAAATGTAGTTCCACTTCATATGGCGTTGGATCACATACCCATGTAGGTTTCTCACAATGGCTGTCGTTCCTGGTCGAGAAGCAGATCACAAGTCTGTGTATATTTATCGGGCTCGCCACCGGGTAAGATCTTCATAGGCAGCCGACGTTTCGGGTTCCGACTCGTTACCCATTCTCAAGGCTACTGATGCGAGCTTGAAAAGACTGTGTATGTGACTATGTGAAAATTTGGGACCCTGGTCATAAAAATTTAACCAAAGAAATAAATAAATACAAAGGAGCGCATCTTGTTAAAGCGCACCTTGCTAAATCATACAGATCAGAAGTCATTTGAGGGGAAACGCCACTGTAAGGAGGGCAGGGGGGAAAGGAGAAGCGGCGAATGGCTTCACCACCTGACATGAAACACATACTACAAGTCTTACAAAGTCTTTTCAAGCTCGCATCAGTAGCCTTGAGAATGGGTAACGAGTCGGAACCCGAAACGTCGGCTGCCTATGAAGATCTTACCCGGTGGCGAGCCCGAGAAATATACACAAATGTTATTCGCCGGGAAAGTATTAAATCATACAGATCAGAAGTCATTTGAGGGGAAACGCCTCTGTAAGGAGGGCAGGGGGGAAAGGAGAAGCGTCGGATGGCTTCGCAGGATCTGCAACTCGGATTATATCCTGATGGTGGCATATTTCTGTTCTTTCTACAAAAGCAGAGCCGTTTGAGCACTGTACAAATGGGGCACAAGCGAGATCTACATATACATCTACATAATTCCCTGCAAGCCGCCGCATGGACGTGTGGCAGGGGGTGTTATATCACCAGCCGTGTAAATATGTACGTTTTTAGCAGATGAAATGGTGACATGTATTATAGGAGTGTATTTAGTGGAGCTCAACTTTTATTGTGACCGCTTATCGTGCGTAGAAAGAAATAGTTTTTGTACCTATCTGTTCGGCAGTGTATTTCTCTAATCTTATCGCATTTATCAGACCTAGAAGTGTAGTGAGGAGTCATGATAATATACTCTTTGTTGCTCTGAAAAATATCAGTTCTAAATTTCTCAAGCAGCCTAAGCCTAACGTGTAGCCTCCGAGTCTCTAAGGGCTCTCACCTTAATAATTCCTCTAAAAGTTGTGAGGCACTATATTTACGCTCGTAGCATATTTTAACAACAAGATCCGCTCCTTTGTATTTATTCATTTCTTTGGTTAAATTTTTATGACCAGGGTCCCAAATGCTTGCGGCGTATTCGAGAGATGGGCGTAGCAAGAGGTTTTTTCCAGCCAATCGGTATAATGAGAGTCAGAAATTGTTTTCAGTGCACTAGCGGCATAATTGTGAAAAGATAGAGCATCATTATTCATTATGAGATCATTAATATCTTGTTAAAATATAGCTGTATATGAAACACATACTACAGAAATAGAAAAAATAATATATGACTCAAAGATGGTTTTATGAACTACGCTTCTTTCTGAAATTCAGATTAAAAGTGGCTCAGTTGGCGAAATAAATAATTAAATACCAGTATACAGGAGAAAAATGTCCCATTTTATGAACAGCTTTTATTTTGCATCTGCAATTTATGAGTACTTAATGGAACTGAATACTTTTTACAACACAAAAAAAACATTAAACAGGTATCTTAACAGTAATAAAAAACAATTTAAAACGCTTTGTATAAAGATGCAAATTATGTACCACCCGCTAAAATTAGCATTACTTCCATTATATATCCGATGACATCTATTCAAATTATTGACGATAAGTAATATTAATTTTACATGACGCAGAAATAACCTTTACTCTTTTATAAGTATCTAACATCCGTTACATGCAATAATTATTTGCTGAATGTACATAAATTCAATTATGGCCAATAAACTTTCCACGTTTACGAAAATTGTTCCTCACTTAAATGCACATTTAAAAACGCTTTAATGAAACATCCGTTACGTATGGATTGGCTATTTTTCGTGATTCAATTTGGGTGCAGTTTTATGCTTACGGCAGTTCGTTTGCGAATATTGAAATACTAAGGGTTGACTGTGCCCACAAATTTTCATATTTCTCAGGTTATGTTCAATTCATTGATGGTGCGTGAAAATGGTAAAATTGTATATAGCAGTTCGGCAATGTATATCTTTTAATATGTCACTTCTACCAGGTAGATAGGTCGTTAACGAAGTTTTTTGTCTACTTGTTTCATTATTTTAATCTTAAATGTCATGCCCTTCAACGTATATGAATCTACATGGCTCGTTTATTACTCGAGATGTGAACTTACTTGGTCAGAGTATAACCTCGTTTACACTGCTTCATGAGAAGAGCTCCCCACTATTTGATAAAAAATTAGTCCCTATAAAAGGCTGTCTCAAAAAGTTTTTTTTGTGTTTCTCTCACGTTAAGTATGAAGTTATGTAGATTCTCTAATATTTGAATTCACATAGTTGGTGTTGTCGGCCGTTACTTGATGGAAACGATTCATTATAAATCCACGAATAAACTTGATTTTTCCACAATTTTTATTATTCCTCCACTACCTAGGTTTTGACACTCAGGTCATCATCAGGTGACTATAGAATTTTTTTTTATCACAATTAGTATGTAAACACATACATGAGTAAGGAGCGGGTAGGGTTTTTTTTGGGGGGGTAAGGAAGGTTGGTGGGGCGGCAGGAGTGGGAGGGAAGGGGAAACCTTTCCAACACCCAACACCTCCCTCCCCCCCCCCTCCCATTCCTCCCGCCCCACCAACCTTCCTAACCCCCCAAAAAAAAACCTTACCCGTTCATATATTCATATTTAAATTCACGATTATAATCATCTCTCTTTCTGGCACAGCATAGATGAGAGTTATAAAACGAAAATAAGGTTTAGTACTAAGAATTCGTTTTTTCAACTCCCATTCAGAGGAACAGCAACATTTCCTATTAAGACTTGATAAAAATGCATCAAAGTTCATTTCTGAATCAACATCCTAGCCGATTACCGCATCATCAACACATAATATCTCACTTCCAATAACTTTAAAAGATCTAATTATACAGAAAATAAGAGAGCGTAAACCACGCTTCGTTGTGGGATGAGAGATACTACCCTTACCACCTCGAAACTGAGAGCGTAGATTTTAATGAAATCAGCAAGAAAGTCACGTATAAAATCACTATTGTACCTCTTTTTTAGAATAACTGTGGTTGGAACACCATTGGATCTTAACTTGCCAAAATGTTTCCTGGGATTTAAAGAATACCACGTCGACTAGCTTCCTCGTTTCAACTAATTTAAGTATGCTTAGGAAGCAATACTGGCTGTGGTAGAATTAGTTTAAACTAAAATTCATTTAAGAATTTAGACAAAACGACATTATTTCGTTACATTACTTTCCTGTTGAAAATGATCTACAGAAACGGGGCGATGTAAGCGCATGTGCAGGCACTAATCCCTCTAGACATGGTAACTAGTTACATTTAATCGTTCGTAATTGTCTAATTAGTTCATTGCGATGCATAATTACATCGACCGTCAACAATCTAGTAACAGCAACGTGTTCTTGATTCTCCAGTATCGTTTATTAATTCTACACTCTAAATGAAATACCTTTAGGTAGTTTAATACACAGTCAATGTTGATGCTGATGGTGAAAATATTAAATAAAAATAACTTAAAAACGCGCCCTTAAAAGAAAGATAACACTCAGAATAAAAAAACAGCTAACGGTCAGGAATGAAGCTAAATGTGATATAAATTTAGTAATAATACATTTTCGTAGCTTATAGAAGAAACGAGCCCAAGTTAAGCACATATTTGACAATGTAGACATAGTAATTGGAACAGAGACCTGGCTTGCCGAGAGTATTTGCGACAGCCTAGTTTTTCCACCATGGTATAAAATCTATAGATGAGATCGACCAAAGAGGACTGGTAGCGGTGTATTCTTAGCAGTAAAATCATAGTTGAATAGCACTGCGTACATATAATATGACAATTAAAAAAGCGTGTGGTGTACTATAAAACGCCAAAACAAAAGAAATATTTGCTCATTTTATAGACCGCCATATTCCAAAATAATCGTTTTGTATCAATTTTAATTTCAAATATACCTCGAGAGATAACAAAAGCGTGATAATTATCGGTGGAGATTTCAACCTCCCGGCCATATCTTGGGTAATCTATAAGCGTAGAAGCAAGTTCAAGAAAGCGTAGTATATATCAGGCCTAACTCAATACACTCTCAAACAACTCTCTAACTCAAGTAGTTAACGAATTAACGAGAGGAAATAAAGTACTATCTTTTAGCTATCGTCACTCTGCAATGATTAAATACGTTGGTATCCTTGAAGTAACTGTTTAATATAAATAAATTTTACAGCCTTGAAAACAACGCTAGAATCTGCTACAAAATCAAAGTGTAAATTCTATTTATTTGAAAAATGCAATTTCATGTAATTTGGAGAGATGCTAGAAGCTTCATTCATGAAATTGGTAGCTACAACAATAGTGAAGATCACCTAAGTATCGTGGAAATACTTTTTTGGAATTCTGCGTGAAGGAATCGACGGACATGTTTCTTACAAATTCAAATGTGAGAGCAAGAAACTTTGTTGGTACAACTATTAAATAAGGTGGGAACTCAGAAGACAAAGGCAATTATGAAACCAATATAAAAAAATTCATTAAGTCAGGTAACCCAACAACGGAACTTGCGGCGAGGGAAGTAAATGTTTCTCAACAGTAAAAACCGTAGCCTGAGCGGAGTAAACTAAGTAGCCACTAACTCCATCGAAAAAACCAACCAATTAATCATCTACTTTGTAATGGTTTACATTAAGGATGACACAATACACAATTTAATCATTCCTGACTTTAACGAGCCGATGACTGACATAAAAATTCATTCAACGTTATGGAATTATTAAACAACTGGGTACGATTAAAAGTATCAAGTCCCAAGTTCCATAAATTATACCTGAACATGTGCTCAAGGAGCCACAGATTGCGTCATTTTTAGAAATGATATTGGGAAATCATTATCCGAAGGCAAGGTTCCTCAAGACTGGAAAAGAGCCAATATTTAATAAAAGGAAGAGAAATGACCTAGGAAATTACCGACCTCGAACGTAAACATCACTTTTATGCAAGATCCTCTAACACATTGTCGTTAGCAATAGTATGACATACCTGAATAATCGTAATTTCTTACAGAACAGCCAGCATGGCTTCAGTAAGAGCAGGTCCTGCAGTACACAACTTGCACTCTTCCTTCATGACATCCTAAAATAAGATGAATCGGAAAAGCAAGTCAAAGTGATATTCTTAGATTTCAAGAGGGCATATGACAACGTCCCTCAAAAAAACTTATATATATATGCAATCATGTGGAGTTGAATTGGATTAGGGACTTTGTCAGTGATCGAAAACAAAAAGTATTTCTTGATGGTTTTTAGCTTGGATATGGTTGGAGTCACATCCAGTGTTCCTCAAAAAAACGTGATCAGCCCTCTTTTTTTCATTATTTACATTAATGATCTTGTTCTCGAGTTATCAGTAAATTAAGATTATTTACAGACCATACACTTATCTACCGTGAAATACGCGATAAGGCAGACTTGGAAGTTCTGTCATTAAGAACGTTTATTCATGGTACCAGGAGTGGGGGTTAGTATGAAATCTAAGTAAATGAACCACAGTACACATCTTGCGAAAGTCATCTCACAAATGCCATACATATGCTGTGGGTGGAGTAGACATAAAATCTTCAGATACATTCATATATCTTGGAATTACTTTCACTTCTGATATATCGTGGGGAACACACATACAAAACATATGCGGCACAGCATTAAAGTAACTAGGTTTTGTAAAGCGTACAATAGGAAGGTCCTTGGATGAAAAAGTAAAAGAGAGATGCTACTTCGCTCTGATTGGGCCACACCTCGAATAAGCTGCGAGCACTCGGGACCCTGGCTATATGGATTTAACCAACATTTATAAATGTAAAAATAATAAGTACGCTCTTCGTTAAAAACTGCTACGAGCGAACATTACTACGCTAGACTTAGATTACAAGTGAAATTCAGAACTGGTGTGTTTCAGAGCGACATAGAGGATATTATTATGACACCTCACTACATCTCTAGGTCTGACAGAAGCGATAAAATTAGAGAGAGACATTGCCAAACAGGTAGGTACAAAAACACGTTCTTTTCCCGCACAATAAGTGACCTCAATGAAAACTGAGCACCACTTAATGCACTTTTATAATACACGTCACCATTTCATCTCCCAAACCCTTACCCCTTGCATCTTTACAAGGCTGGTGTCTTAACACTTTCTGCCACACGCCCATGTGGCGGCTTGGAGAGTAGTATGTAGATGTATACGTCCAACAGAAACTATAAAATAAGAGTAATACATTGCCGAGCAGAGAGGTGCAACAAATCGGTGTTTTTACGAAAATTAAGCAACCATAATAAAACCGGAGCTCCAATGAAAACACACTCACAATACACTTTACCATTTTACTTCCCGAAACCTCATCCTTCATCCCTTTAGACAGCTGGTTACCAATGAGGCAGCTCGCAGGGTAGTAGTTAAATGTACATGTACTTTTCCTCGGCCGATGACTATAGTTGAAAATTTACCCCGAAGCTTCCAGTGTAGGGCCTAATTGATAATAGATATTCGTCAAATAATTCTGAAAGTAATTTTTTCCAGAATCTTTGCAGAGGAGAATGCCATATTTTTTTGTTATCTAATAGTTTTAATTCGCTGTTACCTTTATATTTCATGCAGAGCTGTTTTTTAAGTATAGTATGTTAAAAGCTCTGCCTCCTGAGTTAACATTTCCCACTGTTTGATATAGTGATATTCTCTACTGTCACGTTTCATTTCTATTGTTATATGAACACTATAAAAACATTTATATTTAAATTTAGTATATTCCCAATATTTTTACTCTAAACATTTTTACACATCACTACTCTCATCATTTTTATAGTGTGGCAATAAATTGACTACGGTACGTATTACTTTCCTCATCAAACCACCGACACAGCTATCTCCGACAGCAATATTCAAGTACTATAGTGACCCATTGGAATGGAGCCATTGACCCATTGCACAAAACGTGATGAATGTTAACCGTGGAAATCAAATTTCAATGGTGTGCACCATGACCTGTTTACGATTTAATTTCAGTGAATTCATTGCCGCTGATGATTTGGTCATTGAGGCCCATTAAAAGCGAAGGACTCCGGAAACTGTCAGAGCTAATGGAAGTTTATTTTATTGACGTAACTCATGAGATTGATTGGTTCTTTTAAAACTGCTATCACCATGAAAGCATTTGATGGTATTGCCTCTGGCTAAGCTACAACGCTGACCGAAACTCAAAATCTGTGAAAACAAGACATAAAACCTGCATCATTTAATTATAATATTTAGTTGAATAATTTAGGAAAAACGGAATGAAACAATATTTATTCCTAACAACTTACTATGCACATACTAAGTTGTTAGGAATATTATTAGCTTTGGGGCAACTTTAAGGTTAAAGGACAGAATTAGCAGCTGAAAAGAGATGCAAATTCAATGAAAACAATAGGGCGATTTCACGTAAACTCAACCAAGATTTCCAATATTTCCGATTTTTACCATTCTTTGCACATAGAAAAAAAACAATATGGAAAAATGGTTTTCCAAATATTAGCCTTCTGTATTAAAAAATATTAATTTTGTGACCCTTCAAATATCACAAATTAGCGCAAATTGGCGCGCCGCAGCTCCCAACTCTCTAATAAATAACGATCTAGTGGTCATATCTTAAATATGATAACACATTCGTAATTTAAACACATTCATCTGTGTCTTCTATTAACGATTGGCTTCTTAGACCTACTATGATAGTCCTAGAACTACAGGATACTATGATCTACTGGTAGACTTCAATTTTTCCTATTTTTTCATTTTGATCCATAATTAGCGCCTAGCAACTCCTAAATAAATAATAAAATATTATTAAACTTATTTAATTTGAACATCAAGAATACAGGACTGTACTTTAAGAGCAGGGAAATAAATCTTTGGCAGGTAACCAGGGCACAATGGAGCAACAAACACGGAAACATGCTATTTTGGCGCTTAAAAAAGGATGTTTGACAACTCATTTTTGGTTAAATACATATTTTACAATATTTTAAACCCTTATCTTTCACTGAATAAAATAAAATTGGTGGGTTATTTGGCGAAACACATAAAAGATAGGACGAACATAATATCCTGCTTCGCGCGCACCCGCATCGAAAATGACACGTTGGGGAGTTATGCGGGTGTCCTGCGCATAAATTGAGGACTTCTTGTCTTCGCGGACTCGAACAGCACATTATGTGCAGAAGATACATTTCTCCTCTCACCTCCGTTTACAATATATGGCAAATCTTCATACAGGTATAAGTGTAGGTTAGAAGGAATTTTTTACGTGTCACTGCATCACTTGGATATTCGACGCATGGCGAATGTGCAGGCCACCCGCTTTGAAAATGACACATTGGGGAGTTATGCATTGACATTCATACATGTTATGTTATGTATGACATATTTGGCGAATCATCATTACTTATTTTATTCTTCCTATGTGCCAAAAATCGTGAAAATCGGAAGTGGTCGAGTTACAAGTGCATAGCTATTTGAGTGAGTTTGTGTGGAATTACCCAATATGTCTGAAAATACAAAATTAAGTGGCCTTGATGAAAAATACATATATATATGCATCATTAACAAAGAAAACAATATGGCATGTAGAGGGAAGGTTTTCATAGAATAAAAGAAGATACATTTCTCTTTCTTCTGCATATGCGATAGCATTCTTCTTTATAGAATACACGAATACAAGACAGCCTAGCTGAAATGGAAGATGTCTATGCTACTGACTGGGAACTCGAGGGTAGATCCAAGTGAATATAACAGAGATCCCGTGACGTTTAATGAAGGGTTCATCATATTTACAGCATAGAATTTTCCTGAATTACTACAGATGATATGAAAAAGGTAATAACCGTCGTTGAAAGATTTGAGACACTTGCCATAGGGCTACGAATCTAATGAGATTCTCAACCTTAAAGGACGCAGAAAAGTAAGTAGTGAGACAATATTTTAAAATATACTCAGTACGATTAAAATTTAGACATTCAACGTAGCAGTCCAAATTTTTGGATATAGACCCTATGCTTTATTCTTCAAGTGAGAGAGCAGTTCTGCAATGGTTTCATTATTGTAGAGGCAAACTATTGACTAATGTAATTCAAGGTCGCTTAAAAAGGCGAGTAGATTGGAAAGCCAATGATCATAACAAACTTGTCGGAAGAATTATGAGAAATTATAATTAGTTCTGATAATATTATAAGGAAGGGGTGGTTGAATAATCCAGTATATGCAATAGCGCACCCCCGGTGACATGGGGTCTATAGTTTATTGTCCTATCCTATGAGCATAGGATTCACATCTACATCACCACATGGTATTTTTGTAGAGATTGTGTTTCCATAGAAAAATCTGTCGTGTGATTGAAGGAAAAAGAAGGCAGCAGCGTAGGAAATTGTTGACTGGTTAAGGAGGTTGGTTCGCGACTGAGTCATAATTCTAGCGGCATCCCAATTGTTTTATTTATATATTTGAGCCTTTAAAATAATACTGCTTTGATTTGTAATACGCCTAATTTAGAGGAAAGCTGAAATATCGCATAAAAAATTAATATTAGGAAGACCAGTCTATGAAATGATTTTTTAATCGAATGCCGAGAATGGAGTCGTGCAGCGATTATGCCTAAGTAATTCGATATATGAAACCTTTTCAACAATATATATCACCAGCAATATCTAAAAATACATGTGATTGTTATATGACAATATTTTTTCAAGTAAACCCTACATTTATATTTATTTTAAGATTAATGAATTTCTAAAAACTTAGGCAACACTGTACTGAACTTTGTTGATTTCCTTAATGACTGGTGTTTGATGTGCGTGTATTGAAGTGCTTTCCTACTTTAAACACATTGAATAAGTTATTTTTAGAAGTTCTCATAATATATAATAGTCCTTTTTAGGACTAAATTGATCACTAAATGGTGTTATTGTGGAGGTCAATACTATAACGCAGTTTATACATTGTTTTTGTAGAAGATTGAGAAGTGGAAAGTGGGAGGTTTGATTCTCTAAAGAGTAAATACTTTTCTTCTTTTTCCAGAGTTTTTTTTCACTAATATCTTTTAAAAACTTTGTTTTCATCATCGTAACTCGCTTTAAAATTAATTTCCCCCAAAAAAAGATAAAAATTGAAAGTTCGAACGAACGTTTCGTTGCCTATAATAAATTTAATGTCAGAGTTTTGATTCAGATAAACCGTTCAGACACTAGAGCTCTAAATTGTGAGAAATGATATGGAAAAAAGAGTAAAGAAAGTAATTTATATAGATGATTGGCTGATGGCATTAAGAACAGGAATGTTACCTAAGGTCATAATTCAAGTTCATATGCCTACTTCTGCCTATGAAAATGAAGAGACATGAATTAAAAATCACAAAGGTATACATTAGGATTTGAAGATAACTAGTTTACATTATTCATAAATATTTATGATTATAAGCGTTCATTAAAGCTGTAAGTTCCGCATTTATCAGTCTAGGACTAAATGGATCACTGAATGGTGATATTGTGGGGGTCAATACTATAGCGCAGTTAATACATTGTTTTTGTGTAATTTATTTGCTGCTACTCTACAGCTCAGTGGTGGACGAAAGGAAAGGTAGCAGATGTTAATTATTATTATGCGACAACAAAATGTTTTAGGAATATTTACCGGGCTTGTTTGGGTTATATGAAGCCCTTTGTTTTTTTTGACCGAAGTTTGTCATTGAATGAGGTGATACTATATTTTCAAACAAACAATTTACAGCTTTTGAAATGTGCCTCTCTGTTTGAATTCTCACGATATGTGTAAGTTCACTTCCAACACTGCCACATGTATGACCAACCCCAGCGCCCCGATTAGCTAACTACTGTGTCTCGGATAAAAAATTCGATAATAATCATTTAATTTATCAAAAACTAAGCCGGTGATCAACCGTCAGTTTTGCACTAATCAATTTCTCAAATCCTTGTTTATGTCATATCCGTTTTTAGTGTTAACGACATGCATTTCAACACTCTAAATCTACATTTTATGTACCAAGGATCCACTCCTACTTTATTACGCAATGTGAATATAGCTATATTCAAAGAAAATTATTGGAAAAACCAGGACAGAAAGGTGTATTTATAATTAAACCAATCGATATTGGGCCTTTTATTCTTTAATTCCTGCAAATATGAAAAAAATAACATGAACTTTAGTGTTTGGACCAACCTCCTTAAATTAAATGCTAAAGGATCAGTACTAGGAGAGTTCTGCAATGAGAACATTATGGTAGTTGAAAACACTATATTCGAGCAACATCGGCGCATAGGATAGACATGGAAAATGGGATATTTCCAGGTGCCAAATACACCACATACTAGTCAAGATAGATCAAGATACAAGAACCAAGTGAAGCAGTGCAAGCACTATTGCAGTGCATATGTAAACAGTAATCACAAAAACATGACATGACATGATCATAAAAGCACCGTATTTACAACTATATTATGAAAAGCATGACAAAATATACTCTTTAAGTATGAGCGATATAATAGATAACAGAAAAAAAGATGAATTTACAAAAACATTTGCAACAGCCGTCCACTGTAAAATATAAAGGAGTAAAAGACAACGAAGAAAAATAGGATGATCTGAAGTGGAAAATTGCTGAGAGAGTAATTAATGAGCAATAAAGCCGACACAAAGAAGCTATCAGTAAGAATGGAGATTAGAAAACTAAAAAAAGAAAGAAATAATACAAAAATCCCGAAACGGAGTTGAGACATTCCTCTGCAAGAGGGGATCGGGTTGGTGTGGTGGCTAGAGTACTCGCCTGCCACACGGGCGGCCAGGGTTCAAATACCTGCAGATGCGGATGTTTTTCAGAGGAACCCGATCCCTACTTGAGTGTCTTGTGGAGGGCACTTCAAGTACAGTACTCCGTCTGTCGGATGAGACGTTAATCCGTGGTCCCCTTGGCGCCTTTCGTAAAGAGTAGGCTAATGCCTACGCCGGGTTTCTATCCACCCTTCTTCCCTTACCCATCCCCTATGGCGCAAATGACCTTAGCAGTCGGTCGCCTCCCCAAATATCCAATCCAATCCAATCCTCTGCAAGAGACTAGGAAACCAATTCATTCGAGAATGCATGAAAGTTGGGAAAAATTGGATTGAAAGCTGCTGCGAGAAAGTCATCGAAAACATGACGAAGGGGAACGCCCAAAGAGCATACAAGCGAGTGAAGAAAAATTTAGGAGAGAGAAAAACGTTAAGCTACAATATCAGGAATGTAAACGGCTATATAATCCTATTGAGGGTGAAGACAATGGTAACAGTTAGAAGCATTGTGTTAAAGAATTCTGTCCAGGGAATATGCCACTAGAAAAAAAAACCTGATGAAAGATGAGAGCAACGTTGACGAGAATGACAGGGGCCTACAGGTGCGGAGGCGCAAATTCAAGAGAGTAGTAATACACCTAATGAAAAACAAAGCAGGTAGAGCAAAAGACATCAAAGGGGAAATCATCAAAGATCTCCGAAGTAAGACCAAAGTGTTCTTCCGCGTTCAAACATTTTTAAGGACAATATTTTACGTAAAACCGATAAACCGGTAAAGATAACTTATGCGAAATATTTACAGATAACTACCAAAGTGGAAGGCTTCCAGAGGTCATTCAGAGGCATGTAATAATTGCAACATAGAAGCGCACAAAAACTGAAGAACGTGAGGAGCACCAAATCCTGAGTCTAGTATTGTAAGCGTCAAAATATTACGGTGTATAGTAACCAAAATTATTGAAAGAAAAATGGAAGACGATCTCTCGGAAAAAAAACAATTTGAATTTAGGAAGAACAAAGGTACCAGAGAGGTCATACTCTGCCAGAATAAGGGTAGAGAAAACAATGCATTTGTGCTTTGTGTTCCATTCGTGAATTTGGAGAAAGCCTTCAACTATGTTGAATGGTACAAGATGTTCGGATAGCTAGAAAAACTCGGAATGTATTCTAACGACAGAAGAATTATCTACCAAAGGGCATAATCAAGAGGCAAGTCATCATTATGTGAAGGACAGAAGCAAGGAAAATGGAAGCTAAAATTAACTAAAGTGTAAAATACGGATGCCACCTCTCACGAGCTCTGTTTAACATACACTTACAGAAGACAATAAGAGAAGCTGAGAAGTTGGATGGTACGGAATTTAAATTAAGGGAGATGACATTAGCATACTCCTATTCACTGACAATATCACAGTCATAGCAGGAAATTGCGATGATTTACATATGTCCCTTCACGCGATGGACCATGTCCTCCAAGAATACGACAAGAAATTAACAATACAAAGACTAAAGCCCTAGTATGCGAAAGAGAAAGGATTCACACTGAGAGGAAAGAAATTAGAACAAGTGGATCCTTTCGTTTATCCCGGATGCAAGATCAAGTTGGACGGAAGAATTACGACGGATATCAAGCAAAGAATATTTCAATCTAAGAAAATATTCATCGTAAAATACAAATGCAACGTTCATAGAAGAAAGGACTGCAAACAAAGTTACAATATGAGAAAACATTCCTGAGAATCGTGACACTCAATGGGTCGGAAGCTTGCACCAATTGAAAAAGATGACCAGAACAGACTTGAAGTCTTAGAAGTTTGGTACTGTAGGAGGATGCCGTAGATATAATGGATTGACAAAATAAGAAATGATGACGTTTTCAAAATCAGAGAAGAGGAAGAAACCATACGGAATACCTTACAGGCAAGAAGTACCAGATAGATTGGACACAATGTGTTTGTGAAAAATATAATTCCAGGTATGAGGTCTCCTCAGAGGAAGACCCTCTAATTAAGTCATAGACCAAATAATCGGTGTAAGTGCAGAAGGAGATCCAGGAAGTGAGGGCACGAGCATTAGGTAGGGAATGGTCCAGGGCGGTAGTCTAAAATTTAAATAATGATGATTAAATGGAATGGGTTCCTACAGTCACCGAGGCATCGGAAGAATGTCCTAAGATCACATCTCTTTAAGGATCTACGGTTAAAGAAAGCATTAAATATAGAATTCAGCTGCCGTTTAATTTAGCTAGTAATTATGCATTGTAAAATGATAATTTAAACTTGTTTTTTGGAATCAGAGCTCGCAATTAAAACGAGGGAGCCTGAATAAGTGAAAATTTATTCTATACACCTATTACTTGTATTTTAATTGATTATGTAAAGTATATATGCATGAGCGATTCTGCAAAACGTTTTCGTTAGTCAAAAACATACTTAAAAATTAATGTTGGTTCATAGAGCTTAGAGAACTAAACTCTACAAATTGGACATCTTTAGTCTTCTCAAAGGTCTCTTTTTACTAATTATATTTCTTTCAATGGGATTCATCCGTTTAGTCATTCATTTTTCACGGCTAAACCTTATGAAAAGTCATGAAAAAATGAAAATTTGATCTTTATTGAAAGCTTAAACGGAAAAAAAACTCGGCGAAAATTAAAGAGGAAGATCTTCAATAGAAGTAGCTTAGATACAATTCTATCAGCTTAGGGGAAGAGACGTGCAAAATGAGACACGGGAAGCGGATTTCCATAGCATTTTGTCCCTGAGAGACACACCAGGGGAGCACGACATGTAGCTGAAATTACCTTTGCCTTTTTATCCAGAAAATAGTATCCAGCACATTACCCTTGCATGGAAAATCAAGCAGTCCCAATTTGAAATTTAAAAAAAAAATAAGAAGGGCAAGCGCAGTCTTCTCCTTATTTTCAGTATTCCCAGGATTCGTCCCTGGACGTCTTAAAGCATTGAGAGGAGTAAATTTTTATACCTCATTACTCGTCTCTGTGGCAACTTGCGGAAGGAAGGTAAAAAGAGGATAGAGGCATGCCCAAAACTCCGAGGGACGTAAAGTCTCTCCAACCGGGAGAGGAGAGGCGGGAAAACTCCCGGAAATGGGCGGAAATCTGGGAAGAATAAAAGGAGAGCTCGGCTCTTCTTCACGATCCGGTGCTGCCCGCCTCCTCATCTCACCTGCCACTCGCTGGACCTCCCGCTGGTCAGTCGGATAAGATTGCCACCAATGGACGCTTCCCCCTCTTGACGCTTTTTCCCGCAGTCCAAAAAACTCCCACCCGACAGCCTCGACCTTTTTTCCTTCATCAACCTTGCTTCATTCCCGCTATTCCTCCCTCTTTCGTTCCTTCCAACGAAAACGCGCGCTCATTCAGTCTTCCTGTTCAAAAGGAACCCACAAACCAGCAACTTGGTTTTGCTCGTGAATCAAGGGACATTGCTTAATAAAAAAACAGGCCTTTAAACACACGTTTTGCTTTCAGAGGAACTGTACTCTGAAAAGCAATTTTGCTTATAAGGTCCGTCGTGTCTGCCATTCGTAAGTTTCTCATTAAGTTAAACATTTCATTAATTATGCCTCGTGAACTAATACTAGGGAGAACTCGAATTGTGGCTGAATGTTTCAATAATACCTTACTACTTACTAACTTACTTCCATGGTCATGCATATCCCGAATGGTATTTGGCCTCTCCTACCAGTTGCCTCCACTTCCTTTGGTCCACAACATCCGCCTCCTTTACTCTCAGCTTGGCCGCGTCAACCTTGACTCGGTCTTTCCAGTGATTTTTGGGCCTTCCGGAAGGTCTCCTTTCCATCAGATATTTATCCCAGGCTTGTTTCAGTTTTATTTTCTCCACGTCTGATGACGTGGCCGACCCATTTCAATCTTCTGCGTCTCACTTCTGAAACCACATCTGGTTCTCTGGATAACTCCCTTATTGCCTGGATGTCTGATTCTCCACATTTTGCTTTCCTTTATTGGTCATACACTCTTTCTCAAGACTTTATTTAAGAATGTTCCCGTATTTTTCTCTGTCTGCTTATCCATTATTCGAGTTCTCGCTTCATATAGCAGCACGGTCCTAGTAATATTTTTGTTGATATTTGATTAAAATGATGCTTTCATTAAAACATTTTAATGGAAAGTTTTTTATTTTAAAATCCATGCACAAGAAAACTTTGAACCAAAAATGTTTAAGGTGTTATGTGACTTAACATTAGCCGCTGTTTTCGATACATTCTTTCCAATTTTTATCGGTGAATTCATTTAATGTTGGATGACTCTAGGATATTAGCTCCTCTTTCCTCTCGCATTCGCTAAGTCCATTAGAGTACCGATAAAAATGCAGGAGCTTTGTAACATAGTGATTTATCTGGTTTATGTGTTTCTCAACAAAATATCACAAAATTTTCCAACGGGATACACATACTGAATACTAAAAAAACTATATTTACGTCTTTAACATATTAAAATGTGATTTGCGCGCGGTAAAATAGATTTGTGCTAGAAGCTGTAAAGTTACCTCTTAAAAAGACTACGTGGACAGTGATATACGGATACGCTATCCACCAAGAGTCTATATTCCTCCACGTGAGAGATGATATATGGTGCACATGACCGAGGGTAATATAGTAAACTCGTCAAATGAGCAGGAATATATCTTCATCTAGCTTCGAGAAAAATAGTGTTAGGGCTAAGATTTTGATTGATTGATTAATTTTTTTATTTATCCTGAGCTAGATGAGGCTTTACAAAGGGTTATCCCTCTCTTCCCCTAGCTCAGGGTTCTTTTACAGAGTTCATTAAGATACTTATATCAACTATCAACTCTATTCATATTCCGTATAAAACAAGAGTAGAGCAGCTCAAAAACCACCTTGTGGCAATTGCTTGGAATTTCGTAAAATCCTAGTTAGATATAGGATGGGTAAGCCAGTGAAAATGAGAAAGTCAATTTTGAAAGAGCAGGAAAACTACTAACATGTTGCTGGACTAGCAAGAGTAATTTAATAAAGTTGTCATTAGAAATAAAATGATTTATGCCTAATTTCTACTGCCTGAGAAGGAAAGGCTTGAGAAAAATTAAACTACTATAATAGAAAATCATTGTGTGCGGTTTTCTGGACGAATATTGATCCCAGATGATAAATGAGGTTAACTTAGGGCTGGTAGGGATGGCTTAAGAATTATGATTCAAGAGGGTAATAACAACATCGCATTAGGCTATCGCTGGTAGCTTATTTATAAAAAAATAGATTTTGTGGTTTCTCCACTGCACATCCCGTACTCGTAAACCTGTTACCCTTTCCCATTAGTCTCTGAATCATAAATAGTTCAAACTTCCACCTTATCACAACTCTCACCGCTTTCTTCTCAAGGAAACCTACAACGTGACTGCGAACTCGCTCGCTCTCCTACTTGGGCCAAGTACGAAAACTCCGCCACAGACTGCTGAACTTTGCCGCGATTCAAGACTCCGCTTCCAATTCCTCCCGCTCGGCACGGTGTTCCCATCGCCTCAGCCATTGAAAGCGCACCAACTTCTCTCCCGCCGCCCATTCAACGATTCCCATTCACTCGTTTGCTGCCTCTCGCCCTTTTACCCGAACCAACTCCCTTCCATCACCAACATCCTCCCTACACGGCACCCTCCTCCTCTCCCTATTCATCCGCCACCACGCCTATCCATCCTCCTTCGAGTCCCCCGGGGACCACTTCGCTGCGGGCCCCGCCTATGTCGCACTTCCTAAGCTGTTACTCCACAAAACACATTCATCCGAAATTAATCATTCCGCTCCCGTCATCTTCGGCCCTCGTCCGTTTTCAAATTGAAAGGCATAAATTGTGAATCCAGACCTTCTAATCTTAAAGGTTTCATTTCTTAGGCCCGTTGCATCACCCTCCATTTCTATCCTCTCATTTGACACCACTAATTATACCATTCAACCATTCGCCACTGCCAATGACCCCTCTCTACTGTTCGAGGCTACTAATTATCCCTATCTCCCTCTTCATTTTCGCAACAATTTCTTTCCATTACGAAGTTTTTTCACATAGCGTTAGTCGTAATGCCCATCAGACTGCTATTTTCGCACTTTCACTCTCTCTAGCGCTTCTAAGTCTCCCAGTTTTGCAAGTCTCTTGATATAAATACCCTGCTTCCGGCTCAAAGAAAAGTTTGTTGCTATATAGATTCTCTTTTCCGCCTTATTTTAACTTTAAGAAGAGACACTACCCACTCGGTTCATAAGAAAAATAATCCAAATTTCCTTTGTTAAAGTCCTTTTGAAGAGAGAATACAAGGAAATTAATAATTCTCCCCATTTTGCGAAAAGAGAACTCAAACGTATTCTCTGAGCGTAATTCAAAATGTAGCTGTGTACGAAATTTATAAGCTAGGTGATAATTTTAAGGCTCTCATTAAAGGCGGAAATTGAACAGTGTGCAGGTGTTTATTAGTTCAGCCGCCAATAGCAAATATTATTATGTATTTTTGCCCTTTTCCTGAGATTTTTTTCCAGTTTATATAAATATATATTATATATATATTATATATATATATATATATATATATATATATATATATATATATATATATATATATATATATATAGAAAGCCTATAAATATATATTTCCTGGATATCCAATCGAGTTGAAAGGCTGAAATATGACATCTCACTTCCGGGCAGCACCATACCCTTCAGAGAAGTATCAATGTTTGACTTCCCCACCCTATTGGAGGCCGTGATTTCTCCGTTTATCTATACTATAAATATATGTATTTCAAGCATTCCCAAGTGTTGACAAATTTCCTTTGGCTTTAAATGAAGACCTATCTTGGGAGGATGAATGATAACCTGTTTCTGAGCGAGTATGAAAGATTATGTATTCATAATGCCTGCCACACTTGCTTGTTATAATGCGTAAAATATTTCGCTAGGAGGAGTTTAGAAAAAATTTCACCAGGGCAGCTTAACTTTCAAAGGGATGAAGGAGATTAAAGTGATTAAACAAGCTTTCACTAATTTAAGTTGATGCGGAGACGTCGGATGGAACATATACAGACATGAGAGCAATTTGAACTGTAAGCCAAATTCATTCCGTTGAAGAGACTAATTATTTACACAAGTGCAAATTATTCGCATGTGATATAGCTAAATAAATCAACGATCATACGCTGCGACTTAAAGCAGTGCTTTACTATGGGGTAATTTCCACTGATTGGCGAGCACTGAATTGAACCTTGATGCAACGATTAATATGCGTCATTTGATAGGATTAGTATTTGCCTTTTCTTCCTTCTAGTATAATTTTCAACATGAAAAACGAATGACGAGTACTTTTGGGACTCAAACATTTTTTCGTTGTTTACCTACATTTCTCATATTCCGAGAAATCATGATGGTAAGTGAGCCGAGCAAAGTCAATATATGCCCTAATAATGCCTAGATGGAAAAAGTGGTGGAACCACCCAATGGAATGAGAAGGAATATATCAGAAGTACTAAATACAAGATTGGATGAGACGTTAGGTATCAGAAACACTAGGAGCTTGAGAGCTGTAACAGCGTTGCTAATGGACATAAAAAGGGATGAATTGTCGTGGAACTGTTTCAATATCTATTTTGATATTCAAAGAAAGCATGGTGGTAAATGAGCCTAACAAAGTCAATTAATGCCCGAATAATGCCCAGTATGAAATAACGGAGAAATCCTAAACCATAAATGGGATGGTAAGATAGGTATTAGAAAAACTAACAGTTTAAGGGTATTGGGGGAAATGAGAATACAGGGAACACCATGTTCTCCAAAAGATATGGGGAAAATAAACAACTTTTTCTATTCCTGACCCAATATAAACAACCTCCAACATGCACTCATTCTCGGGGCATCCGTTTCGTTTCGTCTTATAGTATCATTAATGCTAAGGATCACTAAGTTATCGCACCGTCGACATTCCAGCCCGTGCTTAATCAATCCTGTCCAAACTTTGTTGCACTGGAATAAATACCTACTAGCTTAAACCATTGATAACTGATAGTGAGTCTTGCATAAAGTAATTTGAATTATAAATATAATTAGCAGAAGATATTTAGGTAGCATGCAAGAGTGCAACACATAAGAGTGAAAACTTTAATCGGCAGCATTCAAGGAAAATACCTTAATACATCAAGGTGCAGTTGATCGATATTACTTATTTATATTTCTATACACGGTTAAATGAAATGGCTTAAATTCGAAAGTTCAAGATGAGATCAATATCACAGTCAGTGGCAAAGCTTTGCAACCGCTCTACGACTTAAAATAGGAAATTTGGGCGCCTGTATAAATACGCAGGCAATCACCGGAATTAGTTAAATCACACATAACACAGAAATACTATGAAAATGCAGCAGTAGATTTTTGTTTTTAAATATCTCACGTTCGTAATTCATTTGTTTTGTTGTCATTTTTTGCTGTGAAAAGGAAGGAGCATGCATTTTTTAAATTTTTAATATTGTAATTAACAATAATTTCTAAAAAATATTAATTTTGATTGATTATAAATGTGACATAACTAATTGCTTATTTTGAGTTCAATAACAAATATGCGATGCAATAATTCCATTTCATGATAAATATGGGCATTTCAAAATATGTTAACAAAAAGGGCTCTGTTTGTGAATAGATACATAAAAATTAGCTTAAAAGAAAGACTATTCCTTCATGTAACGAGGAATTACGACGAGGATGTGATGATTGTTTTTTTAATCAGTAGTATTCATTAGTTCAAAGTATAACACTAGGGTTCATCAACCGTAAAATATACGCACTTGAAGCACAGTTGTCACAAAACAAGATCCTAAGATCCAAAAATGGTGCGAAAAGATTTTGGCACTAAAGTCACATTCTTATCCTATCCTTGCTATCCATGTTACCAACAAAATTCCTGAAAGAACGTTTAGTTTTTTAACAACGGAATATAATTCGTAATACTTTCATGAATCGGAAAGTTAATGTATTTTTTCATCCAGAAGGAAATTCTTTCTTAGAATATATTATATATTTTTGATGTTTGTGTGACTATGTGATTTCCATAGGCTTAAATTGTTCTTTGTTCGATTAAGTTCAACTCATTTACTTTTTGTATGCGAAAATGTAGGAGGCTCATCTGCTTTTTTAGGTGTTCACTAATTAAATGCCTATATAAATTAAGGCTTCCTTCCACCTAGCAAACTGACATTTGCTGTATCATAGAGCTTTGATTTAAGTTACGTCAACTTAACGATTCTTCTCCAAAATAATGCATTATAGATCAAGTATATAAAAAAGCTCAGAGTAAAATATTGAAAATTTTCAGCCGGTTAAAAATCCTCTAATGATTTTTTATAAGATTTTTGTATTTTTTTAATAATTCATTTTTCATGAAACAATCAAAGTGAAGTTATTGTAATTACTCAATGCCAGAGGAAGAAAAAGTAGCTTCAATAATTCCAGTACATGTGATGGTCAACGGGAATCAATCGTTACGTCATTACCTTCCCATAGTTGGTTGGGTCAAGTTCGCAAGAAAATGGAACATAGAACGCAAATCCTGGTTAAAATAATCCTAAGAAGGTAATATCATCCCATTTTTGATGATTCGTGCCAAGCCTTTGTCATTCTGCAAAGGAGATCAAAATCCCTCTCTCTCTCTCTCTCTCTCTCTCTCTCTCTCTCTCTCTCTCCCTCTCGCTCTCTCTCTCATGGTTCCCATTCTCTTCCCAAATTCCTACACTATTCCTCTCTCTCCCTCTCTCTCTTTCTCTTTGCTTTCTCCCCTTAACTCCTAGTAGTAATTTCCTTCCACATATTCCCCCTCTCCTCCCGATTATCCCCCCTTCACTTATCTGTCCCTCCCAGGAACCGGCCTCCTCCCCCGCCTATCAGGCATTCAAAGTTTTGGACAAATGGGATTGCTGATGAGATTAAAGCATCCGGCGGTCCAGCCAGCCAATGGGATGAGGCGCGCCGGGGATGGTGGGGTGGCGGTCCGAAAAAGGGCTGAGGGGGAGAGAGAAGAATGATGTGAGAGAGGGAAACAGAGAGTGAAAGAAAGAAGGATGAGGACCTGGGCTCATTCGGAATTCCGAAATATCTCCACCAGGGCCAAAAAAATCACGCATAAAACGCAACGTGATTAAAAATAGGGTAGTTTAGTCATATTACATGCATTAATTAGGGAGGAATGGAATGAGACGGAAAAGAGTTATTTTATGTTATTTTTTCATTAGGTTTAGACTGCCAATATCTGTCCGAGAGAGGTAGATGTTTCAATTTCTGAGGGGGAAGTTATATTGTTAGACGCACAATGTTGGGCGCATTCGATTAATATTTTTTCCATGGTAGAATTGCTCAAATAAAAAATTGTCTCAAGAACACGATAAAACACGATCAATTAGCAAAAATTTAGAGACTCTCCGGGCTACCACACAAGAAATAAATAACACATTTGTGATCTAACAGCTTGGACCTAATAGCTTGGACAGTTGAAATATTTCCAAAATTTTTTCGCTCGTGGTAGATATAATGCTCTTCAATGTCGGAGTCAGTTTCAATGAAAGGTTAAGTTAATTTTCATCTGAATGGCATCGACTCAAATTTCATTTTTAGTAGTAAACTTATCAATGTGATACCAACTGAAATAAAAATAAATGTAACTTACCCTCAATGAACCAAAATCATGATTAAAATAGATACACAGATGTCTTAGGTAGTCATTTAATCTGACGCCAAGCATTCAGCCAACAGGGCAAATATAGTTTCTTCAAAATGAACTTCAAACATCCATGGCTACAAACCAAAACGAAACGATAACTCTTTGTGTGATAATAGGAGGTGGATTTGCAAGCACATCTTATGACTTCAAAACCTATTTTTCAGGAAATAACAGATATAAAAAATAATCTCTAAAAAATTAAATTTACGTGATGGTTTGGTTAAGTAAAGAAACCCGATGTTAATTAAACGATAAATGATTTGATTGCCTAGCCTAGGATAAGTAGATGGCTTTGATGAAGCTGATTTATATGTCTAAACCTTAGTATTTAAATGAAATACATTAGTTTTACAGTGGAAAGTACTACATTTAATGCATTTGACAATAATATATACTTATATGTCCCATTACTTTGCCAATTAATGAGGTACTTAAGAATAAAAATATTCAGGCCCCACATTTTTTCAACTTGAAAGGTATATGAAATGATTTTTTTTTAGCAATCATAGCACCACGAGTGTTTCAACATAGTAATTTTGTAAACAGCTAAAAGCGTATTGTCATTGAGAATTAATATTTTGTCTCTAAACCTAAGAGATACACTTGGTGGAAAAATATCGAACTTGAATAAAACTTGGCTGGGTGTCGGTAAATCTTTTCTCATTACAAAAATTTACATGAGAGACCAGAAATTCAAACATGGCGGGTGAATTTTTCTGGGTAGCGTAGTGGTCTGCGCATTGGTCCGGCAAACCAAAGGTCCGTGGTTCGATTCCCGATCCAGGCCGAATTTTTCTCATGGCAATTTCTTCATGAGAGACCTGAGTGGCAATCCTATTTCTCCGGTTAGCGTTCCCGGTGATCAGAAAAAAGGATATGAATCAAAGCCGTGTCTCATTACTCTAGCGTGTAATAGTCCTATCATAATTAACTAGGTAAAAAGAACACTTCACAATCGCTAGTATTAGCATTGACAAAATGCGCAA
This sequence comes from Ceriagrion tenellum, assembly GCA_963169105.1. NCBI lineage: Eukaryota > Metazoa > Arthropoda > Insecta > Odonata > Coenagrionidae > Ceriagrion > Ceriagrion tenellum. The sequence goes on along the minus strand of OY720636.1, from coordinate 132,015,991 downwards.
TGAATGATTGAGGTTATGCTTTTATATTTCCTTCGGAGAAAACAACCTCTTTTTTATTTACATTTTGTCATGCTTTTGGAACAGTCACCAAATGAAAACCGCAAGACCAACAGCTTCCTCAAGCAACATTTTTGATACGTTTCCATCCACCTAAAAACTCTTTGACGGGTTTCAAAGATCTTAGCCCAAGAGATGAAGGAAACTTCAAGTTTCCTGTTTCACTTCCACAAACGGAAACTTAGTAGCTCTTTCGATTCCGGTTCAGCGTTTAAAGGGGGCGAGGCTGCTCTGCCGGGGCTCTTTTTTTTCCATTTCCGTTGTTTTGGTCTCTGTAAAGTGTAGTTGGAGACTGAGTTGAAATGCGTGTTCTTCTTAAGGGTGGAAACGATGGAGGAAAGTTTTTCCTTTGCAGAATCGAAATAAAAATACTCAAAATTTAGAAGACAGAAATGCCTATGACTTTCATCAAATTCAAATAAAGTGAATCAAAACTTTTTAGGTCGGACCTTTGCTGAAATCAGCAATGATCTTTAAAAATAAGTTATAAAACATTTCAAGGATCTCCGCTGATTCTTTTGCATGAAAATTGCTTTGATAAAAAGTAAATGTTCGCAGCACTCCAGTAGTGGAGATGGCACAAAGATTTAATCCAAATCTTCCTTCTATGTTTCTTTGCTCAATTTTTTTCCCCTTTTCTTTCCTGCTCAATTTCAATATTCTATTAAAAGAAAAACTAATAATATTTTCAGCGTAATAAATTGTGTCCACATACATAATTTTCCATGGTAATGATATTGTTTGGATACTCCAGGCTGTTGCAACAATACTATTGAATAATACGCAAGCTTTCATTATGCAGTTGCAGGAAAAGAGAGATACCTTTTTAACGCAGGATGAAGATGCTTATGTTATTCAGTCATAATTTTCAATTATCCTGTACTTTTCGGATGGTTAGTGCAAGATGAAATTTAATTCGTTCTTATCGGTTGTTGGTAAAGCAACATATTTATCATCCTTCATTCCTGAAATTAAATGATATGATAAAATTCCTAGTATTACAATTAAACAATGTGAAACAATGTGAACTATGAATAAAATTTGGCGTTAAAAAAGCGAAAATGTAAAATACTATATGGCTGTCCACTCTAATATACATTTAACTCTAGCAGCAGCAGAGAGCGCGGTCTCAGGAGAAAATGTTCCACACGTCAAACTGAATCTACGTCAGTAAAAATTAGGCTGGTTTTCCAAAACATACATGTTTATTCCCAACTTCCATTCTCGTAACTCGGAGGTAACGCAATATTTGTCAACAGAGTAATTTGGTTAAAATAATGAAACATACATTCATTAGGTACCTATGTAAATGCAGTATTATAACAAATGACTGCTATCGGAACTTATTTGTTTCCCCCAAAGTGGCCAAGCTATTTTTGTTGAAATTGTGAGTCGACCAGGGAGTTTTATGTAATTATACGAGTTTAGTGACTCTTTCGAAATAATAGATCTGTTTCGCTCATTAAGTGGTTAAATGAACGGCTCACATTGAATTTCTCGTGAATTGTTTCGCCATATCATATACGGAAGCGCCACGTATTTTGTGCTGCTACTGGATTCTATGCCATACTTGGTTTTCATAGCATGGTGGCTAATGTTTTTGACTTAGAATTATTCATTTGCGAGTGTTCCCCATTTAAAATTCATTCAAAGGCATATATTTGCTTATTTTTTAGACTAATTCTTTCTCTCGACCCATTACATAAAGCATTTTCATTGATAGTTCCGGCGAATCTAATACAAAAATTATTTCCATATAAGGTTTCAGACATTTTGCAGGTAAACATTACACCGGGGACTATAAGCGTAGGAATCGTGTTTCTTCGGATGTGGTAAGGAAAATAACCGAAGGATATGTGCCTGATGCAATCCTTTGTCCGTTATTTCGTCATTACCTTTCCCTTATTCCATTTCTGTGACAATAATTTCTTGTAGTTTTTAACTGACATTTTTCTGTGAAAATGCAAATTTAGCAAAATTCATTCCATCAATGTGTTTTCCCTCTCAAAAACTGAATGTAAACGACTACATCGCAAGCGAAGTGAAAAGTCATTTTGTAAACAACTTTTTAGGGAGTAATTGGTTGTGGTTTGATGCAAATTGATACTTAATCGATAATATCCAACAAGTGGGTATAACATGCGACTTTAGATTTTGAGGTACTTTTTATTAGTCGTTAATTGACTGGGAAATAGCAGTATAATCAATTTTGCTTCATGTGGCATTATAAAAACTGGTTCAAGTCGCTTCAAGTATTCCAATGGTCTCCAATGGTCCTCAATGAACTTAAAACGTTCAAGACACCTTGCTCAACGTACTTTTTTGAGACTTATCGAATAGTGTGAAGAGGGCTATAGCCACAGTTAACAAGGTCTAAAGTTTTGGTCAGTGTCTTTCTCTGTAATTGACCTCCACTGTAAGACAATGATATGAATAGAAAAATACAGAAACAAGAGCCGGGTCTTAAAGTGTTCAGTATTACGCTGAGGAACAAAATGATCATATTTTAAACACGAGAACCCCATCTACAGGTATAATTCGATCAAGAGGAAAGTTTTAGAGGCATCAACTAATAAGAATAACGGTGATAAGAAAACTATAAGTTGTAGTAATTTTATCTTAACATCAGTTAGTTTCTTTAAATGCCAGTTACTCCGTTTTCACTAGAACTTTTAATTTGGAATGTAATGTTGACGCTCTCTGGAGACAACAGCATAATCCGCTGGCCAGCATAGAGTTTATCGAGTCAATCCAAGTAATGTTATCCAAGAAAAAGTATCTCAGAATTTTTGATTTTCCTAATGTTTTGCCATTAACCAAGTCAATATTTTGGAAGCTCTTAAGGACACATAATAAATTTCCTTCTCCTTAATTTTTACTGCCATTTTTAGATGGAACCGCGAGTATTTTTGACCAAAATAATATTTTTGGAAAACCCTATGTTTTCTTATTTACGGGGTAACAAAATAATTTTGAAACGATTTTTTTACTAAAATAATCAATTTGTGTTGTAAAAGACACAATTCAGCTATTTATAAAAATTTCTTTTAGAAACTATTACAAAAACGAGCGCTCCACTTCATTAGATATATTTTTTCCATAACAGTTTCTATGGTAGGAAGTTATCCTGGCAGTTTTAATTTATTTCTCAGGTTGTTATATTGGCAGTGGTATAGTCTGGAAAAGTATTGAATCTGAAAACCGTTTTTTTTAAATTTTATGAGGTCCGTCAAGAATTATAAATTACTCAGAGTGCAAAACCTCCAAACCCCATAAATGTGGTGATATTATGTGGTAACATTGGCGCAATTAAGCCATAATCACTGAGAAATTAATCCATTATTGTGTAGCGATCTGTCGTGATCTGGTAATATACAGTGGTGCCAACCAATACACTAAACTTGCAGTTAGAAGTGTAGTATCACCGTTTATGCCAGAGACGATGGACGATTGTAGGAATAAAACTGAATTATCTAGTTATACGACCAATGTGTATTCCCAAAAGCACACCTTATTTCCTTGATTTTAACCTCATCAATAATAGTCAAAAGATACTAAAATATAATAAATAGAACAAATACAACATTTATTTTACTTCACTTCATTACTAGTTCTATTACTTATATTTTTAGCCACATATAAGACTTTAAAGCTCTTAAATCACTTAAGTCTCTGTCATCAAGTATTTATATATCACAAGTATTTATTCATAAGACAATTCAAAGGTAAAGGCATGTATTAAAATTTCAGAATTTTTCACGTAGTACCTTATCGGTTATTAAGAATTATTTTAGTCAAAAAACCTGCAGTTTTTCATACAGATGGCCGCCAAAAATTTAAGGAGTCGAGAAAATTTATATACGTTATGGAGAGCCCCCATAATATTGTAAAAATTAACGGTTAAATACCAGTAAAATCAAAAATGTCAAGTACTATGGGCTGAATCATTGCATATGTCTGACTCTGACGTTAATTAACCGTTAAAATATACTAATCAAAACTGACTCCGAGTACATTAAGGTAATAAACATTTATGGAAATGAACAGCTGACATTCTGCATAAAATGGACAGTAAGGCCATGCATAGCCGCCAATCCGATGAGATATTACCCTAAAATTTTAAAGCGTACTTAAGGCGGATGCGTCTGGTTAGCGGAAGATTAAAATAAGCACAAGTAAGAAACTTCTTAGAGGCTTATCACAAAAAAATGGATAAAACATAATAGTAACATAAATTAAACATACTATTAGTCAAAACCAACCTTTAAATGTCAATTTTCTACCACGATAAATTACCATAACTAACTCCTGACAGTGGATTGATTAAAATTGGCGAGCAAACATGTGCACTAAAATATTGTTATTGATAGATAAAAATGTGCCTTTTGGAATGAAAAAATTGTATTAACTTGGTATTATGAATCTGTTATCAACTATAGATACAAGAAAAATGACAGGTGGCTGCACAAATACCTTAAAGGATATCGTTACCTCCACAAGAATACCCTAATGTGATTCATGACAGGTCCCATATTACATTGGTTGTAATTAAACAGGATTTTGAAAGATGAATAACCTGGTGAACTAAATCGTATAACTATATGGTATTCTTCTTTTAGAACATTCTGCATATTATAGTATGCGTATATAAACATCTCTTTCACATACACTGAAGAAATAACACGAAGGAGAGCGATTTCAAAATTTTTTACTTGGTAGGTGCCTCTGTTCTGAGTTCGATGGAATACTGCGGGATATACTATAGTGCACGCATTTTATTCTGTTATAGACAAAAATAATCGTATGACCACATTAAATTATTTTCCTATGATCTAATAACATAAATAAAATAACACTATTTTCATGAAATTTTCAGGCGAAAATAATCTACAAGTGACTTATATATCCAGTCACATACAAAAGTTAAGTTGCATATCGCAACCGTTCATATGCTAATGTCAACCGAATTCTTGCGTTTCCGCGGTTTTCTTCTCGAGCATAAGAGGAAAAATGGTGGATCTTCCACGTGCCTAACAACAGGCGGATTGGAATTATCGAAAGGGGGAGTCAATGACACACATAAAGAGTCGAAAGAGCCAGTGGTTCATGGAAAAGAGCCGACGGGTCAAGGTAAAGACTCTTGGAAAAGACCCGCAAAATCACTGCGGGGCTACGAATCCAAAGATGGCCACACCACCCTGGATGCTGGAGCTGAACTAAAGAAATTGCGTCGTTTTCCACTTTTTTCCGGTATTTTTACTAAAGTAGAATTACAAAATACCACTCGGGCAAAGGAATATTCTCTGCGATCAGCATTGAGTCTAAAGTCGTGTAGCAGGACTTTCATAAGTGTTCCCAGGGGAAACATTATATGTATTAAAGAAATGTGATAAAAGAAACAACTTGCAGCTCCCTTTAAGAATATTTGCCACTACCTATTATTTTTTATCAGAATAAATTATTTGTTTTCATATAAAAACAAATGAAAAACTCACTGTTAAAACTTCCGGGGCATAATTTCTTTTGAAGTGGAACTTCTTTAATGCCGTTACGTATTTCACGCCCACTAAAGCGCCTCCCTGAAGGCGTTCGTTGATGAAAAATAGCTCTATTGCATGAACAACATGCGACACAATAAATATTAACGCTAGATGATGTCTCTTTGATACAAATATGTGGGTAATTAAAACCAAACGTGAAATCTAGAAATCATATTTGAGTCCCAGGAAGTCGGATAAAAAATGACCTTGATAAAGTCTCCAAGCTTGGAGCATAGATAATTATTTGCTCAATGGGAATAAATGGGAGAAATAAAACGTTTTCTTTTAGGCATATATTATTTTTCTCATTATAATATTAAATATGAACGTATAATGACGAGACTTGGACAAAATATGCCTAAATAAGACTATTTATTAATATGCTTTGCGTCCATTTTTTCGTAGTGATTTTTCAGTTTCAGCACAAAGTGAAAACAATCAAATATAGCGTTTTTTCCGCCCCCTCATATGACTATAGTTATGGCAACGACCGTTATTGGTCTAAAATAAGCAAATTTATTCCTAAACTCAGATCACGTGATCCTTAAAGTAATTGGTTTTATTTTTTAAACAGATCTAGCAAAAATCCCAGATTGAAATAGACACAATTGGTACAAAATATGAAAGAAATGGCTTAATAACTTTACTCTTAAAGAGTGGAGGCAGAGGTTCGGACCAATACAATAAAGGAAATTGATGTTAAATATAACTCCTTATACTACGTAGTTCTAATGCTCTGTCATTGATAAAAGCAGTATCGCTATGCTAGTTATGCATTAAACATCCTGAAAAATATTAAAACTACTTCCTAACTCTCAAAATATTCCATAATATTGCAAAATTGGTACATGCTGATTGCGTTGTAGTGTCACAGTAATGTACGAGTAATTTAAGGTGGTATTGCACAAAACGCTGTGTTATTCTCTATACGTTGCAACCCCTCTAATTTCTATATTTTATATTCTATTATTTCTCAATTACTCATATACCTGTTTTTGGATGCAACTTTCATTCAGTTATACCCCACAAAGAATTCACAAGCACAGGACCTATTTGATAAATGATGGAGATGTTTTACTGAAGAGGAAAGATATTTAGCATTAGACGTCGGCATCATCAAGTAATGCAAGAAACTGTCCTCAAAAAAAAATGCTTTAAATATACTAAGACAATGACTGATAATTTTCTCCAACTAAAAAGCTACACAAATACGTATTTCTTCCACGTACCGTAGACCATATCCACATCTATTATATCTAATACGTAGCGACGCTAATAATTTTATTTGCTCCATTAAGTGTTTTTCTACATGTGATACGTAGTTCTACAAGTACCTATCACAAGCATTTGCATCTCTACGCCCTTAGATAATTTAGAAATACATTAATATCCAACAGTATCTATAAAATAGATAGCATTCATTTTACTCAGAGCATGTTGGTGGAATTGGACCCCTATTATGATACTTTCATTGATTTTGCTCATATATTGATAGTCGTAGATTTTTAAACTTTGGCAATATACTCCACGGTAAGTTGGCGGAAACTCACCTTCAGCCATACACCCCTGAAGTGGCTATCTGGGTACTTGTTAGAGTCTGTCCAACGTATAAGCGCAGTTTACAGAAAAATTAGGCAAATAGTAAACACATTCAAAGCCGCTTGGGGAAGGAAATCATACTACCGATGAATCTATGACGGTGGAGTTTGCTTAACTCGTACGACCATATAAAAGTTGTTTACCTTTCATTTCTTTCGAAGCCTAAGCAGTATTCTTCAATTACACTACTATTATAGATGGAAATAGGTGTAGATCTACCCCACCGCAGCCTCGGCGTCTTTCCCTTCCTAGCGCATCCCTTCATTCTTCCTCTACTCTGCCTCCAGTGTTTTCCTTCCCTAACTTATCATTTGAGGCTCTTCCTGTTTTATTTTCATTCGATTGCTTTAACCGCCGCGGAGGGCGACCTTCTGTTTGGCACTCTTTTCAAACGGGACCGTGGAAGAGAGAGGGATGAAGCAAGGAAGAGCGGCGACGGAGGGTGAAAGTGCACGACGGGGAAGACTTTGAAAACGACTGGTGCCAACGGAGAGGGAACCTTCTTCTGCCCCCGAAAAATCCTTTACACAGTGAGGGAGAGAAAAAAAATGAATCCTTTCGCTTAAATCCGAGCCCTACAAAAACTCGACCTCTCTCCAGCGTTAGGCGAGGGTTAGGGAGGGGTGGAGGAGAAGAGGATGTCTGTCCCTTTTTTCCATTTCATCCTTCTCTCCTCACCCCCTCTCACCACCTCTCTGCTCCTTCCGTCCGTTTATCCTCTTCTCCTTCCTCATCCACTCCTGCGTCCCCTCTCTCTTTTTCTCTCTCTCTCTCTCCATCAACCAATACTCAACGACGCTCCCAATCCCTTTCCATTCTCCAACCCCGCATCGCCGCCCTAACCCAAGTGCCAAACCCTCGGGCAAAACCCAGCCTCGCAAAACCCCTCGCCCTCAACTGCCGCCCCCGCCAACCCCCCTCTATCCCTACACCTTGGCTTCCACTACTGCTGAGCGACACTTACACTTCAATGTCATATCGCGATATCGTTTTGTATCGCCTATTGCATGAATTCGCTAGGTCACGACGAATGAGTTGGTATGCAGAGTGTCTAATTTTGCCATCTCCAGGAACAAGACCTGACTTGCTTATCCGAGAGATACTTTTCGAGTACCGCCTAGGTTTGTTTCTCCTTGTCCTGGGCATGAGTGTTCTTGACAAGTTCTGGTGGTTCGTTTCCTGGGAAACACAATAACGAGTCAAAAAAAGTTGTTTACCTCTAATTTCTTTCAAAGCGTAAGCAGTATATTTCAACTACACTATTATCAACTTTTTGAAATTATGCAAAACAAACAGACCACCAGGATTGTACGGGATAAGAAACAAAATGAGTAACAATATTTTCTAGATATCCCACAATATTTTATACCGAGTGATACTACGAATTGCTCGGTATAGCGCTCAACCTCACATTGGATGATTGTGCATGTCGTTTTGCGATGTTATACTCACATGTCCAAGAACATGATGCATGGGTTATTGAGCATATACAATGTATATAAAATAGCGGTCGACCAATCGAAGACTATGATGTATGTCTCACAATATAAAACGGTAAAATCTGTGTTTATAGGGATAAATGTTAATAAGTATCTTTAAATATAGTAGTGTAAAAAATTAAAAGTTGCTCATGATTTGAGATGACAAGTTCGGGAATATTTAAAAATCATCCATCAAGGAAGTGTGTGGTATGCTCTAGGGAAAGAGATGCACGAGGAAAAGTTATTAGGAGAGAAAGCAGATACTTCTGCACGGAGTGCAACGGTGGTATTTGTGCAACTCCCTGTATCCGATTGTACCACACAAAAGTGAATTATTGATTATACATTTTTTTGAGGTCTACGTTGATATGCTAAAAGCAGGACAATATAGATTACTTCAGTTTTACCTATTTGTACGGCATAAAATTAATAATTGATTGAAAAATGACTTACTGATTAATTATTTCTCTATGAAATTTGAAAACAAATTCTTGCAAATTTAAATTTGCAACGATAAAAACAATAAAAATGTTTAGAGCACTATTATTGTCCTGTTTTACTTTACAGCAACCCATAAATGAACAAAAAATTCAGTAAAATCATATGACATTTTTTTGAAACGGTTTCTTAAAAAATTTTTGGAAAGAGGGTTAAAATTTGATTACACAACATGATACGACCGTCTATTCATCATGTCCTTAAAGAAGCAAGCATAATATTGCGTGAAGTGTCAGTGCAATTTAAGGTTAATACATAGGTGTACCGCTATATCGCGTATTCCTAGCTACAATCTTCCTCCCCACTCAACTTCCCTTCCCCAAACTCGTCCCTACTTCACACGCACCACCTCATCCCTCTCCTCGTCCTATCATCCTCTCCGAAAAAAGCAAGGGCACCTCTTTTCATACGAGGACGGGCACCAGCGGCCAGAAGAGTTGGAGCACACCTCGGCCCTTCCCTTTTTTCCCTCTCTCTCTCTCTCTTTCCTACCCTTCCTTGTCCTCTCGCCACACCCCTGTCCACACGCACACACATTCAAACCGTGAACACCTCCCCCTCGCTTCAGCCGCTTCCTCTCCACTTCCTCCCTTCCTCCACCGTCGTCCGCCTCCCTCCCCTCGATGGGGGAGAAAAAAAAACCCCCTTCAACCCCCATCCCTTACCCCCTCTTCCCCCCCATCCCTCATTAAACATGTCCTCCTCTTCTCTCCTCCACTTCTCCAATCCGCCACTAATCCTCAGAGCCAGGCGACAGGGCGGAGGGTGGATGAGGGGCAGGAGGCCGGGGAAGAGAGTTGAGGGAGGCCGCTTTCATTCCGGGACTCACATCCTCCACACCCGCCCACTCTCTCTCTTCTTCTTCCCCTCCACCTACCCCATCTCTAAATAGGGTTGCCAACTCTCCCGAATTCTTCCAGAGGCATCCCGGAATCAGAATATTTTTCAGATTTCCCGGGGCGAAAAGTTTTTTTTTTAAATTTACCGCTTTTAATCAAGAAAGAATCCACATTTTAAATTCCACAGATTTAAAAAAATCACTCGCCTTGATCATGATTCAAACTAGGATCTATTAACATTGCTTTAGCCAACTGAGCAACCTAAAATACTTAAGAGCTAGGTGTTTGATACTGCCGGACAAGTAACAAAGCAGTCCAAAGCGTAGGCTTAGCCCCAAAGGCCGCGAGGTAAAAACCTAATGGAGCAACCAATTGTGATAGACAAGTCATTTTGTTTTAAGCTTTACTTTGATCTCGTGGACTATGATGCAAAGTTCATGCTTTGTTACTTTCCATGTCCGGCAGTATTGATCTCTTAGTTCCTTCAAAGCACACAAAAATCCACAGGGTTGACAATTCTTTGGATGCTTAGCTGGCCAAAGCGCTGGGCGCGAGATATAGGAACCTGGGCTCGGGTCCCGGTCAAGTTTACTCATTTTTCTTGAGTGGAATGTTGCACTAATGTAGTTTGCAGGTTGACTCCGTAAAGTTTATACCATGGTATCCTCCCGTTATTCCCGATATCTGTCAAGGTTACAATTTTTCAGGTTGTATGAGATAGGATCAATCAGATCAAAGTTCACTTTGAAATTCACTGCAAAAAAGCTACGATCTTGTTACGTTAGTAATAAGCTATGTTTGCACAGACTAGCTACGATTTGATACGATTTTTAAGTATTTAATCATCGTTTAAACACTACCCAGTGATTACAAAAATTCTTTTTATAATTAAGAATCCTGTCAGTCTTTGAACCGTTTTCTGAAGACGAAGATCGTAAAATGAATCGAAATTGTGCAACATTTGAGTGGTTAACGTTCCAATTGATGATAGTTGAAATTTGTACAAATTATCAATGAAGGAAATGGGAAAATAGGGCGAAGTGTGAAAGCGTTCTTTGTCACGCATAATTTATATTTGTATCAGACCCTTTATTCACCCTGCGAAAATAAAATTTATGAGAGTGGAAATTTATGGAAATGTGAATTAACAGTTGAGGTTAAATCCAAGTATTCAATGAAATGCAAACTCCTGAGCAAATATTTCGGTCATTTATTTGATGCCTGGGGAGGAGGTATGTGAAAAATTGTGGTTCAGCTGTGGCCTGAACTCAATTGTCACGTTGCGATTTTTTCAGAGTTGAGTTTATGAAGACATTTTTGGCAAGAGGTTTTATCGCCACCAACCTAGTCAGTAGGAGGATCCTTTTTTCCTTTCCACCTTTTTTCATTTTTTTAATCAACCAATCAACATATTTTCACAGGGGTAAACGATCCTTATTGTAGGTTGCAACTTCAAATAACCAAATAGTGGCAATTATAATTATGCTTTAAACTTACTCTCCCAGAATATTTCGAAATTTACCACTCTTGGAACGGAGAAAGTTAATGTAATCGAGTGCTATGGAGTTGGCAATCCTACCTTTACGCGCAAGCCTTGTACCCTTTCCCTCCCTTCCGCATATCTCCACCCTCCAGCCCAAACATTCCCTCAACCACCCTTTCCCTCCCCGCTTAGTCGAATCTGCCGCAGCTGGACCGAAATAAAAACCCGACCCCCCCCTCCAACACACCCTCATTTCTCCACACACATCCCCGTGCGAATATCAGTCCAACATTCACCTCATGCCACTCACCTTCCCCAGTCACGGTCAGCGACGGCACACGCACACACATATGGTCACGTTTTCACACTATGAGTGCACAAATTCCCGGGGACAAACTGGCCGAGGATGACGCGATATTCCTATCGGCACACGGTCGAGCGATGCTGACAATATTGTAACCAGTGAACTGATATCACGTCTCTCGATTTCGATCTCATCACGCTTTCAAAGAAGAGACCCGATGGCATCTTGGAGAGCACATATTAAGACGATTTTTTTTAGAACATAAAAAGGTGCTAAAATATCTTTTTGAAATAACAATAGGAGTTATGTTATCAATTTGGAAAAGAGCCTTTGATCATAGGCTAAGCAGTACTCTATCTATTATATATTGTAGGAAGAACACATATTGAATTGAATTAAATTTATAGAAAATATTTTAACCAATTGTAACAAATAAAAAATGTTGAATTTTATTGAATATAAGATCAACAATTTAAGAGAGAGAATGAACAATAAAAGGCTCTCTAAAAGAGCTTCAATTTATACTTTAGTAAAGCAACTTGAATTTTTGTCATAATTTAAACAATACAACGCATCTTGCCGACAGTGAATCTCTGATAAGTGAAGTCCACAGCAGCAAAGTATTTGCATTTATAACCGATGCCCAAAAACTCAAATAACATGAAATTAGCAAGTTACGAGAGACCGAAAGTACATCCAAAAGTACATTATTATTAGAGAAGAAGGGTTCAGAAATCGAAATGTATTCAGGGAAAAAATTTCATAGCAATCAAGATTTCCCGGGAAAGATCAAGATATGATGTATAAAGAAAAGATATGGTGTATGGAGAGAAGAAATAAAGTAATAAATGTGAGGAAGAATAAAAAATACTGGAAGGAACGCCAGAAGAATGAACGGAAATAATGAAAACGCTCTTTTATGTAGTTCATAAGTAGTCAAAACCAATTCAGAAAAAATATCCACCCAGTAGAGATGTCTTGAAATTTAATGTAAAATATTTTGTGTGTTCAGTGTGTCCATACGTGTGCAAATTATTCACCGTGATAACAAGATGATATGGAGATCGAATTTGTGCGCTAGTTTTCTAATTAGAAGGCATATCTTTGAATTATGAAAACGATATAGTTATTTCAGTGGAAGCACAAAGCATATGGATGCTATGCAAGGATAACTTCCGCCGTAGTGCAACGGGCCCAGATTATAACGCCAAACACTGGATCCCTGGACGAATTTAGAGATTAGAAGGCTAATGCCGACACCAGGTTTCCCTCCAGCATTTTTCTAGTCCCTGATTAAGTTAAAACTATCTCTCCCACAGCTCAGTGATAAATGTTACTTTTGACGCCGTAGACGGTTGTCTATGCGCACACGTCGACCACATCATTGTATTTTATGTCCAACAGTGGTGAGCATGTAGTTAACTCATGAAATAAAAGCACTTGGCTCTATATTGAGAGATTTTTTTTCCTCTGATGGAGGTGATTTATCCCTCTTATGCGTACTTTTGGTGACGCCATCAAGGTAACATCGCTTCCAGTTTGCGATATCCTGTGCAGTTTCCCAAGATTAACTTTGCAAAGAAGTCCAATCATCAATCCCTAACAGAGAAAATACTATAAGCTATCTGTAACTTTACCAAATGAGAAAATAATCATGATACACATATTTACTTTAATACAATGATTTTCCACAAGTAGACTATGTGAATGATCCATACATTAAGGATAATTCCGCGGTGTAACGAAATTTTCTTTGGTTTCTTCAGCTGGCGTTTTACACAGTTCGTCTGTTCTCTCTTCTTCATCCCAAGTTCTTTCTGCTTTTTTTTCTTCAATTGAAAATTGTTAATTAAACTTGATCATATAAAAATAATTGATCCAGAAGATTGCTTTAAATTTTTCCAAAACCTTGAATCTTCCGTGATTGTTATTCGTGATTTCTTGGCTACCCGGTCGAGAGTATCTGATCAAGTTTCGGGCTCACACTATCCCATGTTACCGTTCCATCTCACAATCATCACTTCTCTAACGCGCTTCATGACATCCCACAGACTCATCGAATATCTCCTTCGAATATCTCTTCATCAACCCGGAATAAACCCCGTGGGAGGTTGTTGCGGGATTCGTAACACCATTTCGACTCGCGCCGCGATCAACACCACGGAATGAGACCAACCCAAGGACAATCAGGTTACTCCGCTGACGACACTCCGAAACACACGGGCGAGGTGGAGTTTGCATTTTGACAGGATTATATTCTCAACGCGTTCCCCACCGTTGAAGACGAATTCAGTCGTGAGATTCTACCGAGGTTAGTATTACAATAAAAGAAGTGTTCGCTATTTTTGAGACTATGCGATACAACCAGGAGCACTTATTTTAACATTATTTCTTAACTAATACGGTATTAAGTTATTTACAGTTAACTTTAGAGTATTAAGACCCACATGATCGACCTTATTGCCTAATCTACATATTCCGTGAGCCTGATTCAACCTACGTATTTGTGAATAAATCAGAACCATTTGCTTAAAGTTGAAGAGAGATGTTAAGGAACAGACAGGTTTAAAAAGATCTTCTATTCCACGGTCGAATAGGGTAAATTACATCAATTCGACCGGTAATGAAAAATATGATTTTTAGGCAAGTCATTTTAAAGTCTTTTTTCAATTTTTTATCCGTGAGCATTATTTTAGTTTCTCATGTATAATATCTGTAATGATATTTGCATGCTAGAATATCTGAACTCTGACTAAAGATCCAAGCGATGTAAGAGTGAATGCCCAATGCGCACGAGTACGTAATCACAGCCATATGACTCGACGGATGTTCGCGTTCAAATCTTTCTGTGGTCGGTCAGTTGCATTAGCCAGCTACACGACCACCCCTCATTTTAGTTAAACCAAATTTTCAGGGTGTTTAGGTTTTTTAATGGCGAATTCCATTCCATTTGATGCATATCCTTACCCTGGAGCGCATGGTTTATAGAGAGTAGTTTTTTATTGGGTAACTATTTGACAATTTATCTTCCTGATATTCGAGTGGTAATATTATCTCTGTCATGCAATGCCCTTTTTACAAGCATTCATACGATAGTCTGGAAGTCATTGCAAAACTCTCTTTCTCATTGGTCGTTCAATCCTAGGATTGGTTCATTGCAGCGAAGCCTTAGAATTAAATACGCCAAATTTATAACCAATCCCGAAGCACTATACAATGTATAGTATACATGTGGTTATTATGTGATTTATTTTACAAATGTGAAACGCCAAGAACTTCGCTAAGTCCGAAACCCCAATTAAGGGAATGGGAATCTACAGAGCCGGCTACGATTTCGCCTTGCC
Source organism: Ceriagrion tenellum (assembly GCA_963169105.1). Lineage (NCBI taxonomy): Eukaryota > Metazoa > Arthropoda > Insecta > Odonata > Coenagrionidae > Ceriagrion > Ceriagrion tenellum. Next base: position 132,000,846 of record OY720636.1, on the reverse strand, counting down.
GGTAATTTCTCTTAAATGACAGCTTTGCTAATTAGCAATATACTGCTGACAACGAACAAAAGAGTAGAGTTCTACTCTTTAGCAGCAGTCAATCTAGTTTTTCCAATAGCTGTACCACTATCTCTATTCATCCAGAATATTTTTACCATAGCATACGGCTTACCTCTGGTATCTTCAAATCAAGCATTAGATCTTTTTATAAAGGTACCACTGCTTGCGGTGCATTCTACTGAATGTGGCCCAAACGATGAGAGTTAAATACTCTCTCCCACTTCTTACGTGAGTACCATTCAAGCCAGCGCCAAAATATTTCATACGCTTCAACTACGCAATATAAGAAGTTGGGACAGGCAGTTGTTTTCTTCTGACACATTGAAATTTTTTACACCAAACTTTATAGATTTCCAGTAGATTTGATTACTTTAGTGAGAAATACACTGAAAAGATAAAGATCTACCCTTACTAAAAAAATGCGGATCAATTTTTCAAAACTGATGAGAACCTTCGATTTTGTTGGAATCACACGGTACGTGACCATATCGCCAGCATGCAATATGATTTTTTCCGATAGCTATATGGTTAATGTGTGAACATAAATGAGTAAAAACAGGACCCAGGAGAGTCACGCTTTACTTTGATATGTAGAATCGAGTCACCCCAGCAATTTCGGAATTTCAAATTCTACAAAATACATTCCTGAAACCTAATAACAACTAACCAAATGATTTTCCCTTTTACTTGATTTCAGGGCGTTATTAAGGAAGAGTCATGGCCGAATTTTCTGGACTCCTCTTTTTCAGAAGCCATGCATGGTTCATTGTATGCATTAAGTATATTTGGTCTCAAATAGTTGAGTTTAATGATTGTGATTCATCCATTTAGGGCAACTTATGACTTTTACTAGAGGATAGAGACAACACCTAACCACTTGTCCCCCGCACCGATTCGGGCCAACACAACGCTCACTATGGAGAGATCAAAAGTAAGGGTATATTTAAAGGATTAAGTATTAAGTATTCATTCACAATTACACGTTCCATGCGAACAAATATAGCACTTGAGAATTGGATTGGTATTTCACCGCTCGATGTCACGCATGGAACTCCATCCAACTTAAAGAACTCCTTCTAACACATGCAACAAACGATTTTATTAAATCATCAGGACCTTCAGGAGTCATTGGTGAAAGAGACTGTTGATAATGGCAAATTTTATGTTATGTTTTCTAGTAGGCTGAGTAGCTTTACTTCCTTATGATATCGTATACATAAGCATATGGACCCTAATCAAATAGATTTAACCAAAAACATTAATAAAGTACAAAAGAAAGCAGCGCACTTTGTTAAAAACTGCTACGAGCGTACATATAGTGTCTCACAACTTTTAGAGGGATGAAGGTGGGAGCCCCTAGAGACTCGGAGGCTACACGCTAGATTTAGGTTGCTTGATAAATTCAGAACTGATATTTTTCACAGCGACATAGAGAATATTATCATGACTCCTCACTAAATCTCTAGGTCTGACAGATGCAATAGAATAAGAGAGATACACTGCCGAACAGATAGGTACAAAAACTCGTTCTTTCCGCGAACAATAAGCGACCACAATAAAAATTGAGCTCCACTAAATACTCTCCTATAATACATGTCACCATTTCATCTCCAAAAAACTTACACCTTTTTACGGGTGGTTACCCAACACCCCCTGCCACACGCCCATGCGGCGGCTTGCGGGGTATTAGATGTAGATGTAGATATACACACACACACACCCACAGTTTGCAATTAAAGTCGCCGATTTAGGCAAGGGAGGCTCAATTCCCTCGTTGCACCCGATGGAGTTCAAGGGAGAGCAAATGGCGCGCCTTGGCCGCAAAAGGCGCTGCACCGCGCGTGAGTCGGTTGGGAGGGGAGAGGAGAAAAGATGGGGGAGTGTCGTGGGGGAATAGGTAAAGGGGTTGGGGATTGGCCAGTTAGCGGTCGCTAAGCTCCTCACACTGGAGTTAGGAGACGAGAGGCGTCGTCAGGGGCGTCTCCGCCATACTCCCCCACCCCTTTCACCCCCCCTTAACGCGCGTCGTCAGCAACAATGGACACCGCCAATCGGCCTAGCCAACGGTCAAGTGACGCGAGCGCGGTCTCTGCGGCAGAGCGAGTTACAAGCAGTTAATTGAATGCCGACGCCGCGCCGAGGAATGGTGGTAGAAGAGGGGTGGGAGGCAGTCCGTCGAGATAGAGAGGCGCAGTACGTCGCCTTGCATCCTGGGGAATTCCCAAGGCAATCACGCAAACAACAAACGTGCCTCAGCCCACCAACGACGCGGTCCAACCTCACGAGTCGCTCTCTAGTCACACCTCGCTGGGAAGACGGGCACCTCGTCACTTCAGCACCAAGGCCAACTTGCTCGTTTCCTCCAGATCAAAGTTAAGGCAGTTTGTGGGAGATATCATTGCGCATAATTCAATGAATTCTGCCACATTTTAAAGGTCTCTTCATAATTTGATCAACGTGCAGGATGCGTAATTTCAACCATTTAAAAAATCTATCTGTTTCTATCCGCAGTAATTTTTACAGAAGCGAAAATAACCTTTCCATTGTGAATCCATTATAATTATACGGAGTGAAAAAGAATGAATCAAATATAAGGCATAAGTGCATTCAAATGTATTTATTATAACTTTAGACTCATGAAATATATCGGAAGCTATACGCTAGATTTAGGTTGCTTGATAAATTCATTGATATTTTTCACAGCGACATAGAGAATATTATCATGACTCCTTACTAAATCTCTAGGTCTGACAGATGCAATAGAATAAGAGAGATACACTGCCGAACAGATAGGTCGCATATATATTAAAATGTTTACTTCAACCTCCTTACAGCCGTGAAAAAAAATTCTAATGTAGTCTCCATTAAGAATATGGAATCTATTATAACATTATAAATTTGGAAAGTTTGGAAAACGCAATCTAAACAGACATATCCAGTACATGGGAAAGATGTAAACACATCTCATCAGGAAGAAAATTGCTGCAAAACATTTTGGTGAGTTTGAACCATGTGATGGCATCATATGTTATATTAAAAAAATAATACAATGCTTAGATCGCACATATCTTCCCAATTTACTCTGGTTGTCGGCATCAGTCGCGGACAAGCTTAGGTCATGCTCTCTAATCTAGAGCTTTAACTGAAATGAAGAAAAGGCGCCATCTGGTAAGACACGACATGGATTTAAACTCCAATGTTTCATCAACCACACGTCTACGGTGTATTCCTTTTGTATTTATGGTCAAGAATTATTCATAATATAAAATCATAATCATCAGCATCCGGAGGCGCTACATCCCGGAATAGGCCTTAACTTGCAGCACCATCGCTCTCAGGTATCCTGGTCGAGCCAGGCAGCCCTGGCTCTCCCAGGTCACTCTACACCTGCTTCAAACACCTATTCTTTGGTCATCCCTGCCTCTTTGGTTGAGCAACCTTCTTCCCCATCATCCGCTTTGGTATTTCTTCTTTAGCCGTTCTTTCCAGGAGTCCAGCCAGTTCTTACCAGCGGACTCTCTGGGACTTTATAAACCTTACCATGTTTGTTCCTTCGATCAGACTCTCAATTACCGCATTCAATTCATCCTCCATTCTCCTTGATCGCACACTGGACTGTATATTCTAAGGAATTCTAAGGGTGGATTTGTCTATCAAAGGTCCTGAGTGATTTCTCGTCCACCAAATGTATCGTCCAGGTTTCAGAGCCATACGTCACCATTGGCCATTTTTACATAGGTTGTTGTTTAAATGTCATTATTTTAAGTTCTACAGATTCGTTTACTCAAAAATAGTTTCAAGTTGGCGTAATAGGCCCTGTTCCCGGTCTTCACTCGGTCCTAGGTGCATATCCCGAGGTTATTGTTGCTGGCCAGTAGCATACCAAGTTAATTTAAGCTATTTGCGCCGTTGAAGTTTTCCCCATCAATTGTTAGATCCCGGGGTTTTCTTTGGTCCTTCGCCGCCGATATAACCATGTATTTGGTTTTTCTTGCATTAATTTTAGGCCTATTCTGGCATTTTTTTTTCAAATGTGCATAACTGTTCTTCAGTTCCACCAACCTTGTTTCAATAATCGCAATACCGCCGGAGTAGGCGCATATCTGAATAAACATATCTAATTATGTTCCCTTTACATTTATGATATGAACTACTTTGTGTACAGCCAGTTTGTAGAGTACTGCTGAAAGCCCATCACCTCGCTTAATCCCAGCATTGAAACTGTGCTCCTCACAAAGGTTATTCTGAACCTATATTTTTGTCCTTGTATCATCCAAGTTAAGTTCAACCAATCTTATTAGTTTTTGTGGGATTTGGAACTGGTTAAGCACCATCATGTTCTCTTTGTGACTCATATTGCCAAATACCCGTGGAAGTCAATAAATAAAAAATGTAGTACGTGTAGGTCATGTTCAAAACATTTCTCAAACATCTATCTAATTGTAAATCTCAAACATCTATCTTAATGTAAAATCTTGGTCGGTCGGGTTCTTTTTGGGGGAAAAACCACCCTTGAATCCCCCAGTACCCTTTCCACAAGGGCAGTCAGTCTCCTATTCAGCACCTAAAACATAGCTTAGTTGGCTACATTTAGCAGCGTGGTAACTTTGTAGTTTCCGCATATACATTTCTCCCTTTTTTTAAGTAAGAGGCATACTCTTCCCGTATTCCATTTCTCGGACATTATCACGGTTGACAATAAGTTGCATATTAGTTCATGCATTTTTGTTAACAGAGTTGGAGCTCCATTTTTTTGTAGCTCAACTATTATACTGTCTTTTCCTGATGAGAGGTAATTTTACATTTTAATGACGATTTTGTCCAGCTCCTCTCAGGATGGCTCCTGATCGATTTTATAGTTGTCATTTTTTCTTGGCTCATGGCTCTCCATGACATCATTCTTGTTCTGTTCTCTGAAATGCTCAACCCATCTCTCTAGCACTTTCTGCTCTTCTTACTCCCAGCCTTATCATTACATCCTCCTAACCTAGAGATATATCCAGTTTTAATTGTGTTTTCAGCTTTGGAGCTCTGTCAGACTTCATTTTTTCCGTGCAGCTTTCAATATTATCTCTATTTATTTTTAACATAAGTTTATTTTTCTTTTTCACTATTTTTTCTGCTTCTCTCTTGGCACTTCTTAGACTTATCTCAGTTTTCCTTTCGTTCGTCCTTTTCCAGGCGGCAATTTTCTCCCCAAAATTCATCTCACACTTGTTGTTGAATCCATCTTTGCTCCTTGTCTTCTTATCTTCTCTCAATGTCTTATCTCTAATCTTCTTGGTAAATGCTTTAATTACCCTCCACTTCTCTTTCTCACCCACCCAATGGCTATTAGCTAAATTCCTCTCCATTCACATTGTCATGAACTAATATTTAGGTTCCAACTTTAAAGACTTAGTTACAAATGAATTTATGAGTAAAACACCAATGCCAGAAAAGGTACAAATCCTGCTTCAGTTTCTTTGAAACCTTAAAACCTTCACCTCGGCGTGAGTAATGAGGAATGTGAGTGACATTGCACTTGTTTTCTACGGTTTCATCCGACAAAACTACGTCCCTCAAATTTTCCCGCTCACCTGGTAGGACGCTGAATTAATCAATACCACTATCTATATTTTAGTTTATTTAACTTAATAAATCTAATTTATTTGAAAAAAAAACAATAATTCTATTTCAACATGCTTTAAAGGAAACTAGTCTGGAAGAACCTCTAAATATTTATGGTAACCATCCAGTGGTGCCGACATGTAAATCAGTTACAGTAAATTTGTGGAGATATTGCTTTTAAGTATAGGTCAAATCGGGATTAGCATTAAAGAAAACGCTTGTCTTTTGTTTTTAACAATTCCAGTAAAATTTCCCTCCTTCATTGAGCTCAAAAAAAATAATGTGCTCGGAATAGGATAAAAATAACATAATGAATCATGACGAAGGAACAAGTAAATAGGATATCACTAAATATGAAAACTAGGCAAAATACTGAAGATGAAAGCCATAGGTAAAATTCGTTTAGGCTAAACGTTTCGGCAAAAAAGTGGATGAAGATCCGTTTAAAGCTAAAGGTATTAGAGAAAATACAGCAATGAAACGCTTGTCAGGAAGAGGGTGGGTATAAAAGAGAATCGATGGCTAGCCACAAAGAGTATATTAATGAAATTCTGGACTTGGAGGATAGTGATCGTCGAAAAGCTTGTGAGGAAAGATAGTTTGCGCAGATTAGAATCCGTAGGAATGTGGGCTTGGATAAGGAAGAAGAAAGTAGGCTATGCACAGGAGAACACAAACAAGTGCTGGCTTTCATGGGCGAAGCGAGGGAAATTTTACGCTGGAATACAAAGAGGAAATACTGAAGTGGGGATAAGTGTAAGGGGATGAGGCGAGGAAGCGATCGGGTGAAGAGTAAAACTACCCATATATTTTACCCAAAATGCTGTTGGTAGGGCTAATGGCAGGGGATATTGTGTCAGCAGCCATGAAAGAAAAATGTGGACGAAGGATAGAGGGAGCCAATGAAGTGATGTGCGTTTTTATTTCTTTCGCCTCCTGCTACTTTCCATGCCTATCGGCATATGACCTTAGCAGATATTTTTAAAGGAGTTACTTAAATGAGGTATAATGTTTTTTTGTATTTACCAACCAAAATATCACTGGGATAAAATTGAAAACGCTCATGACCATTGAAAATTCAAATCCATTAAAGCTTTTGAATAATGAGATTGGCACCCCAATAAAACTGATATAATTACGACGAATATACAACCAGTACGCAGCTAACCAACGAGAGTTACATGAATCTTGACCCACTCAAACATAGCTGGCACCAGCAAAGAACAACTTCAGAAAGTCAGTAATATGATGCGGAGCATAGATTTATTATGATCCTTTCAAAATTTCTGTGTTGATCTACTAAGGTTGAACCAAATTCGGTATGCACTATGATCGATGCGCTAGTAAAAAATGTAAAAACATGATGTGAACCACGGAAAAGTTTGTGAAGTATCACAATACAAATATTTTTGCAAGAAAAATATTACAGTTATCATGAAAAAGCCATAAATGAGTGGTATCCTGAAACGGTTATTAAGTGCAAATTGAGTTTTTCGAAAGATGGTACTATATTTTCCTCCCCTTAGGTGCTAATTACTTCCCATTTATATTATAGTAACTGGATTCATTAGAAGACTTTTCCCGATTAAACCATCTCTAATTTTCTGGCAATCACCAGCAGCAGTTTTGAAGTTATTTATGCCAAAAATGCAGACACCGACTTTTGAAGGCGCTCTATAATTCCCCCGCCGGAAATCCTGGAGTTTTATTGTTTTTGTTTCTTCATTGGTTGCTTATTTTACTACACTAACCGTTTTAAAAGTATCATAATTGCATTTAATCCACAAGGACGCCATTTTTCATTGATGAACCCTATTGTTCTCATCGCAGTAAGGGAATATACTTTTCACACCTCTGCCATTACACGTACCTCATGGGCCATGGAACTTCAGGTATCAAAGGTGGAAAACCGCTGAAATAGAGCCAATCCAGTATTTTACAGTATTTTACTCGACAATCAGGTCATTTTGAGGTATAAATCTAGTAATTAATGGTAACGCCAGTGGCATAAATGGATCAAAACTGAGATGAAAGTATAAAGAGTTAGGATGAAAACAAGACTATGATACTGGCGAACAATAAACCTACAATTTCTTCGTGGATGACTATACAGAAGCGTATAACGCAATGAATTAATGTGGTAATGTGAGGATCATTTATCTTTCTTCTGTTGACGAAAGTTGAGGATGATGATCTTATCGACGTGGAAAACTGATCACATGACGATTGACAATGACTATTGACAATGATTATTTTTTCCACGAAAAATATCAGAAGAGAAAGTAGTCCCCACATCTGCCCCTATGACTGAGATGCCGGACGTGAAAGTACATCCTTAATAGTTCGGAAGGCCTGGTTTACGTTTAATATTTTCGTCAAACTGAATTTTGTGTCCGATATTTATGAAACCAAGATCTGGTGTGATTGTGCACGGCTCATTGATATGAGTCAATTTGAACGTCATATTACATTTCATACCTTTATAGTGGCTAATTAAAGCTTTGGAACTCCGTAATAGCATCAAGACCATTCTTTCATACTCCCTTGAGTGTTTTTTAAAGGATATTTTCCGAGCTATCTGGACTTCAATTTTTGAAGGGCGTTGTACATCTGCGTCCAGCGTCACAGCAATCAGGCTCACTCTGCCGATAAAAGCAGAGCATTGAACGATGTCATCAACAAGATACACAAAATTACGTATTTCGTAAGCAAAATTACTACAAAATTGTTGCATCATCATTAGAAAGACCCGTGTGACCACCTATATTTTTTAAATCACTGGAATCTGCAAGTTTACTGACTGCCTACGTACTGGAAACCGTGAAAAGTTATATTAATGAGTTAATATTAGGAAGTAAGATGTAGTGGCTATTCTCCTTCTTGGCTTTCTCCTTTGTTTCATGATTATAATGCTTGTAAATTCAGCATGAGGCCTGGAGAAGGGTCTTTCACAGACAGATGAAAATTTTAAAAAGAAATTGAATGCATTCAATAAGAAAGAAATATTAAATCCTAAAATATAAGCCGAATGGACTGGGCCCCAAAGTCAGAAGAGTACTCTATGATTTATGCAAGACATAAGTCGTCACAATACCAATAAGAGTCGGAAAAAACATAGAAGCTGGAATTAGTGAAGGAGTACGGCAAAGATACAGCCTATTGCTAGCACCGATCAACATGTACTTAGGGGAGGCAATAAGAGAAGCACAAAAATTGCACTGGACGGATTTAACATTAACGAAGAGTAAATAAGCATATTGCACGCAAAATAAGCAGATCTGTGGACGATATCCCAGTCACAGCAGGGAATTGCAACAATCTTCAAAGGTCACTAAGCGTAATGGGCCAAGATCTCCAACAATACAACTTAAAATAAATAAGACGAAAAAAAAATCTTAGTGTGTGGATGAGAAATACTGAATGCAAAAGTCAAACTGAGAGGAGAAAAATTTGAGCAAGTGGATTCCTTTACTTATATCTGAAGTAGCATCACATGGGATGGAAAACATGCGATGAACATCAAGCGAAGATTAGCCCAAGCCGAGAGAGCGATCATGGTAATAAGACAAAAGCTGCGTTTAAAGAAGATGGGACTAAAAACTATGAAGAACTACTGAAGAGGAAAAGAGCACAAAAAAAGAGCAGAAGAGGGCAAAATAGGAACTGATAAATTTTACAAATGAGTAGAAGAGGAAAGGACCATAAGGATTAGTACAGGAGAAAAGAACCAAATGTATTGGATACACCCTAATACACAATCAGTGAGTGAAGAACATAATTGTAGGTAAAATAGAGGGAAAAATCCCCAGAGGAAGACCCAGAAATAAGTAGACAAAATAAAAAGCAAGCACATTGGAAGAACTTAGGCGGTTGTGAGGGACCTAGCATTAGATATGAATCATAAAGAATGAGAGTAAAGGCAATTTACCACTTAGACAAATTTTATTCGACCTAGGTTTCGATGTACCACACCACTATCAGGCTGATGATGATGTATTACATCGAAACCTAGATCGAATAAAATGTATCTAAGTGGAAAATTGCCTTTACTCTCATTCTTTGCGACGAATTCTTTCCACCACATCATGCCTGATACTTCTCTTTTTGCTATCAGGTATGAAATGGTGAGGACTACATTTATGCAATTTTGCGATCAAATGACCATTATGAAAATATAAGAACATTGGCGTTTAAAAGAAGAGTGAAAATTATAATTTTCAAGCAGAAATCGGGTAGAAGACGAATTTATTGGTGATGAAAATAGAAGTTATGATAAATATCGAAAATTGAAGCTTTTATTTGGTGGAAGGACGACATTATGACCGATAAATGTTCGCAACTTTCACACTGATGATGGCTTAACTGATGATAGATTGTCAGCTGAAACCGGTGAGTAACTTGTAAATAAGCTGTGGATGTCACAAACGTTTTGTCGTTCATTAGTACAAGGAATATGTACCTTGAGGTTTCATAAGTTTCGCAAAACAATTACCGGATTTCATTGCGGGATACAGTAACTGATTGAACGGTAAATTAATTTTAGGCTAATATAAATAAAAAGTTTCAAAATAGAAAGAAAAAAGGTATTTTTGACGGTATTTTAAAACGAGATGAGCCATATTAGCATCTTATTTTAGGCCAATGATATTTGTGTGAACCGTGCATCTTCAGAAAGCCACACCGAAATATCGCGCACCTGTACTTGACGCCGTAAATAAATGAGAGTTAGGTATTTAAATATCTTTCTCGGGCTTCGCACCGGGTAATGTTTTCATAATCCACCGACGTTTCGGAAAATGACTTGTTTTCCATTTTCAAGGCACGTGTTATTTCCGCCGTGACCACTATAACTCTGTCACTATTATACACCGGAAAAATCTTAAATCGAGAGTTAGATACTTTAATACACACTGCGGTCACCCCTGTAGTCACGAGCCAGCAATCCAGAGAGAATAAAACATCAACAAGATCGGTGGCAAAACGTCATTTTTCCAACTTTGGCCATTGTTCATGTCTTGCCTAAGCAAATGAACGTGGATATTTCCAAACTGGGCAAACATAACATCGACGGGATCGCGTCGTGCTAAAACCGTAATCCCACAGGAATTCCGAGGGAACACTCAACTGCAACAATTAATTTACCCATGTGGGGGTGGGGGCGGATGTCCACAAAGGCTTTCTTTTCGAGTACTCCATGTCAAAAACAATGAAGCATAAATATCTTCCTCAAATTGTGTACAGCTCACAAAAGAAATACACCAGAAAGTTTAAAAAGATAAGTAAAGAGACAAACACGCCAGGTATAATCTTTTAACGAAAAAAGGAAAAGTTTCCAAAAAGGATTCTTCGACGAGGGAAGGAAGGAACGACCTTATATATGTGTACACGAAAAAAAGGGCAGCGTGTACACGAGTTTTGTTTGCGGCAAGTTCGAACCATCAGGTCGAAGGAGACCTTTTCATAAAAGGGGCGATGAGTTCCCAAGGAGAAGGGAGAGAAGGTGCAGGTAGAGGAGAAGGGAGAAAGAGATAAGGAGAGGTAGGTAGGGAGGTCGTGGAAGAAATCGCTTGTGGAGTAGGGTGGACCGCGGAAGTTTGGTGTGGGGATCCGGGTGGTATAGCGGTTGAGATGAGGAGATGGCGATAAGGGAGGGGTACTGTTTTTTTCCTCGTCTCTGCTTACGTGTGCGTGAATATGATGCGAAGATAGGAAGCAGGGAAGAACGAGGGGACCCTCTCCCACCGGACGGGAGCTGCGTTTTGGAGACTTAGGAGGAAGAGGGCGGGAGGTGGGTGGCGGAGGAGGAGGTGGGGCGAGCGAATGCAATTTTATAAAGGGAGACCGAGGATGAAGGCGGGGAGGGGGGATTGTAGGGGGCAAAGGGGGTTGAAGGAGCAGCGGGAGTAAAAAAAGGGAGGAAGTGAACCAACATATATTATGTCCGGAGACTCGCCGTCCCCGCCTCCCTCCCCTTCCTCCTCCTCTTCCTCCTTGGCTCCGCCCAACTTAAAAACCTCCCACGGGGAGGAATAAGAGGGAGGGAGGGTCCTTTGTGCCACAGGAATGCGCACCGGAGATCTCATAAACATGCATTTAAAGGGAAATTGGGTTAGGCGGAAAAACTTCAAAGGTAATACCATCGGAAACCCTATAGTGTGGCAAGGTGGGGGTGGGAGGATGGGATAAAGTGGTGGCGGTCACGGCGATGGTGAACGCGGCGGGGGTAGATCTGACGGGGAATGGTGAGGCGTTTTTAGGGGGGTAAAGGAAGATGGCAGTCAGTGACGGTGGGCGCATTCCCGTTTCCGAATTCAGTCGCTTTTCTACCGCAGAAGTAGTGGAGATGGAAAGGCAGAAGGCTATGTAAGGGGATGGAGGTAAAGCGTAAAGAGAAAAATACGGAACTACACAGTGGGGCAGAATACTCCAAGGTGGACAAAATAAAAATCTATTTGTGTCTGTACGTTCGTTTTTCTTCTCTTAAAAATATACCGAGCTGACAGGACTGAAATTTTGAATGATTTTATAGAATATAATAAAGTGCTGTATACTATATAGAAACTCTCTCCGGTTCCCCAAAACGGGTCACTCTGTTTTACTCCCCTAATGATAAACTTGTCATTACTTCAGCGGTTGATTTACTTGCGTTTCTAAAATTACGTACATCAACATCGGTTGGGTTGGGTAGCAACTATCATTATCAGGTGACTGAAAGAATAAGGCATTTGATTCTAGCTATTTATTTTATTAGCTTCGTAAATACTACAAATTTGCGTTTTCAATTCCAAAACAAACAAATTTTTTCCCATTTTAAAATTTGCATATTCCCACATCACTTGGCAATGGTGAAGGTGGATGATTTGAAAAGAGATTTGGGGCAGGGATACCTGATTCCCAGGTACTTGTGACAATGTAATTATCAACGTTTTTTAGTTATCAGCCAGAAGAACATTTTAAACATTGAGGACTGAATATGAGGGAGAAGCATCAAAATTGCATCAAAATTATATTTTACATTCTGAAGGCAAAGAGGCCCCGAAAAGAGTACACATGCGGTCATAGATTTTCTTCTGCCCGTTTTTCACTCTATTGAAGAACTTAATCATAGCCTGGTGGTCCAATTCAGGAAATTTCTTAGAACTCTCTAACATTGTTACTATTGACATGCTGTAGCTCTCAGTACTGCAAAGGCATCGAGCTAAAGGTTAGCCTAAAACTATTTGCGCGTGTCTTGGAGGCATGTTTCAATCTAGATGCGGCAGTTTGAGTCGGGTGAATTTGATGCTTCAATCTAGGGTAGATACTGAACGCCCATTGTATTTTAAGGACCCAAATATTCCTCCATATTACAGACTCTTTTGCCTAATTCATCCATTTTTTTCATTCTGACTCTTATCCCCTAGCGAAACCGCCTCTCCGCCTTTTTTCAGTTTTTGCCCATTATATTCTGAATTATGTATTCTACAGAAAAAATTTTTATGTAAAATAAATTTACCACTATTTAAGCTGCTTTCTATGCTTAAATATAGCTCTCAATGGTTAATAACTACCAAGAAATGACTCCTCAATGAAAAGGCTTGAAAATATTTTTAAATTGTATTTATGTTTAACAAAAATCTCAAAAACCGCTACTCCTACGAAGAGAGGTATTTGAAGCAATTTTAGAGTTATCTTTAACTGTATTAAATGTTAGGCAATGAGCGTGTCTATATCTCTTAAATTTTATGAGATAAGGAACTAAGAAGTAATTTAAAGAAAATTAAAAATCTCAATGTTTATAGCCAAACGCCAAAAACGAAACTTATCCACAGTCGTAGTAAATAAGTATAATGAAGATGAAATTCGACTTGGTTTAGACCACAAAACAACTACCTAAGCAACAATACATGCTGGCGTTAACTGGAGGATTCATGGAGACAATGGAGTTTGCAGTTGATGATAAAGATATGATTGTCACTTTGCTCATCAACGTTGTTCACTTAGTCTCCATGACTAAAAATGGAAAACTGCAATTTTAAGCTGCTGCAATAATATTTATGGAGCTTACAGCTCTCACAAATTCTAATAATCATTGCACATTATATGGACGCTGAGAGTAGAGGGAACTGGGAAGTTTATCTTACATAAGCTCAACAAATACTTCCCTTTTTCCTCGCTGCCAGCTACTTTTTCTATGCCAAAAGTTCCCGACTCTCATTGTAAGAGATTATTACGACGTAGAAAAAATAGGACACCGATTATATTCCGCAGAATACCATCGATCACTGGAAAAAGAGTGAGTTTCATTAGGCCTATGGTCCGATATTACCATACTAGACCCATATAAACAATAAGTAATTTATTGGTGACTCAGTGATTGTTTTTACACTCCCCACTTCTTATATGTATGAGGTTGTCGGAGGAACTGGTTTGGAGGAGAGAGTTCGTTCAGTCCTAAGTTTTGGTTACATTAAGTTCTTTAAAGTTAATGTGAGTGATTTTTCAACGCAGTAAATAATATTGTGATAAAAATCAAAGTATTCGTAAGTCAATGAATCTCTAAAAATAAATATCGAATAAACTGTATATGTATTTCGGCGTTATAAGATGAAAATTTCGACGTATTTCTTGCAAAACCTCTTAGATCAGCATTTTTAGAAATGTAAGAGATATGGGTATGCTTATCTTCTTAAATTTAAGATAATTTATCCAATATAAAGTTGTTTCAAATACAGTTCTTACTAGTAGAAGTGGCTTTTGAGATATTTGGTAAACATAATAACAAAACTCAAATTTTTGTTTTCTTTTTCGCCGTTTGGCTCCTCACTGCAATAGAGCTATATTTAGGCATATATTTTTGCTCTTTATTTTTACATAAAAATTACATTTTATGAATAATACCTACTTGAGAAGATATAGGGAAAACTGGAAAAAGGTGGAAAATATAGCGACTTCGGTCAAAATGACGGTGGTGCGCCGGGGACAAATACATGGATTTATAATTTCAACTCAACCGAAACAGCATATCAAAAAAATCACAACTGCCCGACCTGTTGCATCTAAACGTTCACTTCTTGCGTCATTTTCTGCACTAGTTTATACGGACAAATGGTCAAACGGATTGACTTGCAGAGAATCTTTGGTTTTTTATGTGACAAATATCCATTTTTTCAAGTTTAGATTTGAATCTTTACCTGGTTATACGAAGTGATACGAAATATAATCCACGTGTCATTACACTATATATTTACACCGTATTGAAATAACAAGATCCCAAGTCGGTATGGTGAAATTGTTTTCAACTTTATCTGCAGCTGTTACCGTGAAGCATGCATACGCAACGTTTAACGCAAATCTGTAAAAATTATCGCTTCCCTCCACCCTAAGGTAGTTCGAGCGAGATAGTTCCCTAATCATAATAAAGACCCTATTCGATATATACGCTTTATTTTCACCAGCTCTGAGCTACGCAAATTAAATTTTGCATAATTATTGGTGCAACAATATAGTTTTACATGACAGAAATCGTAAGTAATCAAATGTAAGTATCTACCTAAGTCTTTAACTTGACTAATTTTTTTCACGTGGTGCGTTTGAAACTCCATCAAAACGGAAGGCTTATTGTGCTCCCAATGAATATATTGCGGTGACAATATAATTAATTTTCAAAAATAGTTGAAAAAACACACAAACTACACACTGTTAATTTTTAAAGAGATCTACGTGTAGGTGATGCCTCATTTTTAATATAAGGTCTCTCTGGAGTACACACACGTACCATTTCCCATGAGGCCAAATTCATTGATTTCTAGGTAAAATGATATTTCGCTCGAACTACCATAAGAAATCTTCCACTTCAGATCTGGTGTATGTGTCAGCTTGCCAGAAGCATGCTAGTTGAGATTTTTGCCTCTAGTCAGCATAAGACAGCCACAGAGGTAGGTCCAATTCAAACGAAATTCCATCGCTGCGTGATGCGTTCCAAAGCTCGCTCCGTCGTGCAACGCTCCCGGCAAATGCTCTCCGTATGGTTGACTGCGCTCGTTGACGGTGGACGGTGTTCGAAAGAGCGTGAGGAACGCACGCTCACAGGGAAGTTAACACGAGTCCAAAGCTTCAGCTGTCTTTAACACGCACCGCGACAACCGAAAATGTCCCATCACGCACCAACTAAGCAGAAATCCGAATGTGTCCTTGAATACAATACGAGAAGAACGGTTGCAAATGTGGAAACGAGCAATACCAGTCATTTATCCTCTAAAAATATTATGGAAAGCGATAAGATAATCCTCAAGCCATAGACGAAGAATTAAAGTACGCATATACAATATTCATACATGGTAATTCTTGAAATGATTCTTGAGGAAAAATGAATGAAAAAATTGGTAAGAGGATGCGTCTTTGTCGGTTGGTAGTGCAGCAGTGAATGGTGTTCGGGAAATAAGAACACTTTTGCTGTCATTTATGATGGTTTTCGTCTAACCAGTAGTGACTCGTTGGGAGTGTAGAAGCACACCCCACAATTTCAGACCCGCACTTATACAATCAGAGCTTGAAACACTTATACAATCAGGAAATAAATCTCGATTTTCAACACTTATTACAACTTGAAGACTTCTTATTTGTGAAATTTTATTTCAAAACTAGCGGCTGATCTTCGTAATCAGTTAAACTTACAAATTTAGTCTTTCTATAATACGTATTTCCAAATCCCGGCGTTGGCGTTATTATAACGAGGCCTAATTAGAATGAAATAATATACCCCTCTTTCTTTTCATCGGAGAATATTCCAAAGATTTGCTTGATAAGTGCTTGACACTTCAACGGAAAAACTTTAGTTTAGTCTTTAGTTGGTGCTAGCTCCATGAAACTTTCTCGCTAATGCTGCAATTCACACCGAGTTTCCGATGAGGTTGTAGAATTTCTTCAGAATGCATATCAAAGTGTACGTTACTCCGGAATACATTCTGCCCGCGACTTTGAAGAAAAAGCATAATGCTCTTTCTTTTGGTTCCAGAAATATCTCATTAGCCTCTAGGCGTGCTCGTTTTACCTAAAGTACGCTGGAATTTAAAATATTTCGGCTCATCTGACACAAAGAACGTCAAAATTTTATGATGATCCGTCATAGAGTAGAGGTGACAAATTTGCTGCGCGTTTTCTGTATGCATTCAATGCAATGCCAACCGTAGAGGTTCACTAACTTTTCCCGTAAGGATAACAATACCTCAAATATAGGGTTATCAAGGGTAGAACGTTCGCATTTTGGAGAATTACTGAAATATCTTTTGCTAATTGTATATTAGAAATGTCAGTTACCACCTAAGATTTTATTTATGCTGCATGAAATCTTGTGAGAAAAAAATCGGATGAATTTATTGCTGCCATAATGTCTAGATCATTAAACAGAGATTACGCTCTGTACAATGTTGATGAATCCCCATAATCCTTACGCATTAATCAACATGAAACACGCCAATAAAGCATTAAAATGAAGCGCACTGGAGAATTAATTGAATCATGCCACTAATTTGATATCTTTTGGTAACTTAATCGCTAAAAATTTGAGAGAACTTCATTTAGGGTATCTAAAAGAGCAATTAATCAAGGACTTAATAATTTATAGCATCAAAAGCAAAGGTTACTTCCCAAAGCTACCAAAATAAGACATATAGCACCGACGTTCAACTGATATTTAAAACAATGCATTGATTTCTCTCTCTCTTTAACCATTGAGTTATCACTAACTCATTGATGTAATCACCTGTAAATTCAAGATTTACCAGTATCTCTACTCAAGATACCAACTTGGTCACTATTTCCATTGGATTGCACCAATGAGGCTTTTTATTTCCCCATCATCATTCAAGGCACGCTTTTTCCATCTTGCACGGGCCAACGCACACGTCCAAACGCACTGACGCAACCTTTTCACAGCCTGTCAATGTATTCGGAATCAAGAAGAACGGAAGAAAGCCTGTCGGAGAATTTCCCATTCCTTTCGCCCTCCCTTCCGGTTGGATTTCCCTTCCGCTCTGCAGTCATCTCTATAAAAAAATAAACTCACCCTCAACATCACTCGCTAACCCCTTACCCTCGTCCTCCATCTCTCCGACCTGACTCCCAACAATGATTCCGAAACCATCGCAACCTGATCCAATGGCGCGAGCACAGATGCCATCGGGCGTACTCCCCGAGTTCGCTCCGCTAAACTCCTCTGTGACCAAAGTTTGACTACCTCTCCCTCCTCCACAGTCTCAA
This sequence comes from Ceriagrion tenellum, assembly GCA_963169105.1. Taxonomy (NCBI): domain Eukaryota; kingdom Metazoa; phylum Arthropoda; class Insecta; order Odonata; family Coenagrionidae; genus Ceriagrion; species Ceriagrion tenellum. The sequence continues at coordinate 131,982,945 of OY720636.1, read as the reverse complement.
TACTCCTTCTTCTGCGGGAACACCCACTTACCCCCCCTCTCAGCACTCAAAATTATCTCAAGAACTGCCGGTTAAAAAATGTTATTAGCCAAACCCGAAGTTAAGTTCGTTTTTCTCCCCTGTTATGAGGAAAGAAAGCGTCGCTATCGCTCTCTCTCGTATTTGCTTTACTTGGTGTTTGATTATCCTAGCAACGGATTTTTTACGCTAATTATAGCCACATTGCATCGAAATAGAAAAATTAAAATGTCAAATCGGAATAAATGATTTATCAAATCGGATCCAAACATTAATTCCTCAGAAAATTCACGAGATGGCAAGGGAAAGTGGAGAATTCCGATATTTGGGTTTGAAATCTCGAATCATATCAAATAATTTATTTGTCAAAAATATAAGTAGGTCGAAACCATTGTCACAGTTAAACTTTTATATTCAGAAAATGTCATAATTTATAAAACAGCTAGTGAACGTTCATTGAAAAAAATAAATCGATATCCGTAAAAACATGCTTCTTGCTTCTTTCATATATGAATTACTGGCATTGATGAGAATAATGATACATTAAATTATAAATTAATTATATTTTTTATGAAATTTCAATTCAGTTGTGGAAAAATCGTATGCCTAACACGAGAATAAGTAGAACTTTGCAATCCGCTTTGAACAATATTACGCGGATGGAAAATCCACACTTCCCTCTATAGTTATGTAATATGCAATTTCCCTTCCCTCCCGAAAGAGGTGTTTAATCCTTGGCTAACCGCATGAATGATTGCCTCCACCGTTCGTCGGGCCGAGCACAGTCGGCGGTGAAGGATCCACGGGGAGCTAATGGCCCAGGCTCTGATTGTTTGAAGCCTTCCCTCTGTGCGCCGACAGAATCAAACGATCTATTCCGCAGAGCACCATGACTTCACGGGTACACATGGTAAAATGATGAAATTACAAACCGTGTGATTTTCCTCAAAATAAAATTTACTCTTGACCCGGGTTTCTGAGCTAAAAGTTCGTTTTTTTAAAGGATTAAAACCCAGGACGAGAGCATAATTAGCATAATGTAAAATTGTTGTTTGTGATGCATGAAGCCCACTCGATTTCAAGAAAATCTTCGGATTTAAAATGATTAGGTGAATGATTAAAAAGTTTTTATTGTTGAAATTAATTTTTTTAAGAGCTGGTTTGGATGGGTTACATTTAACCAGTGCCTACGCAACAAAATCGCGGTTTCCAAGCATATCAATATAACTCACAAACCTTAAGAGATAGCCGGTTAGCCTGGGAACCATAAAATATGGGATAAAAAGTTAAATACATGGCAAAGAAGAAATTTTAATGACAGAAGGAAAACACTTGCAATGTTCCACTCATAAAATCTTCATTTTATTTCTATATTTTATTTTCAATAAAATTTCCAATAACAAAAGAAAATAAGTAAAAGTCTCCAAATGATTTTATCTGGTATCTAAGGAAAACCAACACCACATCACACCAGAATTTCTCCTTTATTTTACTAGGAGTTTTATATTGTCACCAGCAAATGACGACCGTAAGTATGTGTATAAAATCACATGTATCAGGGGGCGTAAAATTAGTGCAAGTAGAATTGTCGATTTTTGGTTGCTTGACCCTTAGGAAACTTAAATGCGAGTCAAGAGAGGCTTATTGGTATCAAACGGGGTATGCAGAGTGCCACAATACTATCTAGAAATAAAAACTACTCATAAAAAAATGTAAGTTTTACTGTAAAAATTCCTACATATTTAAAATAAAATAACCGTTCCTATATAAATAATTTACTAGATAAATGGGCGATGAAATCTGGATCACATAAGCTTTAAATATCATCCACCGAGCGTCTGAAAAATGTTGAAATTTTATCCCTGATTCATACGAAAACGGAATATACAATAAACGCTGACGACCGCGATAAAGATACCACTTTCGTATTGTTTGTTTTTGTTGTTAAAACTTGTTAATTTTATCAATGATAGAAAAATTGGCCAAGCTGCTATTTATGAATGATCAACTCGAAAGATGTAATGAAGAAGTCATGTAAAGTAAACATTTCCTCAAAATTGATTGAGCCATGGAATTTTAAGTGTTGGAAAATTATCCTTCTAAGTAAAGTTAAATAAAATATTTACGAACGAATCTTTTACTAAGCAGATAAAACTAAGAATAAAATTTTATTATACGGTTATTCCAAAATATAACTGCTGTTTTTGTTTAACTGCTCAAACTTCGGCCAAATTGTAGAATGCATTACTCAATCCATTCCCATTTTATCTTGTTGTGTGTTACATAGGTGTGTGAGCAGCCATTTTTTCAAGAAATAATTCCGATAAGAAAATAATTTTAAAAACTTATGCATTTTTACTTTCTGATTGCATTACTTTTCTTTCCTGCAACGACAAAAACAATTAAATACAAATTTAAATAGATATTTAAACAATTACAGGTATGAATACTAAGTTTTGCATAAAAAATTCTTATTAAGATATGGGTTCCTAACATTTGACTATATTTTACGACCTCAATATCTTTTAAAACTAGTATGCAATGGACAGTTAGAAAATTCTCCTATTCAAAATTATTACTGTCTAATGTACGAGAGGAGTTTAGTTACCCTATCTACCGAATTATGTGATTGTAAACAGCCATCTATTAGAAATAGCCCATGCACCCAGATTTTTTCCTCCAAGGCATACTTTTTACTCGTCCTTCTTTCTAAAATATCATTAACTGACTAACTAACAAATGAAATTCATTCCTTTTTCAATCAAAATGCATTGCAAAAATGCAAAATTGCAACTCGGCTCTTCCAATCCAATACCTTTCTTTTGGGAGCCACTAAGCTGGAAAAAATGGGAATGAGATGTACTCAAATAGATTTACACCCGATCCTCGTGCACTGTGTCCGTTACATCAGCGCTTAGAAGTGCATGTGCACATATATTGAGCGATAAATAAAATTTTACAATCCACAGGTAATAAATTTGAAACTGTAAGCATGCGCTTCAGATAAATGATTGGAATGATTATGAGGCATAATTAATCGGAAATTAATGACTACTTCACAATTGTGTTTATAGCGTTTCAAGAGTTAATCTCCTTGAAATGCAATTAAACTTTGGCAAGTTTTTTGGAAATGAAATCATATGGGTGGAATGTTTTATTTCATCTGAAATTCTTACTTCGATGAAATCGTTGGGACATATATATAGGAAATTAATCTATATTGATTATTGTAGAGATTTGGTTTAAGCCTACGGAATTGAATATTTACTTGAGTTATAAAAAGAGACAAATAATTCGCAAAGCGTTCTTTATAGATTATTACTAACATAATATTCCTGTGTAGTAATTTCAATAATGTGATAGAGGTATCTTTAACATAATCTTAAAAGAAATCCGTTTGAGAAATTAGGAGTATATTTTTACAATAAAATGAGAACAATATTATAGTATACTTAACTCAATTTTCAACTCAGTCAAAGCCTATTATTTACCGCTACACTACTATTGTGACAGTAAATATACTGTCACTAGGTGTGCCAGAAATATTTTTATATTTCAGGAAACTTATACGGCATATATTTATCTTAAATCAAGTAAAAAGTATGATCCCAACCAATTTTGTATTCGTATAATAATTAGCCTGACTTTAAAATTCGCTTTTCAAAACTTTTGATGACGTCTTAGGAGATTTTTTTTCTCTGATAAGCAACATAAACCCATTCACCTCCCTGGCAAATAGTGTAAATTAATCTGAAATCGCGGTTACGTAATACTTATGAGCTAATTTATGTTAATGATATGAATATATAGCTTACGATACAATGTGATTCAAACTAAAAGCTCTCATAAGCTTCTCGGGGATAAAAATCACACACAGGATTTTGATAGCTCAACAACTGGAACCCAGCATTCTTCTCGTCTGTGCTAAATTTCGCTCAGCCGAGTGCATAGAGCACGTGACCGTATCTTGCCTACAATTTGCCTTGCTTCTACTTGCCAAACTACTTGCCTAGTCGTCCTTAATTTCTTGTCATCTATTTCTCATACTCATATCAATATTATTCGGAAAATCCTTCATATACATCAGCCCATAGGATATTTTCCTATTTCAACAAAGACGCATAAGGTTTCATCCCTATCCGTTCTAGTGCCAAGTATTCTTAACCCTTGTAGTACACATTTATTTTTTCATTTAAAGAGTCAAAGCGTCGTCTTTTCAAAAGTCATCTTAAACAAAATAAAGAACACTTGAATCTCAAGAGACATATGATATTAGGTTCAATTTCAATAAGAATTTAAAATCAAATCACACTTGCCCCATGCAAATGTGGAGCAAACAAAGCGCGAAGTTAAAAACTGAAAAGACTTAGGTTTTGTATATACTAGCTAGCTAGTCTCTCTTATGTATATTATTTCTTTACATTGAAGAAATAACACATCTCGTTTAGTTTAATTTATATGAAAACTTGACTGCTAGTATTAACTTATTGACAATACTTTAATCATATACTCGCCATTATTTCTTGTTATTAACACGATAACAACCTCAGCGGATATTTCACTTCTCTGTACGCACCCAATGGTTATTCTTGTTAGACGATGCTATCTATTCTGTAGTTTGAATGATAACCATTGACTTATATTTCACGTGATATACCCATTTTCCAACTATGGAATGGGTAGGGTAATTTATGATAAGCAGTAACAAAGATGGCTCATTGTTTACATAAACCTCCATCGTGTCTCTCTAACTCTACCTAGTATATGCAAGGGAAAAAACAGCCTTTCCAATACCTGAATATATTGATTTTTTCCCGAACAATTAATTTACTATTTTACACGCCAAACCAGTTACCAATAGAATAGCTTCTCCAAGCCATCACAACAACACATAGACTTCAGTCTTCTGTCTTGCTATTAATTACCCCTATAAACAGCAATAATTGGATTAAAGAACTTAACCTACAACAAATACTACTATAGGTTCTGTGATTTGTATATATTGATCTATCTTGTCGGCAGCTATGTAACAAAAACTTTTATTTTGCATGAAATTTAAAATTTGTCGGTGGTCACTGATTAATGTTGCCTCAAAATGCCAGTTCTTGTTTATAAATTATTTTTCAATCGCTTTCCTAAGCTAAGATATTTCATTGACTATTGCATTAATTTATTTTTCAGATATATTAACAAGTCTTATTAATGGTGAGTATTTTCCAATGAAATACAAAGTTATGGTTTGGTTTCAGGTAAAAGGATCAAACCGAGGGTTTTTACACAAATGGAGCGGGGTAATTTACCAATTTGAATTCTTTCTCAAAATCCATCGATCGCCATCAGGATAACAGATACTTAAAGGGTTATGTATGAGTAGCGTAAATTTTTTAAATTCAAAAATACAATAGCTCCTCCGCTGGCACTTGCATATTGTCGAGATGAGGGACCTTGTGTGACTATGTGCACTTGAGAGCTACTCTGAAGGGGTGGAAGCTCATGTTAGAGTCACACAGGATAAATAGGTAAAGCCTTGATTGTAAAGGGCGATAGGCCAGATTAGGAGAGATAACCTGGCCCTCCGCGTTGGAGGTTGGGCTAATGAACCTATATTGTAAAAAACTCCACGTAACAAAGATTAAATTTAATAATTACCGGAATAGTTATTACAATAACAAACCCCGCAAATAAAAGATTAATAAGCCAAACGGATATTTGATAAGATGCATGGATGGAAGAGAGGACGATCTAAGAGAGACGAGAATAAGAATTCGGAGAACGCGTTCAGAAGATCTGAGTAAATAGTAAGGTCCGAACTTGGTTGTCAGAGACACCAATGTTCAGACAAGGCTGAGGGGATACTAAGGAAGTAAAACGACATAACAGAAAATCGTATGGAGAGGAATTTAGGTAAAAATAAAAATGGATTTAATATGATATAGTCGTTCGTTAAAGTCCTTCCCTTCAATGCACACGTCCTCATAGAATACATTAAAGAATTACTATATATGACGTAACTATGATTTAATAACTACGTTACGACTTGAATACCAGTTTATATTGGCCAGTAGGCAAACAAATATGGAAAAAGAAACAGAAAATAGAATTTTTTTTTGTTTTTTTTTTAAGAACAAAGTGCAGTGATATATGCGCTAAATGCAATGAAATACTTTTTTGTTAATAAATAAAGCATAAAATAGGTGCTTCAATAATGTAATGAAATAATAGTGCTTTAAATAAGGGTTGAATATTTTGTAAAAACTGTAACAAAAAATGAAATCTTCAGTATATCTTCTTAAACCATCAGTTCGAATAATTGGCTACAGTAGTAATATCACAAGTAGCAGAAACAGCTTTTACTTTATGGATAGGTATCTACTATTGAGGAGCAGAATGTTAGTTGAATGCTATGTACCATTATAGCATAGTTGAATTGTGAACCGTCAATTAAACATCATCATTACTGTACTTTAACTTTCTCAAATATGATGAATGAACTTTCTGTGCTAACTAAAAGTGTCCCTTTAAATCAATTTATGGTCTTTTAATGGACGAAATAGTTTTGAAGGAAAAATTATAAAATTATAAATTAAAGAAACAAAGAGTCGTTCGATAAGTTTAAAAATCATAGATATCACCACGCAAGTGAGTCATTCACCAGAGTTTCTAATGAAAACCAGTAAACGAACGTATCTCATGAAAGATTTACTTCATGACACTCCCCCGTGGCCATCCCTCCGCTTTTCCTCATTCACGAAAGCGGAGAATACTTACGGGAAGGAAGGAGCGTGGCGATCTGCCTCATAAGCGATAGGGTCGCACGGGACAAGAGGCGAGGGGAAGGATAATCATTTACCCCTTCACGAGGGTCGGCCCTCTCGAGAATTTCTGACCACGAAAGGGGTTCGGGATTGATGCAGATCCCATTCAGTTCATCGGTCAACCATCGGAACGCAGCAGCGACGAGGGTCGCCTTGGGATTAGGCCAATCGATGAGCGCTCGGGAAAAGGGCACACCAGGACGGTTGAAGGCAAGTTGGGCTGCCCATCATATGCACACGAGTAAAGGCGAGGAGATGTGCCATGCGACGGCAACTTTAAGCACTCAAAACACTACGCTAGCATCTATTCGAAACTAAAAAAAAAACATTATTAAGAATGTAATAAGGCGCTCACCGAATGAACACATTTCAGCTGTGTTATGATGAGTTCTAACAAACCTCAGCAGGTTGTGGATGCTGGTAAAGATCAGTGATTTTGTGACAACTGCAGAACATTTCACCGCGCTTCATGTCAAACCCATCCTCTCTCCCTGGCTTGCACGTTATCTCTATAACTGTTCCTTCCTCTATGATCCTTCTAAAACTTCGACAGCATATAGCCAGCTACTCTCTCTCTCTCTCTCTCCCTCCCTCTCACTCTCACTCTTACAGATCCAAAAATGTGCAATATTCTTTCTTTCAGATGTCCAAACCTAAATCAACCACTTTTTGAAGTGCGAAGAGCTGATAACTATGTCACTTATCTGACACAAACCAACACTGTACACCTCTGATTCTGTTGAAAGTTTTTGAAATAGGATACCATCGGAATGGAGCATATCTTCACCTTTGAGGCAATCAGTAACAAGATGCTAACGGTAAGAGCCACAGCGATCGAACTAGGGGGAAATAGCTATCTTGGACAGTTGAAGGGCTAGATCATAGAAATATACGATACTAAATACCATGAGAATTCTTATAAACTTCTGTAAACCTTGTTTAAAGTATAGGGTAGAAGTTAGCCAGGGAAGGGCAATGGATAACGTCAAAAACCATACGTTTTACCAGAATTTAGGGTTAAAGTGTAAAATTCGCAGATTCAAATTATGATAATGATGGAAACTACAGCCTTCTAAGTTTTTGGATCTTACACGCGTTCAGAAAACCATGATCTGAGGAGAAATTTGCATCAACATATATGTCTAGAATAGGTAAATTGTTTTAACACTCGAAGGGAGAAATTTATTATCCTGGGTCATTTGTTAACTCCTGAGTTTGGAGATGGTATTTTTATTTGTTGATGCAGCGGACCTTATTTAAAATGCTGAAGGATTCCACTTCAGGGATTTTTATACTTAAAAATCATCAGATTCAAAGTGGCTAGTATGCTGATGACGTATTTTCATTACCTCATGAACTGTAAGTTTTTCCGGAATTTTGAGATATTTAAAAACATTTTACCGATCCATCAAATATTTTTCAACAAGGCTACTTTTAGAGCATTTCACAATTCAATAAAATACCTTGCAGAAACATTTTAGCTACCATTGGAAAATTTGCTCGTACTTCAGGAATTTATTTCTCGTCTCAAATTTTCTAAATCTCACTGTAAACATGAGGCCTTTGTAAATTTGGTTTGCCATTTGCAAGCGGAACTTTGCCCTTCTCGAAAGACCACAGTTTCCGAGGGATATTACTTCCTTTCTCAAGAGATTACTTTCTTTCTTCTTCCTTTCTCTCTTTTTCCTTCTAGATATTTCCTTAATTTCGTAATAAAAGCACGCACTAAGACTCAATTTAGTTGATTTATAACCTTGGTGTATCAAAATGGAGGTTTTGTGAAATGTAAGGTCTCTAGAAGAAAAATCCTCATGGCATGCTCTGTAAACCCTTGCTAGTGTCCCATCAGATTAGCCACAAAAATCCCAGCAACAACTCTGGTAACAAAGAAAACAGGTTTTGTGAGGACCAAAAAATAAAAATCAAAGCTTAAGATTGACGGTTAGTCACGCCGAAGACACTTCAGAGGTACTAGAATGTGGAAAACAATGGATTTCAAAGGGTAAAGTAATTGGGGAATTATGAGACCCTATTCGGGCGGTTGATTCTACTGGAAGAAAAATTAATTATTTAGTATTGAGCGCCGAGGGGAAAAATTCTTGATTATTTAAGAGCGTGCAAATTACATAGCCAATGCGTCAGATTAAAATGCACAGAGAAAACACAGAAAGAGAAATTTTGCATGGACCGTTTCTAAAAGCAATGTAAAACACGGCAAACTTTGGAGATAAGCGCTTCCATATCGTGTTGCAGAATTTTGGCAGCTCTTGTAATTAATTAAAACGTTATATAAATGATGTAATAAAATTATATTTTATTTGATTGAAATTGGTCATCACCGTGTACAACCGTTTTAAGTCATATTGAATTGAGAGAAGACATGAAAGATCCTGTAAGTAACAGTGCATGTAGAATCTATTACCTACTCATTAAACAACGGAGCAAGTTCATTTTGGTACAGTTTATCACATTTTAAATATCATCTACTTTTGTTTTCTGACTATTTTCATTGGAAAGACTTACAAGAGATGTGGTGGGTAGAAGTAGGTTACTGAAAAACATTATCGGCACTGACAGTCAAATCAAACTGTTAAACAGGTGAAATTTTGTGTTGCTGTCCTATTCTTCAACTCGGTCAATAAATAAATTACGATTTTTTTCTGAGGTAGATATTTATTCCGTTAGTGAATAAAACCCGAAAGAATTTTTGCTTACTTTTTATCACAAAGGTTTGCAAATACATAGTGATATAATTTTATCTGAACTTCAAAATGCATGTAAATCCACAACACACCATCGTAACCTCGAAAGGGATATCAGGCAGTAAAGATTCAATAGCAAATTTAATGCGCAAGACGATACAATCAATTTCCACATATTTGGTGTATAACCTCGACACTGGACTCTTCAAAGGACCTCAAAGGTGAACGACAGAAGGCAGAAATCTTTGAAAATATTGCATGAATGGGAAATAAGGGACTTGTTGAAAGGAGAGAAAAAATTTAAATTAATCATCTGAGTGAATGAAGGGAGAGGGAGGGGTGAAGGAAATCGTGGGACAAACAAAAGAGCGCAAAAGGAAGGAGGCTTGAGAAAAAGGAAATAAAAAAATAGAGTGAACAGTTTGAGCAAAGAAAATAACTTTCGACTGAAGGAATCGAGGAAAGGTTAGGCAATGAGACGGATTAATGGAAAAGAAGTTAAGGGAGAGAGAGAGAGAGAGAAAGAGAATTTTTGCATAATGAAAAGAGGAAAGAGGAGAGAGAAGAGGAGGGAATGGATGATGGGAAGTAAGGGTGAATATTGTGTGTGTTGGTGTGCTCCGAATGGTTGGGACGGAAAGAGGAGGAAAGGGCTTAAAAGGAAGATGAAGGGCCAAAAGAGCGTGACGCAGGGAAATAAGGGCTTGCTCTTGCTTCGGAATAAGGGAGCATGGGTGGCGCAGGAGGGCGGGTGCGGGCTTAAGAGGTGACAGCGTGTGAGATGGGAAATGCGAGAGAAGAGGGATAGGGGGAGGAAGAGGTCGGATGGAGGTGGAGGAGGAGTGGAAAAATGAAGAAAGAGCAAGGCAAGTGGGGTTCCAGAGCAGAGGGGAGAGGAGAAGAGAAGAAATTAAGGCAAAAGGAAGTTTGGAACGAATCGGGCAAAAACAGGGTACATGGCAAGAAAATGTCCAGAAAGATCAAGGAAATGAAATGCTCCTGAAGAACAGAATAAATGAGCCAACTATGAGGAGCACTTATTAATGAAAGACCAACGGTATGAAAGATATTTTTGACGGCTGCTTTTGAAGACCGTCTACAAAAAGGGTTAAAAGAAAAGCTGATGATGGAAGGTTCAAAGAATTTCGCCAATTCATAAAGATAGTCAAAAATGCGAAAAGAAAAATCCTTTTTGAAGATTGTACAATTTTTTTTGCATTGAATGGTAGTGTGAAAGCCACTTAGGTTCCTCTTCAATAGTTTTTATACTAATTAATGCTATTTTATGCTGCATCCATAGCATAAAATATTCTCACAATATAATGACGTTCTTTTTTAAGACATGAATTTTTTATCTAAACAAACTCGTTACATTTCAAGTACACGGATTACTTTACGACGAGCGTCCGCTTCACAAGGCAGCTTAATGCCCCCCCCCTTTTGAATATTGTTCATTTCTTGTAATTTTAAAATTCTATGCGAGTTTTTGAATAATTTTGTATGCACTCTTTTACCCAATTTCTCTTATTACAGAATTCTCTGGGTGAATTTTTAAGGTATACAAAAGAGGTTTAACTTTTTATCCGTGAGCATCACGACAAAAGCATTGCAAAATCAAAACAGTTTCTTTTACCATCAATAGGGCTGATGGAGCCTAACAATTATTATGCCACCAGTCCATATGCGATACTGTTTTATTTTAGGTATAAGATCATTTTTAATTCAATAGTTTTGCTATCTGTAAAGTAAAATCAGCCCTTAAATATAGACTTTGCTCTTGTTGATCCGTATTTGCTCGGTTTACATTATGCAGGGTGATTATATGTGGCCAACCACTGACAAAGCCTCAGGAATTTTCTAGGAGGTAGCAGCAGTATTTTCATCACACGTAATGACCTGATGTAAAATATTCAAAATAACTTGATAAAAGATAATCACTCGGTATAGGCTTACAGTAAGAACATGTAGAGCAATAATTTGTATAGGCGGTTAGGAAATTATTCAGCAGATCAAATTCTCCTTAAGAAAAAAAAACTTTGAAGACGTATGGTAACATAAATCTTTTTGTGAAATTCGTTGCACTGCACTAAATTTGGAAAATTCCCTGATTTCAAGCATCCAAGTTTCAGATTCCTACCTAATGCTGGGCGTGAAACTGTTATCAGCCACTGACTTATCCAATTATATACCTTATATGGATACTTTAGCCAATTCACTCCATATCAACTTCTTTTGTTGCTGCAATAGCTGTACCAAAAGCAGAAACCTTCAAGTTTGACTGCTTTTGTTGGGATATTTATCCCAATAAGTTTATACCAAGGGGTCATTAAAACTCCTGCTTAACATATCTTTACAATTCAGTACTTACATTGAGCATTGCCGGAAAAGACAACGACCTGAATTTGTTCTTTGCGCAGGAAGGAGTTAAGACTCATTCTCTTGAAGTATTCGTTAAATCTATTTCATCATCATTAGTCAGTGAATACGGAATGGCAATTTTGTATTGTCAATTTTGAGATCATAAAGTATTATACGCATGCATATTTCATGGAAATAGACCTTGGAGTAAGAAAACCTATGTGAAATAAATTTGAGCATGCAATGGTACTCTTCTTTCCTTCAGCTACGTTTTCCAAACGCATAATGTTTACATGCCATAGTATGTTAATAAGATTTTCTTCTACCGAAAAACGTAGTTCAAATGACTGTTCTATTATATTGGTGCAGATATTTCCCGATGACGAAGGTATACTAAGGGAGACCTATGAATATTTTTTTTCATACGGACAAGGTTGCTATTCAGCGTAGCCCCATTTCACAGTGTCCCCTACCAAGCCGAAATTCTAATGAAGCATTATTATGAGTGTAGGCTTTTGCATCCGCTTGCAGATGATATGGTGGTTTTCGAGTTTCACTGTATTACGAGTATTTTTGTTTTAATATTTCCCTCGCGTTACAGCTGGCATCCTCAAGAGTGAAGTGATAATTACTTAAATAAATTCCATCACAGTGTTCATTCAACCACAATTTCACAAAATAGGTCCCTTCCGGTCACAGTTTTGGCTAAAAACTTAATTATTGAGTGATATGTGACCTCAAACGAAGTAATCTGAAATGAAAAAGAAATATTTTGCACTATTCATAAGTGTTAGAATTTTTTTTTTTAATTGCCAAAAATTTAGGCCCAATATCGCTTGTCTGCATGAATTTCCGCAGCTAATTGTTGCAGAACAGAGATAAACGCCTTGTTTTAAAGCTTAGTTTTTTCAAAGATAGTTTAAAGATCCTATTGAAAATTGATTTTCTTTGATTTCCTTTTTTGTTAAATATTCAAGTGATATAAAATAAAATATCTTTTCTCAAATACTCAATGTCAGAATCGGCCATAACTTTTTTCACAATCGTTACATACGTAACCATTTTTCTGAAAAGATATCCCATGACAATGCATGAATATTGTTATATTTTTTTCCTAAACATTTGTATTTACCCCAAGCCTACCTCCTCAGGCTCAATTCTGGAGTTTTTGTGTAGCACACATGTAGTACGGGCGTATGCTCTCATAGATAGGCCCCTTAATTAAGTGTTACGGACCATAAATACGTGGAAGGTTTAGAAGTCTGGATATGTTTCCTTATTTTGTGCATCGGTTGCGTAGAATGATGGGGAAAATCTTTTTAACGTCCCTATGCTTTCATTGTCTTCGCGACTCTCGTTTGTATAAGATGGCCATATCTTAGCACTAATCACTTCACTCTGGAAGGTGCTCACTATAAAGAGAGAGAAAAGTTAAACCAAAAATGGTCCAACTAGAAAGCAACATTCTTATTTAATGAAGCTGTTCTAGTTATAGGTTTTATATCAATTGCTTATTTGTTTGTCTTCTATACGTTGCAATACCATCCATCAGATTACAATGAAACTTTGGTGAGTTGTTGTGCGTTCGTCCGCAAATGTTTTTGAATTATTAAATCCATTGTACAATAGGTGGAGCGCGAGTCGTTTCAACAAATGAGTATTGGTATGCGAGCATCTCAACCAAGCAAGAAATGACAAGCTAGCAACGAAGCAGATCGTTTACGAGTTGCTCAATCACGTGCATCAGAGAGACAATATCAGTGAGACAATATTGCGTGCATCAGAACCATACCAGTGTAACACAATTTTTGTTGAAATATACGTAATTTACCTGTACGTAGAATAATATTTGGTGCAGTGGTCTCTTTATTTGTCTTTTTTTAATTCTTGCATTTAATTTTCGTATATGCTTCGGTTTTTCCAAAAATTGGATTTTAAATCTCTAAAATCTTATATTTTGGCACTTCTTCAACTATAGAATATTTTATTTACTTGAAAATCTCAGCTTAGGCATGGAATGGAAACTGGTGCCATCAGATTTACGTTAAGAATTCCTTAGTAGGTACGAGGAATTCATTGGACTAGGTCTAAATTCCGTTCGAGGACCGATTTTGGACCCAAAAAAAGGCATTGCAATGTATGCCGGGCACAGAGAGTAGGCTATAAAAGCAGATTCTTAGAAGAGTACATAAAGATAGATTTCGTTTTAATAACGTTGCAAATATCAGCAAATAGTACCTTGTGGCAGTAAGTCTATTTGAATGCTGTCTTAGTCACGTCTAGGTAGCACACGTAAGAGAGCATACAACCGGTTCCTGCAGTTTTTTTTGGTGCGAGCTGGCAGCGGGCGCACGACTAACTAAGCGAATAACTCGAGAGAAAAAAAATAAGAAGTCGTAAAAAGAGAAGCGACAGAGTGCGGAGAAATGAAAGCGGGTGGAAATAGAGAAAGTAATGAGGAAAGAGGGAGACAGAAGGGGAGTTAACGGATGGAGGGATGCGGTAAATAGGTGAGAGGAAAGGTTGATGAGATGTGTCAAGAGGTGGCAGGAGAGAGAGAGAGAGAGAGAGGGAGAGAGGTTGAAGGAAGAGGGATAAGCAGAGAGAGGGAGAGAGGTTGGGAAGGGGTTGTGTGTGGAGGATGAGGCGTGCGGCCATTGGCGTGCCCTCATTAAAAATGGAACTTTAGGAAAAAAATGTGTGTGTGTATACGTGAGTGGGAACGGGTGGTTAGCCTGGGTGAGGGAGAATGGTGAGGGTGGGAAGGGGAATGCTCAAATTAATGGCAGAAAAGGAGGAGGATTTGGATAAAGGGAGTGGGCACACAAGTTGGGTGAAGGGACGGATGAGGGGGGGGGGCAATTGAGCAGGGGAGCTTGTGTAGGCAGGTATGAGAGAGAGAGAAAGAGCGGGGAAGGGTGAATAAGTTATGCAATAATATGGAGGCTGAGGGCGAAAGGGGAGATTTCCTCCCACCTCCTGTAAAGTGGGACCTGGAGGTGGTGGAAGGGTCATTTTGTGTGGGCAAAGGCGAGGGGGGGAGGGTTATATGTGTCTGTCTGTGAGTGTATGAGAGTAAGGGAAGAGAATACGTGAGACTGGAGTTTGCGAGAATATGTATGTGAGTGTGTGCTGTGGGCGAGGGGCTTAGTATAAAAAAATGAGAGGAGAGTAGGAAATGAGAGGGAGGAGGCTGGATAAGGAGCGGCGAGGGCGAAGGGGTGGGCGGTTGGTGGGAGGGGAGAGAGGGGGGGTTGGGCGAGTGTACATTCGTTCATCGGAGTAGGGGTGTGGGGAGTCGGTAGAGAGGATACTCGGATAAGGATGTTGGGTGGCTGCGAAGGAAGGAAGGAAGGTTTAAAGATAGTCAAGGAACGCGGAGCAAGAATATCGCCTCAATACGAGTTCCTGCTCCAAATCCTTGGCTGAGAAAGAGGGCCCACGTTTTTCCTCGATATTTACGCTGTAATTTTTTTCTTCAAAATTTGTCACGGCATTCCGAGAAAAAAACTCTTCGGGTGGAGCAGATATTTTCTGGTTATTATTACCAACGCCGAAGTAAATTCTTCGATAATTAACGCTCCCGGGAATCCTGAAAAACCTTTTTTTTTAAACTAGTATAGGATCGCTTCCAATGAAAATTTGAGGATGAAAAAAATTAACAACGGTGTTACAAAAACTATATGGTCAAATTTATTACTAAGTTATGTATGGTTAGTGATCGTATGGAGGACGAGTACAGAAACATGACGTTTTGCATTCTATTTCAGTAGAAAAGTTCGGCTATAACTCTAAAGAAATCAATATTCATTCGTATACATACCTCATAAATCCTCATTACCAGAATTATTTTACGATCTCCCACGAGGTTTCAATTTTGAAAATGTATAGGTAGTTGATGCAAAAATTGATATTACTAGTTGCTGGAACGATAAATTACCACTGAAAGCTGAAAAAATTATTAATGTGTAATAAGAAACCGATCAAAAGCTGTTAAAAAAACGTATCTAAGTCAATGGAAAAACTATGAATAACTTCCAGCAAATTTTAGCGTCCTTGGTTACAGGAGTTATTTATGACTTCTTCATAAAACCGATTCTGTACTTAACCACAACGAGTGACCATGTCTGTCGCCAATTATTATAGGATTATAAATTGTTTTCCACACCCATTACTTCATAATGGGCTTCCACTCCCATGATTCAGAGCGGTCCAGGATACCCAGTTTATTGATGAATCTATTCACTTTGTATCTACCAAGGCATTCTTTTTTCTAATGTCACCCTTGGAGTACTTAGGTATTTATAATTTTGATGCCACTCAAAGCGTTAGTTTGGGTTATAAATTTTGAAATGTTAAATACCGCAGGAGTTTCATCGGACCTAATACTTCATGTTGAAGTTACATCAGGCTATTGGACTACTTTTTCAAAGACATTTGACACAGAGGATTTCTATAAATCTTCGTGATAGTAATTATGTCCATCATCATCCATACGATCTACGATAGCAGTATAATTTGTAAACACAATTGAGCTCAAAAAAGAGCTTGTCATGCCTTACAGAGAAAAATAATGAAAATGGCTAAAAATTTCACCACTTAACAGCTCATATGTTAACACCTTGGATGGTAGATTTGAAGAAAGTTGATTAGATTTGATAGTTTGGTGGAGTAGCTGCCGATGAGTCCCTAACGGACTTAGACCAGATTCCTATTCCGAGTCCTTGGTATGGCTGGGCATTTGCGGAGAATAGGAAGTGGTTTCGTCCACTTCCTTGCACCATCTGCATGAAGGAGAATCAGTAATCTTAAGGAAATGGAGATGTCTCATCACTTGATAGTGTCTCACGAGGAGTCCCATTACCATTCGTATTTGATTCCAATTTGATAGGTGGAGCTTCTATGCGAGACTAGGCCTTGGTTGCCTTGTATGAAACTTGGCCTGCCGTAGCCTTGATGCTGTTCATCAGACCTCGGAGAAATGAGTTAGACCCCATGATCTAATCTCCATCCTTCATACTGATGGAGCAACAGGTATGATTGGCTCAGGGCCAATCGGTTTGCTGTTGGATCCTACTTTTGCTAGTACATCAGTCTTTTTGTTTCTGGTTATGCCCACAAATTCTGGTACCCAGAAGAGTTCTACTTTGCCGCATTTGTCCATCGCTTGGAGTACTTCTTGACACTCCTGCAGCAGCTGTAACTTGCACCATCGTGAGGTGAGAGGTTTTAAAGCCGCTGACTAACAGTGCATATCTGAATTGGTCTGACTTGCAGTCCAGTTTCTTTTACTTCATAAGCACAGATCAAAAAAATATCTGATTACAGTCAGATCTTGGCCTTGGTTGACACAAAATGTTCGTAGCCATAGCCAAATAAATCATAAATAAATACAATTAAACATCTTTCCACTCATTTACTCTCATTGGGGGCCGAGTTTCGTCAATGCATACAACTTTACTCAGTATTAACAGCCATTGGGTACAAGAACACAGCTGACCATGTCCTGATCCGGGCTTTTCATATTAATACAAGGTCCAAATTTTCTGCGAATGTGCTCTTAGGAACAAATAAAAGAGACAACGATTTTACTTCGATACCCCAAAGAAACCTTATATATGGCACAAAATGTATCGGATTGGGAGTGGTAAACGTTAGGTGGGAGAGAGAGAGACAAAAAAAACATACGATAAAAAATAAAAGGAAGGAAGACTGGATGGGAAGAAGGGGAGGGAAAAAAGAGCTCTGAGAAGAGAAGGAGGAGAGGAAGAGGAGATAAAGTGAAAGAGTTTAGGGAAAAATGGGGAACTGCTGGGAGGGGAAAACAAAGTCGAGGCTTTTCGTTGGGGGGGGGAGAAGTTAGTGGTGGAGGCGGCCAAGCAAGGTGAGTAAATAAGGCGGCAATGGGGTTGGTTTCTCGCGCAAAGGGGGGGAACGATGAGGGAGGAGCAGGTTGGTCCGCAGGAGGAGCATCTTCATGGACGTGGGATGGGGAGAGGGGAGGCGGTTGGCAAGGCCACTACCGTTGGCACCCGACGGCGGTGGGGGGAGTGTAAGGTGGGCGGGTTTGGCAGAGGGGAAGGGGCAAAATTTCTCATTAAGAGCTCGGATGCTTCCCAGTCATTCATAGAAGGGGTGGCACATGGAGAGGGGGTGTTGAGGAAAGGCAAGTGGTGTGAGTATAAACATTGAGGGGGAAGATGGAAGGGGGAAAGAGAGACCGCAGGCAAAGCGAGGAGATCTTGGGGGCAAAGGGGATACTCCGTCGAACACGGCGCTCGGGGCATTAAACAAGGTGGCGGCGCGGATATATACACATGTAGCATATATATTTAGGGGAAGGAGGGAGTAATTCGAGGTGTGAGGGTGGGTGGTGTCGGTGGAGAAAGCTCCCCCTCGGTGCGAGATTGACGAAAGGTCGAGGAACCTTGGCGGGCGGTGAGCCATAAAAAAAAAACTCGGCGGGTGCAGAGAGAAAAGAAAGGGGTGGTTTGAGGAACCAGTTCATTTTCGGGCACGGGCGAAGAAGTCGATGTTGATGCGAGAAAGGAAGGTGGAAGGCATGGGCTGGAAGTCAAGGATGCTCTCGGGAAGGGGAGGGGCATTTTGTGAAAGTGAGATAAGGTTGAACGATGCATTGATTCTAATACCCGATTAATTAGTAATGGTGAAAATGGGCTGCCACAGTTCAGAAAGAGAACAGTGGAGCTAACAGTCACTTGGCCGAGGTCACCAAAAGTTAGGCAATGAGTCTCACTGGCTCAGGTTAATAGCTAGAGCATTTAACTTTGGAGCTAAACACTGTTTACATAATAATTTTAAGCTATCCAACTAAATATTACTGACGATACACCACATTTCATAGCCCGAAGGAAAGAAAAGATACAGATTTCGCTCAACTAAACGTATTACAGCTTTGGTTGTGGAGCTTACATTTTTTTTTTTGTGTTCTACAAAACTCATGAGCTGAACATACCGTTAACCAACACACGTCTTTCATTTCCCAGGGCCGTATTCTACCATGAAGTCAGATACCACCAATCCTGAAAGACGGTATTTTAACATGGAATTTCAGTCCTTATTATCGACATCCCTACAGTTGAATGTGTATTAGAACTCATAGCATATATTTGGACTGAGAACCCGGATTGACTTGGTGGATATGAAAAATGTCGAAATTGCCAAAAGAACTGGCCGGGAATCAAACCATGGACCTTCGGATTCTTGGGCCAATGCGCACCCCACCTCTGTGCAAACGTTTCCCGATTCTGGTGGAAACTTTGATGAAAGCAATGATACTATGTTTTGAAGACGTTAAATATGTTCGGATTTTACACTTTTATATGTCATCCGGCTTTTTCTTATCCCAATTTAATCCCCAGGTACGCTAATAGCAAATTAATTATTTCTCCATATTAACGCACTCCCTTATATTTCATGTGAAACAAAATCCAGGGTCAATTGGTCTTAATTATTTCGTTTAACCTATATTTTTTCTCGGTTTTAAATTCTATTAATGATCTAATGATAATAATAATTTAAATAATTCCTAAAGCTGACTTAAAATCAACAAGACATTTTGGTGGATCTCCGTTACATTGCGACCTCTCTTCTTCTGGCATTATGTGACATTAAAAATAAAGCAAATTATTTTTAGCACACACTACAATTTTTATCGTAAATGGTTCAAGTAATTGTTTGATCTTATAGGACTATGCTGTGACTGAGTGGGTGTAGACTGCTTTTCCTTGAGGATTTTCGTATCGCTGTGTTGTTTGATGACGGAGACACAAAGACAGCTCGGAATTATGGGTTTCGTAGGTAGGGGAAGGACGGAGTGCTTGGTTAGGCATTATGCATTGGTCCATGAGAGACTTTGGTTCTGAATACTTGAGATAACTGGCGGAAGGCTTGATATTGATGCCGGGGTCCGGTGCTTTAAAACTCGGGCGGGCAATAAGAAGAGTGGAGCAAACGAGATGTAAAGAGAGGGATTGAACACCCGAGAGCGTTTTGGGAATTTTTTTTAAAGGACACGAAGGGCGATATTTCTTTTCTTTTTTTAATGAAGGCTTTGTATTGGAATCATGCTCAGGAAAGGAATGGGAATGGTGCTCAAACAGAGTTCCACACGGGAGATGAAGATGCACGACCTCGCCAGGAAGCAAGACATCACCCCATAATTTCGGGGAAAAAAATTTCCTCCAGGATGGCTTACGACATTGATGAGGAGGGATCTTCAAAAATAAATAAAATATACCAGTTCTCAAAGATCTCATAAAAAGCTTTTAAAGTAAATTTATACTCAAAAGGAAGAACCTAAATACAAGCCAATAAGATGTAAAATATAATAAATTTATTCAATTATACATTTTTAAGAAATTTATAAAATTCAATGAAACCGTAATAAACAGATTTTAAATTAGGTATAGTATTTATGCTTCTAATATATACCGATATCTATCATTTCATTGTCTATTTTATCAAGTTTACTCGGACCTTACTAATAAATACTTTTATAAACAAAAATAGTGACATTAAATTTCATCTTTACTTAATGACGAAAAATATAAACTCTATAGAGCATTGAACTTTGAGGAAAAGAGAGAGTAAAGTAAGAGAGACGTTATCTGGAATGTGCACTAACTTCTCAGACCGGAATTATGTTTAAGTAGTCAAATCTATATCTTAGTATTAAAATTGCAATGCCAAATAAACGAGAATTGAAAATTGCATAGATAAATTTGCCCAGGATAAATTCGCAGTTAAATATTTGGTTACAGAGAGGATGGTATTCTATTAATATGTGAATTCCAGATTATCCCTATTATTCAGTATTCATGGAATAAATAATAATTCTTTCCACAAAAATTATATCTACACTTGTCAAAGGTAGCACTTTATATATGAAGAACGTGTAGCAGTTTGAATAAGTAAGCAAATCAATATAATCATCTTATGAGTAATAAAGAAACTGTGGGTTATAATTTTTTTCCAACTTTTACCTATACAATGGACAGTAAATAAGTACAGTAAGGCTCATTTGCAATAAAAAATATTTACAACCCCAGAGTAAGCCACGAAATCCTGTAAAAAATGGACATTGTACCAAAGAGTTATGTTTGCCTTTTCTCCCATTATTGGTCTCCTCCTACAAGTCATGTATAATATTATTCATAAAATTATAAAAAGCAGATGGCTATAGAAGAAAAAAGGCAATAAATATAAGAAGGGCTTGAAAAGAGCAGAATGGCATGAGCATCTTTTGTTAAATAAATAAGTCATCATTTTCATGCGCTATGAATTAAACTTCCATCAGTTAAAGTACAAGACATGGGATGGATTACATGTTTACCGATAGCTTTATTTCTTGAAGTTTGTAATTACATTTTCATTGATCACACTGATGTGCACATGAGGTTCTTGGAGCACAGAATCGCTCTCGGACGTGACGTATTCTTTGAAATTTCAATAGCACAAACAAAGATCTATTAAACGACGGGAAGCATTAAAAATTAAAACGCGTTAAAACTCAACTTAATGTTCATATTGATTTCATAGATACATTTATGTACGACGTTCATTTCACATCTCAAGGGGGTAAAGGGTGATTTTTGTTTCGCACAGAACTCATTGTGTTCTTTATTTTAAAATACATTTTTGATCCTTGAAAAGATTCTAGATTAACATTTATTTTATATAAGCATATATTTTTATAGCGTATATATATAGATATTTATGGCTATGGGTCACTTTCACTAAAGACCGTAATGGCTCATCAGACGGATGCCCACAGCGTGTAGAATCATTATTTCCTTTTACTTAGTGTTTCATATGCATTTCTTACTCTGTTGTACGCACTGGTAATGCTCATTAAAATATATTTATTAAAAATAGATAATTAAAGTCCTCCAGCATTGTATTTTTCAGAAATATAGAAGATTAGTGCAGAGAGCCTAGATAAAGAGATGCCAAAATGGAGATAAACAATTGAGTAAAGAGGAACGAAGCTTAGAATAGCTTAGAATGCGATTTTTTATGCTGTGAACTAACTTTTAGTGCAGGCTTCCATGTACACATTTTTATATTCAATATACAATTATAATTTTTATAAAGTAACAACGCATTTTAGAACTCAATTTGGCTTGTCTAGCATCTTGTGGCACTAAGTAAAAAAAAGAAAGTGGAAACTATTTTTTTATCCCTTAAAATCGGGGAGGGAGAATAGTTTCAGTAATCCTGGGAGGGCACCAATTGGTAAGGAATAGAGAATTGTAATCTTGAACTGAGAATGCAGTGTTTTACACTTGGGAATATCATTTATACTACTACGCTAAAGGGATAATATTTTAATAAATGAAGTCATAATAGCGTTTTCATAGAATTTTAACCACCCGCATAACCTGAAGAAGGAAGTATAAAAAGAGAACAAGTGAATTCGGTGAGAGGAATGCGAAAGGCGATGGAATTGAGAAAAGTTAGGCGTGAGATGATTTCAAAAGGACAGCGCGCCAGGTGGGACGAAGTCTGGAGGGAAGGGGAGGAAGGGTATCTGAGAGACCCGAAGGGAGATAAAGAGACAGAGTGCACACGATCTGCGAGGCGATTAAAAAGTCAAGGGAGGCCGGGGAGATACAGCAACTGGGGGCAAAGGGGGGATCAGAGGGAGGCGTTGGGGGGGGGGCACTCGGTCCCGGCCGGAAAAGTGGGAGTTAACAGGAGTCGTGTAGTGGAGAGGGTTGAGGCGGGATGGGGGAGGAGGGAGGGAAAAATGGGGTGAACAGGGTTACAAGGACTCACTTACTCGAGATTTTTATCACCCTGGCCATTTTCAAGGGCCACCCTTTTTCACCCTTTCTAAGCTTCTGACGCACCCCCGGCCGGCATTTTGCCCCTTCACATGTATACATATTCGCCTTACACACCTCTCTCTCTTCTGTCTTTCTCTCTTTGCCCCGCTTTACTCCATTCCATTTTCTTCTCTTCGCATCTGCTTCAGCTTGTTGAAACTAGCCTAGATGAAATGTTTTTTTCATCTATAGAAACTCTCGAATTTGTCGCAGTGCCATCGCTTTTCAGAACAAAAACAACGTTTTCAGCTTCGCCGTAAAAGGCCTAGATAACTTAGTTGAGCATTGACTTCCTATCTAAGAAAAAAGATTGCTAACAAAAAACTATAAAACAATTAATTTTTGGGATAAACAACGAGAGCAGACAACAGGGAACGTGGAGTTCTTTAGAGTGAACTGAAATGAAAACAGGTTACAAAAATGTAGTGTCTTATAGACCTTAGTTTAATAATCCAGCGTACTCATGAATTGAGACAAAAATCACCCCTTTACTCCTAACTACAGTGAAAAATTACTGACCCTATTTTCCAAAATTACCAACGGATGAAAGAGAAAAAGATGCAAAACTAATGATTTTTCCAAAAATCTTATTCAAATCTTTTCTTCGAGTGACTTCCTATGTAAGAAAAACGATTGCTAACAAAAAACTATAAAACAATTATTTTTTGGGATAAACAACAAGAGAAGTCAACAAGGAACATGTGGGGTAAGATATAGAAAATGAATGTCTAAAAGTAAAAAACAATCAGCAATAAGTGGATCATCAATGTATAAAGCATCATGGAAAAGTTAGGTTTTCAATAAAAACTAGTTTTTCATTCATGATTTACTTATAAAACGGTATAAAGCCTTAAAAATGCTTTACTTGAAATTTTTAAAAATATTTTACGAAGAATTTTGCACTAGAAAGTGAGACGTACCCGTATTGAAACTGTTTTTTGCTCAGTGTAGTATAAATGAACTACAAAAGCACAACAGATGAGAATTTTCCACCACAAATGCCCTTGCCTGAGAGCAAACTTACTAATCATTACTGGCGATTGTTTTACGATGTAGCGTAAAAAAATTAGTTATTAAGTCCTCTGATAAAGAAAGAGAAAATAAAAATACCACTAGGATTTACTTATAATCATACCACAAGTAAATATTTATCCATCGGCACTTTTTCAAGAGCATTCATTTCTTCTATCTATCATAGTACAGAAAGTTGTAGATTACTCTGATACCAGAGCCAAATAGAATTACCACTTCAAGCCATTGTTACGCACCATAGGAAACGAATCGTTCAAAAACGACGAAGAAAAAAATATAAATTATGAATTCAGTACAAAAGGACTACATTCAGTTGTAAGGTCATGCATATAAAGGCACTGCCTTGCGCTGTGCGAAGTATCTTCTTGCTCTAGTTTGAGGGACAGAAATGCAAAAGCCGGCACCAGTCTTGAACCCGTCAGTCTTGAGTGATCGTATTAATCAATGGTATTTCACCCTATCACATGCAAAGAATAAGGACTGTGCCTAGGAATAGGTGGGGTCTAATATAATAATATTAATAAAAGCCAACGAAAATTGGACGTCTACTGCCTTAATATGATAATCCATAAAGATGAAGACATTCGATAGGTACACTATTTGCGCTATTTTTCAACACGACTAGAGCAGTATAAAATCGCGAGACACTAATACTCGTTAAAGTTATACTTCGTATTCTGAATTTGGTAAAAGTAAAGCTCGTAGATAATGACCAACCACTATTCTGATTTATCTTTTGAAATTTTCTCGGGTCAAGTTTATGTTAAGATTATAAAATTTTATATTAAACAATTTTCACTTATCGTTTATTCTAAAATAGACATCTCTGATCTTAGTATCATAAACGGCGTTTAATTTCTTTTAACTTACGCAAAATCTATCTGCTATGGCTTCCTATTAAAAATACTAGATATTAAGTTGTTCTTTCAAGTCCCTACATATGAGTTCTGGCACTAATAATTGCCATCTCTTATTAAGAGCTAAATATACCACGAAAACATTTTGACTCGAATGCTCAAACAAATATTAACAAAAGATTGTGCTGGACTAGCAACTTCCATACTATGGAAACAGGTGTTACGTTAAAGTGGTATGTTTTAATCAATCAATCAACCACAAAATAAACCAATTTTAGACAATAGCACTTTGAGATTTACTCTTCAGAGGCTGATTGTGATTTATTCATAGACCCTCAAACACGTACGATTAGGTGAATGGGAATCAGAGGATACTAATTTCATCGGCAATAGGGATTTCTTGCCAAGCTCCTCGTACCGTAGTTCACTTAGTTACACATATTTTTACTCAGTGAGTAAAACCACTTTAACGGCATCAAAGATAAATTTTTGAAATAGATGAGGAATAGCTAGTAGAAAATGGGCAGAAAAAATCATTTAATAATAGTTATCATAACCCTTAACTGGTCGCGCCCCCTTTTGTCACTTGAGTGGTCGCGTGGCGCACTTTGTGCGCCATCGGATACAAAGGGAAAAACTAAATTTTATTTCAATAAATAAATAACTATTATTTATGTTTTTCATTTAAAGACCTTCATTTATTAGTGTATAGTTCAATTTTGAACAGTAAAATGAATAAATTGTATTATTATTCATATTATTTTGAATGACATTAGAATAATTCTGTATAGCAAGCAAACCTATTCACTAATGTCACCATTGCTCTCATTACAGTCCATGCAAGTATAAGTAATAGTTGCCATGTGATTTTTGCAACTAAATTTTGTACATGTGCAACATTTAAATGTAGTGTTATTGTTCTTACTCCGACCACACTTTGCACAACGCCCTCTCTCTTTCCTTCCTTCATGGCAGACGCGTTTCCTTGTCCCTGCTTCGCCTATTCCCTCCACATCTTCCATTGGGGAATCTTGAACATATCTTGAAATTATAGTTTTATGCTGAGCGGAAGACTCTATTTCATTCATTCTTTCAAATGATCGTTTACCAAGTTCAATGCAAGGTTCTTCAAAAATACTCTTCGGTACTTGTATGGGGAGTCTCTATGCTCCACACTACAGCACAAGGACATTTATGCCAGCCATGTTCAGCAACCAAAAAAACAGCGTCATTGGCCACCGTCTGCTTCTAGAAACGCAGAGGTTTCCACACATTTAATTGACTTTATCAACACCTCCTTTTTTTCGGATGTAGTCAATAATGATATCAGGTTTCTTTGTTTCAGAGTGAATGTTACTGTAACAATACATCGTTGATAATAGGATGACAGATTTACTCATTTTTGGCACGTAAGACACTAACGTAGCACTTTTCTGAAAGTTAAAAATCGATGATTCGATTTCTCTCTTCATGCTTGGGAGAAGCTCAGCTGGTAATTCCCTTTTGTTCTTCCTGACAGTACCAACAAAAGTGATTTTTTCTTTCAATAAAGATAATGCCAGCGGATAGCTGGTATACCAATTATCACATGTAAGGTTTCTATTAGAACCTTTTAAGCATTCAACCAGTCTGTAAACAATAGATGAAGGGTTGTTGTCTACGCTATACGGTCCTGAGGGCCGCTTACCGCAATAAGCGTCCAATTTACATGTATAAAATGTTTTTGCATCAGCAAGTACGAATATCTTCAACCCATACCTGGTCGGTTTACTTGGTATGTACTGTAAAAAACTGCAACGACCTTTGAAAGGCTCCAATTTGCCGTCAATCGTCAAAATTCACCCGGTGAATATGAATCTTTACAATTGTTTATAAATCTTTCGAGCACAGATCTCATTGGTACTAACTTGTCCAATTATTATTATGTCTCCATTCGTGTCTTATCCTTTTGTCGTCAATTCTCATAGAGGACAATACAAACAAAAATCTCTTAAGAGACAACAGCGCGACATATTTCTATACCTGAACCATCATCTGTCCACAGTTCATGAAAGTTTGTATGATTGGATTTTTTTACCCCAGTTTGATGTAAAAGACCATTGACTGCTTGAATTTCACTTTTGTTTGTATCTTTGATATCTCTTTCTCTAGAATGCGCGTGATGGGAGAGTTTCTCTTGAATCTCCTCATTAGTATAATATACTATCATTTCAATGATGTCAGAGTCAATAATTTTATAAGAAGCTGTAAACTCATCTTTCACATCTGGGCCCCTCTTTTTAGCATTGGGAAATACTTTTACTATGTTGCATGCAGTATGTCCACTAAACTTACTTTTACTAGGTTGTTTATTCCATATAGTCGTTTTATTCCTACATACGTAAAATTCGCCATCACTGCCGTCAGGATGATCCTCTTCTTCCGATAAAGCTTGTAGTTCAGATTCTGAACCATGTTCTTCTTCAAACGTTATTCGAATTCTGAATCCGAATCACTACTGTTGATGTCCGTCATTGGTAAGTCTTCGAGTAGCTGTGTTATCTCATGTTCTGCCAAAGTTCTTTTTGACTTAATAAAACTTAAAAACGCATTATGAAAAGATTTTTTGCTTGACATGCATTCAAATTTATTCGTTTCAAATCGGTCTTCATTATTTACGATATTTTCTAAAACAAATATGAGCAGAAAAAGTCAACTGTAATATTTCATTGCATGTATATAATAAAACATTAACATTACATGTATATAATAAAAAAGAAGTCTCACAGATAAAAGATACTATGTGGAAGCGTGGATAACAAGTGAATTTACATGACTTCTCGTAGTGTCCGCACGCACTTCTAGTTCTCCGTAAATTAGTAGGTGTAGCGTGAGACATAGGTCAATTTCCATCGTTGTCACTGAGGAGCGCACTTAGCTGACGAATGAGAGCTAAAACAGCAAAATTAACGAGACATAATATAATGGCATTATTATAAGACCTACTTCCATTCACTACCTAAAAAAAGAAAAATATCATATTTACATTGGCTACCAGAAGCAAGGAAGTTATTCGCGGTGAACCAAAATACGTCCAACGACTATTGCCACGGTCAAGGACTGATACAGAAATGACGGATATTCAGATGTCTCAGCTAGAAAAGAGTTTGAAATGTTGCAGGAATTCATGAAATATACGCGCTCTAACTTTCTCAGCGCTGTGAAATCTGACTACCTTAAGTGGTCACGTGGCGCATTGTGTACGCCTGCGGGTCCCTTGGTTTACAATGTTTTGTCTAAGGATAAAATGAAACAAAATGTAGCCATGAAAACGTTGCAAATATATTGTATAAAAATGTCCAACAGGGTATATGGCACACTCAGTTCCGGTCATGGCGATTTAGTCGGAGTTCTGATACTTTTCAATGAAATGGCGCACGGCGTGCGTCAGCGCGCCTACTTAAGGGATAATATTTATTTAGCATTAAGATGCACGTGGATATATGAACACCGCAGCCTAGCCTAACACAAAAAAATACGATTTTGTAATGTATCAAACAATACATGTTTCTGCAAAAGAGGTAGATAAAGATAAAAGAGAGAAAGGACTGGGGAGCATTAAGAACTTCTCGCAAAAGAAAAATTTTGAAGATTAGAAAGGAGGGAGTACCAACGTGTTGACCCGGCAGCAGGCGGGATTGCGATGAAGATTGAGACGATGCAGTTGACAGCTTAAGCGGAAGGACTAATGTCAACCCGGAGCGGCGGTGGCGAGAGAGGAAGAGAGTGAGGGACGTACACGAGTGGCGTTGGCACGCACATAAGGGGAGGAGGAAGCGGCAGCGGTGAAAAGAGAACCCGAAGAGCAAAGGAAAGTAGAGTGAAGGTCTTCTCATTTGTCCATGCATTATGCCATTGTTTCACTTTCCCGGCGACAAAGACCCGGCCATGGAAGAGGCGCGCGACCCTTTTGTGACGAAATTCTGTCCGAGTGAAGCATTTTCCACGCCGCCTGAGAGAGTCCCCTTTCCCTCCCATCTCCTACCTCTCACTTCCCTCCTCCCATTCCTTCCATTTCATGCCTGCTTCTCATCCTCCCTTCCCTCTCGCACACACACACACACACACACACACACGACTTTCCCAACTCCCATGTCCTTTTTTAAATGCAATTTTCACACATTCTTTGAGCCGCAGCAGGGTTTTCAATGAAATTACCACTAGTAGCACCGGTACTATTCTTTCTCCTTGTATGTCCTAATATGCTTAGCGGTAATTAAAAAACATGAAATACAAACAATTTTGTATTCCCTTTAAGCTAAAATAATTTTCGTCGGAAGAGAACGAAGTTGGCCATGTCAAAAATGCTTGAAATATATGAGGCAAAATGAATTGTCTGTATCAATACACGTGCCGTCAAGATGAGGGTATAACCTTCAAAATATACGGTTGGTATTTTTAGGAAATTTACGAGAGCAATTTTGAACCAATGCCGCAAAATACATGCTGTGAGTTATTTTGCCAAAAAGAGTTCAATCTCACCTTTTTATCCAGCATTCAATCCTTAGATTGGTTGATTATGGCCTCCCATCCTTCCTTATTTAATTCTAGTTCCCTTACTACCTAGCAGTTATTTTAAAGTCCCACCCATCCTTACTTCTATATTACATCGAAAGTCTTGCTCCTGGGCCTTCCTCTTGGTACTTCATTCTCTGTTTTTTCTTCATTTATATTTTTAACACACCCACGGTGCTTCAGGGTGTGTACAATCCATCTGGTTCTTCTTTTAATTTGAAATTTCTTCATAGACATCCCATATCCCTCTCTGCATACTACTTCATTTCTTATTTATCCGTTGATTATATCTTCAGCATCCCCTTCCTCACCTAAGCTCAAATTTTCCAAATATCTTCTTATCCACAAGATTCATCTAACTGTTCCACGAAGTGCCGGGCTCAACATAAATTTTTTATTTAAAGCATTGTTTCCTCGTCAGTTTTCCCATCTTCATCAGGCATTGTAATGACCTTTTCATCACAAACGCCTTCTTAGCCTGTGCTGCAATTGAGGTCGTATACTTTATCTCCCAGTGATGGTGCTACTAAGAGAAATAAAATAATTTCTCTTCCATTAATTTCTATCCACTCATTGTGACTGTTGTATTCTGTTTATATCTTTTCATACCCTATGCAAATAAGATTAAAAAGAGATTACTTTTTATTTCATTCATGAGCAATAGGTTATATTTGAAATTATCGGTTAAGTCACCATTGAATCCCATGATCACATATGTGCTTTAAAGTATTTTATCAAGCGATTATCTTAAACATGCGTGATAGATCACACGGTTTAGTGGTTTAGTGCCTTCAGTGATTTACTGTCATCGCGGCTCTTTTTGAGAGGAATATAGTAAATTATTACAAAACATTGTATTCCTTTCTATAGTCAAATTTCACTCGCAGCCTAATTAGGCTAAGAAGTTCTACCCCCATCGAGGATTTTTAACGCTGCTATACTTTCTACATATTTCAGTGAATTGTGGACTTCATTCATCATTTTCTTAGAGCTTTAAACTACGCCGGATCACCTATATCACTAAGCCGTCTATACACACATCTACAAATTTGCAAACATTTCCAATGCCACTCTCCCACCTTCTTTCCATCATAATCTTGACATTTGTACCCACTTTTCATTGCTTTCCTTCTGTCCTTCCTCGCTTTATTCTCAGCCAAACTTCCCAGTTGCTCACACAGCGGAGTGAGAGGTGGATGGAGACGAGCAGAGACAGATGGTGACAGGTGAAGAGAGAGGGCGTGAGTGAGCAAATGAGGAGGGTGTTAGAGCGTTGCGTGGGCGGCGTCCACGAGGCACTGAAGGCGTCGACGGCAGAAAACTGAGGGGAATGAAACGAGAGAATGTAAGAGACGAGAGAGAGAGAGAGTAGATGAGAGAAAGAGGATTGAGAGGATAAGCGAGAAGTGAGAGCCCCGAAATGAAAGAGGAACTGAGAGGGCTAAATGGAAGCACCTGTGCATTGTTCACGAATGGTTTGACGAGCCGTGCATTAGGGCCAATTTCTCAGGTATTACAACATTAATGCGATCGATCCTATCCGGTTCTGGTGCCTCGGATCCATAGGTACAGAATTTTTAAGGTTGGTTAAGATTTCGCCGTACTGTTTGATAATGAAACCGTCATAGAGACAGTGTTGATGTGACATACCTATTTCTTCCACGAGGCAGATTTCGTACATTTCAAACTGGGATTATCAAACTCGCTCACTGAATTTAAAATGTACGCCAAACCCGTAGCGGTGGCGATACATGGAATACTTTTCGGTTTGTATCACGCCTTATCGTCAAGAGTGGATGCTCTGGTTCCTAATATAATTTAAAAGGACGACGCTGAACATAGATGACACCGTTGAATGTCCAGAATTGCCGAATACGTCAAACGTCTGAGCATCGTCGGCAGAGTGTTGCACTGAAATATTCAAATGAGTTAAAATGCCAACCACGTTTACTTTACCTAATCATATCAATACTTTCCTTTAATATGGAATGTCTAAGTAAATCCTTCCTAAGCCTCATTTATCTTCTCCCAGATTTATCCAAAACTTCAGCTTAATCTCTTCGGCCATTTCTGTGCAATCTTAAGTATAGATCGGTAGTAAAAATTTTCTATCTTCATTTATCAAAAATAACGGGTATCTATCTAACATCAACATCAAATTTCAAAAAGTAAATACGGGACTCTGTGCAATTTCTTCCAACTCTGGACATGTGGAGTTAACATCAGTTAGTCTCGTTAAAAAAAATTGGGAAAAACAGTTTTAATTCTTAAAATGTCACCATTTCAAATAATCACTTCACATACTATTACCTATATGTAAGTAAATTTATTTGACGATTCACGTGGCTATTTAAATAAAAATAATATATATACCAAAAGGTAAAGTGAGGATACATGTAAAACCAACCACAGTGACTCGAGTGTCAAGAATTTCCCAAGGCTGCATTTAAATTCAAACTAATAAGCCCAACGATGAGGTATCTCACAATGGAATGGATGGGTATGTGCTACGTTATTACAGATTTTGTTCCAGAATCAGAGTGAATGAACATGCGCCAAAATTAACCACCATTTCCAATAGGCGATATCTTAATGATCTCTTTAACGGTACAAAATTCCAAGAAATTAGCCCCATGAACCACAATTTCCAAAAGAAAATGTGTTGATGATGTCGTTAACGGTATACAATTCTGAGAAATCATCCTAAACATTCAAGCCTCGGGCATAAGAACAGGATGCAAGTAAAATTTGGTTTCTGTTTTTGAATCAAAGATTTCTCCTTCTTTGATAACGGTCCGGTGATTCGTAAAGCTTCGTTATAAAAGCATTAGGCAATGAATATATACGAGAGGTATGAGATCCTTTGTTCCCTGATTCATGAAAGGAAATTTTGAAAGAGGCTCTACTTCCAATGGAAATAAGTTCTAGTCTAACGCGATGAATGAAAGGATTTGCATGAAAGTACAATTATCTTTTCAAGAAACAAAAAGCTCTTGAACATGCGTAGTATTCATGATGGTCTAATGTTAACTCATACCAATGAGAATTAAAGCGTAATCTCACTTTTTTCTCATATTTTTGAGAAGGAAATAAGAACAGGAATTCCGAATGTTTAAAAAGTACGTAAATTTTGCCTAATGCAGCAAGTGAAAATTAAAGTGAACAAATATCATCTCCAAAAGAATATCAGTCCTTTTCTATCCTAAATAATAAGAAAATTTATTTATCCCCAACAGGTGCTCCCAATTACATGGACTATATTGAAAGGTGAATCTAATATAAAAATAGATATAATACACACTACACCATATTACAAAAATACAAAAGTACAAAAGTAAACATATGCATAAAATTCCATAAATTAGTCCTGTCTAAAATATCCAGTCACTATCTTTTTTTAAGAGTTAAAGAAGTAAGAAAGAAATCAATAACATTCTGCAACTCGTTTGCTGCCGAGGACTACAGGAGTGTTGAAATACATTTTTTTACGCTAACGGCTGCACAAATGAGGTCAGCTTTACGTACCGAGGACCCTGAGGCCCAAAAGCCCAACAAACTCTTCACAGTTAATCATTCCATTTTAAATCTTATGCAATGGTAACATCAATAACTTTCCTTCTAAGCCATAAGGGTTGAATTCTATGCCTTTCACAGAGAGAAAATAATCATCCCTGCTGTAAACAATTTTTTCTCTGTGACATAGCCATTTAGTAAGATGTCGTTGCACTCATTTAAGCATATCGATTTTGGTTTTATATAAAGGATTCCAAACAACACTTGTATATTCACTATATTTATCTGTCCCTCATCGTGTCACCTGATATGGCAAAGCAGGAACTGCGAGATATCTATGAGTAACGAAAACTGTTTATGAAAATGTAAGCGGGACAGAAGATCCGTATATAACGAGACAATTAAGCCACTTACTAGGAAATCATGCAGTGACAGAACTTTGTTTTAAGTGACTGCCTCCAGAAAGTCTCTCTCAAATGGAAAGCACAACTATCTCTATTAAAAGGTTAAAGAAAAAGAGATTTAAAAAATAAGAGATTTTGTGTGCCTTGGTTTAAGTACGCTACTCACTTTGATGAACTTCTCAAATAAAGAGGTTCGGAAAATTTGACAACGAAAATGGGCAATGATTTGCAAAATGATGCATAAAAATGACTAAATCAAATATTAATGGCAGCTCCAAAATGTTCTTCCAAGCGGAAGTGATTTCTGAACTAATGAACATTTTAATCATTATTGGATCAATTTGTGAATAACAATAATGAGTAACGGGTGAGAGAATAATGGAAAATATTTGGAATTAAGAGAAATGAAAATATTATATTCAACGTAAAATCATGCTAAAGCTAGTCATGGCATATTACAGAAAACGAAATAACCATTATAGACTTTAAAAAAGCATATGATTGTATCCACTGACCATCAATGTTAAGAATTCTTATAAACTTTGGTCTCTACCCAAAACTGGTCAAAAATGGTCGAGCTCATATTAACTAATAATAAATCTTTAGAATAGAGCTTTCCGAATCATTTCTCATAAAAACAGGTTTGAGACAGGGGGATGGCCTGTCACCTTTAATGTTCAATTGTGCACTAGAATATATTATAAGGGAATGGTACAAAGATACCGCAAAGAACATCAAAATTTGAACATACAAAGACAACATAAATTTAAACAGCCTCGGGCATAGGATGACCTGGCTCTCCTAGTCAACGATATACAGGAAACCAAAAACAAATAACATAAATACAGAATATAGCTCAGAAGATTGGGCTGAGGTTATCTTTTGAGAAAACAGAAATCAAGCTAACTGTCACACCACTCGCAAACAAAATCAAGGTGGAAGATCAAGAGATAAAAATTGTTGAGGGATTTAAATCTCTAGGGCAAATCATAATGCACAGCCTAAATGAGAATCCAAAATGGAAAAATAGAATAAATATATTAGGTAGAGTACAGACTCAAGAACACATATAATAAAAAATGCCTCTTAATAGCTACAAAATTAAGACAACAAAACAGTGACACCACCGGAATTAACATATGCAAGTGAAACCATCTTCAAAACAACTAACATAATGGCAATAGATAAATTACTCAAGATAGGAAAGAGAACAGTCAGAACGGGCATAGGAGGTTGGCTTCAAATCAAACAGTCTACAGAGAAATAGAACCTGTAACAAGCACAATGAGTAAGAAAAGAAACTCATTCTTTGGACATGGAAATTCCAAAACTTTCCATTTTTGTGTGTTCCTAATGTCAAAGCACTTAGCTTTTTTACCCATGTGCAATACCCACCACGTTTTGCCTTCTTCTCTTGAATGTGGCCTTTTTATTTATTTATAGTGTTACATTTTACAAACCACAATATTTTGGATTCCGGAAAAATATTCGTCTTCCGTGCGTTACGTTACTTTTCTAAAACATTTATATTTGGCCATTGCTCAAGATAACCGTTATACATGCAAAACACAGGCAAAAGATTTATTTTTTGCCATATTTAAGAAATGCCATATTAATTAATGAAATATGGCAAGAATTCGTACTGCAGTTATGTAAACATATGGGAAATATTGAAGTAATATGAGAGCAAATATTTATTCATCTTTATCTCCAAAAGGTTTCCGTAGAAATCAAAACCATTTTTCAAATAATGAACCAATTACGGAATCGCAGAATAATTTCAATAACATGGCGGGAAAAGGAACTGAAGAAATAAAATATTGTTTTATAGTTTAGGGTAAAGTGCTAGCCAAACAATTATAGACGCTCACCATTTACATATTTCTTCAAAAATAATAAACACCTCACATGCTACGCACTTCAAATCAGTTTGAATTGTACGTAATGCAAATGTATGTACTAATACAATGTATACAATAAAAATAACAATACTCATAAATTCTTACGGCATTCTTGGAAAAATTGGCGTAGGGAAAGTCCTGGTTGACCCTCACAATCGGGACAGATACGACCACTTTCCTTACACCTTTCACATGACAAACCCGACATCTTTTTTGAAGCTTCTTTCCCATTTCGTGACTTCTGTTCGGGTAGGATAATGGAATAGAGCAGTCGCTGATGAGATAGTTCTCTGATTCACTTGAGCCACTTGAGAGTAGATAATCTATTAGCTCCAGTCAGAAACCACATAGACTTCTCCTTTTGCCGCTATATTTGTTTAAAAGAATGCAGCCGCTGACTAGCATTATTTGAAAAAGGTGAATGGAAACTTTTTTTTTATTATTTTAGTGTTTTATGCTCACAGGTATAATACGAAAGAAGCTGGTCGCAATGATGTACTCCACCCATAAATTTATCATATGCAACCACCGCCTCTAGTTTCTCTCTGCCTAGTCTGGTGGTGGCGACTTTGCTACTTCCAAATTCGTAGTCTCCAAACTTTTCCTTTCGTCAATTGGTGGCCACAAGCCTTTTTGGGATTGTCCTTTCAACTGGATCTCAATATAACTGAGTAATAAGTTTTGTTTACCTTGCCAAAGCTACATGGTTGTAATAATTGTTCAAGAATACATAGTAGCCACGATTTTCAAAAGTTTCCGAAAGTTTTTTAACCACTTTATCGCCATGTCCGCCTAATTCGTTGTATCCACAGCCTGTATAAGTTAAAACTAGGTGGACTAAGCCAGATGGCTTGCAAAGCATATACATCATGATACCATCCTGGTGCTTCTTACTTTGCAGGAATTGCCGAAAAATTAGTCAGCCTCTCCAGAGTAACATCGAATCATCTATACATAGCTCCCATTCCGGGAAGACAGCAGTTTCCATCGCCTCCCTGAATCCGTCTAAAAGGAGTTTTATTTTGTAAAGGCAATCTGTAGGCACCGGATCATTTTCACTGGAATTTATTGCAAAATGTAACACTTATCGAAAACAATCTCTTGCCATCGATCCTTGAAATCGTCAATTCACGGTATCATCGCGTGGGTTTGCATACAACTTATCGTTCTTCCTGAAATAATGTCTTCATGTATTAAAAACAGTTTTTCTGCTGTCACCCTATTATGAAAACATTTTTTTTAATTTTCACTGGACCTTGAAAACATTCAGACCTTAATAAATAAAATACTTTGACTTATAAATCATTTTAATACACACTAGTACTCAACGAACTTGCTACATTTGCTCCCTTGGAAGCGGCCGGATTCACTCTTTTCTTCATTATAATAAATATAAAAATGTTACCTTGTAGAAGCAACTCAAATATTATTTAAAGTGTTATTATTGAAATAATTTAGAGTAATTAAAGGTAGGATTCTCCAAAAGGCGAAGAAGAAAAGAATACCGAAATTAAAATACATAAGTTCGGACTACGCTTCATTGAAATGAAAAGTAAAATCTTGATAAAAAGAAGATCTGTGTTCTCCAGAAAGAGTGGAAGCAGAAACATGCGTCTGCAAAAACTATTGCTTCGGCTAATAAGAATAATAGAATAAGAACTGTAAATAGACTTCTATTCCAAAAGAAAAACAGACTAAACCACTTTTCAATAAAAAATTTCCCACCAAAACTTGTAAAAAACACTCAAAATTGAAAACTCCGCAAAAAAAGAAAAATTGGCGTATCTAGAAACGGAGCACACTAGAAAGAACCTAGAAACCAACTGAAGAGGGAACAAATGGCGGCCAACCACATTGAATGGGGTAAGAAAAGAAACTCATTCTTTGGACATTTAATCAGAACACCGGAAAATAGAATAAGCAAAAAAATATAGAAAAACTATGGAACAGTAAGACCAGCATAATATGGATTGCAGAAATTAAGGAAGATATAAGTGAATTACACATTAAAGAGGATGGTTTGAAAGAACAGACAGACACAATCATAAAACTCAAGGACATAGAGACCAGACTACAAACCAAGAATAACACTCAGAAAATTGGAAGTCTGATCCCAGTTGAAGAAAGAAGAATACGATCCAAGTGAATAAAGAAAATCTGGGCAAACAGAAAACGGAAGAATTTCAAAATATGACTGAAGTGGTACAATGCAGGCCATAAAATAAAATAATAATAAAAAATTCACATATTCATGAAAATTACTTAAAGAATCAAGTAAAAACTTGTGAACTAGATGAACTTGATCACAGCACAATATAATTGTATGTAGTGAGTAACTTTAAGACGAAATGTGCTGTAAGCAATTTACATACCTGACAAAATAAAAACTATCACCAAAATGACCCGATAAAGAAGCTATTAAACTAGCTAGTAATGGAATTTTTTAATAATCATTTTCTCAAACGACACCGACCAATGAGTGGAATAATTTCGAAAGCGAAGCGCATTGCGTCACATTGCCTCGTATTCTCAGCCAAGTTTTGAAAATTGGACATCTCCCCCTTTTTTGCAATTCATTCCAATTCCATCTCACCATGAAAATAAAGACGAAAGGCACAAAAGAATAAGAACCTCCATAAGGCCCAATTTTGAAAGAAATTCGGTTCCTCCAATCCCTGGAGAGGGAATTACGGAGCCAATGAGGGAGGGTGGTGGTAACAATGGTGGAAATTACCATTGTGAGTAATATCTTTTTATTGTTATTCCCATTATCTAAATTAGCTACTATTAAGGCCGTGAAAGTGATTATTATAAGTGACTCAAGTGCCTCTTATAACCATTTTGTGAGGATCGATACGAAGTTTCTATGGTAAGAGACGCATTGAAGGAGAATTTGAATTTCTTCAGTTCAAAGAAAAGGGATTGATTTTCTTAAATACATACCGAGTGGAATTCAAAAGTATGCCAGGGAAATGACGAAAACAGTTTTTGAGCCATTTTATGTCAGAGTTAACGCAGATAGTCGAGAATTTCAATTCTTTTATTGTTTTTTACTTAACTATATGTAATGAGAATTTGCATGGAGTCTTCATGAGAACTGCTGTGATGATTGAGGGAAATTGACAGAAGAAGAATGAGACAAAAAATGAGTTTTATAATATAATATTGGTTAAATATGAACGGTTATAACATATCATGGTTGAAAAATATTCATGCTAATGCGTTCTTTACTCTATCAAACACATTCGCCAATTTATAGTTAAGTCATGGAAACCATCGCCTAAGCCATTTTACATTTGTCTTTATGAGGTATTTCTAAATTATCTAAATTATTTAAATTTCTTGTACTATTATTGAATATGACTACTTTATTAATCAATGAAATAAACTGAATTTCAAGCATTAACATAATGAGTGTATTCTCAGTCATTTTATATGTAAACAGAAAAGCCTACTCAAAAAACTCATAATTTGGTACTTTTTAGTGAATTTATCAAATCTTCAACTAATCCGATGTAACAATGGTTTCAAAATTGGATTAATTGTTTGAGTGGGGATGGTTGCTTGCAGAAGCTTTTTTCACCGGTCTCACCTTGAATGATGCAAGGAAGCGAAACTTTGGTTAAGTGGATTAGGTGAAGAGAGTTATTAAGAGGGAAGCAACTCAAAGAAAAGAAATCATTAAAACTGGGGAAAAAACACGAGATGGAGCAATATTAGAGGCTGGGTTGAAACCGAATTTTTCTACGGAGAGAAGATGCAGACAATGGAAAAAAGGGAACGAAGACAGATTCGACTAAAAGAAGGAATATAAGAGAGAAAGAGAAAAGAGATAGAAGCGATCTCACAATAGTGGAAACCCAACATCTCGTGAATTACCTCCCACGACAAAACTAAGTCCCATAGCAGCAATAAAATAAAACTATTCGTTTTCATAAGAAGTTTTTGGACAGCAGTAATTTGAGAGCGGTATCCACAGGCAATCAGATTCTAGGAATGCTACGAGTAAATTCGTGCAGTTTCACGAATCTTTTCTTTGAGTAGAGATGTGCTCAACTTTATACGCAAATTTGGTGCCAATATGCGAAATTTATATGAAGCCCACGAACTATTAGAAAGTATAATTTGAAGATTCAGTGGGATACATTAAAGTACAGTAATGGCCTTTGAATTTCTGTTAATCACTACTAAAGAGCTCCATATGCGTTAGGTGTAATTTAGACAGTGTGAGAACCCTAGGTGACGATGGGGCTACGTTCAGGTAGTTCCCAACCTAATCCCTCTAATAGCTGTGAAACATAATAGGTAGCAGCAATTTTTAACAAAGCGCGCATATTGTTAAATATGAAGTCGGATCTGTGGTGTACTATTAATTTTATCCATTTATATTGTGAATATGTCCTTAATTTATATCACAATGGACATAAATCTACAAATACCTCAAACAGGTAAATTGATCCTCGGGACATACTCAAAGTTCCATGCTACTACACATTGCACGCCCTTATTGATGATAGAAAATACTAAGAAGGATTCTAACTGGATGTATTTTTTGAAATAATGTTTTGAAAATTATCGATTCCCTACTTAACAGTATCAGAGATAAACTTAAAATGTGTTGAAAAATCTTGTAAGGTAAATTTTTCTAGCTCAAGTTTTGAACTCATGATTTATATGCAAACTTCGTCAAGTTGAGCGAAGTATAGCAATCATAGCAATTGGATAGTTTTTAAAGTCTAATAGCGAGAGAATAACATGAGGGATCTAAAGGCTGCTTCAAAAACACATTAGTTTAGCGTGGACACTGCAAAGTGTTTGCTTCATATTTTGAATTTATTCACTTCAAATGTCACGCTGGTGCCTCCCACGCGTAAGTTCGCCTGTTCTAATACGCTGACCTGAGAACGGTAGAACGGTTCGTGCTGAAGAAAGATGCATGTAGCCGCTCCTGCTGCACCTACCTTCAATCTTCAAGGTTATAAAAGGCATTGCAGCTATATAGCCCTATAGGTGGTTGGAACGAATTTGTTCGAGCAGAGATTTGCGCGAAATATGACTATCGCGTTCTCCCCTAGTGAAAGATAAAGTGAAACATTTCGCAGCATTTCTATTTAGTTTTTGGCAATTCCATGCAATTTGATAGCATTGACTTGTGAAATATGACATATTTTTTTATAATTTGTTTTCATGAGAAGAGATGTTGTTCTGAAGGCGAAATAACTCATTTGTCGCAATCATAATTCTTGCTAACAAATATCAAGGTTATACGCAGAGTATCATAAAAAACATTACTATATTACTTTTCCTTATATTGAAAACTCAGTCATAACATGACTTGGATAAAGTTAGAAAAAAATATTCATGTGTCATTATCATTACTCCATGCATGAAAACGAATAAACATATGCAATCGATTGAAATCCAGCCCAAGAATGTTTTTGACTCACCGAAAATTTTACTTAATTTTGCACTCACTGGCCCACTATTACAGCTGCAGGCACCATTAAGGATATGAACAGTGATAAGTTTCAGCGTTGCTACACCATTTGTGCCTTCCGAGTGACAACCTACGTCTCCTCCTTTCTTGTAATGTCACCAATTATAGGAGACACCAAAAAATTACGCCCCTAACGCGTAATTTTGGAATAAAAATATCTCGAAATGCCTTCGACGTGCATTTTTTCTGGTTTTCGACCTCCCCAGTCCATTTTCATACAAAGCCTACAGCAGTTAATTTTATTAATCCTATTAACGATTATAACTTTCGAGTTCTGTAAAAATGAAGGCATTATTTGATTAACATTCGTACAAGAAATAAATATATCGATCGTGTGACGCTATTTTGGATTTCTGCACTTAATTTTCTACCTATTTTTTACAAAGAAATCTGACGTTGGCATATTCTAAACCACTACCCCATAATTACAGACAGTAAACTTATTGGTTTACTATGGTAAGTAATTTAATGAACTCGGCATTGCACAATTAAAAACAGTAAAAACCCATGGACAATCAGAAGTTCCTCTTCATAATTATTCTTTGTTTCTTTTATCGTGCAGAAATTAATCACAGAACCGTATGACACATTATGATGATACGTATTAGATAACGTGGCCAAATGCTTTAACATTTTAATGATGCATCTACATAAAATAATCATTGGCCAATCAGCAAAGACCACGTATTTATTCATCTGGGAATACGCGTTACTTTCGAAGACCAATGACCCGAGGTCTCGGGTGTTGTGCCGAGGGGCACGTTAAGCTGGTCCCAGCATATGTGATATTCTGGGTATCAAATTTTTCAGAGGTTACAATTGGCAGGACGAGGAATGGAAGGGCTCTCTGACGTGTGTATTTTATGCGCGCCGAAGGGCTTTCGGGCTTAGTGAACCTTAAACTCTCAGCTCAATCAGATAGATACCCGGGTCGAAGATAGTTACTGTGTTATTCTTATTCAGAGGGTTTTTTTTGCAGGGAATATCAGTAGTTAATTTATAGTCCAATTAAATTTACAGAAATATCCGCCAACGATATTTTTGTCAATATTTTAAGCTATTTTCTTCACTATTCACGACAAAACGTATTTTTATACTCTAGTCTTACCAACCATGGGTTTCGAAGATAATGACTACGGAAAAGTAATAAAGTAGACACTATTTCAAGTTAAGAATTTCTCCAAATTCTCAACTAAACTACATTTCCTATTTTCTTTGAATACAAAGAAGTAATCTGGCTCTTCATAACCGAAGCGAAACAATTTTTTTTATTTACCTTCACAAACTTAAAAAAAAAACCTTCAAAATTCGACATGGTGGCTTTGTACCTAAATCATCAGCCATCAAAAGCAATGTAATCAAATCATCAGAGGGATTCCCATCAATTACAGAACTATCTTTGACAAGATATTTTAAACGATATCCAACTCCTTGCTCTACAATTAAAATCAACCGTAAAATCATTAATAAAAGTATTCAATTTATCATGGACAATTAGTCAACAGATTGAAAAATATTTCGAGTATACGTTTATTCATTCATGCCAGCTTCGTTTTAAG
The DNA here is from genome assembly GCA_963169105.1 of Ceriagrion tenellum. Classification (NCBI taxonomy): domain Eukaryota; kingdom Metazoa; phylum Arthropoda; class Insecta; order Odonata; family Coenagrionidae; genus Ceriagrion; species Ceriagrion tenellum. Next base: position 131,940,885 of record OY720636.1, on the reverse strand, counting down.
CGCGGGATGTATAACACTGTTGTTCTACGAACTCAAGAAGGTTACCGAGGCAAGGAAAAACATTCTCTTTTTCAAAATTTATAATGAAGAATCTTCTCGGTTTGGAGGAATTTACACGGAGTTTTAAGGCCAAGAGTTGCCAAGTAAGATTACAGTGATGGTTCATACTGCGTAAAAAGAGTTCTGGCAGTGATTTCTCCACAGACACGTATTGTACCATAAGCATATTGTTTGCGGGTGCTTAGAATTTACAGCTAAATTAAGTGAGGAAAAACCATGATCAAGAGGTAAACTGCCAGGCGTTGCGTGATGAAAAAACTTGCGCGCGGAGATGAAATAGTTGCAAAGAGAGCACTTAATTATTAAAAATCTTCCCTTATTTCTTTTACGCATTAAAAAAAAGGAAGCTTAATAAAATATTATCCGGGAAAGATATTTCCTCGCAGCCTTAAAAGCCCTCCATAAAAAATTAATACAATATAGCAGTGCTAAGGCAATATGAAATCCACGTTATTAAATTACTTTCCCTCTCGTGTCTAGCCGTAGTTCTGCTCGAAGTGAAAGTGCTCCAATTTTCCGCGGGCAGAGCAGAATAATTTTTGCAGATGAGATATTCCCGCGTAGAAAATGCAGTTGTTTCTTCGGCCTCCGGCCTTACGCAGTTTTGTTTTAACCGGATAAATGTTTATGATAAAGCGCCGTACCCGGTACGACCACGATGCAGGACAACCCCTTGGTTAAACTGATACCCATTCTATGATGGGGAGATGCGACGCGTAAAGCTTCGCCGATACGCATCTGTATCTCCCCACTGACTGCGGGAAGTAGCAGCTTGCCGTGGGATAGGGTGACCAGCGGTGGAATGAGATTCTGCAGAAGGGAATGGAAAAAAAGGTAAAATAAAGGTTTGAGGGGAGAAGCTGGCTGCAAAGGGGTGGAAGGAGAGGGTTCAGGGGGTGGGAAATGAATTCTGGAGGGGAGGGCAGGAGAAAAGGTTAAAAAGAAGGGTGTTCGGGAAGGAAATAAAGGGAGGAAAAAACGCCCTCTGGCAGCCAACGGGGTAATGAAAACTTACGGCAGTTGTCTCCCCGGAGGCGATGAACCATTAGCAAACTGGAACTCTCAGAAGTAATTAGCGAAAACGTATAAACCCTAACACGGGAGAAGTCGTAAAGCATACCCGAAGAGGGGGAGGAGGAGTGGCAATGGGTGGGGTGGGGGCGGGTATGTTGAGGGGGAGGGTGGAAGGAAGAGGAAGTCAGGAGTTGGGGCTTTGGCAAGGACGTTCTGCACGACTCCCGGCGTTCATATTGAAAAACGCTCCTACTCTTTAAATAAAATAGAGAGAGGGGTTTGAAGGGAGGCGGGCAGAAGAGGATGAAATTCTGGAAAATGCCCGCCCCCTCTGTTCCTCAAAAGCGCACTTCTAGAATAACTAGTTTCCGACTAGTTATTCTAGAAGTGTACTAGTACCGATTCATAGGAACAAACGAAATGATCCCTCTACTACTGGCATGCTTAATAAATATTTGGAGCCGCTATTCTGTATCAAAAAATTACACAGATGCATTCAAAATGATAAGTGAGCCATATCAGTAATCACGTTTGCAATATTGCATATTTTTTCATCCGTCTCGATTATTCATGTCCATTTTATGAGAGGGTCTATCATGATCATTCCTCCACTCACAGGTTAAGCATGTTATTCAAGGAACTGATATTTATGTCAATTATCATAGTCAATTCGATGGGTCAATACATATTCTTGTGATATGCAGTGAATAGTTGATTCTTTTCTCTAAAGCATACCACCACTTAAAATCAGAGATATTTAATGGATAGAAATATAACTACGATCAAAAGTAAATCGAGATGATTTGTGATCTAAGTGTTTTGCATGTCATTTCGTTAAATAGCGAATCGTTTCCTATTATTCACGATGTCTTGCAGTATACTATACAATACTACGTCAAATTCATCTCGCTTATATAATTTTATGGAAAAAATAAAACATTAGGATTCGAAGATAATGATATCTTGCACTGTGTATGAATATCATGGTTCTCAGATACCGTAGTTGTTACAGCGTAATGTTGGCCATCTTTCCGTCCTACATTCCCATAGCTTACGGAATATCCCCAATCACCTTGTACCTCCACGGCCATCCATCCAAGTTATTCACTCGGAAACCCTCGGGCTATCCAGCCCTTTGGCGCCGCGGTGGATACACAAGCAGCATCTCGCTCCCTTATGGACCAGCCGCCGTTACTTCTCTCGACACCCCACCCCCTGTCCGTCCCCACTTCGGGGGGTGGGGGCGACACTAAAACACTCAGCACTCAAGTCGGTAAAGGGGTGGGAGGAGTAGGAAGGGAAAGAATTTGCGTGGGACGGGAGAAAAATATATGTGCAAGCGTAAACCGAGAAAAGTATGACTACGGCTCGGATCCGCATGAAAATGTATGATTTTTTAAGCGGCGAAAAGGGCAGGAGAAGGGTTTTTATGGGTTAGCGAAATTTTAACCCGGGTAAGGTAAGGGGAAAGGGTAAGGGAATAAAAAGCTACATATTTGGGAAAATCTCTTTGAGACCACACCGATGTGGGAGTTGTGAAGAATTAACGAGGATTAAATAATAACCCTTTGTTTTAATTTATGCTTAAAAATGCATAAATGCTTCGTGATATATTTACGGACTGGGGGTGGAGCCGCTCTTCAATTTATTCAAGAGGAGCTTCACTGATCTCATTATAAAACACTCGAGCTTAATCTTTATTACATGGCCGGATTAAATAAACCTACTTAATTAATAATTTTGAATCAAAAATTAAATAATTATTTCATAAAAGGAGGAATAAGAACTGGTACACCCGCCAGCACAATATAACTACAAATGCACAGGTTACTAAATACATTAATGCATCGAGAAATCAGAGAAGGTACCTAAATAACTTAGCACTATATTTTCCCCTACGTATTCTAATATACCGTACCCGACCTATTAGTCTATTTTCAATATCAAATACTTTATGGGAATACTAATGACTTCATCAAAGCTTTTACGCTCCAATATGGTGGGAATTTGAATAAAGTGATTCGATCGCTTAATTGTCTTCATGAATACCACTATCATGAATTTCAATCTTATTTTTCCTCCTCAACAGCAGTCTTATTATGGCTTGCGCACATCAAGTTTTCTTTCATTACATGATTCCTAAAATACGATCTTTTCCCAATGAGGTTCAGACAGTAAAACTTGTTTATTACGAATCATTTTCGCCTTCCTTTACGGCAATGCTCCATAAGATATTGGGCGAAATTTTTGGCTAAAAGCAAGGGTGAATGTTTTTCCCGGAGGTGAACATGAATAATATTACTTAGCTTTGACAACCACCTCATGGATCATAAAAGTAATGATAAAAATATCCTAAATGCATCAAAAATTATTATGCTAGAATGACAACAGTCATTTAAGCATATTTACTGTATTCAGATCGTTCTAGATAAATTTCGGCTTGACTCAACCGAGTAAAATGTACTGTATACCGTAGAACGCATGTGTGCAATTACAATGATCTGAAACATTTTCGTCAGCACAAGTGATAAAATATACGTACAATGACAATAATAAAAATTATAACATATATTGAAGGAATTCTTTGCTTATAAAGTTTTTCAACGCAACTGAATTTATTTCATTTTTAAAATTTTGAAATTAATGACTCTAAAACTATCCATTTGGCCAGAAAACATATCTCTGTCTTAGTTTCCTAAAGGCAGAAGTCACATATGATTCAAGATGAGCAGTTGTTGGAACAAAATTGTTTCAACGCAATAACTGCCCTTTATTAATCCTTTTAAATGAGATTGTCAGCCATTTCGGTGTATTTTGACGGGTTATTAAAATACTAATGCGAATTAGGTAGCAAAAGACTGGCGACACCGCGGAAAAATGAAGGACACTGCGCAACGGAAATGTTTCTCCTGCCTCATAGCCAGACAGCATATCTCGGAGCACTGTTACTGTTCGCCATTAGTGTGCTACATATGAAGACACTATTTAAAAAGGAGGAACACTCATTCAAACTATATTTGCATATATCTACTCTGGTATTTCTGTCAGTCTGTGACTATGCTATGGGCTTTGTGGTTCAGAATTAGAGTAATTTTCATTTCAGTTTTTAAAAATATTTATCATTCAATTTATAATTAACCTACATTAATTGTTGTAGACTAGCTTGTGTCCACTGTTTTAAAATAATTATAAATGATGTAATAAATAATCTGCCAGTTATGGGATGGATATTCATCCTGGTTACTAGGTTATTATAAAAATATGTAGATAGAAATAAATGAAAAATGATTTACGCATTTTTAGAGTGGATGGAAAATAAGATAAATTGAAGAAAACATTTCCAGCCATAATTTTCATTTATTTATACGATGGACGCATTCGTATATCCATAAGCATTTTATGGAGGGGTCCTTATTTGTTTGTATCTGACTTCGGGCGCAGCGAAATCTATTGTTTCTTGAATTGTGGGTGAGAACATAAAAATTTGAATGTGCCCACTAAATACACTCGTCATCTAGGCATTTTTGGAAAATTTCTGTGAAGGTATTAAAAAATCTTGGTGATTAAGGAACTCTTGAATTAAAATTAATGTCATTCTTTAAAGTAAATTAGTATATTTTTATTATAATAAGTGAAGGAAAAAAATTCCATGTGTGTACATCTGTATTGTGCAATACGATAAATACATCAATTTAAGTGAAAATGACGTTATTTTGGACGGGCTGCAGGTAATAGGAATAATAAGCGAATATATAAGATCAAATGGTAGTAACCACATTGAAACTGAAGCTCTATTGCAACTTAGCCTACCACATATCATCCACTTCCTACGAATACGCGGGAGTTTATATCTACGCATTATCGGCCCAATTCATAGATTTCAGCTAAAGCGCGCCAGCAAGGTGACTAACTATGTTGGCTACTAAGAACACCCAGTCGCTAATTGAAAAATGGTATTCATAGATCCTTCCCAGTGAACTAGCCCAGTGAACTTAGCATGCTGCTATCGTTAATATCGTAGCGGAATATATGATTTACGGTAGTGACTGCTCTAAAAACAATAAAGCAATGCTTGGCAACACTTCCACTGGCTTCATTGCACATCATTTTCGATGTCATTCATTTATATTGTCTATTCAAAAAATTACAAATAAATAATTAAATAAAAAGCGATTGCTAATAGGTATATTACATAAGTAGAAATGTATACTTATTTTGAAATATATTTTGAATCGTTGATTATGGACTGTTCCTAGAATTAAACGCTTTTTGCTATTAATCCCTTTTAATATATGTCACATTTAAATATAAATGTGTATCCCCACTTAAGGAATAGAAATGCAAATCAATATACCATGGGAACGTCTGTGCAATATTTAGTTCCTCTAATCATCCTATTTTCTACATTATCTTGAAAAATGCATCTATTGAGTAAAAAAAAGTCGGGTGCAATGTTTTTCAACCGTTTCATCAATGGATATGGAACAACATTATTGACTAGAGACGAAAAGCAATGTGTTTGAGGACCTTGCATATAAGTGATGTTAACGATATAGGCCGGTATTTTTCTGGGTCAGTTCTTTTCCTTTTTCAAATATTGGTGCGACGTTGACAACTTTCCAGTCTTGGGGCAACTTGCATTTGGATATTGATTTACTAAAGATAATTCCCAAGGATGGTATAATTTATTTTGGATTGCATCTGTGGCGCTAACTCCTGGAGCGTGCAGGTATTCCTTCTGGACCTGGGAATTTGTTACTTATAATCGAACTCAATTAATTACTTATTCCATTATGTTGAATTTTTATGTCAGTCATCGACTCGATAAATTCAGGAACATCCTAATTGTGTATTGTGTCATCCTTAGTGTAAACACTTTCAAAATACTGGATTAGTAAGTTGGCTTTGTCGATGCTGTTGGTGACCACTTTGCCGCTTGTGTCCAATAAAGACCCTCATGTCCAAGATTTACCCTGGAGCTCTCTCGCAAAGGACCAGATTGACTTAGCGTTTTCATATAGAAATTTAACTAGGATTTTTTTCTTGAAGTTGCGTAGAGTAGTACTCATTATTACCCTCGTTTCTGAACATTGAGAAACGTTAATTTTTCTCGCCGCAAGTTCTACTGTTTTGTTACCTGACTTAACAGATTTTTTATATAGGTTGTATTATTGCCTTTGTCTCCTGAGCTTCCACCTTACCTCGTGGTAATACCAACGAGGTTCTTTACTATTCCGTTTGAATTTGTGTGGAATATATTAATCGATTCCTTTACCTAGTATTTCCAAAAAAATGTCTCCACGATACTTCGGTACTATAGTCTATTGTTGTGGCTACATATTTCGTGAATGAAGCTTCTAAAATCTCTCCAAATTTAATGAAACTACATATTTATAATAAATAGACTTGGAATTAATAGAATGTTTAGGTTTTATATTTGACTCTACTCTTGTTTTCAATGTAATAAAAATGAATTTATGGTAACTTATGCCTTAGAGGATATCGACATGTTTTATCATTGCAGGGTGACCAAGAGCTAAAAGATCTAATATTTAATTACCTCTCGTAGATTCGTAAACCACTCAAGAAAGAGATTGGGATAAAAGTGTAATAAGTAAGGCCTCACTTATATAGTGTTTTCTTGAACTTGTTTCAACTCAATCGGTATTCCAATCTATAGCCGGGAGGTAGAATTCCCCACCAACAATTATTACGCTTTTGTTATCTTTCGAGGTAAATGATGAAAACAGGATTTATAATTTGTACAAAACGTCTATTTTGGAATCTAGTGGTCTGTAAAATGAGCATAAATGTGCATTTCTTTCATTTTTATGTTTTAGAGTATCCCAAACGCTCTCTATTTCATTTTCGTCTAATACACGTATGGTACAATTCAAATAAGATTTAACGGCTAAAATACTCCACAGTCAGTCCTATCCGGTCGACCACGTCTATAGATCTCTACTCTACACGGATTTACTTGGAGGCTGTGCCTTCGAATCCCACAGAATAACCTGCTCTGTAGCCTAAAAAAATACATTGCTCGAAAATCTTACGAGCCACCAGTTTTAATGCCTGTTTGGAGTAATTCATCCCCAAATGGTTAAGCAGGAGCCCAGCCCAGCACAGCCCAGCCCAGCACAATGGAGCCCAGCACAATCCGAGCACTGGAAGAAGATCTACGACTTCTGCTTCTATGCTCATACAGAATTCTCACAGCCTTCTGTTCGGACAATCAATCCTGCTCCAAACACGGTGACCGCGGTTAGTCCGCGGAACAATGCTGCAATGAGGACGGCCACAAGTCGACACCAGATCCCGTCCGGACACATTCCACCTCCGAGCTTATATCCCCGAAGGAATTAAAAATCTCTTCAGCTCCACGCTCAGAGGTGTCATTGGTGCCAACATAGGCCACCACTCGCAGGCTTGGGCAGCTCCTATCTCCCAACGCAGTGCGTATCGCAGCCGTGGTGTTTGGTACAAATCCTGCTGGTGTAAACTAGGAGTTGACCCGTTGGTCCGCTCCGTTTCTCCTTGCCCTCTTCCGTAATGAGGGCACAATCCGCCGGATGTTAGAGCTCTCAATAGAATTCGCGTCCTCCCTGCCCGGCTAACCTTGGGGGCAGCGTCTCTCGAGAAAGGAAGTGAGCTCACGCTCTCGCTAACAGGCGTCACGGGGCCATACTCCGACAGCACCGGGAAGGTGTTTCGAACGGGGATGGGTGCAGTCTTTGCTCTCCCCGATTCGGCCGCGTCACTGCCCCCCGACCCTGGAGCATCACTATCCACTCCGGCTTCACAATGGGCTCCGTCCCCTGGCTCAAAGGTTGCACCGCCACCCTCTCCACTGCCCCACCTGCATTCGCACCCTAGCACGTCCGGAGCACCACCTTGGTTTTGTGAAAGATCTTGAGTGAAGCGTTACGCCCCCCACCCCAAGACCCCCACACCCAACGCCCCCAACGCCCAAGACCCCCACACACCCCGTCACACGAGAGTGGATCTTTGCAACTAGCAAACAATACTTTCAGGTCCGTTTCATCACAAAACAATAATCACAGACCCGAGTCCCCAGAATTTTTTGAGTCTCTCCAGAAATTTATCCCCCTTCATGCAACCCCAATATTTTTCACACCCCCACAGGTAATTATGCCTGTGCGTCTAGGTCATTTATAATTGAAATCTTATACGCTACTAAGGCTAAAAAAGTTATTTCTATGATAAACTTTAAAAATTAAGTTTTTGGATACAATTGCGCTTTTTCTATATGTCCTCGATTACCGCTAAGTGCAGCTTCCATTGAAACTAACTGAAACGGTGGTAGGACTAAGGGTCTTATTGTCCGCTCCCACGGCCCACCAAGCCGTGTAGGATGAACTTACGGCTTCCCTTTGAAGATTCATCAATGATGTAGAGGACACACGTCGGACAAAACCGGACTAACTCCTAAACTCCTTCGCTCCTGATAATGGTTGGTTCACAAACGACAATAGAAAAATGTAAGTGAAGAAAAATTAGTTGAACAAAACATATATTCCAAAAGATAGGAAAGAAAAAAATTGAAAAACATATGCCCTACTCAATGACACTTTCAATTGGACCACAATATGACAGTAAAATCGGATTTGCTTTAATGTCCACTTTATGAAAGGGGAATTATCCCTGTTAACTAATAAGCACAAGAAAGACGTCAAGCTTAATTAATGCGATTGGGAAATACTTTATTCTTATATGTTTTACGACTAAGTTGTCTGATTGACTGTTAACACATAATACCAAATTTTATGGTATTTTCTGCTCGTAAAAATAAGATACATTTGCGGGACGTAATAAATATTACGTTCTCTTTTATAAATTAAATAGAATTAAATGACAAGGTTGAATAAATACTTAATATTAAATTTGACTTATTTTTAACACTGAAATATTTTTACGCCAAGTATTCTAAAGTGTTCACATTCCCATGGATCCTATTCCCACTCAAATATTCTAACATGGCGTACACATATACCTCGTGGTTTTACGGAACTAACCGCTTTATTTCGTTGAATAAAATGCGATGAAGATAAAGATTCTAGGCAAAACTTGGTACGATGAGGAAACTACAACTGAACATTGCATTATTGATTTAATGAATACATCTCTAATATGTTCCGTATTGTAACAGCTATGGCATTATACTACTATTGCATTTATTCCACCGTACTTACGATAATTTACTTGAAAAAAATTACAATTATAGTCACAATTTAATGGGACTATAATATTTTTTACTGTAATATAATATTTAGTTGTCTAAATTAAATTCTGATACGAAAATTTTACTTCGACGATGAAGAGCTTTAGTTTTCAATGAGGTTAGCTTATAATTATTGGAGGGCAAAATAACGAAAGAGGATCAAAACTTTTCTATATATATTTTCCTTTCCTATATATAACTTTATATATGGATATTATTTTTTTATTTTTTAACTGTTTTTTTGGAAATTATCATTACTTCCTGCAAAAATGAAACTGAAATGCCGTATCAAGGATTAGCTTAAACATTAGGTGACAGAGTTCTGTAAATTTCAATATGAAATTGTAAGTTGGAAAAATAAACGTCTCAATCATGATTGGCATAAAACCACGTTGATATGATTATTAACGATCAGCTGATACGAGCTATGTAGTAAGAATTAATAAGAAGAACCCTATGTAGTAAGAATTAATAAATGATACTTAGAAATATAAGCGGATATATAAATTATGCTTGTCTTATTTCCTACACCTATTTAGAATGTCATTAAAGGCTTACTTATTGAGTCTGTAAAAAGTGTCTGTAAGAGATGTTCAAATGCATCTAAGAACGTGTTGGAACGTCACATCTTTGATTCCAGTAACGAGTGTGGCCCGATTAAAACTTAAGTCAATTGCTTCTTAGCATCCCTTTACTGATGTTAATCTATCTTCTGCGCAAATTATATGGAGAGAAGGAAAGTTTACAAGATATCGGCAAATTCGCAAGAAATCGAGAAATTTACACATGTACTCACAACGTTTAATGACTAGCGACCTACAAAAACGAGATATTAATTTTCAGTGGAATGTGTGGTAATTTTTTCCTATAAATTGTGTTAATTTTCCAAATAAAGGAGAAGTATTTTACATCTTATAGTGAAAATCCGTTGACTCAGGCTTTACTGACTTTTGCTTAGTATTTTAAGTGATAAGTGTTATTTAGTTGCTCCACATAAATTCTCCAGCGTTTCCGACGTGGTATGACCATTGGCATGGGTTGTGCCGAATGAGAATATGGTCAAAGTTTCCCTGACTAATGTCATTGTTTCGGGACTAACTATAAAAATACATTTGACACGCTTCAAAGGTGATTCAATTTTTACTATTTACTCCAAAACATGTACGTAGGCTCATATCTACGGCGTTCTTGACGCTAGAGATTTGAGAGTACAAACGAAACACAATGGTAACGTCTACAGTTGTGCGAGTTTTGAAGACAAAATCCTGTCAAATTAGGGCTTCATGGTTTGAAAATAATGCATTTTTTGCGCATCATCTGCGGAGCTATGTTTGCTGCCCTGTACTTGCCGTTTTTACTCTTTTTTACTCTTTTTACACTGCGTGCTTACAGTGGGGTACGCATACCCGTCGTGGTCACTGACTCTAAGAAAATCAATCAGCGATTATGCATCTCCTTCCACTTATAACTTGACGTTCACATTAGCCATACTAAATCTCATCAGTGGGAGAGAAAATCCCAATTCATGGATTGGATATTTTGCCCATTTGACACCAAAATTTCTCATTCTCACATTTTCGATTCAGTACAAATTACACAATATCAAATTACGATAACGATGATCACATAAAAGTGATCTTTTTAGAACACACGCCATGTGTTTATGCCTACTTAAGCGTCTATTAGACTGTAAATTTTCATTGCAAAGAAGGCCAACTCTAGACTTGCCATGCATGGCGTCATTTATTTTATCCGTCCAAAAAATCTGCCCAATGTTTCGCCGTGACAGGTCGTCATCAGATACAATCTTAACAGAAGACGAAGGATCCCTCTTAAAGGTGCCCTTTGAACAATAGAGATCAAGAGGAAACGTGATTCACGAGGTAAAACCACCCTTAAATAAAAGGAGGAAAATCTTCATATCCGATAGTTAAATAATATTTTAAACCAGAGAAGAAACTTAACAAAGATATTTTTGGCATAGTACGGAATACCTTTCTCATTGAAAACTTGTAAGTGCCGAGTCTCATTCCACGAGCAGCATCTCAATTGTGAATTTTCTCGCATCAAAAATAGTTGAACGCATTAAGTCTGGGTTATTACAATCGAATCATTCAATCAGCTGCTGTGAGTTAGTTTCACTTTTCATTGGCTAATGCTACTTCTCGTTGATTTTTATTGTTATGATAGCTAATATAGGCTTGGTTTCTAATCTTTGAATTGATAAAAGAGTAGCCGTTTTAAATGGCCGCGTGTAAAAAGTACTAATTTGTTTTAATAATCACTTCTTAGAATACTAAACGTAAGGAAATGTAGATGGAGCATAAAAGGGTTTGCTTAATAAACAAAATAAAAGTTTTAATGGTTTAAAGTATCGTGTTATTGACAAATTGACAGCGCTGGGCAAGTCTGCATATTTATTATTGTAGGCATAAGAAAAAATGTTAGGATGTGAATAGAGGGTTAACATGAGTTTGAGGCATTTGATGAGTATATAAATAAACGAGAGGAAGGGGACCTTAAATTTCGAAACAGACGAATGAGGAAAATTGATTAAAGAGAATTTTTAAAAATGCCTGACTCTTTCCTGACATAAGGTCAGAGGAAGCAATAAATATCAAAATTGTTTCAAGACACATAATGGAAATAGGTTGAAAATAGACGAAAAAACGAAAAGAAGTAATCATAAGACTTAAGTTTTAACCCAGTCATGACTCAGAATATACGTAATTCAAAACTGACTGGAAAAAAGACCATTTTGTAATAAAATCTGATCAGGCTTGCCAGTAAAATGCAAAAAATGTTATCTACACTCTCAATTGTATGCAGTTCTATCTCGAATTATAAAAAAGAATAACGAATGAGGGTATCAAGTCGCAAAGTGCCTCAATGCGACTGGGTCATCAAGAAAAAATATAGTATGGAACATGCCACATCATGCCACCACATTGACGTCAAGAATCCTAATATCCTGGCGAAAGATTAGCTGGCAAATTTATTCTAATATCCTGGCGAAAGAAGACCCAATTAGGAAAAGAATTTATTGCAGGCATTTTTAGGAAATTAGGTAAAATTACGACAGAATTTTGAGGAAATAATAAATTGTTAGGAAAATCGAGGCTAAATGTAGCACAATGAAGATTTTTTCCAGATCGTTTCAGAGATCTCTGAAAGAATAAAAAGAATAAAATAAATTAAAGAAAAGAATAGTTAAGAACTTTATGATCCTAGTATAGGTGTTTCTAAAAGAGGGAAGAGTAATTTACAAATATAAGAAGAATTGAATTACTAATGGCCAGCTTCAGCAACAAGGTTGAGTGGCCCAGTATGATTCCGTCATCTTGGTGTCTAATTGAACTTTCAAGTGCTGTGCTCAATTTATTTAATCCAAAGTTGAAATTTTCACAAGATATATAAGCAAAGTTTTCAATCACTATGCGTTTCAGAAGCATTTCGTAGGTACAGTGGTTTCTTGAATGGTCCCTTAACTTGTTTGCCTCGAAGATATGGAGCGTAGTACTCATGAGTTTCGGAAGCAACCGTAAAGCGGATTCGTAATGAACCACTTGGAAAATAAATTATTAGGTAAAAGCAGGTAGATAAAAGAGTTATTATGAGATGAATGTATATAATTATTCACCCAGGTTTACTCTTGATAGAGTTCATTAGTAATTTATGTGCTTAAGATAAACAAGTTTTATTCAGCGGATGAAGAGTAGCCCAAACATCCGAAGCAATGACTATTGGGAGATAAACTTATGAAAGTGTATGTTCATGAAGCCCGAATATAGGCAGAGATCCATTACTATGTACACTCCGTAACTATCAATCCTAATGGCTAAATACTCATGCAGGATGAAATTAATTCTTTAATCAATACAATATTAGCTGTATTAGCTCTTGAAATTTCATTGCAATGCTTATCACTATCTAGTTCCCAGTGTAAAGCAGACTTCCAGAATTAAATGATCGAGCAAACTAAATTTAATCGTAACTTATGATTAAAACTATTATATCTATGTGAATTCAATTTAATACTGTTATATTCAAGGAAGCTGTGCACTAAATCATATAATCAGTAACCCATTGGCCTATTAATTTTCCTAGGAATTTCTGGCCCTAAGTTCCCATTTAAGTTTCTCAAAATTTTCGATTACTTTTCATTTTTTATCTTTGGCTGTAGAGCATCTCTCAGAATTAAATATCTTAGTGGGTAAATTATATCATTTTTAATAATTTAAATAGTGTAATTGTCCAAATCTCGTTAGTTACACGTTAGTTATAAACAAATTAATAAATATAACCTTTGAACATGACTGGCGATTCGCCGGAACATTACCAAAGCAAAGGGAGCAAAGGGAGACAGACACGTGAACTTAAGAAATATAGATACCTCGGAGTGAATTCTAGAGTGTAACGGACTGACGACAAAGATGCCACATAGGCCAAGACAGCGACAGAAGCCTGAACTGGAGAGGCAAAGCGTAAGCTATTTCACTAAGTTTCGATAAGCGTAAGTAAGTTCACCGCGCGTTGGGAATATTTTCTTCACTAGGACCGGAAGTAACTATGGCACGGGACAATTTTATTGCACACTGCGCTGTAACTAAATACGTGAAACATATCTGTCTTACAGACTTGTAAAATGAAAATACACGTATCCAGACTCTTAAGCGACCTTAGCAAGAGGACATATATTACGCTTACAATTCCAAAGGGATGAATCAGGTACTTTACGTAGAACCAACGAATTTATTTTATTTTGACTTTAAAAGAAATATCATATGATTTAATCAGACATTGTTGGCAAGAAATCTTGGATGGAGCTCAGGCGATTCCCCATAGATAACTCAGAATTGAAAGGCATTTCAAACCAAAAAAGGTTTTCTTTTCCATTCGTTCAACAAAAAAAATCCAAAAGACTTTCACATTAAAGTAATAAGTTGAACATTTTTTTACATTATCCTAACCATCACTATTATAATCATTCACTCTACATGAAATTTGTGGTATAGTTTAGCTATCTGTTTAATTAATTTTCTTGAGGCATTCTAATTAATAATAAAAACCAGCAGTTGTATCTTCACTAGTGTGCTGCATATTAGCATGTTTGTTTACGTAGTACTATCCTAGTTTCCGTTTGGTCTGCGCATTTTTCTCTGTTCTTTGTCTGACTGTTCTTTGGTATTTGCCTGTCAGCTGGGGAGCATGTGAGGTTCTGATGTGGAATCACTCCGTTATTCATACCCTGGTAGTGGCTTGCATTCTACTTGTAGATATAGATGAAGCTGAGCTCTACAGCCAAAAAGCCATCATGGACAGCATGACACCCAAAAGAGCTATGAGATAATTCAGCCAGATGATTTTTGGAAGTTATTCAAACCAATGAGGAGGATGGAGAGGTCACTTGCTATACTGTCCAATGCCAGAAGCTGAAGCCAGTCCGCAATTTTCGTTAACCCGCTTGCGGGATAACACAATTTTACTATGTTTTTACGAAATTTGGCAATTTAACAATGTATTCCATTGATAACCTACTGGAAAACCAGCATTCACCTTCCTACTTAATATGAATCTTCCTTGCATACATTGTTCATTAATTCAAATATGTAAAAATCTGCATATCTGGCAAAATGGATGGTAAAATTCAGTTGAATCCATAACACGAATGCATGTTTCATGTGTTACTAGCCTAAAATTTCAAACATACGGTGGATATTCTGGATTTTTATTCTATGATTTATCCATTTCATCTTGCTATTCTTAGGAAAGAGAGGAAGGAACAGGGTTAAGCAATATGGTTGTTATTTTTGTTTTCAGGCTTCAGTTTGTTTACGTAGCTTTCCATCTATCTCAATGACTCCAACGATAATGCCCTTAGGCTTCAAGTGTATTGAATAAAATGTAAACATGCCAAGAAGTCTCGAGTATAAAAGGATCACAAGCACGAGAATATAGCTTTTGCGCATTGGAAAAAGAAAAGTATCCGCCGGTTCGTGTGTGATTCTGATGTCTGAGCAGGAATTTCGAAAGTGGACTCATTTGCCTTCGTCATTCACAACCAACCTTGACATGGGAGGACCGGTGTTTCGTCCACTTCAGCATGAATGGAAACCATTATAAATATTGGTTTAATAAAACGGCTATTCCTCAGACCCTTTTCGTCCAGCTGGGGCCTCATTTGATCGTCCTTGCTCCGCCCGGCCAGTTAGTCGTACTCTCTCACCTTGGCCCTACCAACGAGGTCACAGCGCAACTACTTGTCCTCCTACCATGAGTGGAGAGGACGACCTCTCTCTCCTGCTGGACCTGACGGGGGATTTAATTCCCCTTCGCTCACACCCCTCCATTCCTCGACCTGTCCTCATTCCTGTCCGCTGGAATCCCTTTAACCAACCCGATCTCCCCCTTCTTTCTCCGAGCGAGGATACTCCACTTCCCACCCTATCGAGCTACAAAACTCAGAGGCACAAGAGAAAATCCGAACCTCGCGCCAACATGCCTTTCCCTTGCTATATTTCATTTTTCTATCTAATGTGTACCTGCATTATCTCCATAGGGATTAAGAACAGTATAAGTGATGTTTGTTCCCTTATTAACATTAAAACATGACCAAATTTGTGAGTAAACAGAGGAGAAATTTGAGCAATGTTCTTTAATTCTTGCTCGGGGACTCATCAAACGATGTCCAGAAGATAGGAAATCTAACTAGCACAGAGATAACAATTTATGATGCAATAAAAGTTATTTCTTAGCGGAAAAGTGAAAAAAATGCATGTTGGCAACTTAACTACAGCGGAAAACTGTCAAATTATCAGCTCATAACGATTCTCATGTGATTCACAATGCCATGTTTTGCCAAGTATTCAGTGAGAGCTAATTTGGTTTGCAGCTTAAAGTACGGAGTAAAGAGATATAATACCAAATAAACGAGTGATTTTAGTCAAGCCATAAAAATATGTTTAAAGTAAGTACCTTCCCAAATAACTGCACTGTTCTTTAGATAAAGCAGTCATTCTTAGTTGCAAAATATATTTTATCATAAAGGTGGTCATCTTACCTGTATCTGTATAAGAGACGATGAAGAGAAATTCAAATACTATCCACCCCTGAGAACATAAAAAGAAATAAGATTAATGAATCTTTTGTTTATTAATGTAAATAATATGTACAGAATCATTACTCTATGATAGAATATATTACACTGGTATTAATCCAGCCGAATGCTTTAAGTCCTATAGTACCTGGCAACTTTCCGAAAATACTTCCTATTACTGCTTTCACGTATTGATCAACATTTGAGTAAATTACATCTTACAATTTTGCCATTATTTATAGTTATTCCACTGGTCTATGCTTTTTTACCATTCGAGTTACTGCAGCTCTATTTTATCGGTAGGTAAAGGGAATAGGTAGCCCACATTTTAAGTATACAATAAGTTGACTTGAAATGGGAAATATTTCTAGATAATTGATTAATACGAAAATATAGGTAATGGAGAAGGGACCTATTAAGGGTCACTACAATGTTTTAAAAATAACCCAAAATTGGAAAAAGAAAAACAGAGATAGAATCAGTTTTTAGTAAAACGCAAAGAAATTTTCCGACGAGAGAGAAAAACTCACTCGCAAGAAAAAAATGAAATTGCCGTTGTTAAGTGTTCGCGTAAAGGGACTTCCTTTAAAGAATAATTTTCGGGCATCAACGCTGCCTTAGGGTGCTTGCAGACCCCGTTTTATATTTTCCTTTTTCGTCCGAAAATTGCGTTGAAGTTATTTACAGTTATATGTGTGAGCGGCGTCTGAGAACCGGCTCGCGCACCCTTACCCTACCTCTCCCACCCTCACTGGACCTCCTCACATTCCCGCCTTAATCCTCCGCCTCCTCCTCCTCCTCCTCCCACCTTACTCTACGGACCCGAAACGTAACCCAGGGCGCCGCCGCTACGTGCTCACTTCAAAACCTTATTCCACACATACCCACTCTCTCTTTACCTTCTCCTCCTCGTCTGCAAATTCTCCCTCCATTTTCTCTTCGCTACTCTCCTCACGCCCCATCCTTTTACTCCTCCCTCCTGCACACACCCCCCCTCCCTCACAGCCCTTCAAATTTTCCCTTCCCTCTTCTCTTCTCCACACAACTTCACTCATCGTCTCCCATTACACGCTCTCCTCTCCCTCCGGGTCCGCTTTCCGCCTTTGATCTCGTCCCCCTTATTTCTCATATTCCCCGCATTCAAACACTTTTCCTCTCCCTTTCCACTCCACCATCCTCCACCCCTTCTACCACTCTCTCTCTCGACACGCTTCCCCTTTCCACTCTCCCTTCTTGATATCCTCTCTTCCTATTCTTTCCCTCTTTCTCAGTCTTTCCTCTTCTATATGCGCTCACATTGCCTACTCCTTCTTCCGGTTCCCTCCCGACAAACTTTCCAGACTTTTTTTCTCCACTCTTCCTTCCTAGGGTGGTTATCCGGTAAGGTTTCGGAATGTCCGTGTCTTGACAGTGACGCAATGTTGGCGTAAAAGCCACGAACATTTCAAAATTAGCCATTCAAAGTTAACTTTGTCGGGGGCTTTGGCGACATATCCACGGATTTTCCGAGCCTCGACCCCGGCGTTCCCTTGATGAATAAGCCCCCCAAAATGCTGTGTTCCTCTTCTTTAATGCACTCTTTTCTCTTTCGTTCAGTGTTTCCTCTCCTCCATTCGTTCATATTGCCTCTTCTTTTATCTTCCGTCCCTCCCAGCTACCTTCCCTCGTGTACCTTCACGCGCCCAGAGTCGCCCTTGAGGGCGGTAATCGTATGCTGTTGAGTGAACATTTTTATAACTTTTAAAGTTAAGTCGAAAATTAAAAATTCATTGACCATACTATACTTAAGTTTATCTGTAAACACGGTGGAAATAACTATGCAAGCATCTTAAACTTAATTAAGGCATCTTTATGACTTAGCTTCACGGCGTTGAATTGAAACTTTAAGCGAAAATGTTTATACATGTTTTTTAATCCGCACGGTACCTTGATATTTGTTAGAAACTTTTAAAATTTCTATCGGGAACGTTTTATTTCGCATTTATTAAAAAGCCTGTTAATATGTAATAGAATTATTTTTAAATATATATCAACAGCCATAAGTCTACGTATTTAAATAGCAGTTAATTTCCCCAGAAAGCAAATAGGTTACATGTGTCTTTTTCACTTTTACGTCTACATATTACTAATAAGTACACATATGTAAATTTTTGTACCAATCTGTACATGAACAAATATCACTCCAAGCACCTAAATCCAAAGGTGGGAGTGTCGGAGGACTTCTCTCTCGCGGCCTATCTGCTTCCTTCCATCCCTTCCTCCTTTCTCCCTCTCGGTCACATCCGAAAGGCAAATGGAGCCTCTCGCACGCTAAGCACAGTGTGAAGAGAGACGTGCACAGGACCTCTGGTATCGTGGGGTCCACTGCGAGGAGAGTAGCAAGGACTGAAAGGGAAGGTCCGAAAAAAATATATATACCCACACATACATAGACGGTCACAGATATACACAGGGTGGAAAAAAATGGCCAAATGGTCGTCTTCAGAGGAGCGTAGAGAGAGTACAAATGCGAGAAAAGGGGTCTCTCTTCTCTTCCCTCAGTATACATATATATATTTTTGGGTTCCCTCGGAAGGATATGGAGTGATTGCCCCACCTCGACTGCTATACACCTCAAGCCTACCTCCTCCCATCACCCCTCTCTCTCTATCCCTCTAATTTCGGAGTGTTTTCAGTCCGTCCTCGACGAAAAAGGGATGAATGGAATGGTGACAGC
Source organism: Ceriagrion tenellum (assembly GCA_963169105.1). Lineage (NCBI taxonomy): Eukaryota > Metazoa > Arthropoda > Insecta > Odonata > Coenagrionidae > Ceriagrion > Ceriagrion tenellum. The sequence continues at coordinate 131,921,757 of OY720636.1, read as the reverse complement.
GCTGAGTTGAAATTTTGCGCCTTTTATGTTCGTCCAAATCACGCAATTTCCTTTCAAAACGGGCGATTCAAGAACCCTCATTATCGCTTCTGCAATTATAAACATGGCTCCTTAATTTTCTTTTACAATTTCTGCAATAAGCTACGCCCTCTCATCTTGTATGCCTCCTACGAATCTTTCTACGGGCATTAATTAATGTTTAATATTATTCCTTGCCCTTGACATTATCTATCTTCATATACTGTGAAATTCACCTCCAGAATATATAGCGCAGAGATATTTCAACCCCATAATTCCAGCACTCTTTATAGTTCAAGGTGGAATCCCACACACCTCCTCTCTGGCCTCCGGACGTGGACCAGGAAGTAATCAGGGTAGCAATGTACGGCTTCATCAAAATAGCAGAGGGCTTTATTGATGACTATACTATCTCTTGGTTAAAATACAACAATCAAAAAGAATTACTAATTCTGAAATTTGAAGATATTATCAAATCATGGATACCCTTTCATTCTAAAGGCATGAATCCACCGATTGGTTTGAGGTAAGTCTCCATACGTTTCTGTCTTGGGGCATTCTTTTCACTTCTAAATAGTGAGTTGACACCATCTATTGTTTGATTGATGTACTGAAGCCTGCTTCTTCCTCTGTTTTCTTCCACCTATCGTTCCCTCCAAATTGGCACCCTAGTGCCTATAATAGACCTGTGCGCCGCCGCGCCGCGCCGCCGCCGATGGTGTGGATGACGCCGCCGCCGCCGATGGATTTTGTGCGGCGCGCTGCCGATAGCGCCGCCGGTCGCCAGCGTGGGCCCTCATTTTGAATGTCTTCGAGCTCTGAGTTTTGGACCTTATGTCGCCCTCAGAGCCTTTAGCTCGATCCCACCCATCAGGTGGGTGAAGGTATGGAACGAGCTGGAGCAATAGAAACTCCTGCACGCGACTATATTTTAGCATTGTACGTGACTTTTAAAAGTAATTTCTTATAAGTATTCTACCGGTAAAAGATAGGTTTAGGTGACAGCCAGAGTATCTCCTGGTTTTCTACACTTTTAGGGTTCTATCTTCCTCTAGTACTACCATTTTTGCCTCAGTACACAATATACCGTTCTCCATCCGTCCAAGAAACCAATTCTGCATTTCACCTTTCCCTGCTTGCCCAAAATTCTTCCCCCTGTCATGCTGTTGTGCAACTCACTTCCACAAGGCATCTACTTTGCCTATCCCAGATTTAATTCAGAAGTTTCTACATTTTCGGGATAGGAATAAGCACACTGGGCTTACTCCTTCCTCGTAAATCCATCAAATTAGTTTAGCTTACTTAACATTTTTATTTAAATTAATTAACAACTCCGAAGGTATTTTTTCCACTCCTACAGCTTTTCTTGCCTTCATATCTTTCAATGCTTTCTCTTTTTCACCGAAGAGTATCATTGGACCGAGGTTATCCTCATCTAGTGTTCCTTGATCCTTCATATCTAAATTAGTTTATCTACTATCGCTGTCTACGATCGCTCTTCCACGTATTCTCTCTACATACCTTGGATATCTTCTTGCTCGATTAATATCCTACCTGCTCTGCTCTTAACATTTGGTACCATTTTCCCTCTCTCCCCGCTCGATAGCAATTTCATTTTATCGCAAAACGCACCATTTTCCCCATCTTATTGCAGCTTATTCATCTCCTCGCAGTGCCTTTTCCACCAGTTTTCCTTCGCCCGATTGGTTATTCACTGAAGTTGATGATTATACTCATTGTGCTTCGTATTACCTAGTTCAGTGTTGGAATTTTTTCTCCTCCTTCTCTCCTCTATTTTCCCAATCATTTCTTGAGTGACCCACTACTCCTTAACCCCCTCGTTTCCACTAATCCTTTCGTTTGTTCCGCCTCTCTTAATATGCCTGTATGTATATTCTCCCATGTTTTCTCCATTTCCTTTGCTTCACTTATGTTCCATCCCACTTGCTCTTGGCACTCCCTTCTTTTTTCCCCTACCAAAGCTTCAAAGTTCTATCTGTTTATCCACCTACTTTTTTAACTCTGCGATCAGATATCATCATAACTAAGTTAAGATTCAAGCCGACATTCATACAAAATTCAACTGCCATCTCGTTGTGATCATTTCTCGTTCCTAATCCATACCCTCCCACTTCATACCCATCTCTCTCTTCTCCCACTACTGCTTTCCAGACACCCATAACTATTAGGTTTTTCTTGTCTGGGAAGTCTCTGATTATCTCCTCTAGCTGTTTATGAAGCCCATCCACCTCTTAATACCCAAGGTTGCTTGTGGGCATGTACACTAGGACTACAACGAATGTTGTTGAGCGTACTTTTATTTCAACCACTCGTATGCTGTCGCTCTGTTCAATGTTTACTACCCTCCTCCCCAATTTTGCGTTCAATACTATAGCTACCCCACGTTGACTCTCATCCCCACCACTATTGATTACCCTGTAACTATCATTGCAATAGTATCCGCTGTTCTTATATCACTCCTCGCACATCTCCAAGTCATTCACGTCCTCTAGGACAATCCGGCTAACTGTTTTGATGCAGGGACTGTTTTAGCCGAGAAGGGCACTGGGGCGTTTTGGTTGTCACTCGGCTAGTAGCGATTATTTTATGATTTATGACTAGAGGCAGTATTTATAAATGCGTCATTTTTCTCATCAACGACCAGATATGCTTTGGCCTGTATGTTCGGTGTTTTCGATGACAGATGAAATGGTTCCTTATAGCACTGAAAATAAAATCTCCCCACAAAGAAAATATCATATATTATTTTACAGTATTGGTAGCACACCCATAGTGCAGTACGTAGTTTATTACTCACCCCTTCCCACCACCATTGAGATGACTATCACGAGTCACAAATCATAAAAGCATCGATACTAGCCGAGTGGTAACCAAAATGTCCCTGCGGCGAAACGCGCCATATCTCAAACTGCATCGTCTAATCATCCCTGCGCCAAAGCAGCTTCGCCCATTCATAACTGTACCCAAATGACCTGCGCAAAAATGGCTCGCGCCAAAACGAACGCGCCCAAACCGGCGCACTCCCGCACACCGGAATGTCCCAATGCCCCACTCCCCTTCTTTTCGTTCCCCTCTCTATTTCCTAATCGATATTTTCCTGATAACTATTACAAAAGAGCAGCTCTTCTGTCCGAATTTGATGTACTGTTGAAAATGGTCTTCAGTCAATCTGTGCGATAGGAAATTGCAAGGTCATCATTTCTGTTGGACCATGGGCCACGCGTTCAGTGTTCACCCTTCGTTGACATGGATTTCACTCGGCTCAAGCCTCTAATGCGGCATGATTGGCTTGTATTCAGTTTCCCGCTTGATGCCATCTTAATCAATATTGTATAATAAGAGGTTATGATGACGATATAAAAGGTTTTATAATCAATAAAGGTATCGAATATACTTCATCCTACTGTTCTTGAAACTATGTGTAATTAGGACGTGAAATAGCGATAGATTTCCCTTCCTCGCTGAACAACCTAACAAAATTTTCATAAGTCTCTCCGTCTGCTGCAGTTTCTCTTTCCTGCTCCACACCCGCATCTCATATACTTCTCTCTCTTCTTTATTTTCCTTGCAAGGATCACTGTCTTCCAGCCTTACAACACAATGTATTGGAAAACGGGAAGTAGTTAACCAAATGGTTTATGCACATGCAGAAGAGATAATACCTCTAAATTCAAAATAAAAACATTTGGAGAATATTTGAAAGATATTTCTTTTGTATTTGATCATTGGTTTTGGTAAGGGAAGTTCAAGGAAGTAAATCTACGGTGCGGTCTGAGAGTATCTAGGAGGGTCTTAAGAACCTCGCCTCGCATGAGGATAGGAACAGGAATCGGAATAGGAGAAGGAATAAATTTTATAGGAAGATTTTATGTTCAACGGCATTGATGAGGCATAATTCTTCATTTTCATCAAATACTATTTAAATAATGCAAATAGTATCCATAACGCATCCTATTATCCGTTAAATAATAAACCGAAAGCCATAGGAATTTTCCTCTGCGGATGAATAGAGTGCTTAAGTACATGTGATGGACCTTACTGGAAAAGTGTAGACGGGTGAATAATGAGAGAGTTTATTTAGCAGAGTTTAAACTACGTTTCTGTGACCACCTGGGAGTGAGAGTGATCTCCAGCCTTGAAGCAAAGAGGCATAATGCGAATGAATGGTGTTGAGGGGTAGAGGTCTCTTTCGAAACATGGAGGGGGAAGGAAGAGGCCCTGACAAGTAGTAACATGTTGTTCCGATATGCGGAACCAAAGGAGGAGGACAAGGGGGGCCAACAGATTCCAGGTAAGGCTTTCAAGCAATTATGGGAAAATTATAATTCCCTTTCCCTTACTCTGATACCCCCCTCCCTCTTCCACTCTCTTACACCGTGACATACAGATGCCTGGAGTAGATATGAAGTATTCAAACATGATCGCGGGAGCCCAATTTCATCATATTTTCAAAATAAATAATTAAATTTTGTGTATTTATTAACATTAGTTTATGTGACATGAACACATTTTTTCACAGCAATATTTAATAGCTTAAGCTGCCACCTTTGGTTTGCGCTTTCGTATTTTACTCTCAAATAAAGGTTTGCTTTTTTTCCCTTTTCATTACTTCTTCACTTTTGTATAACATGATTGCAAGTTGCTAGTTGAAACAGTTGCCCAATTTAAATCTTCCGTCATCATAATTCAGCAAGCATTTTGAGCTTTATCACAAACATTCTTTTCCTAATAGCCTTTATGCCACATCTTCATTTAAAGACCAGAACGCATATTCAGTCGTTCGGTCTCCAGTTTTCAAAACTTCGTACCCCGCGACACAATAATTACAGGCTGTAAAATGGTGTTTATATAACAGCTTTATGTTTATTTGTTTAATTTATTTGTATATGTAATATTTAAAAATGTTTATATAACAGCTTACAGAACAAAACAATCAACAATCAATCAAAATCAGGTCTCGGAAAACTCATCAACTTCTTAACTCATCTAGGCATGGATATATCACCAAGGTTAAAAACTAACAAAAACAATTTCTCTGACATTGCTGATCTTGCACGTGACTCAAAATCAACGAATACAGGAGTATGTTTCATTAAATACAGCTTCACGCCATCCTCACGTCCGATATTATTCCTATCATCTATTTTCAACGTTGTCAACAACCAAAAAAGCGGGATAAGCGTCAAAACTCACCAGACCAGTCCTCGTCTTTACTCCGCACTCATAATCTCACAAGAACTGTGGTCAACACTTGCTAACACGCACAAAAATGTTCAAAAGGAATCGGCAACAAAATTCGAAGATAAACGCAACTTTTTCATTCAAATTCTAAGACATTGTATTTTCACTTTTTAAAGCAAAACGAAAGTTAAAACAAACCGCTAATCGCCTTTATTTAAATGAATAGTTTGTAAAAAGTCAATTTCCTCGTTCTAACGTCTAAAAATGCTCGACTTCTAAATCTCTACGCATAAATTAGGTGTTGCTAGATCTCGTTCACCAGCAAATTTGTACGTGAAATTCCAAAAATCGTACACACTGCGACTCAAAACTAACACATCTATATAAAAATTACTATAAGCATCGACTCTTTTGCTACATCTCAAGTCTGCGCACAGCCAACTCCCAAATACTATAACGTTGATTTCGCTCGCATTTGCGATAAAAGGAAATTTCGCTCACATTTGAGATAAATGACAGGGTATAGTGATAGCTTTCACTAAACGTATTAAATACGTCATTTGTCTAAACGCTTAAAATTGTGAGATATTTTATTCGCATTCTTATGTAGGAATTTGATTATATAAGTTTTTACATGACATTATACAAGTGCATGTATTTATTAATGAGAAAAAATGAATACCTTTTCCTTTAATTTGCTTAAGTGCTACAATATTAGTGAACATATGAAGGCTAATATTACGCCGCCGGTCACGCCGCCGCCGCCGGTAAAAGCCATCGGATCGGCGCGCCGCCGGCCGCCAACCCATTTTCAGCCGGCGTCCGCCGCCGATAGTTTTTTTCATCGGCGCACAGGTCTAGCCTATAAGTATGACTAACCAGGGTATCTACGTGCTCTAATAATACCTTGCAAATATTCCCTTTTTGACCTGATAGTTGAGGAACTTCTTCAGTGGTATCTCCATCAGTACATATGTTAAGTAGTCCTTTGTAACACACCTTGAGGAATTCTTATTTTATTCTTTCCACCACCCAACTCGCCCACATACTTTTGGACACTAAGATATACAAATTTGTGATGAAAATATCACTTGGAATATTTCAGGCAGGTTGAGATAATGGTAACAATAGCACATTTCTATTGATTAAGGATATCACACCCAAGAAATATTGAGTATCTTTTCCGTTATATACGCATCTCCCCGAGAAGGGGTTACTGTGATGAATACATTGTTGCCTTCCTTTCTTGAAGGACCGTGATCAAATAGAAAAATGGATTTTGCACTGGAAATCTGATCTATATTTGGGGGAAAATTTTATAGCATTCCCATAAAAATATCGTAGTGACACGCTATTGACGACAATAAGCAGTTTGAGAAGCTTAATGTCAAAATTAGGTTGTGAGTTCTGTCCTTACAATTTTTGAATGAAATGTCAATGCAATGATCGTTCCTGAAACATACCTGACACCAATAGATGTCGTCGTGGAGATTAGGGAAGGATGAATAGCGACTTTTTTGTTGGCCGATATTTATTTTCGACTTATTTGTTACGGACGGCAGACGCTCTGAGCCCGATGGAAGTCCCGGGAGATTGGGATAGCAGTCACGGGTATTACGCTATCGCAGAGCGCCGTTGAGAAAGGATTAAATGTGGGTCTTTGGTTGCCACAGACCGGCAAGGGGAAATGAGAGGACCAATTCAAGGATAGGATAGCCGATACCAATCAGTCGTCTAGTATTTATATGAAATTACAGGTGTCCAAAGGCCGATTAGATGCATCGGAATGTATGCTAAGAGGGTGGATAAAAGCGCAGGAGGATGAAAATACCGAAAAAGAGGTCTTTTTACTGCTCTTGATCCCCCCTATACCGAAGCAGTGCTTCCTCTCTCGGATGGGGCATTACTTCTGGATCTAAAGACCACTGTCTTTGAAAGGCGGAAAACTCAAACGACGTTATTCCATCTAATCTTCTAAAATTACCCTACAATTCAACAATATTTTGCCATTTAATCCTTACGGCAGTTTTAAAAAATTTCTGCTTTTCCCTCAATTTCTGACCTTTTGTTCTTGTAATTAAAATCAAATCCCAAACATTTTATTTTCTTTAAGGCACCTACTCGTTTACATTCCACTCGAAAGTAAATTTTTTTATGATATTTACTAGAACATATTACATAAAATAATCATCATGATCACGATCCAGAAAACACTGAAACTAATTTTAATTCATATAGATAATGTAGAGAAATTAATTTATTGGTATTTGTTTCTATAATGTAATGAATAATCTATTATAATTTCCGTTATAAAAGCTATTAACATTGTTTCTGATTTTATATAAAAATTAGGGAAATAAAGGTAATTCGCCTATTTCACTGTAAATACGAACTTTTTCAGAATCTAATCAGGCTCACCTCATGATATATTATAATACATTCACTGAGATAAAATATAATTAATCCCAGCTTTAAGCATACTGGTATCATTCCCTCATCAAGATGTTGAGTTGTGCGTTACAACACAAAATACGTCAGTTCGCCCCCAGTACTACACGTTTTGACGTTGCTGGGTTGGATAAATGACAATTAACAACGTGGTACAAACAAAAGAACAGCGAAAATGAATTTACAAGGAGTGAAATAAATTTTGAAAATATGAAAATAAACACATAAGTTAAATGTACAATTATTACAATAGAATAATGGGAAATATATTCCGGAAAGGAGAGCGGCAGGGAAAAAATGCAGATATATTTACGCAAAATACTTCAGTCATGTACTACTAAATGACAGGTTTGCGAACGACATCGACAGGAAACGAACACTAACGAGAAAAATTACATAGTAAAAGTTGAGCACAGGTTTGAAAGAGCGCAACTAGAATAAAAAAATCTTTGGAGGAAAGGATCTTGACGTTTTGCCGAGCCACGGCTATATAAGAAACTAGTCAGGAAGGGTGAAACGGACGGACTAAGAAAGGATATTGGAAAAACTACCCAAATGCAATCAGTGAGTACAGTTTATAGAGCAACTGGGTTTCCATCGTGGACAGTTTAAAGAACAGTTTGTACGAAAGAAAGCAATTATTGATTAATGCTGTGCAGAAAAAATAGATGAAAAATGGTAGATTTAGGAGAGGTTATTTAGAGCGTTAGTGCATTTACATCTGTTTACGATTGGATTGTATTTTCGTGCGGCCATATATATTTCGATTTCTATAAGGAGAGCATTTTTATAACTGAACGTTTTAAATCAATTGATGCTTTATTTCTCATGAATCATAATTAGCTCATGGTGACTTGTCAGTGCCTGGAGAGAAAAAGTTACCGGAATAACAAATTTTAAGAGAAATATTTTGAATGTGAATGTGATTTAATGGAAATAAATGTAATTTTAGTTCGACTTGCATTGTACAACAAATTTTCGTACGAAATCCCGCTAAGCTGAACCAAAATTTACTGTGATGCATAAAAGATTGATATTATCAGATGTAAGTAGATGTGATACCGACAGTTATCTGGAGTTTGCAGTATGCATACAACAGACATCTATGTACAGTCGCGAACGCGTCAAGAGATGAAGTACAGCAAAAAAATTATTGTTAATTATTCATAAGTATCTCAACTAGTGAAGATAATTCATAGGCTATTTTAATTTCCATGGCAAAAATATGCAGAAAATACGGAGTATGATTAGTACTGAAAAGTAATAACTCGTAAACAACGGAAACAAATATTCTATCTATTTTTGTTTAATTTACGATAAAATTGTTCACTGGTGGCATTTTGAACATTGGAACTCTGAGATGCAATTGATGGGCATCAGAACAAAGGAGTGGGATAAGGACGCAGACGACAAACTCGTTTGCTTAGCCCCCACATACTTGATTATTACCGCGACTAGAATGCTCGAGCATTATAGGTGCTATTTCGCGTGAGTAATGGGGGGATCTTCATGGACTGCTAACGCTGTGTATAGGGAGCATAGATCATCCATGTCCTAGAGGCATTCTCTAGCTATGAGTGGGTGGCAAGCTTCTACAACCATGGAATAAATTTGAGACACTTAGCTAGTCCAAAAATGTTATGAGAAATTCTCGAAAGAATCAACGATTGGAAAGTCATGAGTAAAACTTTTAATTCATAGAATGATAAAAGAATATTGCATATAATAATGAAGCATATCGAGTGAAAAATGAGCAAATTTTATTTGAAGATGCTTTATCATGGTAAGATAAAATGAGGTCTATACTTAATCTTTTCATAATAATTTTAACTATGAAATTTTACGGGAAAAATATATGGATTAATATAATACTGCTGGATCCCAAGCAGAAAAAGAAGATTTATAAATCTTTTAAGAAATTGCGATCACGTGGTAGCATTTTATTTGAGCAGAAAAAATACTTAGGATGACTTTTACGGTCATTATTCAAATGTAACTGAAAAAAGAATTATCATTGATCAAGAGCGTAAGATAGAAGATTCCGAGGATGCAGCAAGGAAATTGATTCTGCAAATGTGCAGGCGAGAATTACTCCAATTTTTTCGGCGTCGTAAAAAGAGAGCGAGACAGAAAGATATAATAAATTTCATCAGCGCAAAGAGTAATTCCAGCGATTAGCATTCAGTTGCACAACCCACCGTTTTAAGAAAAAGAATTCGTTTAGAAATGCAGCGGCGATGGAGGAATTGCAATGGATCGCACGTTCGAAGAGCTCTGCTCCCGAAGAAATCGCCTCGGATGCAACTTTCCCGGAAATTGGGGCGCGCGAAGGGAGATGAAATCCCTTCCCCCCATCCCTTGAGGATGAATTTGATTTAGAAGTCGTGACGATTTGAAAAAAAATACATATATAACTCTTCAGTTATTATTCCGCCACCCATAAAGAATTCATGAATTTCCATTTTTGACAAATGAATTTAAAATTACGCTCCCGGATGCATTAATAATTATTCGCCCAGAGGTCATCGGACGAAAATAGGCACGATTTAGGGAGGATGAACACGAAAGATATTTCGCTCCTGCAGAATTTTACATTAAACCAGTAATGCATTTATTCCCTTTCGTGGCGGAGGCAAATTTGCTAGTTCAGGCACATTGATTAGGTGTGGTTGAATTTGTTGATGGTTGCCCCAGATTCAACTTATTGAGTGAAAAGCGCGAAATTCGCTTGATGAAATGAAGCGACGAATACAACTCGTGATTATTTAAGCAGCTAAGGAACAATAAGGTGCTTCAAAAGTGTAACGAGTAATCCAGGCAAATTAAAATATGCGATCAATTAATCTCTACATGTTTACATTACTGGAATAATGACCATAGTTTAAATTTTTTGGCATAAAAAATGCTCAGGTACAGGAATTTGGAGACTTATTGTAACATGAAATACAAAATTCGGCTAAATACAACACCATTGCGGTCAACTTTATCCGAACTTTGTGATATAAGACATTATTTTACAATTCTAGATTGCTGAAATCTAGCTGGAAGATCAAATGTGCTCCAAATTTGGTACTTAACCGTACACCAGTGAATCGGTAGCGTACCAAATATTACAATTGTTGAATGACGTAGAATTTTCCATAAGAAAAAATGTCAGAAATGAATACCTTCCTACTATTTAATATTAAATTTTTGGTATCCATTTTAGAAATTTCCTTAAATTTGGATATCTACGGGTTAAGCGTGCGTCTCTATTGTTCTTATGTGTAGTAGTGCAATAGAGGTACAATACTTATAGGAGTATATACAAAGATATAATAGGAAAATCAAATGACTACGCGCTCCGGATTGACGTGATCATTGACGAAGTTGCAAAACATTTGTTGCAGGATCATTGCAAAAACTAGGATGGGAATCGCTATCAGAAGGCCGATTGAAAATTAGACCCAATCTTTTAAGTAAATTCAAGACCGATATATTGTCAGAAAAATTTGTCAATATCTTACGAACTCAAACATACTACTGTAGATCAGATCATTAAAATAAGGGAAATAGATTGTGGAACAGAAGGCTTTCAAATTTTGTTTTTCTCGCTATCTCGCTCGCTAAGGGACATGATGGATGCGTTAAGACTTCGAGTTAGGTTAGCTGACAGGTAGTGTAGCTGGTTAATTCTTATACCCCTTAATGAATATTTCTAATCTGTCGAGTAGCGCAAACACCATGTTACGCATGTTCCCTGCATTACTCTTGTTTCACGTTTACGAGGTTACATTATAAAATAATTTTGTGGTTTCTGTCAATTTGTAGCATAACTATTATGTGGTACATGATACTAAAATAAATTTCTGCACTGTAGTTCGTGTTGGTGGTATGTCACCCCCTGCCAAATACCCTTGTTGTAGCAAGCAGGGTAATAAGTAGAAGTAGAAGAAGTTACGCTGAAGAACTGTGACATGCTAAAGAATCAATCACTTGGTAATCACTTTCACACTGTTTATAATGAAATATATCTGTGTCGATGGTAATACCTAATCACTGGAGTTAGAATAAAAGCTCAGGTACATTTGACGTCGGGATATGTAGGAGGTGCTGAAAGAAAAGAATCTTGAGGAGGGAGAGTAGAATAAGTCGTTGGCTGACCGTAATGACATCAAACCCGAAGGAGAGTTTATAAGCGGTGTCAAAGATGAAACAATACAAAGATATAAACTGCTAATTACAAAATACCTTAATAGTTGGAAAAAGGTTTAAATTTTCTAAAGAAGTTAGCTTTGACACAGGTATACAAGACAGAATGATTAAAATCAGATGGATGCATGAAATCTAGTTAGTGTTGGACAAAATCCGACCTAAATTCACGATTTAAATTACATTTAAAATTTTCAGTCATTCTGACCTCGAATTAATGGCAAATTTGGCAATTGTAAACAACTACAGACCGGATATTCACATTTGAGTAAGTCTCTACTTCTTAGCAAAGTGTCAGATGCGTCTTTTGAATACGATATTCCCTACCCATCCGGCTCCTCGACTTATTTTCCCATTAATTCGACACTAACTTAGGGAGAACCTGAACTTTGACTATGATTTAATCTGATAACCGGTCAATTACATTTTTAAAAAGTGTGAATAATGAACAAGTGATTTATTCTTCTTTGTTCTCTAGAGAGTATTCCCGATTAAACCAACGAGGGCAGTCTAAGTCTAAGGAAGGCAGTTGAGTCTAAGGACTTAGCACACGAAATTTAACGTGAAAGGTAATTATCATGAATAACAAACGAGTCACTCATTACAGACGCATAAATTTATGTCTCAAGAACGCAGTTTTAGCTCAAAAAATTCCCGCGAAAGTATTTGCTACGTACTACAGAGATGAACCAGAAAATTTACTCTGGGAAAAGCAGTCGTGAGGAAGGGATTAAAAAAAAAATAGAAATGAAAAAGCCAGAGAAGGTGAAAAAAAGGATGAGAGCGAGAGACATTCCGGGAAGATGACGATGAGAAAGAGAAATGGCAAGGGAGAAAGGAAAGATGGGAGGTGGTAACGTTCTCGGTAAGTGTCAAATGCTGTGAAGCCACGGGTCTGTGAAGGTGATACATGTTCCTTGTTTTTAAGGGGTGAGAAAGGGAGATGTCGAGGAGGGAAGGAGAAGTGGTGGAAGGCCTATGCGGAGGAGAAATTCGAGGATGGCGACTTCGCCCACTCGTCGGCAGTGGCCGCCCGTCTGCTGGAGTGGAAGGAGTGGGTGCCCTCCAAACATTCCTATTCCGTCGACGGAGACAGGTCCCTAAAAACTACCATCCAAACAACCCGAAACTCTCTCTCTCTCGCCCTCCCTGCATGTCACTCTCTAGAAACCCCACCGTGATCGCAAGCCTCTCAGCACTGAGCATCTCCCTCCTTTCCATCACTTGTAATCTTCGGTCGAAGGTGGAGCAAGAGTTAATGGTACAGTAATGCACCAGTGATTGCGTGATTTCTTCCCATTTGGAAAGTATATGCCTACCACATAACCACGCATTCATAGGTGGCATTATCTTAAAATTTTATGGATGCTATTTTTTTATGACCATTTAATTTCAATGACATCGCTTGGTGACCAAATAGTCTTAGCATTCACACATAATACATTTGTAAGGTATTTGATTGAAAATTTGATTGAAAATTGTAAGGTTTGATTGAAAATACAAACTATAAATGCACTCTTAAAACAAAATCCACTCTCTCCTACGGATGTATCACATGACTTTGGTGTGATATCAGTATAACTGCATATCCAATGGTATATAAGTGAGAGCAAAGCACCTTTCGAAGATATGAATGATCAAATATCTATTATAATACCGTAAATTGGAGCAAGGCGGCATAGATTTTGAGGTGTTTGCCAGGTCTCCTGTACTTACCATTCTTTTTTTCAATAAAATTTATACGGAGGAAACTATACCCATCAACAAATCGTTTCTTGATCTAATTTAAGCAATCCAACCACTAAAAGCTCAGAAAATTCGAGTAAATTCTATACTACCTTCAACACACGAAGTGAGGTGAGGTGCGTTTTTAAATTCATCCCATCCGTTTAATGTAGCGACTCCTTTTACAGACTCCGAAAACTTGGGGAACGCCTTACCAACCCTCAAAGCTCATTTAAAATTGTGTTTTTTTATATGTTTAGAGCAAATTGTTTAAGACTTCTCAAAACCATTATATTCTTCATGCCTTCCTCTTGTGGCGATTGCTTCGGTTGCCTCCTAAATGTCTCCTGTTTCCATATCGTCTTTGGTAGTAACATAATTACATTATTAAAGATTTTTTTTCCACATAGTTTATTACACCAACCTAGGTTCCGATAAACTGGTGTCATTATCAATGATCATTTTTTCATTTTTGCGAGTTTTTACAGGACTAAACATTAAACATTTTCCTCAAACATATACTAGCTCAAAAAATTGAACTAAATTACCTTGATATTGGTACAAATATGTCGGAACCTAAGTCGGTGTTATAACTGCGTGGAAATTCACACAATATATTTCATTTCGTGATAAAGTTATCGATACTTGATTTTCACAATTTATCGCCTGATACGCTAAGCTTATTTTTTTTCTTCGGTTAGCCTGTGTCATTAAGAAAAACGGTACGTAAGTAGGCCGACGAAAGCATGTCAATAACATAGAACTTCAATGTACCATATTCACCCATCTGAGCTTTTTAGACATATTAGAGAATAACTTAGTTGTAAAATATATCTATAGGTTTTCTCAACGGATTATTACCCTAAAACAGTTTCTGCAGCAAGGAATCATATCACTCGGTGGTATTATTACTCAGGACAGCACGGCAACTAAGGTTTTGTGATGCTGCAGTTAAAACACGGAAGATGAATATTGTGTGGCAAGCAGGAGGTGTGACTCGTGATCGTAGTTTAAGCGCTAACTGGTGACGCCAAAAAAAGTCAAGTACATGGATACTGATACCCTCATCAGATACAGTAATTATAATTAACAATGTGCTCGTAACAGTATCTCACCAGCAAGTTCGACAGAAGTGTAAGGAATGGTTTGAAGATAAGTGGCTCAAAGTTTTTAATCCATAAAAAAATGGATATTGAGTTAACTTTCCAGCTTTAGGCAGATGTTTGGCTTGGGGTTGACTGGATAAATGTATCGAATCCTTAATGTGCTCTTTTGGTATTCTATATATAATATTATTTTGAAAACTGTAATCATATTTGTTCTGCATTACAATGAAAAATTAACCTTAGTAATGCCACGCAAATTTATTGGAATTACCAGTATCGTCATAGAGGGACATCTTCCGATGATTGGGGTTTCACCGGAAATTTATGGCAGCTATACATACATTCAAAATCATGCAAAGGTTATTGCAAGGAAGTTTATGTAGACACGAGAAGTTTAATTTTTTCACGGTAAAATTGGAACAATTTCATCATGTAGAACCAGAAGCAGAACCTTGCATATTTGATCTTCAATTTACGTGTATTATATTTGTACGAAGTCTTTAAGTTTATTCCCTTGATCGAACTCACCCGACCCCAAACGACGGCAAATTTCAAACAAATGATCATCGCATTACTTTTATGAGAGGGAATTTGATGTCAACAGACGAAAGAGGAGAGCTTGATGATTTGACGGAGTGCTTGACATGGAGGCGGATGACAGGGAGGGAGGAGAGGACTGAAAAAGAAGGGTATTTGTAGGGGATTAGGATAGATATGATAAGATTTTGGGAGAGAAGAAAGGGAGGGGAGGTAGAGGAAGTTTTGGCCGACGTCGGAGATGAAGGAGGCCACTGGAGGAAGGGCATGAGAGGACAGAGGGGGGGTGGTACGTGAGGGAATGGAGGTAGGAAGGCCGACGACGAATCGGACGATACAATTCGGGGACGGCCTCCCGCTTGTAGGTTTGCGTGTATCATCCGCCTGGGTGTGTAGTGCCTAATGGCGGTCCCCTTCCATCTCTCCTCCTCCTCCTTCACACACTCTCCCAAGCCACACAAAGAGCAGCGGCTAAAGCACGGGTCGGTCGACATTGCAACTCGTCTCAGGAATCATGGACGGAGCGGCGGGACAGAAAAGAGGGGGTGTTTCAACTGAGTCGGGGGCGGGGAGGCAGGGGTGGGAGGCTAAGAAAATGGGATGAGACACAGTGTAGGAGAGTTGTGTCGGGAGAGCTTGCGGGTCAAACTGGGAAGAGTTCGCTCGTTTCGGAGGAGGGATGAATGGACCAGGAGAGCTTGGGAGGGAGGGTGGGGAAGGCGGGTGAGGATGGGAGGGTATCTAAAGGGGGAAGGCCATGGTGGAGTGGGAAGAAGACGTGAAGGGTGGGATCAGGGTAAGGAAGAGGGTGAGTGGTTTCCTCCGGTGGCGAGACGAAGGCGCGCGACGTCTTAGTAGGGACTTTATTAGGAGCGGTCGTATTAGGAGTGGTCGGGGCGGGTCAGGAGGTTGGGGGAGGGAGAGAGAAGGAGGCTTGAGTGCGGTTAGGAAGGAAGGGCCTAGCTTCTCTTCTCTAAGGAGAGAGAGGAGAACATGGTGATGGTGGCTGGGGCTTGGTGTGGAGAGTTAAGGACCGTCCTGAACGGATGAAAGGATCTTCGGGGCGCATTAATAAGGACAAACCTCCTTTCCTTCCCGCTTCCTACCCGAGACTCGCTCTGGGTCGCGTGATTTATTTCGTTCGGCGCAGCCAGTGGTTTTACTGTTTTAAAAGGACTGAGGGCCTTGAGCTGAAAAAATATATATCCACCATGAGGGGTCAAGGGGTACGTGAAAAGTGGGCGACGTATTAAAAAGACGCGGTAGCGAGGCAATGAGGCATGCACTCAGGTCTTCCGATATTCAGAATACGGAGCATTCCCTCCGAGCGAGGTTCGTTCGCGAAAATAAGACTACACGCTAAGGTCAAGGTGTTGAGGTTAAGAACGTGATCAAGGAAGCCCACGGAAATGATTGCACGGCTGAGTTTGTTCCTTGGCGTTTCTTATGTATAAGAGCCAACTTCAAATTCATAATTTGGTTCGGAACAATAAGGTTTGCACTAGAAAATCTTTGGCGCCAATAGGTGTTTAGATTTTTTCTCAACAACTCTTTACCACAGGTGCGCCAGCAATCAGTTTATGAAATATAAATGCAGTAGGTACGTTTTACGCTGGCGAATTTTTGCAGAACAGTGAGAGAAGAAGGCATCCATGGAATGAATAGTATATATTTTTCATGCAGTGTCCAGTTGAAGAAAGGACGGGTGGGTAACGCTTATATTTTTTAGAAGAATGTAATTTAGATATTCTTTGGTGGCAGAACCTATGTTTGCTACCATGTGGTCTAGTATCTCAATATCTCTCATTTGTGACTCGCTTTGCATGATGTTGAGTTTTCTCAGAATTATATTCTCATGACAGTCGGTTCTAGCCATTATCCAATTACGTACAATTTGAAAATTAGGTTGAAGAACAATGTACCTACTTTAATTTCTTTTATTAATAACTTAAAATACCAAATTTTGAATGAAAAACTGCAAAAACCACGTTTTCAGTGCTAGATCCACAACAACAACAGCTCCGTGCACTGCTGGTAAAAGAGCAACCACCGATAGAAGTATGTCAAGCAATTTTCGAAGACAACCATGTTGCTTTTAAAATTTTCATTTCTCACTTAATTTCATAACTTTATTGCTTGAACGTTTTTACACATTTTGGACCAAAATTACTGCCTAGAACTCACAAACCACTACGATCACTCCATCCCACTGATTCAAATGTCACTATGAAGATTTTTGGAGCTTCCTCATGGGTATTATTTCCTCACAACAGTGTCAAACAATGCCTGTATCCCTATTATTGCTTTTTAAGTTTCAGTATTTTATTGCGTTCCTAGTTTGCATGTATACATGATGATGGAGAAAATCTAATCCAAAAATTTTATATGGAAAACCCTTAGCATTCGAGTCCCATTGTTCCCCAGAGTATAATTAGACCTCCGAGCGTGCAAAGGGGAACCAAAACGACTTAAAATGGGCCTCCGTGGCTCGACGATCGCCCGCCTCAGAGTGCCTTGAATAGGACTCTAACCGATTCCAATGTTGGCCGATACGAAGCCCTTCCCATTGCGTCTCTTGTCCCTGCGACCAGTCCCTGAGTTCCGGATAACTCCCTCAAGGGAGCAGCATTCAGGATTTTGTACCGCAAGAGAACTAAGAAGGCTTAACAGTCATAGTGTGGCTCAGTGATAGAGTCATCTCACTCCCCCGTAATCGCTTGTAATTCCTTGTCCTGAAACCTCCCAATGAACCACGACAATAATGAAAAAGTTATAATCTCCTTTTGTCAAGTAAGATCTCGGCTCTTCTCACTCAATCGATAGGAATGTGAGCAGTACCTTCTGCCATGTCCCTCTTAGTTTTATAGAGTAAAAGATTTCATTTATGACTCAGAAAAACTCGCATTAGGAGATTAACAGCCACTTGCAATTTATTCTTATAATAAAATCCAGGTTTATAGTAAAAAGATCAAATTTTGACATTTTTCTTCCCCAAGTGGTTTAGTTTTCCGTCTCGTCCTGAAATAACCTATTTTTTAAGCTCTCTACTTCTATTTTTTTTATTTCGAAACAAAAAGCTATGCAACATGGGCTATTAAAATAGACCAAATACATAAAATTATATCACATGAAATAGAATTTTTACACTATTTTTACATACACAAGAAGGAACTTACAGGTAATAATAACAGCTCCCAACATACTGAAATATCTAATATACCTTTATTCTGGCGTTTCATTAGATTCATGTCGTGGTTTGGAATCGAGTCAACAGTTTTTATATCTACTGAGAGATTTATAATTTAGATACGATGGACGGAGATTTGCGAAAATGATCTAGAAACATAAACTATAAAAATGAATATCTATTTATTTTTGAACTTACATTCATCCCATGAAATTATTACATTAGTAGCCACGCATACACTATCAGAGATTTATTTTTGATCTTCTTAAAAATTTGGCTTGAAGGAAATACCAAAAAAGAAAAAGCCAACCACTGATGCAAAACATTATTTACCAATACATAAAACTGTGGCGTTTTCTACCTTCCCAAACGAAACTATCGGTGTGGTTAGAAAGGCCAATGCGAAGTAGCAATAACATGTAAATGATTTATGTACGAAGAGGCGAGTTTGTTGCGGCCATCAACAATCAAAGTCTCCATGCATTATATCACGTTTTGAAATTTTCACTCTGCAAAATACTGGTCGTAAACTTTCAAGATCTTCTAGTTCCTCCTGCCAGCGGAAGGAGAACTTTTGTCATTACGTTTAAGATAATCCACTAGGACAAAGCCACAGCAGAGTTTGTCAGCCCGAGCGGGTTTGCGAATTTCAGCAAAAAGGAACATATTCCGCAATTAGGAACAGAAGAGAAAACCGGTAGAGTGGCAAAGATGATTACAGGCTTCTAGAAGTACTGCAGGAATAGAGTCACTGAAATCGTTGGCAACACGCGATAAAGCAATTCAAAAAGCTATGTGGCGTGCCGCCACCTCCTCCCAAGGCACGGTAACTTCAGATTTAATAGCAACAAAATACAAAAGTACAGCGGACTTGAATTCAGTAATTGTCTGCTCTCAAATGGACGCAAGAAATACGCACGTAAAGGTAAATTTCATAAAGGCTGGTTGATAGGCAAATTATAAAAGCTAAAAAATATTCTCGCGACAAAAGAAAAAAATATTTTATAACATTATTGAGGATACGTTCCATATAAAATATGTGACTGCATCAAAAAAGAAATAGAGTGTTAATTTAAGCTGTTAAATCAATATCTAGGCAATATAAGACAATTCAAAACTAATTATCCTTCCTCATTGCTAAACTTAATCAACGCTTATTTTATCAACTGAAGCGAAACATTAAAAAATCAGCGCTCTATCATAATATTCATATTCGGGGAAATGAATTGGAAAATTAATTTTTCTTCATAAACCGTCGCTTTCACAAAATTAATTGTTTCGATTGGCTCTTTAAACGAGCAAAAGCATTCTTAAAGATTTATGTTTTTTCAATCGTAACACCTTTTCATTAGACAGCATTTTGAGAGGCTCCTTTACTTCTCAGAATCATTCTTTCCTACTTTCATTATACTGCTTTTAATTTAATGATCTTCAGGCACAAAAACTCATTAAAATTACCTTGGCTTTTCTGGGGCTGACCCACATACTTTATTAAAAATTTTCCCACGGAACGGCGGAACCGTTCGACTCCAAAATTTCGACCTGTGTAATACGGAGCCTCATTTCCGAGTCACTTGAGCGACCGGAGAGCGGGGCTTTCCTAATGGCTTTCATCAACTTCTCCAATTGAAGGTCATAAAACCCCAGCGGAGCTCAATCGTTACCGATTCCCGATCTCGACGCAACCTAAGGTACGTAAACCTTCCACCAACGTCGCCTCTCTGGCTCCTCTGCCAACTTGCCCGGCCCCACTATCTCGCACGTTCCCTTCTCTCTCCCCTCTCTGTCTTATCTCCATGCATTTGACCTCCCGCTGCTTCCCGAGGTGCTCAGTGGCTCCTTCGGCAAACCCCTCCCATCGCAATGAACCATCCCCGCACTCTTCTAGCCGCAAGCCTGCACTCTCTACCTCGATTCGACCCTCAAACCCTTCCTTACCTGAAAAAGCTCTTCTCTTAGCCTGCCCGATGTCCTTTCCTTTCACAAAACGGTGACGTTGATTGCATGTAGAAAGTTTCACAATGAATAGATGGTATAGGAAAATATTATCTCAACCTTTTTCCCTCCCAGTAGGGAGTAAACAAAGTAAATATCTTCCTGGTTAGACCATTCCGAATTTAAATTTCATATTATAAAGTAATCCTAATCATATCTTAAGCTTCAAGTCAGTTGGTTTTTTGTCACCTTAAACGGACCAACTTATTATTCAAATATCCTGAATAAATTCATGTAGGAAAATAATATCACTGAAAAGGATAAAGGCTGAATAAGGAAAGTCTCAGAATCCTTGGTACTTTAGTGTGATGGTAGAAATGTGACAGAAGAGAATTTTCACAATAAAAAAGATGCAAGCACTTAGTCTTTGAAGCCATAATAACTACTGGGAGATTTGACGTTACGGTGAGGCCCAGATTGACTATAAACCCTTCTCTTTTCTTTAATCCATTGTTAGGAATTAACTGATGGGCCTCTCATCTTGAGGTTTGGAACCTAGGTATTGACTAGCTCTGGGTATAAAATAGGAATTAAATTAAAGGTTCCAGGTCCCCCAAACACTAATGTATTTTTTTTAATCATCTTTTCAAACTGCATATCGGAAATGCCATTTGCGTAAATTTTTCCTAATACAGTGACTCAAGTTTACTTTTTGCAACAATTTTAGTAACTATATACCATTCAAATATAATATACATAAAAAAGTAAAATTAGTCGTCACTAAAATAGTAGGTATAAACAATTGTATTAGATCATAACTATAAACTATTTTTTGTTGATGCAGAATAATTTAGTTTGTAAACTAAACCTAAGATTCACGCGAAGTATTCCCGATAGTGAGTCATTTTGCATCATAATTCCATTCCATACACTATTCGATGGAGAAGATTATGTGATTCAGTGGCTGCCAATGGCGCTTTATTTATTTCACTCTGTGAGACTCGCGGTATAGAGAGATAGGTAGAAGATAATAGAGCAGCTAACAGAAATGAAGACAATTTGGAAACACGTCCAATGCAGCTTGGAGAAGAAAATCACGTGAGCGAAGAATGCATTATGGCCTTTGTTTAAATCATACAATCCTAACAAAATGGCTTACTTCGCATTTTTTTTCAAAGCCAAATCAGGATATTATCACAGAGCTATTTTCTTGGTCGGAATCTAGTTTAGAGCATGAAATTTTCAGAAAAGCTATTTTGGAAGTGAGTAAAAAGGGCTAAGATTGATGAAGATAGGGGAATGAATGCGGTAAAGAACGAAAGTGGAGAGATCATGCGGGACGAGAGCAATATCAGGGACTGCTGTAGGGAGTATTTTGAAGAATTGTACAATAATATCGCAGGCGTTGAGGATGAGCCTTGTGAAGTGGTATGCGAGAATGTGATGATGTAAAAGGATATCAGTGAGAAGGAGGGACACAACGGCTGTGAGAATATTGAAAAATGGGAAGGCTGCAGGAATAGATGGGATATCCAGTGAAAAAGTGAAGTATGGGTGTAAATTACTAATTTGTGGGCTACGTGAACAATACAAATTTATGCTTACAGGTTTCTGTTATTCCAAGGGATTGGAAGAATGATATCATCGTTCCGTTGTACAAAGAAAAAGGAGGAAAGACCGAATGTAATAATTATCGGGCCATTAGTTTATTGAGTATCTCGGGAAAAGTGTTCAGTAAAATATTAATCGAAAGAGTGAGGAATATTATTTCCGACAGAATATGGGATGTGCAGTGTGGGTTTATACCTGGGAGAGAATGTAGTGGCTAGCTTTTTGCACTTCAGCAAGTGATAGAAAATGTATGAGTGTTCGAAAGAAAGTGTACTGTGCCTTTGTCAATTTAGAGAAGGCATATGACAGAGTAAATAGAAAGAAGTTGTGGAAAGTTTTGAGAGACTATGGAGTGAGTGGGCAGTTATTGAATGTTATGATGGCGATGTATGACAATAGTAAGGCAAGTTTAAGAGTAAACGGGGTTCTGAGTGGTTGGTTTCTCATAAATCGGGGTGTAAAGCAAGGATGCGTAATGTCACCATGGCTGTTTAATGCATTTATGGAAAAAATGTGTTAGAGACGTATGTAGTGAAAACGACGGTGTTTTGATTAGAAATGTAAACGTGCGAGTTCTTCTATATGCGGATGATGCTGTTTTAATCTCAGACAGTCAACAGGGATTACAGAAGATCCTAGATAAGTTTTGTGAATCAACGGAGAAAATGAAATTGAAGGTAAATGCGTGTAAGATTAAAGTAGTAGTTTTTGATAAGAAGAATGGGGAGAATAACTGTATGATGAGGGCAAATGGTGAAGTAGTTGAACAGGTGGATGATTTTGTGTACTTAGGTAAGATATACGCGAAAGATGGAAGAATAGATGAGGAGCTAAAGTGACGTGCGAATGCTGGAAGGAAAGTGGTGGGTAGCAGGTGGAGCATATCAAGGAATGAGTGCTTGTCTAAGGAAGCAAAAATTGCCGTGTACAAAAGTGTACTTCTCCCCATTTTGTTGTATGGTAGTGAAGCATGGGTATGTCAGGATGGACATAAGAGTAGACTAAACACCGTGGGTATGAGTTATCTGAGGAGTATTTGCGGCAAAAGTAGGATGAATAGGGACAGGTATGAGTGGGTCACGAATGAATGTGGGTTAGATACTCCAGTAATGGACATATATGGAAGGAGTGTGCTTCGTTGGTTTGGCCATGTTGAGAGAATGGATGAGAGTTGAATAACAAAATAGATATATGAGAGTAGAATGAATGGTGTGAGAGGTAGAGGTAGGCCGAGAAAGTTGTGGTTGAATGTGGTTGAGGAAATTCTTAGGAGGAGGAATATGAGGAGTTTTAAAAACAGGAGGGCGTGTATGAAACAGTGTATGGGGGTAAATGAGGCAAAAGAGGTTTGCAAGGATAGATCAGTATGGAGGAAATTATTGAAGCAGAGTTAGGTGTACAATTACGTATTAATAAGTGAAACATTTTGACTGTGCATACTCCGGTAGGGAACGGCGTGATGGGCATGTATGTATGTAAGTAAATTTTCAGATGACCGTCAGGTTTTCATTACATGTAGTGTTCGGCTCCATGTATTTAAACTGGAGAGATATTTAAGTATAAAGTCTCTGCCTGACCTATGCTATGGGCAATAAAGCATTCCCTGTTAACCCATTTATGCCCAGAACTTTTTTTTCCTAATTTTCTGTTCAAACTCACGGATCTTCGAAAGCAGGTCTCCTGAACATGCCTGATATGATTTTTTTTACGATACGACATCTGGTTGCGTAGCAATGGGGTGGGCATCAAAATGCCCTTTGGGCATGAACCCGTGGTAAGTACCAAATGGTAAGCTTTTTTATTTTTTCATTTTATTTTTTTAAATATTGCATAATTATCTTAATTGAATGAGATTACCTATGCATTTATAATTTTTCTCCTTTAATAACATTTTTTCAGATTCACAATGTTCTCGCCGGAATTAATAAAAAATTTATCACAATCTATATTTTTTGACTCATGGAATGCAAATAAGAATCGGTGAGTGAAATATAAAAACATTCCCCTTATGTATAAAGCTTTATTCATAAAAGTATCAATGTTATTCATGTTTAAGTTCACAAAGCATGAAATTTAGCAAAACAATGGGTATGAAGAGGAATTTCACATTTTTGGCAGGCGATTGGGGTTTTGTTCTTTTTGCAGAATGCACATCTTCGCCGGGGCTTACCAGTCACAAGAATATGCCCACCGTGCGTCATTCGTGCGGGCTTGGCTATCTTATCACAGTAGCGAATGGGTCCAGGAACAATACCTGCGGTACCATACTTTTGCAGAAGTGCCTGGACGCATGCACGCCGGAAGGCTAACTGGTCCATTGCACTCAGCCCGTTTTTCCTGGCAAGCACCCAGGCATTACTCATGCATACATCAAACAACCACATAATTATTGGTACGTACCATTTCTTACCACGCACACCTATCCTGTAATTAGCGATATTGTTGTCCAACAAGTCAACTCCCCCCATGTTCTTGTTGTATTTGTATATTACATATGGCTGAGTAATGAGTATCTTTTTCCTCTCTCTGATGGAGTAACGCTGAGCCTGGCGCTCAGGTTGTACCCCATATTCATTAGACAATGCATACACAACATTGTTGTCTACCCAAGCAACAGCAACAATTCCCTTGTTACTTTCTACATACGACTCAACTGATCCTCTCTCTCTTTTCCGCATTACGTTTTTACTAGAAATTGGGCATTTTGCCAATCTATTTATTCTTACCGTGCCGGTCCCACTCATTCCTTTAGCAGACAAGGAGCAAAGGAGTTTGGTATTAGTGAAAAAATTATCGAAGTAGAATGAAAATTTGACTCCCGGGAATGAAGCCATTATAGAGTCACAGAAATTCATCACCACTGATTCCCCAACACCCTGATCAGAAGGACGCTCTCTATTTTCTTCACGGCCTTGGTACAGTTCTACCTCAACACAGTAGCCATTGGTTTGTGCCATTACCCACGCTTTGAATCCAAAACGCACAGGTTTAAGTCTAAGAAACTGCTTACATCCATGTCTGCCAAAGTAGGGAATCATTGATTCATCTACTGATAGGTTTTTGTCATCAGGAGCATTGACTATGAAGCGCTTGTTCAGCATGTCTAGCAAGGGCCTTACTTTTCCCATTTTATCACCTGATGGCAGATTCTCATTGTTGCAAACATGTATAAACCTCAGAATTTCCTCGAAGCGGTTACGACGCATTGCCTTAGACACAAGTACATTATGAACATCCTCGGCACTTTCCCAAAACATACGCCTACGGGGCAAAGGGACGTAACCGCTAAGGAACAAGATTCCTAGAAAAGTGTACATTTCCTCCAATGATAGGTGGAAGTTTGGATGATTTGATTGAGTGGCATACATTACAGAAAATTTAACAATTTCAGAAATAATTTCTTCATTCAAAAATATTTGAAGAAACTCTAAGGGGTGATTTTCATTGGTAAGATTAGAGGCATCCGGATGATTTACACTGGTGCTGTTTGCCTGTTGAATGGGAACGCACAAGTCACCTTTTCTCCAGCTCAAGTCTAAGGGCACCTTATGCGGTCCTCTTTTCCTTTTCGCAGGTTGCACATCTGGGTGAGATGATTCAGGACTTTCAGCATTTTTTTCGAAGTTCCCTGATCGAAACTCGGCTGTGGCGCGAAGCTGACAGGAAGGCAGGGAATCTGGATTGTTGCACATTTCATCTCCTGAGTCCTCATCCGATGCATTATTGTCAGGTGGCTCTATATATATATCAGCAGAATCACCACCAACATCCTCATCCAAGGCATTCTCCAGATACTCTATCACCTCTGCCAGGGATAGGTATTTTGTACTGTAACAAATGAAGGGTTATGAAAATAGAATATCAATAAAAATTATAAAGTATAACATATCACGTATTATTCAGTCAAATAAATGTCCATATGCACCCCTGTAGTAATGTTTCAATGCATGTGCTGATATGTGATTGATGACTAAACTTACCATTTTTCATTACATTGGGTAAAATATAAATAAATGACGGAAGGAAAATATTCCATGAATGACACTTAATCAATGTCCAACTGCGTATAAAACCGTGCCTAATTAGCTTAGATTAACTAATATCATATGACTTTGTGGAGACAAAGTAGGCACAATTGTACGGATAAACTCAGTCGATGGATAATCAAAATCTTTAGTATAGGCATGTGCCCAAAGGGCATTTTGATGCCCACTTTCAGTTTCCCTCGTAATAAAAAAATAATAAGCATATGTCATCAAAAACTAATGGCACATGAATTGACATAGGTGCTTACCGAAAATAATCCATAAAAGATTAATAACTATACTGACTAGGATTAAGAAATACATACCCTCTATGCGGAGCGTGCGATGATCGCGAAGCCATGATGATTTCAGTGCTCGACTGTGCCGCCGGTGGGTGCAATGCTTGACTGAGTCTTGTCTGAACATGTCAAGCAGACCTTCTATGTTGCAAACGATACAAAAACACACGCGTGGCGCCAAACAGGTGAGCGAGGCTACATTGTAATCGGGTGGGCATCAAAATGCCCTTTGGGCATAAATGGGTTAAAATTTGTCGATGATAATCCCCTTTAAGTGCAAATTAAAGTTCAATATTGCGGTAAAGTAAAGAAAGGTCACACTGTAATCGTTTGTGTACTGAGAATTACTGAGAATAGTTGTCTTTCTTGTGATGATCATTGAGCTTTCGCCTTCACTAATAACATTCAATACCTATGTATCAATATATTTTCTCTACCAATCATTTTAATGAGCGACGTGGTATTTAGCGCGAGAGAGAGATTCTTTTTCAAAGAGAAAAACATGGGTGCTTAATGTTGGCTTACAATATGTGGACTGAGTCGCAATGCGCTGGAATGCCAACAGTTCTTGTAGTCTAATTCTTGGCTCTAGTCGAAAATGTAGTTTTTTAAGGCCGTCATGACATTCAGATAGGAAAAAACTGAAAAAATTGTTAAAAGTTTCAAATCTTCATTCCAATCCAGCCAAATAATATTTTCTACAGCGAATGTCGCACAAATATGCATTGATTCAATTATAATACTCTAGTGTCTGATGGGTGAATATCTACCAGCTGAAGCTGCTCCTGATTGGTCATAAAGATAAATTATAAATTCAATCTTATTTTTATTAAAAGAGATTAAGTTTTGTTTAGCGAGGCATATTTTTCAGTCTCCCTATTCAAATGAAAAGTTAACTTCAACCCTTTTATATATTGTTATTTTTAGCGTTCTCCCCACGTTGCACCATATCGTTGCGTTGAGAAGCCGAAAAACACCAATAAACGGTTATTTTCTTAACCGCGGTAGCCTTCGTAACAATTTCAGCCCTTTGAAGCTGTGCTCTTGAGTTTATTTTAATTTAAACGCAATACAAGCTTATATATCCCTTGTCAGCTACCTCTCAGACGGCAGCTGGTTGAAATACACTTTATCAATGACTAAATTTGTAATTTTGAAAAGAAATCATAGACTTGGTCCCTCGACTTGTGGCGGGTGTCAGCATTAGTATAGCTGGGGTCCCTTGGGATATATCCTAAGAGTGTAAAAGACGTTGGTACCAGAAAAGATAATTTTTTTTAGTGCGAAATTTACACCAACACTTATTCCATAAGTTTAAAAACAAGATTTTATTTCTACATGCTCAGCTAAGGTATCTTTGTGACTGATTAACTACCAATTGGTTA
The DNA here is from genome assembly GCA_963169105.1 of Ceriagrion tenellum. Lineage (NCBI taxonomy): Eukaryota > Metazoa > Arthropoda > Insecta > Odonata > Coenagrionidae > Ceriagrion > Ceriagrion tenellum. The sequence continues at coordinate 131,894,088 of OY720636.1, read as the reverse complement.
AATAAAATTTTCGTATTTTATTAGGAAGTCAAATCATATACACCATTTCCTTGGCGAGTCTACCAAAGTGAATTATTTTTAGAGTGGATAGTTTTTGATAGGTTTTATATTAAAATGAATGTAAAAAAAAACATTTCTCTCGAATATTTAGATGAATACCCTAAACGTAGTTCAACAAACGTGACTAGCGAGTATACTTAAATATAATGGATATTAATATTTCTAAATGTTTACTTTTATCAATTATCGCCGCCTGCAAATACTACTGTTAGAATTTTATGCTTATAAAAGCGTTTATTAAAGCGTATAGAAATGGAAAAAATATTGAGATTTGAACGAATATGGAGAAAAACAGTTAAGCTTAATTAAACTTCGTATCAAAAGCAAATTATTCTAATTATTGATATATATTTCCATCGCAATGTTTAAGAAAAGATAGCTCATTTCGCAATAAATCTAAAATGAACTGAATATGACTAAAGTAGGAAATTCTTTTTGACGAGTAAGCAATCGTTTATTTCTAAATATCCTCTCGTTTGCCATTGTGAGGCCAAAATTGAAGGGTGAACCGACTCGTGGTCTCAACTTTGCCCGCGGAATGTCGGCCACTCTCCTCCTCATCTTATTATTCTATTCCCCTCAATTTCCTCTCAACCTCCGTTCCCTCCTCTTCCATTCTTATCCCTTTGAACTCATGATTCTGCCTTCTTTGATATCTTATCTACTTTTGCATGTACCTTTAACATCCATGGCTCCCATTTCAAATGTATGTCACCTCCACCAATCATAACCTCCATCAATGCTATTCTTCCTATATTCTGAGTGCTATGTCACGCGCAAGAATTACACTCCTGGAGTGTAAAGATAAAGTTATATGAACTTAATAAATGATTCTGTACTCTCCCGACGAATATTACGTATGAAACTCTCTCAGGATTCCCGCCAAACATTTAACCCGGTGGGAATCCCGAGAGAATTCCATACATTATATGAACTTTTCCTCTGATTGTGGCCTCACTTGTTATTCATATTTCGTGTTTCAACAATGAATATGATGTTTGTAAATTATTTCTCGATTTATAGCATGATAGTATTCAACATGTGTGCAACTAAAATATTTAACTTAACTTTCATATAGTCTACTCATTTCCATGATTTTCATAGAATAGAATACTGCACTTAATTCTTATAAGCACGCATCACAAATACAATAAAGTTAATTGGTAATGCTAAAAGGATATACTTATTATATTACACCGGTTATTTCTACACATTTACGCAGTCAATAAAACTTTAGTTTTCATCGCGATGGCAAGATGATTCTATAGAAGAGTTTGCAATTTTTTATTACTTTCTTAAACAGATATGGCCGTTAAATATTATTAATTTTATGGATGTTTACAGCTCCACTATCTCTTTATTGTTTCTGATACCACGAAGCTTCTTCGCGAAATATTTCAGCAGAAATATTTCATGTGGTGCTGCTAACCGGTATTTTCTTCGCGCTTCGCAGTCCATTAAGTAAGCCAGTTTCGCTTGTCAACTCGCTGGTATATTTAGTCCAAAAGAAAAATAGAACTTCTGATCCAAAAATGGGGGCAAGCTGGATGGAAAATCTGTCCTCTCTAGAAGACAATGCAACGCAGAGGTAATCCAGGAAACGGTATCTTCCTCATACTTCTCGATGCTGCAAAAACTTGAGAACTAGCTCGTGGAGTATTGTCAAAAATATAAATAAATTTGCCGTTTCATAGTATTTAGAGTGAGGATAAATAAAATATTTAGAGAGATACTTTGGGCAGCATATTTTGATTTATTTTATGAATTAGAACATGTGTCCACAGAGTAAGTTGCCTACATTGAGGAGTACGTACACGGATAATACTCAGAGCGTAAAATCTGTTGATATATTTCAATAAAAACATTGACTTATGAGCTCAGCATACCCTAAGCAAATACATAAGCCAACACTCATATCATTATTCCATTCCCCTCCGCTTCGTCTCAACCACCTTTCTACCCCTATCATTCTCTTCCCTCTCAACTCCTTTGATTCATCTCGTCTCCTCCTTCTCCATCCTTCTATGTTCCTTCTCGTGATCTTTCACCCTTCTTCCTCTGTTCTCCATTTCAATAGCTCTCTCTTTCTCTCTCTCCCTCCACTCCAATACACCCTCCCCTATTTCCCCTATTCCCCTCGTTCCACCACTTTTACGCGCCAGCAATCATCTGAACCTTTGCTGTAAATCACGACCACCCTTTCTACCCAGTCCCCTCCTTCCTTTCTGCACACCCCTTGCCACCGCAACACTTCCCTCCCCACTCCCCCTTCATCCATTCCCCACCCTTCCCCAGAGACACATCCCAGTCGATGGCGGAACGCACTTCGGTCGAGACCTTGTGTTTGTGTTGGTTTCCCGGTAATAACGGTTGTTTTGGGGGCTCGGGATGAGATGAGGGCGGGGGAGGGGAGGGGAATCAGGTCCGGAGGAGGAGGAGGCGAGGCTGGAGGAAACTAAATAATATGAAATGAGTGTTTTTGAAGTGCTGTGTGTTCCCGGATGTGTTCATGAGCGTTGCGGCGTTTCGTCGTTGTGAGATTGGAGTGTGAGCGGGGGACGAGTGGGAAATGGGGAAATGCTTTATTGACATGTGACGGGGATTAGGTGGAGATCGCCATAATTCACCGAGATAGGCGCCAATTATGTTTGTGACAGATTTACGGCCCCGTTTCCAGCTTTACTTTTTTGTCCTCAAGTTTCCTTTATTTGTGCCTTTAAGTGCATTAGCACATTACAAATATATCTTTTATGGAGAGGATATCATGCAACTTTTACACGGATGGACATAAATCTAAACAGTCGTTGCAACTGTGTAATCTCTAAGGAAATATCTGTTACGAATGACACCAGGACTTCATTTTCACCAAAAATAAATTTAGCGGTGGAGTCAACGTAGAGGTTATATGAAATAATACTAATAGATCCACTCCATTTGCTGATGAATGACTCGTCACTGGAGACTATAAATGTTGGTTTAAACTAACTAAACTATATAACTATTGTTTGAAAAATGGAACATGTTTTATTACGTATGGCTTAATTGACCATTTTTAATTATTACATCGACGTTTTTATGTATATGCTGGGAATAATAAAATTGACTAGTGTAGATTCGCTTGTGTTCAACGTAGTAAAACGTATGCACATTTTCTTGTTTTTAATTGATTATTATGGTGAACACCATTATGATATAACATTACAATTATATCAAATAAATTATTTAAAAAATCTTAGAAAAGGAATTTAATTTTACCTTAGGTACCGCTTTCCTAACAGATAAGATGCTCATACACATAAGAAAAATTTTAGCAACGTGCTAAGCAATTGGTTTTACCCATGGGTATCAAATGTTAAATTACTACTCGGAGAGTTAAGTAATTTAACTTGACCAATAATTAATGAATGACAATTCCAAGACATAAGAATGTAGCCATAATGTTCGTTGGAATGATAAACGTTACGTTACGTACGTTGGAATGGCCCGCAGACGGCTCCACGGTTTTCATCGTGTTTTTTTTCTTTTTCACCGACCGAGGGAAGTCCGCGATTTAGGCAGCAGAATTTATTTATAGAATTTATTAATTTATTTGTGTTAATTACATTTGTTTAAAGTGTATTTGAGTTGAAATGGAAAAATACGAGTGATAGTGTGAGTGAGTGTCGTGAAGCACGTTTCAAAAATCCTGGTGGAAAAGACCATCGAAATAGTGCAGACGACGCACAGTGGGGCATTCTGGGAGAAAGAAAAGGGGCATATAACGCTCGCCCCAGACCGAATATGACACTCTTAAACACACTCTCGGACAGATTGCCTGGAAAGACATTACTGGTGGAACAATGCTAGTGCCAGAGCCAAGTAAGACGGTCATCATCTACAAAAGGAGTCGGAGGCAAGAAACTGTGGAGAAACGAGGAGAGAGGTGGAGAAAGCCAAGGCTCATGGAAAACGTCTCCCAAGGTTCGGGGCTTCTTCAAAGGGCTACGAGGTGCTGAGGGTCATCGCGAGCCGCTTATTGTAATCGCCGCCGCCACCCTGCATCAGCACCCAGGATCTCCGAAAGAAGAGATTTCACCCGGGAAAATTCGTAAGAACTCCTGTCACCACGTGCTATTCCTCCCGCCCCATTGCTCCCCCGTTTCGACCGACGTCGATCCCCGACTCACGGCTAGCCTGCTTTTGTGGTTGGCTTCATGCATTTGGAATCTCTGGACTAGTCTCCGTGATCACTAGCCCCTGTATTTCAAGATCCCCAGCTAACCGTCAAACTTAGTAGACTTTAGATAAAATTTAATCATGTGCAAAGAGGGTATTTTTTGTGTGTATTTGAGAGGTCACGCCGTGTCAAAGAAGTGTATTTTGCATTAAAGGTGACGCTGTGTGCCACTAACGGGTATTTTTTTGTACTTCTTTTCGTATTGGAGGTGACGCCGTGTGGGAAAAGTGCTTTAAAGTCATTAAATGTTATTACAGAAAAGACACTAGTAATGATAATTTGGCTGGAACCCGGGGAAACCCTATCTGTGCCCTTTTGAATTTATTAAAAAGGGGAGGGGATACGGAGAAAGCTAGCGGAGGTTAAGCCCGGGAGTACAAATACATTTTAGGATTGAAATATATGATTGTTCCCAATGGCGGAGCTCAATGATAGATGTGTCAGGTGGGAGGGCGCGAATGATTTTTACTTGGAAGCAGTCGTTGAAGGGGAGGTTATGAGAATTGGCGTGCTCCGCTACAGGCAGCTTCAATTGTTGTGTCACGCTGCTCCTGTGGTTATTGATTCGTACATTGACAGATGTGCTTGTGAGGCCAACGTAGAAGGCCTGGCAGTGCTTACAGGTGAGGAGGTAAATTACATTACTCGAGGAACAGGTTCCCCGAGTAAGTATCTGAAGTAATTGTGCCTCTGTTGGAATAAATTACCAATGGTTACCTAAAAAAAAGTTAAAAATACATATTTTTATTAGTAAAAAGTCAATTACTCCTTACTAGAAGTGCTAAACGTCAGGTTATTGATAGATACTGCCACTCTAAACTCATATTTCAGGATAGAATTTCCCGGGAATCATATCTTACACCCTCAACGGCTGAGAAATCCATTAGAGCAGCGAACCCTTCCATAGCAGTGATATCTTTGAGCGGTAACGGATGCGTACTGAAATACGACTCCCTTCCAGGGAAAAAGATATAAATTTTCCGGGAGCAAAATGCAGTAATTCACGATCGGCCGAAATTGAGATTCGGCCCTTTTCACGTTCGGACAGTCGATTTGATGCTTACGATCAACGCCCGCCGCCGGGGCCAAAACAAACTGTCAAAGGTAAATCAGGTGATGATTTTTTTTCCTGCAGATGACGACAAAAATTCCAATTCACCCCGTCCACTACCTTCCGAGCCATTGATTGCTTGGACAAAAAAATAAGTCAGCGGGTAGCAAGCGCTAGTTTTTTCTCGCGGCCACAGCAAGAACACATCACAGACACACGCATGTGACATGGACCTCAAAATATTTGAGTTGGAACCCTACAAGATGAATAATTGGCTTTGATTTTATTTAAACGTCAATTTTGACGTTTCGTCAATCGACTTAGAACTTCCCCATGTCACAAGAATTAATTAAACTGAGTTCTGTTTGTAGTTGACGCCGACCATGAGCCATTAGCAGTTGGATTTTTTTTTCGAGAATAATGGGTTAGCAGTCTTATCTCCCATAAAAATCTAGAAACCCAGTAATCTAATGAAGTAAAACCAAGCAACGGTTTCTGTGAAAATTAAAAGAATGCAACAGCTTTAAACAAGGATTACTCGTAAACCAAAAACTAAGGGCCAGGTGAATCTGTTCAGATCAGTCTTCACATATCCTGGCTGAACTAAAATATCCTGATGAAATAAATACGCCACAGTGAAAAATAATTAGAGGAACTTGGAGTATATTGGGGCATAAATTTTATTTCATTTATCATTGTCTTATCATACCAACTTGAGTTTCATGAATAATGATTGAGTGGCCATGAATAATTACTCAAATCAGATGTACAAATTAATAAAATCACATCAAAAATTACGCATTACAGCCCCATCAAAGCCAACCATTAGTCAGAAATCTGTTTGTTTAAGGAATGGAAAATACTATAGTCTATTGCCCTCGGCAGCATGTCATTAATATTGAATATAAATTCAACTGAATCAGCCATGGTACATATAGTTTTAGCTTTCTTACTACTTGAAAATAACTACCCTGAGGGGAAAAAGTTTTCAGCCATTATTTAGTAAAGCCACCAATCATCTTTAATTTAGCAGTGTCTTACTACACCTGCATGAGCGTTCTTCCGGAATTGTTAAATATTACCCTACCTTGTTTACCCATTAGGTTCCTACCACTTATGTCTTAACAGCTCTATTGAATTGAATTGGAATGATCTGTTTAATTGTATCGTATTTTTGTTGACACAGCTCCTAATTCCATCCCACTAATAATACAGTCCTGAAATCATAGCATAATTCAAAAAGTGCCCTATCAGCCTCATTTCTTATATGACATCACCAAGAATGATTACTCATATTAGAAACACAAAGATGAATTAAAAAAATAACCTTCTAAAACGCGCATTTCAACCCCTTGACAGCCAAAATTTAGACTGATATTTGTTCATCCAAGAAGAGGCGAAGTACTATACACGACGGCCCTCGGTAGCTTATTGCTAATTTTCTTTCAAAAGACTTTATCATAGTATATTAAATATTATCTTCCTTATAATCTAAAAATAACCGAAACGAGCTATAAACATTTCAGACAGCGCCCTGAAGAGGAAATTAATTCTGAGACCGGTATTGTTGCGCTAAAAACAGGGAATATGGAGCTATGCGTAACTCCTTACACCCATTGGAGAATTATAGTTTGACTCACGGCAATCTCTCATCACTACGTCTTCATCATCGCACTTCATCTCTATTCCTATCATTGTATGTACGAATGGTATAACTCAGTCATGCACACGGGTGCCAAGATATATACTGAGGAATAATATCCGCCATAGAAATACCATTTGAATTGACAGGGATTCGAACCCAGATCTCCCAATTACCGGTCGGATGTGTAACTGGCTAACACACCTGACGGGCAATGGGGATTTTCCGGGCTCTGATCCCGGTCAAATCAAATTATGTTTTTCTTGGTAAATTTCATTTTTTGGTGTATAGCTCCATGACTACCCCCATATCGTTAACATGGAATGTAAACTGCTACTTTGAAGAACAAAGATAATCACGTGTTTGGTTTGAATAATATTGAAATATCTGGCTCATGCATTTTAAAATCGAAGTAATTTTCCAGAACAGCAATTTCTATTTGCTTTCCATTTAATAAATTCTCTGCATTCCGCCAAACATTTGGTAGTATTTTCTGACAATGCAAGGGAAAAGGATCCAGACACTATCCATCTTAAGTAATTATTCTACATGATAGCTTACTTTTTCATAAGTTCATTAATTTTAAAAAATAATAAGAAAATATGCAAGTAAAGGATGAAAAATATAAAAATTCTTACCACATTCCTCATCAAACTCATTTTGGTTAGCATTGTAGCTTATGCACCAGTATGTTACATGTGTAGGTATTTCATCTAAAAGTAAATGCCGAGATAATTATTTTAATTAATAGAAGAATCCTTGAAGTGTAGCAAGTAAATCCTATGAAATGGAAGGTAAATGATATTGTCTTCCATTACGCATAACATAAGCCACAATCTGGAATCAATAAGGATGGCGAGAAAAATATTTAGCGTTTAGTAGACTCTACAGCTCGGTGTTAGAGTCCTGAGTTCCAAGTCGGGCTAACACCTCCTTGGCAGTCATAAGAACTGATGTACCTATTTCATGCGATTCTTTGGGCATTTATATACGACATTAATACCAAAATCGGCTCAAGGAATGGCACTGACCCTCATCCTCCGAATGTTTGATTTTCGACAACTACAATATTGAATGATAGATTAGGATCAATATCATCCTTGATAGCGACAAGATAACGATCACAAAATGTCATTATATCCATCATGAAACCCTACCAGAGAAAGTACAACAAAAATTCATTGGAGTGGCATGGGTCAAACAGTCAACTCCAGCCCTAGTAAATTTAAAAAGTTATTACCACACGACTTCAGGAAATGGACGTCCGGAGAGAACTGTAGGTTTAGTATTATTTAAGAAAGTACGATGCTAAGTGAGAAATGGAAAACTCAATAAAGTGTGAAATTCACTACTATTAACAAACTTATAAGCTAGGAAAAACTAATGCCCAATGAAAAATGAAAAGAATATATTCGCTTGATAATTCGTGGAATATTCTTCAACACATAAATAGATATTGTCTCCTCGTTGAAAGAAAATCACATAGGGTATAACTCACCGTGAAAAAAATTGACGATATCAAGAATAAGGGAAATGGGAGGGAAATTTATCTCCTTTGTCAGTTGCCTCTTGTAGTTTCCCTGAGATATACTTAAATGTCTTAGATTGAGTTTAATTAGACATTAGATGAGATACTACCGAAATTCAAGCCTGGGACCGGAAGCAAGTGACCAACTTAGGTTTTACCTGTCAGTGTACCACGTTCACCTAGAAAAAGGGACTGTCTAGGTGAGTCTACTACACGTATTTGTTTAACAAAAAAATCTATTGCAGCTGCAAAATGTGCTATGCATACATAGGGATGACTTCTATCATAAAGAGATTATCTTGAGGTGAATACAAAAATTGCTCATACTTTCTGTGAAAAGAAACGATTGATAAAGACGCACAATTATGTTTATTAAGTCAGAATTTTTTTTATCTTAGTGCATCATAGGAATCCACATTTTCCCTCAAAAAGTTACGCGATCAAAAAAAAACGAAATTTCGACATTGGGCATCGAATGACTCAAGGCCGATCGACACACGGGGCGTGCCAACTACTTCCTCGGCAGCCCCTTTCGGATACCTCCAAGAAAATTCAACTCCAGAGAACCCTAATAATCTTGGTCACGTAATACGTTTCATATCACCCGCTTGCCAACAATCAGCGATAGCTTTCCTCCACCCTTAAATCTCCCATTCGACTTTATTGCCTCCGGTTACCCACACAGGAGCTTCCGGCAGGGCCAGACCGCCAGGGCCTGCGAGGCGCCCGGGAGGCATAGAGTGGCCGCCAGGGTACGCAGAAATGCGATGGAATGGTGGCGAGCGGGAAAAAGAGGGAATAAAATCCGAGACATGAGGAGCGTTGGGAGGTGGCGGTCGGCAGGTGGAAACGGTGGCGTCGTGGATTTGGCCGGCGGAAAGTGGGGGGTGGATGAAAAAGGAGGGTGGGTAGGCCACAGATGGGGATACAGATGAAACATATGGAGATGGATGGCGGGACGAAGGGGTGAGAGGACTGGGGGTGGGGACGTTAACCTTCTCCAAAGCCCCAGAGGGTTGGGAAGGTGGCAGAGGGGAAGGGGAATATGGGGGTGGACCCGAAAATGGATGGCCCGCAGGAAGGTTTGACGTAAAAAGTGTGACAGGGGCTTGCGGGGGTTGGATAGGGGGGCTGCTCTCTTTGGTCGCGGCGACATTGGGGCCGAACGCCGGGAGAGGGTGGGTGTGGACGTGCCGGAACCGTGTGGCTGGCTGAAGAGGTGGTTGTCGGCCGCTACGCTGGTGGCAGGGCCGGTTGTTTTCGACCATACCCTCCATCCACTAGCTTTTTTCCCCATCCTCCTCTAGCTCTTACGCAACAATCACCACTGGTCGCGGGGATGACGGATCGCCAAAGAGTCTGTCGGATCCGACGGCAAATTTTGGCGGCCGATAGAGAACGAACATTGAGTCAACGCGGAGGTAGCCGAGGGCGCGGCCCTGTGACGGTGAGGAGAATACCCAATAGGAGGGATTAGCAAATAACAGAGACGGAGAAAACACTCAAGGCATTCGAAAGATTACTAGCAGAAACATCATCGAATGCCATCTTTCCTGCTTTCAAAAATGACTCTCAAGCTACTCTGCAACCTGCGAATGGCTTAGCTAGTTTTACCACGTTGCAGATGAATAATAGGCAACTAAGCCATCCCGGCAGAAAGGAGTTCCAGAAAAATACTCCTCACTTCAGTATAAAACTTAACCTTTACGTTGCCGTTGGCCACCCATAAAGAGAGAGATCCGAAAATAGAAGCTATAGTCATAAATGCAGAAAAGGAAATAATCAGCCCTATGTTTAAATAACTCCACATAGTTCAAAGGCGGATATATGGGAGCATCAAGGGAATTTATCTAATAAGTTATATATACATGAGCAATTTAAGTACTTTTATTGGTTATTGACACAGATGAGGCACTATCAAATATTTTTTTACGGCCACACTGAATATGTATTATTCAGCGCGAGTTCTCGCGCCGGCCCTTATGCCAGCTTAATCATAATGTAATCAGTCTGACAGAAAACAAAAATTATTATTTCGCAATACACAGAGTAGCTAAAATCAAAACTGCAGAATAATTGTCATCTAGTTTGGTTTCAGTTAGTTGATTTCAATGTCACCTTCCTTATTTCATCACATATTTTATTTAAAAGATCCAACTCGCAAGCCTACCCACTTGTGCTGAATGGTAAGAGTTACCTCAAATGCCGCCTCTCAAAACCATCAAACATCAGACTCATTGGTATACGATATTATCAAGTATTAATTTATAAAATTGCGTATAAATTTTAATCATACACATCTGAAATGTTTATAAATTCATTTATAGCTCTTTATTACCATGCTTTAGGCATTTGCATTTCTGTTATTATATATATTCACACAATAATAGGTGTAATAGCACTTTAATTATTATTATTTTTTATCTAGATTTCTTAAAAATATGACATTAGTTTAATGGACTATCAGTGCCTTTCCAACCCCACTCGGTTGAAGCAGTATACTTAGATTCATTCTAGGAAATAGCGCAACTATGAGATTTTTCAGAGTGGGCGTTTGTTGAATGTTTTTGCCATAGACTTGGGATGTGGGTGGAGCGGGAAATGGAGGTCTGGCATACGGTTGATCCAATCTTTTCGCCGATTCGTTTTTCTAATTTGATAGACTTGAGTAGGTTCATGTCGATGATACTTTTTGCCCATGCTTACGCTGTACTCGTAAACTGAGTGTCGTCAAGCCATGTTTCCGTTCTAGGCCATTAGTGAACTCTTCCAATCACCTTGGCCTCAACCTAGTCGTATCAATAGTATAGTCGGGAGAAACATAAAACGCGGAGTGCAATTCTTTTGTTTTCACAGGGACTTTTTTCAACGCATTGCGTCGTTTTTTTTGTTGTTTTGCTTTTCATTCCCACTCACTTCCATTGTATGCATTATTTTCTCTCTCTGCTCTCTCTCTCGCTCGCTTTTTGCGCACCGCTGGATAAAAAAGAAGTTGAGGGACGTATGGAGGGGGGGGGGTGGGTGGAAAGGGGCGCGAGTGAATATTCGTGCTTGGACATTTATTTTCTTCCCCTCTCGAAATCGGCGATTTTTTTTGTTTCGCTCTTTTCTTCCCATTTTACGTATCTCTCGCTCCGTGGCTGAAAATGCTTTGTGCCCGCGAGTGCGTGAGCGTGGTAACGTCTTTGCAATCAATTCGTTCCCCGTTCGGTCAGATCCTCCCACTCGCACGCTTCAGAGAGCACTAGCTCGACTCTCTCATTTCTACCTCTCTTTCACCATTGCCACCATGTGTACCTGACACCACCGCAGGAATTTCCAGGAACCCCAAAGAAAGAGAGAGAGAGAGACAATAGTTCTCGGCCTCTCAAACAAACTCTGCACTTCAAGTACAGTGTTTCCAATGGATTTGATTCCCTAGATTTCAAAGGCCTAACCTGGATGACAATATTTCTCCCATTTCCATTGCAGTCTTCCAAAAAGGTTTTTCTGAGAGCATTGTCATAGTAAATATTTCTCCTAAATGCTGTTACGTGAAAGAATCCACGCAAAATAACACGAAGGAGCTGAAATGACATGAAATATGAGCTACACTTGACAATATTAATTTGCGTCGCTAACTTTAACTTGAAGTTACACATTTTCTCCGAGTATAGGTTTACGTAGAGGCCTGACACTTTAATTGGAATTATTCGTTAAAAAAATTACCATGCAAATTGGAATGAAGGGAAATGCATTCATAAGGGATTTATCTGACATAACAGGATATCATTCGAGGCAATTAAATACTATTTAATTAGATCTCAGAACGAATTCTACTCCATCGGTTTAACAAATGGCATATATTTAATTTAACGCGATGTTACTTCAAGAGTTCTTTTGAATCGGTGCCCATGTACTTCAACTCTTATTAGTGAATACTTGGTTTTATTTAATTTTTGTAGGCTGGAAGGTTGGTAACATTATGCATGATAACAAATTCAAAATTTCACCATAAATAACTAAAATCGATTACAATATAAGTAATGCCACTTAGGTTGATTATTTTCCGGTCGAAAACAGAGTAATATTGCATTGGAAAATAAAAAATATCATTAATTGAGGTAATCGATCAAATTTAGTTTTCCAAACTGAAAATTGCAAAATCAGGTATCATGCAATTCTCCAAACTGCGGATGAATTTCGTTCAATCCATTTTGTATCGTTTTATTTATTGTATTTTGACTGTAATAAAGAAATCCCGCCGGTTAGAGTCTAAGGATGATTGACCTATTGAGGCCTTTTGAGACATTGACAACTTTAGCCACGATCGTATTTAATACTTGAGAAATTGACATAATGTACTTCGAGCATGGCACCAATCTGATTGCTGCATAGCTTAATTTGATCCCACTTCTCTGGAAACCGAATTCCAAAGAATAAGGAAGCAAAACTCAGGGCCAGGAGGCTTTACTGAGAAAAAAAACGGGCGGTTCACTTTCGGTGCTCCACCGGACGAATCAAGTCACTCCTCCTCATCGACCTGGCGAATCGTTAAGGTTACTGAAAGCACTCATGAGCAATGGAGGGATGAGAGGACTCAGGGGCTAGGGTCTTGGGGAAAGGGGTGCAGATTCGATTGATATAGTTCTGGGAATCGCCACCTATTTCCCTCGGCACCAGGTGCTTAGGACACGCTCCCGAACCAATTTCTAACTCAGCCCTCCTTCCACCTTTCCTCAACTGTTTCTTACCTCTTCTCCCCCCATTCCACCCCGTCGCTATCCGAAGGCTCGCCCGGCGAGATAGTGGAGGGCAAGTTGGTCGCCAGCCGTAGAAGACCAACCAGGTTGGCCGAGAGGATATTGCGACCAGAGGGGGGGAGGGGCATTCTTGCTTCTCCCCTTATGGTGGTTTGGTCGATGAGACGAAAGGGGGTGGGAGAAGGAATCGAGGAAGGTTGGTTAAAAGGTTCAAAGGCATGACTATAAGGGAGGAGGAAGAGAAAAGGAAGACAAATGACTTCATTGGCGAGGCTGAAGTTAATTTGCCCCCTTCGCCTACCTAATTACCTTTAAAAGAACGACCAGGTATATAGAGGATTTTAGGTAAAAAATGACAACACCCGACTATTAGCTTAAGAAAATTTACTAACGCTTAGAGAGTGCTTTGATCAATGGCTTCCAGCCCGAATATTAAAAAAAAACTTTTAACGGTGTTCAAAAAAGTTAGTTCAATAAAAATAATTGCAATAGCTGAATTTTCAGTTGGCCATCAAATTACAACATAACATTGTGTCATGGCATATAATGGCCAAAAATAAAATATTTTCCTGCATTAGAAATTTTTAATGCAAAGACGTGTTTATTCGATTCATTTAATTATCCTTCACAGTAATTCCATCAACAACTTGCAAAAAAAACGAAATTACGCACTTTTAAATGGTTCACTCATTGAAGCTGTTTTTATCTTAGTTTAAGAATTCGGTTCCTGGTCTGAAATATAAGATTTCGCCTTTAGTATGGCATTTACTGTGGGGTAGGAGATTTTTTTTAAATAAGAATAAAAATGTTACGAGTTAATGTGTATAAGGCGACAATACCGAAGGGAATAAGGAAAAGCTTTTTTGTTTCAGTGAACAGTTATGAGTATTGCCAATAAATTTCGAATCAATTCTGACATCTTTCTAATCATAATTAAAATGTAGTAAATAATGCAAAATTTAGGAAAGGTTCCATTTGAGGATTCAAAAATGTAGATTATATGAGTTAAAAAGTGAAAAGTATCAGGATTTGAGATTTTGGCGGGAGAATCTTTATAGTAACTTAAGATTCTGGAATAACTATCTATAATAAAATATAAATTCAGAAAAATTGTTAAACAATCACCGTTCCCGCTCAAAAATATCGCCGCTTTTAAAGTTATTTGTACCACAGCATCAATTTTGAAATAAATTCAGCATTAAATTCACGTAATTACATGGAAGCCAGGAGAATAACTTGCTCATCAGCCGGTTACTTATTTGTGTAAGTAAATATTCAATGGTACAATACATCCCACGATATTTAAATTCAAATGCAGATAATACCTGGATTTTCAAATAAAGTATCCTGAAAATGTCGAGTCAAGTACTATCTCCGTCTTAGGACATATTCTTCAAAACTTGAACAGAAGTTGATTCGGGTAAGAAAACAATGAAAGACATTTTTTTTGCTTCTTTTGGTCTTTCCGTGAGTGATTCCTACCAGAAAGTAGGATCCGCTTCATTAAATAACTCTCTCACAGGCATTGACCATGTCTCAATCGAGAGGCAAATATTTATAAGGATATTTTTGACTGATGCAAAGATTAGTGAATTGAGAAAAGTGCAAAGAATTTCGCTTCGCCGTGGATTCGCATTGCAGGGACAGTCTACATCTACATCTACGTAATACCCTGCGAGCCACCACGAGGGTGTGTGGCAAGGGGTGAAGATAACCAAACAAGCACTATTGCAATGCAAGTAGGATATTTAAGGGAGGCATGCTAGAGAACAGGGTCACATGCAGCTAGGTGGTTAAGTATCTACATAATAAGAAAGGGAGCATACATCGCAGTCGGTGCGGCGAGAGGGCGCGCTTGCCTCTCTTTATTGCCCAGTTTTATGCACTCCCCTTTCTCTTTTTCTAACCGCTAGCTCCGGCGATCGTTGTTGTTGTTTACGTCTACAGACCCATCATCGTTGACTTTCTCTTTCACGCCGTTGGCCTTGATGGTGTCCATTCCCTTTCCACGCGAGGCACGCGGAAACCTTAGCCTCGCTTAAAAAAAATTTCGTCATTTTCTCAAACCTCCACGGCTTTACACACGAGGCGTGGGCAATAGAACGCTCTCTTTGTCAAGTCTTTTGTTTCCACAAATTCTATTTGCTACGGCATGATACTCTCAGGAAATGTAACAGTTCGTAGCATCACGCTATCGCCTACAAACTGGGCTGAAGTGACACCGCCGATATTACGTTTCCTCTTTTTGCTCAATTCCAGTGAAGTTTCGTTTGCTCCGACGAAAAAACTCTGTTTTCCAGGACAAGTGAAAATATTTTCTTTCCATAGGATTCACGCTCGACGATCTGTTGCTCTTCCAACGTTTGGCAGCTTGTAAAATACTGAAATTAACTCTTTGAACTAAGAATGGCCAACAAAAATATGTTAAACCAGAACTGCGATAACTAAGAAAAAAGGAATGAAAATATTAATCTAAACAATAAATAATGATAAAAAAGACAAATTAGGGTGATGTACACACACGTTATATTCTGGAATCTACTGGCATTGCTGTATATTTTAGTCAAACTTTTTACCTGATTAGTACTCATCGCAGAAAACCTCCATGATTGCGGTGACCTATTGTTTTTATTTCAATACTAGCTGGGGTACCCGGCTTCGCTCAGGGAGTTGATTAAGATTGTGTGGTACTTGGAATAAAAGGATAAACTTTAAAATATAAGAGGTAAATAAATTTATTGAAAACATATTCTACCTATTTACAATACTTGTTTATAAACAACATTTTTCGTTTTGTTATCTGGGGTATACATGTACAAATTTTTCGAATTTCCTACTCGAGAGCATGCTACGTATAGTTGACCGTGGGAGAAGCAGGAGACTTGAGGTTGATGCCATAATGATTTAAAGTTTGTTCTTGCACTCTGTTAATTGTAAAAATATAGGTTAATTTGATTAGAAATTGCAGTCTTTTAAATTGGAATGGCAGTTCAGTAGAGGTCAGTGGTATTCTAGGGATAAATACCGTGTGTCCTTTGTCCTTTCCTGTCATAAGTTCGGCTTCGATGATGTTACTCGACAGATGTTTGACGATCATCCTTGTTCCATTACTTAGTTTTGGTGCGTTGATATTTCTGAGTAGCATGATCGGAGGTCCAATTTTCAGTCGAAGGCAGTGTAGTGGCATTCCTGGTACTTGCAAAGAGATTAGAAATTCTGTAGGGAAGTTGACACTATCTTCAACGTTTACCATCGTGTCGATCGATTTGTATATTCTCTCTTCACCGGAAATTTTCTTTTGAATATTAAAGTTGATATCGTCGATAATATTATTTTTAGTTGCCAAAACTGCCCTTCGAAATAGCCGCTCCGAATAGGTATAGTTGTGAACAATGTTTGGATAAATTTGGTCGATGAGTTCGTTTTCAGTAGTGGATATGTTGCAGAAATCACTGTTGCGTTCAATGAGGCCGGTCGTCTGCTCAGTAGGATATGTGCCTTCGCCTATTTGTAAACGTTTTTGAGCAAAATGTGCTGTTGTTTCGTCCTTTCGATAGCTCAACTGTCATATTTTTTGTTAGTCGCAGTATTTGTATGTGTGGCCAGAGAAATGATTTTTTAAACATGCATTGATCTCATCAACTTTTTATTAACAAATACGTTAAGTACACTTTACACACTTTTCACACTTTATTTTCGATTTATATTCAGTCATTGTATCACTTTGACTACTCACACTCCACTGTTTTTTTTACTCACTCACTGCACTACTTTGGAAGTTTCACTTCTTTTTCGATTCTTCCCTTCGTCACTGATAAGAAAATGACGTTCGAACCCACGGCGGATCTTGCTTTGGATAGAGGGCTACCACAACATATAACTCCCTTGGTTGTATCGGGACTCGTTTCTGAGTTTTAGCGGCACGCACATTGCACACTTACTTTTATAATATATATTGATATTGATTAAGACAATGAAAACACACTCATTGTAAGTTAAAGCCTAATTTTTTCATTTTTAATCATATTTTTAGCAATCACGACACACTATTCTTACTCCAATATATGATTACTCAACCATGGGTAAAACGTAATGATAAATTTATGCAGTTAACATATTTATCGTCATGACGAGTTTAACAATAATTCGGGCAGACCTGATGAAACGTAGTTCAGGGCATAAAAAATAATTCAACATTTTAACTGTAGATATTACACAATTAGAAACCGCGTAGATACTTTTCAATCATTGACTTACAGTTAATAAAGTGGTTAAATAAAAAAATTTAAGATGCTAATTATTAAAAACTACGATAAAAACGAATACAAATGATAGCTCTAGAACAGATAAGATTTAACAAGTACTTGTTTATTTTTTCCATGTACGAGTTTAAAAAACGCAGCAATATCAGTAGATACACCAGTGAATAGGCATGCACCTATTCGTTGTCAAGCGCCTTAAGGTGAATGCATAAACATCAAATCCGAGTCATGCATATCAGTGTATCGTGAATTAAAGTAGAAACCGCATTCCGCGCCGTTCAGGACAGCAAGAATAGACGGACGGGGTTCCCGTAACTTCGGTACGTTGAGATAAGCACTGCCCTTAACTTGGAACCGATCTCATTGGCACAATGCCGAATATTTCGTCGGGTCACAGCGTTTTACGGTCGGTTTGGCAAAGGCTTTGCCATAAAGGCGCCCTTCTCGACGTGTAAGATGAAAGAAATTCGAAATTTAGGTAAACCCTCGGATCCGCTATCGCAACATAAATATTTCGAGTCGGTTAACTCCACGGATAAGTCCTCAAAATACGCGGAAGTGGGCGGATTCAAACAACAAGGAACGATTCAAGAAGCGAAGGCTGAAATTAAATCCAGTATTTTAGGCATTCGATGTTATTTTCTTTCATGTCCTTCAAGGTGACGGGATAAGTAATCGTGAGTCGTTTAGTATATATTTTAACACTTTTTTCAGTTTATTGAGGGAAGTTGATTTTGGGGTCACATTGCAGATAAGCACATCTGTTATTTCAGTGAATGTCACCTGCCATGATGTTAATGAGGCAAGAGTTTTAAGTAAATTTTAATCTTAATTGAAGAATAATTATGACCAGATTTTACGGTGCAGATATAGAAATCCAAGCAAAAATCACAAGTGAATACGTGTTGTTTACTCGGCTTAACATATTGGTATTCGTCAACCACCGCCATATCTACATAAAACGTACTATTTCGCTTTTAAGAGAATGTTGGTACACCATAAATTGAACTATTTCCAAATATACGACTAGTACTATAAGATTACGTGTTGTATTAGCATTGAATTGCCAATAAACGAAATGGGTCCTCTAACCTATTTCTAATAGGTACACTTATGCAAAGTTTCTCACGAATCTGGGCAGAAATGGAAAGCGCTCCAACCACCATGAAAGCAATATATAGATCCAACGACGAAAAAAATATCAAGAAAGCGATGGAAAGAGGGAAAGGACGAAAAATATGAAGCATTACAAAAATGGAAGGGGAGATTGATGGATGATTTTTTCATGCTCTTCTAAAAGAAGCACGAGATTGAGATTATGAAATCACCTTTTCCAACTCATAACACTATCCTTAAGCACATCAAAGTAATTATGGCCGGGAGGGTAAACAAACCATCGATCATCCGGGCTGCAAACCATGAGTGACAGTGTTGTAATGGTTGTTGGCAGCAAGGCGAGCAGGAAAATAAATTCTTGATGGTGGATGGAAAGTCGAAAGCCGTTGCATTTGTATCGAGATCACCCACTTCATGGACTTAAATTGAGCTTTCTCTTCATCTCACAGGCTTTCTTTCTCTAATCATTCTTCAGGTTCCCTGGAAAAGTCATCCCAGAGCCGAAAAATGATGCGTCCGAAAGAGAGCGCGCGGAGACCTTAATCAGTCATCTATCTCATTCATTTGAGAGGACAGCGCAGCAGAGGCTGTTTTCGCACTCAAAAAAAAGCACGGAAGAGAAGACACTAATAGGACGATGCTCCGACAATCTGCTTTCGTTAAAACGCTTTCGCTGTTCTGAAGCCTTGATTAGCAGAAACTGGTTCTCTAACCAGTATGAAGGAAGTTTTCATTTTTTGTTCGAATTATCGAGATGGAGAGAAAGGAAAATGAGTTTTTTTAGGCATCCCTACATTAAATGATACTGAAAATTAACCCCAGAAATGTCACTGATGGTGCCAATTTATTGAAGCCTTACTAAAATGTATAGATTATTCTGATTACAACTCTGTTTTACTGCATTTTTATGCAATTGCTCCATTAAGTGTAGTACAAAACTACTAGAGCTCCGGCATGATTATAAATACTTTTTTATGTGGAGTATTCTACCAGTAAAGGTAAGTTTTATTGAATGTCAGAGAATTTTCTCTCGGTTTTCTACACATTCATTGGTATATCTCCTCGTATATCTTTTTTTGCCTCAGCATACGATCTATATACCCTTTATCCCGTCCATGAAACCTATTCTTTATCTTCCCCTTCTCCGCATGCCCAACATCCTTCCTCTATCATCCATCATCCATCTATCACACTCTTCAGCAACCCATCACCCTTTACTACATCCATTAGCCACCTACCCTGCCTATCCCGGATTTCATTCAAAGTTTCCTATCCTCTCCCACCATCCCAAGCACTTCGTCGTTGGTCTTCCTTTCCATCCGCCTAACCTTCTCCATTCTTCTCCATACCCATATCTCAAATGCATGCAGCCGATTCTCTTCCTTACTTCTGAGGATCCAAGTTTCTGCACCATACAACACGACGCTCCATATCAAGCTCTTTACCAGCCTAGTCATCACATCCTTACCCAATGTCTCCGTCATCAGCTCCCTTCTATTACTAAACGCCTCCTTAGGTAGCGCAATTACCCTCCATATATCTTTGCTACTATGCTCATTTTCCTCTAGTGTGCTATCTGAGTAATTCAATTTCTCTACTTATTAATACTTTATGTGAGTCAAAAATTATCATTTACCATTGATCTGACAAGTGGCTTAATTACACTCTTTATAACAACCAATGATACCCTATGCCAGTCACGAAAAGGTTATGAATCATTCCCAATTTTTTGTCAGGGGGTTGGAAAACTCCAGACCAAATACATAACGCAAATAAGATTCACTTTAAAATATCTATTATTCAATGAGTAATCCGAGAGTTGATTCATCAAGTGAGATATGGTAATATCGGATGGTATCACTCTTCACACAGCTATTAACATGTGAAGCTAGTTTAGGGGAAGTAATAATTTTTCCCCGGACATCGACAGAATTTTTAGAAGTACGTACTTCTGCTCATAAAATTCGGCGAGAGAACTATGAGAAAAACTGATGAGCGTCATTTTTTTATCGGCGAACGTTAAGGAGGTTATATTTAAAAATTTAGGCGACAATCAGTTCAACAGAGCGTGAACCTGGAGGTTTTCTGAACATATCTGAACGTTCAGCCAACTGATCTATATAAACAAAGGTTCATTAATTGTATCGCCATTTAATGAAGAATCGGGAAAAGCTACTAAAGTGGTTCATAATGGACGGCGGCACTAGAATCTCCTTATAAGTTAGCCATCCTGTTCAGAATTCGGTGACAATGATATTTTCGGCAACATTTAATAAATTTTTTCACTTCAGTTGGCTGAAATTCTTCTATCAGTTCATGAGATCAAATTATATTAAAGCTCTCTACAAGGCATGATGCTCTAAAAAGAGCCTAATTATTTTAAATGAAAAATATTCAAAAAAGTATTTAAAATGCAAAGCGTTTCAATAATTTCGAGAAATAGATTTGAAGCACAAATATAATTCATTTATTAAAAATACTCAAATTAGAAAGTCAAATATAGTCCCTAAAATTATAAGTACTTTCAAGAGTATATATTTCATTTTTCACTGACATTTTTCTAAGCCTTAATCCATTAGCGATCCCTTCCCAGCATAGAATAGAAATAGAAAAGAAAACAATTTTATTGTCCTGGGACAAAGTCCCTTGGGACATTGAATTTTTTACATGCCTTCATGAGGAGTGGAATACAAAACATAACAAAATACAAAGCCTTACAAATATAGGAAAATGAACAAACAACTTTCAAGTCCGCAGACTTCATGTCATGACTTTCAAGTCAGATAGACAGAATGAGCAAGGTAAACAAAAGTGTACAAAGAAAACAGCAAATGATTATAATGAACAAGTAATGAACAAGTAATGAACAAGTAACAAGTAACAACGTCATCTCATATAATTTTGTCATCTCATATATTGGCGATAGAACATTAAGGAGACAAAAAGTCAGCCATACTTCTTTTAAATTGAGTGACATTCCTAGAAGATTTAATACTATCAGGCAACGAGTTCCATAATTTACAGGATGAGATATGGAAAGTATTTTCATATTTTATTGTACGGTATTTGGGGATGTAAAATGTTTTTGTTATACGGGTCGATCTCTTGTTAGTTTGGGCGTTAAAAATCAAGTTTTCACATAAATAAGAAGGGGTTTTCGTGTTCAGTACTTTGAACAACATTAAGGCCTTGTGAATTTTTCTTCTTTGATTCAATTTTAACCAACCCAGCTTTGCGTAATAGGGAGATACATGCTCGTTGAAACGAATATCAAAAATGAATCGCATACATGAATTTTGCAGTCTTTGTAATTTAACGCTTAATTCATTAGTCATATCGGAGTATATAATTGAACAATAGTCAAAATTTGGAAATATTAAACTCTCAACCAACCTCTGGCGCAGTGTTGTTGGGATTAAGTGCCTGAAATACTTCATTTTGTAGAGAGTTTTGTGAACTTTATTTGAGATGGCAGTGACTTGATCGCGCCAGGCTAAGGTACTGCTCAGGCAAATTCCAAGGCTTTTGACTGTGTTCGAGTAGTCAACTTGAATATTTAGAACACTAACTTTGGGTGTGTCTTTTGAGAGGAGCATGCGTACATTAGGAGCACTTCCAAATATTATTGATTTTGTCTTGTTGGGGTTTAGTTTTAATCGACTTTTGAATAGCCAATCGCAAATAAATTTAATATCCTCGTTAACCAACGCGATGGCGTGGTTAATGTCAGAAGGGTGGGACTCTATATATATTTGCAGGTCGTCAGCGTAAAAATGATATTTGCAATGGGATATTTCCCTAGCGAGTTCCTTGATGAAAATACAAAACAGAAGGGGCCCAAGTATTGAACCCTGTGGAACTCCACATGAGACGGGTTTGAAAATTGATACATTGCCGTCTTTGTCTTTAACAGCTTGCTGACGATTTGACAGGTAGGAACGATACCAGATAAGGGCAGAGTGAGAGAAATTGAGTCCACTCATTCGTTCCAGTAGTATGTCATGATCAACTGAATCAAAGGCCTTGCTTAGATCGAATTGCACCAGAACAGTTACTTTCTTTTCGTCTATTGATCGACGTATATCATCGGTTACCTTTAAGAGGGCCGTTTGTGTGCTAAAGTGTTTTCTAAACCCTGATTGATACTCGTCGAAGAAATTTTGCCGCATAAGATGTTCCACTGTAGTGGTATGAACTAAGCGCTCGAGGGGTTTAGAGAGAGCGCATAGTAACGCTATTGGTCTGAAGTCGGACATGTCTTTGGGAGCAGGCTTTTTTGCTATGGGCCTAACTAAGGCAGATTTCCACAAGGTAGGAAAAAAGGAGTAATTTATTGAGCAGTTATAGATGTTGAGTATCATTGGCATTACAGCGGGTAGAATAGCTTTTAAGATTTTTGCACTGATTCCATCAACACCTACAGTATTCGATTTTAAAGCTTTCACTTGCTTTAAAAGCATGTCAGGTGTGTAGTGAGGGAAATAGAGCCTCGTGCTATCGAAATCTGAGAATAATGTATGATCAAATAAAATTGGACCGTTTTCAGTACGAGTAAAATCGATGTCATCTGGGTATTCGTACGAATTTTCTTCCCTGAAGACTGGTGTAAGGAAATGGCTGTTCAGATCATCCAAGGGGAAGTTCATTTTGTATGGGGAACGTCTAGGCTTTCCAAGGCCAAGGCGCCTCAGCTCCTGCCAAATGGATTTGGCGTCCCATTTTGCAGAAAAACACTCAATATAGTACTTCTGTTTGGCTGTTCGGATTTGGTACTGTACTCCATTTCTAATAACTTTGTATTGCTCGTGAAGGTGAGGTAGAAGAGTTCTTCGGAAATTTCGATGAAGACGATTTCTGAGTGACATTAAGTTCCTAATTTCAGGGGTTAACCAAGGGGCTGGTTGACGCTTTGGCCTAATTACTTTTCTAGGCGCATGAGTATCAAGCAATTTCAGAATAAGTTTGTTAAAAATTTCAACTTTTTTGTCCACAAGATGGGTATTGAAAAATTCACTCCAGTCACTTTCAAATACATCTGATTCAAATTCAGTTAAATTAAAACCCTTGAAATCACGGAAACACATTTCACTGGGCTTATAAGCACGTAACTTAAATTTATATTTTACATAAATTAGGTCATGTTCCGACAAGAATGTGACAGGGTGCTGCTGATACTCTTCTACCTTTGACAAATCGTCGACGATGAAAAGGTCTAGGAGAGTATTGCTGTTCATGAGGTTATGGGTTGACTGATAGGGAACTAGGAATAGATTACAGCTGAATAGCATGTCACTGAGATACGTACTATCATAAGTTTTCTTCAACATGTCAATGTTTAGGTCACCACACAATATCACATTTTTGTACCTTGGAAGAAGATTATGAAGTGACGGCTCAAAACGTTCAGACATGAACCCGGTTTTTGGGGGTCTATATATGACACAAAACAATATTTTGCCTTCCTTTCCAAGTATTTCTAAGAACATGTATTCAGGTCTGAAAGGAGTACCATCAGACTTTAATAACAATTTAAATGACAAGCTTTCGTGAAGATACACACATACACCACCGCCTACTCTTCCTGGTCTATCGTTACGCAACAATTTGTAATTGTTCAACTCAACAGCGTGCGAGGAGATATTTTCATTAAGCCAACTTTCGGAGACAGCAATAACGTGATAATCACGTTTATGAAAATAGTCACGGAATTCGTCAATATGCCTGAATAACGACTGAGCATTAACGTGACACAATTTTAACATTTCGAGGGTGTCAGACATTTAGTTAAAGTTACTGAGGTATTCAAGACAGGTAATAACACTTCGTTCCCCCCCTTCACGTTTCCTCACGTTAATTCTGCCTCCTCGAATCCAACGGTACTTGAACTTATCTGCTCTTTTGAGTTCTCTGGCTTTGGCGTATATTTTCCGGTTCCACTGAGTGAGTGCCTCATTGATGAAAATGGGCTGACTGGGTAGGTTGTCAATTCCAATATCACGAGTGCTTACGTCACGTTTCACTCTCCGTCTGCTCAAGAACTCACTAGCAGTGCTCTGCCTCAAAAATCGCAGAACAATAATGGGGGGCCGATGCGAGTCACTTTGTGTTCCCACACGGTAAACAAAGTCAATGTCAGTGGCTTCCACTTTGACTCCAAGGGACAAGCCTATCTGATGGATGATGGCACTAAGGAGCTCTCCTTTACAATATGGAACTCCCTGAATCTCGACCACATTTTTCTTTGCTTCTTGCTCCATTTGATTAACGTGTATTTCTAGTTCGAACACGCGTTTTTGCAACTGACACAAGTCGCCGATAGTATTTTCGAGCTTTTCACTAAGATTTGTGATTGCGCTTTTGACCTCACTGAGAGACTTATTTAGATCACTGATCGACTCTTGACACCAGAGTAATGACTTTTTGATCTCACCTTGTTCGTCCTGCAAGCACTTGATTCGAGCTAAGATTTCATTTAGCGTCGCGGCTACAGGTTCGGCACCGATCAAGTTGTCACTGCTCTTCACAGAAGTGTTGTCCCCGCGTATAGAACGCTTCTGCATCAGGCATGAACCACAGTGCCAGGGCCGCTGTAGGCTTTCCAGGGTTCGCAGGTCTTCTTCCGTCATTGATGAGCAGGCGAGATGATACTGCTCATGGCAATCACAACAGGATACGATAGAGCTTTTGCCGCGCTTAACAGCTTGACCACACTTTCCACAGTTCGGCATGGCGAGAAAGCGAGATATACGTCCGTTCACGACCAAGGACTGAGACTGACTGAATGGAGCATATGGAGCACCTAGAAAATTTGGGCCCTCCTTTATTGTGGCCACACTGAACCTTATGCAAATTCAACAAACTGTGGTGAAGAGTGCCTGATATTTTTCCGAATCATCCCAGACAGACCTGAGATAGCCAATGTATCTGGAATTTGGATTTCTAATAAGATGACTAGTGTAGCTTGTGACGATGCTTTCTATAGCGACTTCATATTTAATGGACACATTGCAACAGGTCAAGTTGTGTCACAAGCATTCGGGAAATAAGTAATTACACTAGTGTCTAACGTTTATCCCTTTCCTCACAAATAAAATGGACGGAGGTAATATTGTAAAAATATGCTTTATTAGGTATCAGCATTTTTTTCCAGGAATGAAAGCGGAAAATGATGCAAGGCAATGAAGTAGATACACTCATCCCAAAACCGAATGATGCCGTTAAGTGTTGTTGGGAAGAACTAGCAGCCAAATGTCGAATCCCAATTGCTTGAAAACGTCGATACTTTACACGGAAAAAGTAGAGCGTATAAGGATTTCTGGGGAAGTAAGGCAGGAGGAGGTAAGAGAGGAAGAGAAAAGATTAAGGAAGGGGACCCGTGAATTAATAGGAGACGGAGAGGAGGAGACCATGAGGAAAAGCAGATCTGAGCGTGCAGCACGAGGTTGTTAAAGGGCGTCGATGACGGAATACTGGGTCACAAGGGAGATGGTGAGATACGTGGGAAACGAGCAATAGGCAGTGAAGAGATGACATTCCCAGTGTGAGAGAGTGGGCGAAGATGATGAAGCATGGGGAAAGATAGGTAGGTAGTCTTCAGTTTATAGAACGATTACGATTCTCCAGTTCCCCGTGACTGTATTTTCCTTGTCTATATGTTGAATAAGACGGATATAGAAGTCAAAAATACCGACTGTAAAACAAGTCAACAAAAAGATTGCTAACATGAATAAAATTAAAGTATTTGAAAATAGTACTTTGTTATTTGTTAAAAGAATAACTAGCAATAATTGGTAGAAGGCTTAACTCTAATGGTAATGATCACCTCATACTTACACATCATAAGTGACCCATAGTTGTAAATAAGATATTTAATGGCCGTTAATAATATGAGAATATGTCAGAAAATAAAGAATCTGAATTTAATCGTAACTCAAAAATACCACTACAGGTACCTCGCTAAGGGATTAACTAGAAAAATCCTACAAAAAATGACAGTATATCAGGTTACTGCGTTCAAACTTTGATGAGGGAATTCTTCTGGGTTCCTCCTCGTTGGCGGACAATGATTACAACAGTGTGGCCTTTGAACCTTTGACATAATTGCCCCTCCAGTGTTGAAGGCACAACTGCCATCAGCAATATAGACAGTGGTTGAGAAACCCGGAAAATTATATTCAACAAGCTCTCACCCGATACTCTGATGTATTCATTAACTAATTTCACATATTAAATTCATTTCCATGCGAGTTAAGTGAAATTTCACGGTAGTGTGCGCCCAATCTTTTTTCATCACACAATGAGAAAATAAAAGAGTTGATAAAATGAGAGCAGAAAGCAAAATTATTGATTCCTTTGTTAAAGGAAGTGTGTGCAGGAAAATGACAACGTAGATTTTCTAAAAATCAGAATACATGGTACATGACTTTGGTTGTCATAATGCGTATATAATTCCAAACATCAGAGGAAAAAAATCAGATTGGTAAATAAATTATTTAAACAAGGAAATGGGGATACGGTTGGTGTGGTGGCTACAGTACTGGCTAACCATACGGGCGGCCAGGGTTCAAATCCCCGCATCGAGGATATTTTTTTCAGATGAAACCTGATCCCTACTTACGCGTCTTGTGGAGGGCACTTCAAGAACAGTACTCCGTCTATCGGATGAGAACTTAAGTCGTGGTCCTCTTGGCGCCTTTCGTTAAGAGGAGGCTAACGCCGACGCCAGGTTTCTATCCACCCTTTCTCCTTTACCTATCCCCTATGGCGCAAATGACCTTAGCTGTCGGTCGCCACCCCAAATTCCAATCCAAACAAGGAAAAAATCAGGATAATTTTAATTTCAAAACTTGAAATGTACCATGGAATAGGGCTTAAATCTTGCCTAATTTACTCTACTAGGATGAGAATCCCATTCTTTGATACAGACTGAATCTTTTCATTTGTATCTCTTAAGATTTGCCTATTGTAACAGACTTACTAAACCTGCGGCGGGCTAAACATGCACTCCGACCTACTATAGGACATGGATGGATTGAAATATAAGAATTCTTCAAAAATTTCAATGAATTCGAACCCAGCATTTCCATAACAAGATAATTTGGTAAAAAATAATTATATAAGAGATTGACTAATAAAATTATAATTTTAGTCTTTGACTTTTTGAAGAAGGTGAAAGAATGACGATCAAATATATCTGTATTGTAAATCTATGAAAAGAGTGGGCTTCATTGATTTGGCCATGATGAGCGAATGTATATGAGACGAATAATTAAACAGATATGTGCTAAATTACTTGAGTAATGAGCTGCGATGGATCCTCTTTCAATTATCGAATTTCAAATATACCATATGAAATGAAAAAATGATTTATAAAGATTTGGCTGAAGATTCAGTGCGATGCGGCATTACAATTTTGGGCCCGACAAAAAAAGAATTTATTGAACAATGTATTTAGTATCCAAAATAGGATAATGGTGCATTTGGATTCATTTGAAAGCAATGTGTCAAAAATTCATAAAAATCAAGACTAATGACCGATTCCTGAAGTTTTTCAGTACATTGCAATATGTAATAACATTTTCAGCCAGAGGTTTAAGACAAGTCGTAAGATAGTTCATGATATAGGACTCCATCAAGTTGAAAAATATGAAGCACCTAAACACCATAACCTGCATGGAAAAAGAACCCTAGAATACATAGTTCCAAAGTTATTAAACCATTTACCGCAGTCAATACAATCAATCGAAAAAATGTCTGAGTTAAAAACGAAAGTGAAAAATTGGTTGTATGAAAACATGCACCTATATTTATATATAACATGCTTCAAAAATGTATAATTTAAATTCTTATAACCTATGTTAACGCAACTATTGTTGTGTTTTATATTTGGGTATCAAATTGTTGAATTTACAACATCAATGGAGTGTTTATGATGAAAGTGTTACTAAATTACCTTGGGTTTCATATTTCTTGTGGTCATTACACCATTCAGCACCTTGAAAAATGTGATTCTATCTGTGTATAAATATATGTACTTTGGTTTTCTTATGATGATAATTGCGTCATTCATTACATTTCTTATTTCATGTTTAAGACTATTACATTCAAAGCTGTAAAAATATCCAAAATATTTTTAATTTTTCATTGTATGGATGTACAAAATACCAGATCACCCAATAAGTTACAAACAGGTACCTGCTGACAAGCCTATGGCTTAGCAGGACCAAAATGATTCTAACAAAACTACTTTATCATATATATGCCTACATTAGGTGTATTTCCCCCACCCTCCTTGGTTTTCTTGTTCTCCCTTATTTTTTCTTGCTCAAGTTTCCATGTTCTTGCTTATTGGTTTAAGGTGCTAGTTTTTTGTGTTTTGTTATTTAAAATATCATTTTAACACAAAACAATCATTGTAAATGTGTATTAAATTAGTATTTGTATATACAAAATAATAATAATAAAATATGTGCGGATGATAGTGGAGTGAATAGGGTGTGGGAAAAAGATAGAACGCGAAACTCTTTTAGGAATAGAAGAAGAACATTAGGAGTCTTAAAATTTGACAACCATGTATGACACAAAGAATGAGCGCATGAGAAAAAAAGGATGCGCCATTAAGGAGAAATCATGAGAAGGGAGAGAGTTTTTATAGATAACAAAGCATAACTAAATTATTTGACTTTGCCTCCCCCAAAAGAGAATGAAGTAATGAATGCTTAAATGATAATTTTTCGGATAGTTAAATTTTATGCTATTATAAATAAAGCCACATTGTGCATAAAACTCACTCACTCATTGATATCTATTAACTTTTGGGCACTTCAATTTGGCGCAACAGCTTGAAACTTGATATGTAGACATCATTTGAGAGTATATAGTGAATTCTCAGGCTTCACTTGGTGGAACAACATTGCGATGATTTGTAAATAAATTCACTTTTTAATATTCCATAATGGTTTTTGTTATTCCGACCTAGGTTTCGACTCAATGACTTAACTTGTGTCGAAATCTAGGTCGGAATAATAAAAACAACTGTGGAATATTGCATATTGAATTATTTACAAATCATCATTCGAGATAATTACTTAACTTGAGTCGAAACCTAGATCGGAATTATAAAAAAAACACTGTGGAATACTACAAAGTCAATCGAGAAGTAATGAGCTCTACGGCCACGAAAGCTATGCAAAAAAGGGGTAATATCTCCGATGGCCGTAATAATAGAGCAACTCTCGCCAGAAATTATTGTTGTGTTGGTTTAACCACGTTAGGGACCAACCTCTCAACCAGAATACCCTCTGTGGTGGTTTACGGGAATGTTACTTCCTGGCCAGGGACCACACACAGCCACGAGTGAATTTTTATGACCAGTGACATTTTGAATGAGTGAGTGTTTTCTGAGTGCTTGTGTGTGTGATTGCTCTGTGTTTGTCCCTAGCGTGGAAAGTATTTTCCCGTAAACATTCACAGAACGTGTCCTTGTTGTTATCCTGGCAACTTTAACGGGGTCCCTAGAGCATCGTGAAGGATTCCATTCAGGATAGTGTGTGTGTAGCTGTGTGGGGTCCATGGCGAGGAAGTAACATTCCCGTAAACCACCACATAGGGTAGTCTGGTTGAGAAATTGTAGTTGGTCCCTAACGCGGTTTTCCCGTAACAATAATGTCTGACGCAACAATACGTTCTGACGCAACGCAACAATACTTTCTGACGCAACGCAACTCTAATTTCTGACGAGAGTTGCTCTATTATTACGGCCATGGTAGGTTGGTGGTTGGAGATATTCCCCCTTTTTTGCATTACAAAGTGATTTTATTTAAAAATTATCATTTAAGAGGTTTCTTCCGGATGAAAAATTTAAAAATCTAAGATATTTATAAAAAATGCTCTTGAATTTCCTTACGTGTACGTCCAAGACGAGATTCGGTGGATTGATAGAGAAATTAGGGAGATGAACGGGCAAGAGGAGGACCAGTTGACGGTTCGAGGTTAGCGGGAGGAAAAGCAGAGCGCTGACGTCGACTGATCTTCCCACCCTTCCCTCCATTCTAATGGAATAAACCCCCTAGCACATGTTCACCCTCACTCCGCACCCATCCACACCCCCGCCGCCCTACCCACCCTCCTCCCCCTTGCAACCAAAATATATTCGTCCTTTGTTTCCCTTATTTGACATCGAATTTGCATCCGGAGATTCGGGGAAATGAGAGTGCTGGGTTGAGGGCAGGGGGTGTGAAATAATGCGAGGCAGGAAAAAGTGATATAAATGAAGAAAGATTTAAATATTCCCTCACAGCAGCGGCGGAGGATATAGCCGCCAGCAGCAGAGGGTTAGCTCTTATTCTATGTGGGGCAATGCCAGCGGTCCATCTCCCTCTCCCTCTTTATCCTATTCCATTATACATTATCCTCCTACCACTTCCACATCGCCTCCTGTTGCGCACTCCCCTCCTCTCACTCAGCCGCTCCCCTTTTCCACATCTTGATCCTTTAACTAAATCTATGCATTTAAATGTACATTTAACCACCGGCACCAGGCAAAACATCAAAGAAGTATAAGAGAGACTCATTACCATTAGTTATCCTGAAACCACCCTTCCAAATAAGAATGTATGACATAATTAAATTAATAAGAGGTAATTTATACAATCCTTGATTCTGAAAACCGTTCTATTAAATAACATTGATAATTAGGTATATTTTCTTGCTATTATATGGAATTATCCACGGTTGAAACGTAAATATACGTTTTGAAATTTCTTTATTCCCTACATTTTATCAAAAGTGCAGTTAGCCGGGTGAATATGGTACATCTAATTTTCATGTCTATTTCATGTTTTCGTCGTTCAAGTTACTATATTTTGGATGCTTGAACGGAGTTGTCCAAGAATAATTCGAGGGTAGCAAGGGCTACTAGTGGGCCCCAAATATTTTACCTATTTACCCGGTCCCACCAGTAATTTTTGCCTCCCCACCTATCAAAATTCTAAAATTACGCCCATGAAATGGAGGATAAAGAATGGATTAAAGGTCTCTGGTAAAATTTTTAATCAAAATAATACAAAGGTTAGTACAGCAGGCCTAAAATACAATGCGGTACCAGATTTTCAGTCCAACCCCGATTTGCAGTCAAACAAAGACCGGCTTCAATATCGACTAACTTATTGATCACGCTTCTCAGATTACTCGCCCAGAAAAAGAGCAGTGTGATAGGTATTTCTGAGTGAATTTTCAAAATAAGTTTCTCTTATCCCTATTCCTAAAGTGAAAGAAACACAAACAGTATGACCTTTGCGTATGGAATACCACATGATCCTTTAGAAAACGACTGAGATGAAAAGAGGTACATATCCAAGAACGTTTTGTGGTCGCGAAAGTCTATATCACTCCAATCACGCTAAGAAAGTTTTCCAACCTTTTCTTTTCAACGCAGATTATCTCGTCTTTCGGGCACCACGTCTCTCATGAAGTGTACTTTCCTCAACTTTACCTATCCAGTCCCAAACCACTGCACACTAAACCATCCTTTATTACAGTCTATTAATGATAGCATGAGAATCAGCAAAAATTTTAAGGATATAAATTATTATTATTCGTCATAAAAGAACATTGATATCGACCCTTACGTACAATTTTTGTAAAAGTTATCAAGAGGGTTCGGAGTGATGCGGCCAGCAATGAACCTTTCAGTACAAGAGTGAATAGTTAGAGCGACGAGAAATCTACTTAAAAGGGTTTCCACACGAGAGTCAAAACCAAGAATCAAAAGGAGAGTTACATCGACTGGAGAGACCATCCGAGGCAAAAGCCTTTCTCAAACAGTCCGGGTTTTTAGAGAATTTCGCACATGAAATCCTTTAAAAGGTACGTGAATGAAATCAACATCGTGATCGTGGTCATGTTTCACTTAAATCAACTGAAACGCTTCGGTTTCCACTCGAGTTCTCTCTCATAGCCTTATTCCTTTGATTTTCAAAGCTATTGGACAGAATCTATGTACCCGAGATAACGTTCATGAACCACGCATATGGACGCGTGACTCTTCTATACACTACTCATAAAGTCTTCGTATAATTCAAGACCGATTCTGGGGTAAATGAATTTTAATATGTACTTGAGAATGACGATTATCGTGCGACGAGCTACTGTCACGGTAGCTTTGAGAGATATATATCTTTATATTTTTAACCTTTTATCTTGACCAGAATGCAGGTGAGTATGCTAGTCAATTTTCTCTCGAAATTTTGCATGAGTTAAGGTCAAAACCAATGTAATAATAACACTCAAAACTGCAAAAAATATGTGGTACTTTATATTTCTAATTTTATTTATTTTATTCCAATAATAAAAGCATAGCAGCGACTGAGTTAATACCAGAAGGAATATCTTTGGAGTAACAGAAATATTTTTGATAGGCGTTTATGACAGTTATTTTGAGCAGCTAGATAAAAGATTCATTAGTTTCCATCATAGACAAAATCAATGATGTTGAGCCGTATAGCATAATGTTTTAGATATAATAACGTGTAGGAGCATGCCTGATTCATTGAAGCGACTTGAAAGCTGAGCTCACACAAAATATCGAGCATCCTGATTCCGTTTACTTACTTTAATTAGCACAGAGTTTGGCCCTTTCCTCATTTACTTCGTTTACAGAATTACTCCCTTTCCTTGACAGTTTCCCTCAACTCACTTTGTTCTCTTTTCTTACCCACGCATGAATATTCCTTTGAACTCACTTTATTATTTCATTTTCGTTCTCATTCTCTTCTCCTCTCTCTTTAACCGCGCCCATAGCGATCACTTACACCGGTCCTTTCTCCGTCTCCAACTGCGCCTTTATTTCCTCATGAAAATCTCATGTAAACTTTAAAAAGTCTCACAGGGATCCCTGCAAATGGCTCGTGACCTTTCGGTGTGGGTATGCCGGAGAGTGGTCAGCAGTGTCACGGTAGCTTTGAGAGATATATATCTTTATATTTTTAACCTTTTATCTTGACCAGAATGCAGGTGAGTATGCTAGTCAATTTTCTCTCGAAATTTCGCATGAGTTAAGGTCAAAACCAATGTAATAATAACACTCAAAACTGCAAAAAATATGTGGTAATTTATATTACTAATTTTTTGATTTTATTTCAATAATAAAAGCATAGCAGCGACTGAGTTAATACCAGAAGGAATATCTTTGGAGTAACAGAAATATTTTTGATAGGCGTTTATGACAGTTATTTTGAGCAGCTAGATAAAAGATTCATTAGTTTCCATCATAGACAAAATCAATGATGTTGAGCCGTATAGCATAATGTTTTAGATATAATAACGTGTAGGAGCATGCCTGATTCATTGAAGCGACTTGAAAGCTGAGCTCACACAAAATATCGAGCATCCTGATTCCGTTTACTTACTTTAATTAGCACAGAGTTTGGCCCTTTCCTCATTTACTTCGTTTACAGAATTACTCCCTTTCCTTGACAGTTTCCCTCAACTCACTTTGTTCTCTTTTCTTACCCACGCATGAATATTCCTTTGAACTCACTTTATTATTTCATTTTCGTTCTCATTCTCTTCTCCTCTCTCTTTAACCGCGCCCCATAGCGATCACTTACACCGGTCCTTTCTCCGTCTCCAACTGCGCCTTTATTTCCTCATGAAAATCTCATGTAAACTTTAAAAAGTCTCACAGGGATCCCTGCAAATGGCTCGTGACCTTTCGGTGTGGGTATGCCGGAGAGTGGTCAGCAAAGCGAGAGAGGCGTGGGAGTGTTTCGCGGCGAATAAATCGGTGGCTTTCTGCCGTCGTGAGTTGGACTGCGGACTCGTCCGGAAGGAGACGTGAGTGCGTGCCCACCCGCCGCCGTCGTGATTGGTTGCAATTCTGGCGACACCACAAATCCTCCTTGTGACTCTTGATACTTTATGGAGGCAGAAGATCACTATTCTGTGGTGTAGCCGTGAGAATAGGGCGAAAAAAGGTAAGTATTTTTCTCACATCCACATCACTTCGTTGAGTGATTGAGAACATTCTCGCCCTAGCTACTATCAATGGCTTGTAAGTACACCGTAATTTCGCTAAAGCGTTATTGTTCATCCTTAGATGAGCGTCAAACTCTCCATACGAATCTCATCAAAGATTTCTATAGGTAAAAGTGAAAATTTTACTTTACAGTGAAGTTTTCTTCTGCTAGTTTTACGCGCAGCCTTCTGACTGTGGCATATATTTTGTAGTACTTCGATTTAATATGCACAGATTTTCTTCTACACGAGAACTAATGTCCACCTTATTACTATAATTGTTACAAGTAACTATCAAGGTGTACAATTTCGTACAAGACATTTATGTATTTCCGTCTTTAGTTTGAATGCTGTACCGATGACTAATCATAGCATGATATACTCGAAGAAAAATTTTAAAATAAAATTGTTTTGATCGTATTTCTGATTTCCTAGTTTAAAGTTGATTAGCTAATTGCACTGCTTTTTAATCAAACAATTGATAGGTTTTCAGACAGTTTTCACCTACGCTCTGCCACGACCTTAAGATTTAGGCATTAGGGGCTTTACGCTCCTGAGTTTAAACTGTATAATGCACAAGAATCCAGTACTTTGATAGGCAGCAATGGATTATAACTCATTGACCAAAAGAAACCAGAGTATTACTAAATTTTAAATGGAAGAGGGAGTAAATATATGACATTTTTATTTTAGGTGAATTGCTATGAGCTTCCGAGAGATTTGTTATGAGCTTACTAAGAGATTTTTCCGGTTATAATACACTAGTAGATTTTTAATCTCATAATATTTTACTAAAATTATTTTAGAGATTATGACAAATTGCATGCCCGTTTTCATTATTATTTCTGGTGAATTTTCACTGTTAAATGCAGAATTTTACGATGTTAAGAAGTGGAAACTAAACTTAATGAAGAGATATACCTAGAGTAAAATTCCACAGAAAAATAAAACATAAATATTGAGCTAAGATTTACTGGAACTAGATAAATCATCATCATTAGATGATGATTAATCTACATTAGGGCCTAGATCGTGATTATATTTTTATTTATATGTTCTAAATATCACCCGTGTCAGACCTACTAATTTTTACTCGGTTTACAGCACAAAATTCTATCCACAGTCCCTTCTATTATTCTTCCGTGGCGTTACAAAATGAAAAAAATTAATCCGTGCTGAAAGCAATCCAAATCAACGTTAGATCATTGGGTTCTGTTAAATTTTAAGCACCCCTCGGCATCATTTCCCATTCTTTCTTGACCACCAATTACTCGCCAACTCATTCTTCCGTCTCCGCTCATCTCTTGGACTCCTCCCTCTCAACCACGCCGACCCCACCCCTATTCACCCCACATAATATCACATTCCCTCTTCTCTGAGCCCTTCCCTGAACCACTGAACGCCCTCCTATATCCCCCTGTTTCTTTTTTTATCATCCACGCAGCTTTCCAACCGTCCCGCGCCCACCCCACTGAGCGCTCACCTCTCTAGAAGCCCAGACCATCGCCCCACTCTCTACACAGACACCCCGAGGACACAAGTCTTATTTTCCCTCTAAATATGAAGCTTTTGCATTTAATTCTGTTCCCAAGCTAAAAGGCAGAAGAAGATCTAACATACCAACTTCTTCTCAATGTGTGAATTACAGCAAACACTTTATTAATTAAATAAGGAAAGTTGCAATTAAGCTGTAGGGTAGAGGTGTTGGAACTGGTAAACTTTGCCATGAAGATGCTCATTTTCTTCTACTTTATAGTTTTATCTTTTGTTCAGACAAAAGGGTTTCTATAATATCGATCCACATTCAATGATTGCTGCAATTCCTTATTGGATAATTTATTTATTTTCAATACTAAGAAAATTTCTTACGGCAGTCTGCGCCTCATCCCTTTTTCAAAATCTCTACTTTCACGTAAAAAAAACATTCACAATCCACCAGCCAAAAAATATGATAATTATAAAAATAGCAATTATTTAAAATTTAAAATTTTGCAAAAAAATAATGAAAACACATGCAAGACATAACCCCGAAATATCAGAAGTTACGGTTAAAAAGAGGCAGTTAAATAAAGAGTGGAAGTACGATGTGGCAAGTAAATCAGATGTACCGTTACAAATTTTTCCTCCAACCGAGTATCGCGTATACACTGTACGATTCCGAAATGTCCATGACAAGCTTTTGTTTACGAGTAGGCTTTTGGGGAATATACGTGAATCACCCTTGCTGCCAGGTCCCCACCATGCTCCCCTTTCTCACACACCCATTTGAATCTTCCCGAGCATCGCCCGAAACGTCTATCCGTTTTTGTTACGACGCCAATAATATTTTTTCAAACTCACTATCCTACCTATTACTCATTTTTTTACAAGTAGACTCAGTTATTGAGCTAAATCACCGGTGCTAAGTCTAGGAATCATGCAGGTTCTAGTTTGATGATTTCTTTCCTACTGCTCCATTCTTCAGTATCACTCTTTGCGCCTGTAACTTTCAAGGAATGCGTCATGTAAGCTCTGTTTTTTTTAAAGCTCATAAAATACACCAGATATTTTAGTATCTACCATGCCTCCCCCATATTCACTAATTTATATTTCATTATGCAACCTTTTTTGAATTTAATAAAATTATTAAAATAGAAATTTTCAGTACACTTCAAGTGTTTTTATTATTTCAACCAGTTTACTAGAGTGAAGTCATTCCTGAAAATAGAAAACAGAGTATAGGAAAGGCTACTACCGCACATCAAAACTAGTTGAAACAATTTTAATGTTTTTTGCCAATGCAAAATTACTAATTTAAATTTGACATATATAATTTCATCATAGAATTTCATCAAGTTTAGTCTCAACTATCGCTCACATCGGCCGGTCGTTAGAATTATGTCGTTAGAATTTTTGAGGGTCAATCATTTTTTAAGAAACTTTTACCCATACATTGGAATTCTTTTACTTACTTTTTATTTTGACTTCTAATATTTCTGTTAAAGATATGTACATGCCCTTAAAATAATTCCCAATCGGAGTATACAGAAAAATTGATTAATTATTAGTGTAAAGCGTAATTTTAGTAAATAAAAACATTCTGTTAATACTTGCATGCTTTCTTTCATTTCTATTTAATTCATGGAATAAGTTCTCTCCAGTTCTGAACGCTCTCAGTTTTTCTCCTCTCAACTATTCCTTACACCTCACTTATCCATGACTAATAAGGTCTGTCTCTCCCTCTCAAATTATTTGATCTTATAACATCAATTTTCTTAGTTATTGGACTGCCGCTTGGACTATTGGACTATTCTCTCAGCATGACCAAGCCAGTGACGCACGCTCCATTTATAAATGCCCATTACTGGAACATCCATTCCACATTTCTTCATGATTCACTGACACTTGACCTTATCTAACTTCATATATTAACGCCCGTAAGGCATGGTAGGCGGCTATCTTTCAAGCAAGGTAGACGGGCGAAGATGGAGATAGGCAAGATGAGCAAGATGAGGAAACGGAACGAGTTAGAGATGAAGGGAGATAAGGATGCCTAAGAAGCACCCGTGAAACTACAGGAGTTGGTCTCACCCTTCCCATCTCTCACTTTCCCTTAGTTCTGCACCCTCACAGATTCCGCGGCTAGACTCTCCCTTTTACTCTCAATCCTTTCACTCTCTCGTGGATGGTCCTCATTTGAAACGTGATCTCAACAATCTTTTTAAAATTCCTCTCCCCTCAGGGTTGGCGACGACGGTCTCAAAAGAAACGGAGGGCGTTTAGAGTTTGGCATCCCGTTGCATTATTACGTGGTGAGAGAGGACAGACTCAAAAGTGCCCACTTGCTAAAAAATACCTTCAAACGAAAATCTCTTAGAAACGGAGGTGAAAATAGAGTGACTTAACCCTCGTACGGATTCATGGCTCCGCCGCGGAGCTAAGAGGTTGTAGATTCACTTCAAGCATTAATTTTTAAGATAAAGTTTCGAAACCATCATTGGCTTGTAAACTGGCAAAAGAAAACACAGTTATTTGTGGTTTATTTTATATAATTTAGCATATCGCGAAAAATTTGCTAAATTTACCTTGTGCTGCCGTGGCGCTGGGGAATCGAAAGCTGTTTAGGATTCTTAAGCGTATTTAAAGCTACTGGAAGAGTAGTATTCAAATGAAACGAAATAATTTTATTTATATGGAGAAATATAATTTATTTAGTTTTCAATTTAGCGATTTTAATTTTATCTATAGATACATCTTGATACGAATACAATAATTTTGAAATACTTTTGGAAATAGACGTGTAGTTATGAAGGATAACAGTTACAAACATGTCGTTGGATTTATTAAAGGTTATCACTAACACAGTATGGTCTGCACGACAAGAAATTATTTGTTTGAATTAAGTGAGTTTTTTCACATTTCTCTTCTTAACAAAGATTTTAAATATGTATCAATTCGATATTTGGTAACGGATTGTATTCGCTGTGAAATTACACGAAATTAGTTTTGGTAATTAACTGTTCTAAACTGAAAATGAGGAAGTTGTCATAATCTGGTACGGTCAGAAAAAATAAATATCACCTGCCTTCCCCTTTCATCAGTGTGTAAGGGAGAGCAGAATGCACCTGTATGTTTGGTTTCAATGACGGAACGGTTCTGGCCTCCTATATCCCATGTGAAGAAGAATTCAATTCATCAAAGCATCGAGAATTTACCTTTGATGACTATGCCTCGGTCAAATGGCAATGGTGAGCTGCGTGTGCATTTATGTTATTCTCATAATCAATCCATCATATAAACTATCAATAACTCAATGGAAGAAATTTCTCAGGTCGATGGTCATCTGATCTGTGTTCTACAAAGTTCAGCGGAAATGAGGATATGTTGTAAGTTCCTGAATTCTGCATCCACTTGGGGGTTCCATTAGGGTAAAACAGTGGTTTAAAGTGTTAAAATGATAATCCTGTAATATGTGAGGTATATATAAAATCTTTTGCGATAGTTTGATGTCGAATATTTTATGCCGGGCGTTCAACATACTTTGCTAGAACCAAACTATTATGCTTGACAGAATCATAGGCATAAGATTGAAGTGATAAACTGCAGAACCGATTGATTTAAAATTTTATTTTTTCCACATACAATTAGATGTGGACCATAATAGTTGCGATGGATCAGTTTTAGGATACTTTGGTGCTGACTCGGAAAAATAGGTCTTTTAGTAGTGCTAAATATATTAACATGATTATTAGCTACTGCCCTCGCATGTAATCTCCGGCAAGATATACTCAGGCATGATTTAGTTCCTTGTGGTGCTATATATCTGTCGCATTTATAATACTAACCAATAGTTTTATCTTGACTAGCATAATGCATGGTGATATGTTCTTCTACTTATCACTCTCCTAGTTTCTGGTCTGATTGCGCACTGTTGTCCTGACTGTTTTTGGGCTGCGTCTGGTATTCGGGGGAACGTGCGCGGTTCGGGTTTCAGCTGGAATTAGTGCTACATGTCTGATGTAAAATCACCCCGTGACACACACAATAGCGATGGTATGCACGGTATTTCGAAGATGTAGACGTATGTGACGAATAGAGAAATTGGTAGAGTGTGGAAGATGTAAATAGATATGCTGATGATAGAGAAGGGAGCGGTGAGGATGAGGAGAGGCTAAGGAAAGGGGAAGAGCTTTTTAACGAGAATACTGGTTTCCGAAAAATATTTATATTTCATGGTATCCGCATTTCATATCAATCCTATGAGAGTAACGAAAATATTTATCGAATCTAGGCCGTCGATCGCAATCCAAAAACAACCATTTACTAGCACGACCCACTGGAATTTTGGGAACGACGCTCATGCATATCAAAAGCTAATAAAATATTAGTATTATCGATGCGGAACAGCTGCTATTGTTTTTGGACGAGAATAAGTTTACATATTTATTACCTCATCCGGCACTGTAAATTATGTATCGCTGCATCATAACTTTTTCAATGCCCTTGAATTAAAGCTTAGTGGTAATTCAAAATTTATTCTTGTTATATTTCAATGTAAATAAACCAAACATCATGCAGAAAACATGCCAGTCATGCATTATTTTTAAATATTAATTTTATAACGTTTTAACATTATAAAATGCTTCTTAAAATTATGATTGCAAGGAAGCTGGGTGAAAACAAGCAGAGCGAATTATTGTTAATTTTCCAGTTTTACAACATATTAAGCTAAAGAACCGCTCTGAGATATTTAGCCTTTGGGAAACGGTACTATTGCCTGAACCAATTAGATAAGTCACCATACTGTTAGGTGAAAATAACCACGGTTAGTGTATTTCTCAGTTCTTGCAATGAAAACGACTACTGTTGCACGTTACAGTAGTATTTTTATTTCTCATTATTTCAATATTTTCAGCTTTTAGATAAAATTCGAACTTTGGAGTAAAAAAATACCCCAAGTTACATTTCTTTATCAGAA
Source organism: Ceriagrion tenellum (assembly GCA_963169105.1). NCBI lineage: Eukaryota > Metazoa > Arthropoda > Insecta > Odonata > Coenagrionidae > Ceriagrion > Ceriagrion tenellum. The sequence continues at coordinate 131,853,000 of OY720636.1, read as the reverse complement.
ATTTTGGAGTCCTCTTGCTCCGTTTACTTCACTCAAATATGGAACACCTCGAAGAGGATACAATGAGGAAAAATCGTTTGACCAAAAAATCTAAATACCGTACTTTTCAAACTTAGATTGGATAAATTACCGAAAATAAGATAACTGTCATTCATAAACTATCTATAAATTCATAGGTTTTTAGTAAGATTTTTCCTTCACGTACCAACTTCTGGGACATCATCTTGGTTCCCTACACGTTTTGCCTCACCGTGAAATCTTTTTTTAGCCCCTCGCACTCATTGCCTCAGGCTATGTTATCCTAAACTCATATATTATTTTTTTTCCATTTCCACGCTTATTTGTTCACTGCTCAGCGTTCCCTACTCTTTTTTTACTTAATTCAACTTGCTATTGCCTCAGAAAATGCACTCCATTCATTTTTTGACTTCTCCAAATCTCAGTCACCATTTATCCCCCTTTTTCACAATTTCCAATTACTCATAGTTCGTCTTACTCAGATTACACTCTGTCATCTCCTCTAAAGATACGTCTCTATTTACTCCTGTCCCGCACATCCTCTTCCCCTATGGATAAATTTTCTGACTCAAAAGTCCGTACTACGTCCGTAATTCATATTTTCCGGTTTTTTTCACTTCTCGTCCCATGATCTCCTCATCAATACTCTTCTCCTCATTAAAAATATCTTCTTAGTTAGCCTGATTTTACATCTAATTTCCCAAACAGCTATTACATTTTTTCCCTTATGTACGACCTAATTATGTGAGATGCTCGGCCTGTTTGCTGTATTATGCGACTACCCTCTCTTTGTTTTTGTCCTGCATTATAATTTCAACAAAATCTCAAAATATTCAACTTCTTGAGAGACAAATTCTTTCCGAGCTTTTCACATTTACTTTGAAGTCATCAAAGATAGCCACCCATCGTCTGACTCTATTTTATTAATAAGTACTATTAAGTATCACTCTGTTATATACAATGTCACTGACTTTATCAGGTCCCCTGCCAATTTTAATTCTTCGCTCGCCTCATCCCATTCTTCTCTGACCCATTTTCACGAACAAGCATGAAAGAGAAGTGGCGATCAAGAGTATTCCTTCTAACTCTCCGTCCTATCAATATAATTTCGATTAGATTAAAAAATATATGTTAGAAAATAATACACTTTTAAATGATAACGTCATCGCCAATTTTTGGCTGGTCGTAGAGGTGGCCAGTGTGTGAATCATTCGCGAATGTGAAAAAGAGACTTATGAAAAGAAAATTATGCAACTACATATATATTAACAATACCATATGTTTTTTATAAAATGGCCTTTGACTGAAAATCTTAAAGGCTATAGACACTTTATCTAACTTCGATAAGGATCACAATGAAACTTTTGGACTAACGAGTCTTTAAATTTACATTTTTGCAGCCAAAAGATCGAAAAAAAAACTGTTCTTGAGATTGTACCGAATATACAAGGATTCATTTTAAAACAGCAAGATATCCATTAATTAACGGATGGTTCATATCGCCAAAATCAATTAATAATGCCTTTGTTAGAGACGGCCAGATAAAGTTTTGCACAAGTCTGTAAAAAGTCTTTAGCCGGCACTGTGAATACCTATAAATCTTGTGCAATTTACCTCAGGTATGACAGATGGAGACCACAAAGCATTAGAAGAGCCACACACCAGCGTTTACAGATTTTTCATGTTTGTATAATTCATTATTTTAATATTAGTAATATGAGAGTAATTAACATTATTAATTTTAAGAAAAATCTTTAATAAATCATATCAGCCGAGCTAATTATTGTTTGAACGTCGTTGAAAATCACGCCGTCACATGTCCACAAATCATCCACTCATACGGCTACACAATGCGCCACCCTATTTATAAAATAAACAAACATCAACGGCACTAATCATGGTTCTCATCACGAAATGAGGGATATGAAATACCAAAATTTTGTGTTTTGTCTTAGCATGTTATATCTAGATCCAAAGGTGAAAATATATCCGTGGAAATATAAGATTAAAACTTTGTCTTTGAAATAGTAAATTCATTATAGACGGCACTATGTACTACAAAATTCCAATTCAACTTGCAGATCATACTAGCAGTCGCGGAAAGTTTTTGTTGTGGACAGCCATGGAGCATTCACTGGGGACCTTACTTCAATTGAAAGGCAAATGTGGCGTGCGTTACTAAAGTGCAGCTCGATGCTCAAAGTGTGTCGACAAGAACTGCGCTTTGAGAGCGCACGTGAAATGGGTTGTTTATTAAAGTATCCTACGCATTCTATACCGAGTGTGTAAATTTGTTTATCTGTTTTAAACGCTAAATTATCCTGTTATGGTCCACTTATTTGAAAACTGAACCTTTCCTCATGACTAGTGAATAAATCAAAGGCTAAAGTTTAAATCTAGCAAGGGGATTGGGTTGGTGTGTTGGCTAGAGCGCTAACCATACGGGCGGCCAGGGTTCAAATCCCCGCATTGGAGGATGTTTTTTTCAGAGGAAACCCGATCCCTACTTGAGTTTCTTGCACTTCAAGAACAGTAATCCGTCTGTCGGATGGGAACGAAAGCCGTGGCCCTCTTGGCGTCTTTCGTTAAGAGGAGGCTAATGCCGACGCCGGGTTTCTATCCAGCCTTCCTCCTTTACCTGTCCCCTATGGCGCAAATGACCAAAGCTGTCGGTCGCCTCCCCAAAATCTAATCCAATCCTAATTATAGCAACCACGTTGCCGCCAAAAGTGGCGCATTATAATTACTGGAAAGAGAAAAGCACTCTCATGTCACTGCTTGATGCCTACTGAGCCCATGCGTCAGCAAAAGCTGTCATCAGATTCTAAGCGATCAGCATTTTGCACCTGGCAAATGTTGTGACATTCGTGCTCGCACCGATTTTCTGCGACTTTCTCGTACAAGTCCTGAAAAGCATGGAAGAGTCAGACCACGATATTTTCTTATGATTCTGGTCGCGGAAAATTTTTCTCACCATCTCTTACCGGCGGAATGATAGCTCATGGCGATTAGTAGTTTTTCCCTCTTTAAACCTATCATGAGTATTTCAAACCTCTGCAGAGTTTATAAGGCCGATTGGCAGACCAGTGTACGATTCATCGATATTTTATGTGCATCAGTCTATTAATCAATTTACTTTGAACTTTAATACGATTTTACTTACCCCGTCCAAGAGAAAATTCACAAATTACGACCACAGGTGAAACAATTTTGCTTATTTTCGCCCGCGAACATGCAGCATCGGTCGAATAATGAGTTCTCTCCGAGAATTTTTGGTTATGTTAAGGTATTTGGAACGGCAATCTGGAGTCATTAGGCACTTGCAACTCACCAAATATGCAATAAAGAAAACTGCACTAGAGTTAAATTTGATATAATTTCCTTAGTTGTGCGTTATGACTTGAGTTTTCTGCACGATATTCAAATTTTGGACAAAGATTATAGCGAAACATTTCTTTCCCAATCTTTAACTTAGCCTGACACCTTGTTTTCTTTTAACAAGCATAAGAATCACATGAAACTCATCACTTCTCATTAACAATAAAATCGCTAAAAAAGCAATCCAATCATTGTGAAATGAGCCGCATGTGATGTGAGGCCAAGTGATAAAATAGCAATGAATTGGCAAAAGAAACCAAACATATAAAAAATTGTTTCCTTTCTTTTGTAGAATAAATTCATATGACTCCGGATATAAAATATCACGCCAATCCGTATTCGGAAAAAAATTGCTCCAGCCACCTAACACTCGGTTTAGTGTGCTGTTCAGTTCTCCACGTAACAGTGTAGTCACATCCCATTCTTTCCTATTCTGCACAGTAGGGGACGAACTTCGATCCTGAAGATCCGAAGTCATATAGGTCTGGAGTACATTAAAAAAGTGAACATAATCGATTATTGGATTTGAGATTTTATTTGGTATATATTTATTTTTAAGGTATCAAACTTATATAGTGATTAGAATTTAATTACTTAGTGGTAAAAGGAGTTCTTATTTAGTTATGTCATTTGACCGGAGTAATTAACTGTTATTTTAAAATCATTTTAAAATATTCGGCCGTGAATGCAGTGCGTGTACACGACGATATCTATATTTTTTTTATCCTCGGTAGTGAGGTGCCATTCACTTAGTCTTTCCTATATGCTCTAGCTTCTAAAGAAGCATAAATGTGCGTCACACAATTCCCTATGTAAGAAAAATAATTGTTGTTGCTGCTATATCTGGGAAACTGGCTCTCTTTTAAAACTTTAACCATAATTAGTTATCCATTTATACCTTTATTGCTACTATTCTATTAATACTGTACTAAATAATCTCCTTTCCATTCCAAATATATCGTTTATTCCGCCTCTAAACTCTTTTTCACTACATTTACCCACGATTTTCTCGGTCAACCTTTTCCTCTCGCGCCATTCATCTCAGTATAATATGTTCGGTCGTTATTTGACTCCCACTGATCGTCTCAACACTATTTTAATCAACAGTAGTCTCAAATGTGTATTGATATTTGAATGAATTGGTCAGATAGTCACGACTTTTGGCTCTATGTTTGTACAATGATAAGGCCTAACTAAGTAAACGCCGCTGCATGGTATCTGACTCTTTGGCGCAACAAGCTAGAAGCATGACATAGAATTATTTTTGCATTTGCATTCACTTCCATGGATTTCACAATAATGCACCGATTAGTTATTCATTTGGTCAGTTATTTTCTCACCGAGCAATTTCCATTTATTGCAAAGAATTTTGTAACGATTTCTGGCTTTAGCACTATGTCCAAGGTAGTCTTTTCGACTAATTTTATTTCTTGTTTTTTCTCTTTTTCAAATATTTCATCACAGTAAAAACCCTCTTGTGACTTTTATTCATGTATCACGTACTTGAAGTATGTGTGACCACTTGCTAGCCACAACTTGATATTTCATCCCGTTTAAAAAATTTTACATACATGCCTAAGTCAGTCTTAATGAAACATGTTTGATTTATGCGATATTGTTTTAAGTATGCTTTTGAAATTTTAAGAAGTTTATTGTTTATTTTATACCTTAATTAACAATTAAATTATTATTTTAAACATTTAATGATAAACCTATGGTTTTATTGCACTTCATTGTCATTTGCAATGCTGAGTAGCACCTGATCAAGATGCTGTGATACTTCTACTACTCCGCATAGATAGCCAAAACACGGGCAACTATGCGTAATACTTTGTCTTTCCACAAGACTACACACAATGATATCTGAAAAGTGTACTATTGCAGAAGTAAACAAGAAAAATGGAAACGATTCATTCCTACTAACTATGGAAGAACTGAAAGCATTCATCACTCTTCTCTACGACTGAGGGGGTATCAGGAGCTAATGACAGGTCTTTACACAGATAGTGATATAAAAACTGGCGAGTACCTTTATGTATGAAAGTCATATCAATTCTTCAGCATTTTTCGAAACTTGTGATCTGAGGAGATATCAATCTGCTCGGTCCGTCTGCAAACTGACAATCTTTCTCTCTTTTCAAGAGTATGGATTAAGTTAATTGACAATTGTGTTCCTAGCAACCGACCATGAAATCACATATCAGCTAACAAGCAGCTATTTTATAGCAAAGCTAGATGTCCATTTGCTCAGTTTATAGCGAACAAACCCAATGAGGTTTAACGAAAGTTGTTATTGTTTGTGTGCAGACAAAGATTGGTACGGAGGCATCCGCGGTGATTTGATGATTCCGTTTTATTTGGGGGTTTTTCCACGTTGTTTCATTTTTATGGACAACAGTTTCGCTTGCGTTACAGCTAGCGTCGTTTTAGGACCTGATAATGCTAGCTGTAAGGCAAGCGAAACTTGTTAATAACAATGAATCAACGCGGGAAAAATCTGAATAAACGGAACTCAATAATTCCAATAATTATGAAAAGGAACGTCTCGTCTTGTCGTGATGAGACTAATGAAGCCTTTCCTAAAAAATGGTCACAAGATAACCATAGTCCATCATTTCACATCAATAAGGCTTCAAAGAAACTGAAGGGTGCTGATACTACGTCGTTGGAAACTGGAAGATTTGTGTTAAAATATTAAATGAATAATTTGATAAAGGATAGTTCCATAAAAAGCTTATATACTGTAAGTCTAAGAATATGAAAAAAGAGCTTGTTATTCTTGGCCCAAAAATTCAGACTAAAATATTACTGATAACTGTTTTGCTTTAGCACTCATGCTAAACATAAATTTGCGGGAAATACGCAGCACGTACTGTCGTCGTCTGAGAATGTAAAGCGTGTTCAAATTAACGTCATATGGTTATTTAAAAATATTTTTAAACTTAAAAATTCAATTCAAATGCTCATTTACTACGCTATTTTTCCTTATGTTCTTCAACAGCGTAATGATAATTATTTTCACTTACTTGATGTACTAAATTTGCACCCGTGGTAGCACCCGTGAAAAAGATGCACATAATGTAAAGTTGAGTGAATTTATTTTTAAAAAGGTGTCGAATATAAGGGATTTACATGAAGTGAAAGGGTTTGAAAAAGTCATTACATAAAATTTTTCCAGTTAAAATCCTTGCCACAGTAAAAAGTTACAAAAAACCAAAAAAGTATAATGATGTTCACGATTACAATGTTATAAAACGGAAATTTATGACATCAAAAAACATTTAAATGTCACAAATCTTAAATAAATCTATGGCATAGCATAAAATTTAGTAAGAAATAAAAATTTGGCAATGAACTTAGTAAATAGCGAGAAAGAAACGATGGTGGTCAAAATCACTACTTTTAGCTTGGCATGATTTTCGGGCAATCTAGTGTAAAAAGCTTAGTTCGAGAACTCATACGACCCCAAAACAGTGGATTGTCTCGGGTTGGGAATCGAGAAACTACTACACCTGGGAGCGAGTCACTAATCAAGGATGAGAATATATATATACCATTTAATTATGTATGCCATTTATCTCAAATGAAAACTTTTATCATGGCCAGAAGCACGCAGCGAACTCATGTACCGACCTAAAACCAGGACAAAAACGAAGCGGATTCCGAAATTTTTTAAACACTTCCAAGGCTGTCGAGATGCATCGCGATCAGAATCCTCTCAGGCGAAGGAGATGAGACGAAGCGGAGGATTCTCATCACCGTTAAGGTCGAGGGCTCACTCGCGTCAGATCGAGAGATACGCACGGATCCGTTCGGCGAAAAAAGTAAACAAGACACGCGAGGTCGTGAGGTATGGGGAGTGGCGGGTTTCTATCGCCCGTTAATCCCGACCTCCTCGTCATAATCCAGGGCTCGCATCATCTAAAACCGCCTCGAAGATCTTTAGCCACTCCCGTGTTTCAACCGGAATGTGATAACCACATCGCACCCCACTGCCTCTCTTCCAAGAACCTTACACTAATCTTCAATAAAGAGAAAAAATACGAATTTAAGCACGGGGCTGCGAGCAATCACGATGAAAAAAGCGGAAGACCCACGCAACCTCCCTTCCTTTCCCGATGAAATAAGACCGCGGAATCCGCCCACATTAAACGCCAAGACTCCCCGCCGTAGATTGAGTGCTCCCCTTGCGTGGTCATGGAGAGAATTGGGGGGGTGGGAGAGTGGCGCGGAGGCGTAACAAATCGAGCCGATCGCACTGCAGGATTTCCAAAATAATGATGGGAAAAAAATAGGAAAGATTTGTTTAATCAATGCTGAATCTGACCAGTTAACTTACTAATTTATGCGTGATCCATTTCATAATTGAGACCGAATTTGAATGTATATTCTCTTATTTCAGCAGCTGAAGGTAACATAAAATATATATTGTAATATTATCGGCGCCAAGTATCGTACTATGGGACTGAAATCTTCAGTTAAAAAAATATATTTCAATAAGTCTTTATCATGACTCATTATATTCACGCCGCTTGGTATGAACGCCTACTCAAGAAGGCTTACTGCAATTTATTACACCTTATCGCGGTAAATATTTGAATTATTTTAAAAATATAGACATAATATAGAAAAATAGACGATACAAAATTTTTACCAATTCTAACTGTAAGAAATTACTCTTTTTAAATCTAAGTGCCTTATTAGAACTTGCGCTTACCAATACCCGTGGAGAGCGTCTCGTATTTTTGGCAAATATCTCGGTAAAGAAATTAGTAAAATAAGTGGCCAATAATTGATATCGTTAGAAATTAGCGGCATTTTTCATTAATATGATATCTAATGTCTTTCATTCGATCGGAAATGATATCTAAATCAAGCTATATTGTAAATTTCAAGCTTCCATAAAAGTACGTAATGGTTTGAATTCACTATAATTTGCTAAAGCAGGAAAAGTATAGATTAGATTTTAAATTAGTGAAAATAAGAGGATGGTTTTAAATTATAAGTGGCCAAATTAAAGATGAGCTCAATTCAAAACACTCGCATAACTCAAGTCACTATTTCAAATCCCTACAATCCATGCATTCACATGGCTGGTGTCCTGACGCCTCCTACCACATAAACATGCGGCGGTTCACGTGATTGTACGTAGATGTTGATGTAAATGAGATATTAAAGACGGCATTTTCGATTTTCTTGATGTGCTCAGTGATTATTATCACGTTCTTATATCCCGTCTCCAACTCGATACTTTTTTTGCCACAGCAATGCTGACCGAGAAACGCGAAGCGAGCAGCTCTATGCGAGGGCACTGCATTGGGGAGGAAAAAAAGGTAACAGGTAATAGGGGATAAAAGGGTCGCCCGAAAAGAATTAGACCACAAGGGAGCGCCAGAGAGTTGTTGGGGTTGACGGGAGAGAGTGGGTGGGAGCGAATGGTAGGAGAGGGATGAGGTTGAGGGAGGTCTAGGCGTAGGAAGACGGGGAAAACGCGACGAGGGGAAAGGGGGGAGAAGGAGGACTTTGAGTTCCCGTCCGCCCAACTATTTTATTGAGAGCATTTTCCGGGGCGGTGAAGATATTAGCGGAATTTGCGGGCTGCGAGATGAGAAAGAAAGAGAGATAGCAGGGAATAGCAGTAGTAAGAGGCGGCTGGGGTGATCGTGGCCCCGGCGGGATAGGAAAAGAGGAAGGGAAAGAGCTTTCTTGAATTAAAATACCAAAACCTAATAATGGCCACGGGTAACGCGGAGAGGATCGTGGGAAAATGCCCCCGTTTTCCACCGACCCACCGACGAAAGCATAACTATTTTTACAAGGGAATCGCGCCAGCGTCCTTTCCCACGCCTCCGAGAGAACGAAAAAATATATAACGCGACGTAAGAAAATGGTGCCCAAGATTACAGACCGAGGGTATATGAGTGAGGAGGGGGAATAAAAATTTGTAAATGCTAATTTTGCAATAATTAATGCATGAACCAAAAGAGAAAACTACCTGGAGATTCTTTGGTGACTAAAAACGATCAAGAATATTTTGAAAATAAAAAAAAAATATTTTTCTTAATCAACTTTGCTCAACTTTATAGTTCTGCATGAACTTCAAGCCAATAACACCGAAAAATGGAGTTAGATCTTGAAAGGGGGAAATTTAAAGGTTTTTTTCCCTATTAAAATGTTTGCTTGTGACTCAAAAGATAAATTCGTCGTATGATGCTTTAACCTGAATACATTTTGAAATAATTTACGCAGAGGAAATGTTTTCTTACCGAGGCATATTATTACAATTCCTTGAGCTGTAGTATTTTTAATATCTTGATGATTTTATGTATTAAAAGCTCGATATAGCAATATAAAAAGATATACTATAATTCACATTTGTGTACCGCTTGTGACCGCTGCGAGCAGAAAGGTCTTTCGAAATATTAATATATTTCAACCAAATATATTTATTTCCTGGCGTATAATAAGACAATATAGCAGATTAGTTGGCAGAAGATATGAGACTGGACTCTCTCCGGGAACTTGAAAAATTTTTACATTTCAACAATTTTTAGTACATTTTTAATTTTAGTACTTTTTGCCTTTGTTACAAATTCATTTTATTGAAAATGGTCGGCACAATGCAGAGGCATTTTGATGTGAACAATAAATTTATTTTGGTCGAGTGGGAAATCAGATGGTAACATAGTAGTTCATGTGGTTTCAAAGTCATCCAGGATTTGTCCAATGCTACAATAAAAGCTCCAAATGATAAACAAAAAATCAAAGCTTTAATTTTATTTGAAATCCAAGCCACGCGTTTAATCCCAAAGCCTTTACATGATGCAATTTGACCAGAAATCAAACGGATTCCACTGCTGAATTACTCAGTGCCGGCCTGCTTCCGCTGTTTTACATCCCCCAGGTGAGCAAAAATATAAATTTTTATTTTCATTTAAAAAAAGATTAACTATGGAAATAAAAAGGCGATGATTAATGACAAATCTCTCAATGCGCATGGTGTTTGTAAGATAAAAATTTTGGGTTCTAATTTTTAATTCATATAGGCGCTGTGTAGATCCCTCATTGAATAGAAGCATTATAGTAATATTTTCTTTCATTTTTGGCGTCTCATAAAAACTGTAAAGAGGTGACAGAAAACAAGAATAATTAATATGACCGATATGAAAGTATAATAGCTTTCCAGAGTTTAGAACTAAGTGGGTCAGAATATTCGACTAAACCGTGGGCTTGTGATTTGCTTAGGTAATGAATAAATTAAAAGGAAGGCAGGATTTATGATGAACTAATATCAATTTTCCTCACTTGCTATACAGATCACCAATCAGTCAAGTTATGAAAGTATGAAAAAACGATGGAAACCGGCCATCCCGTTTTTAAACAATCGCTTGAATCGCGGGGTAATAACATTCGTTTTTATTCCACGCTTGCGTGTGACAAAGAGCACGATCGGAATTTTGAGTAATTCGAGCAATCAATGGAAAGTCATTTATGTCACATTAAGAAGGACAGTGGAAGGCAATTTGAAGTAACAAGCAGCAAATCAATGGTTTTATTACTATTCAAGAATTATAGATATCGAATGAACCTTTTGATTTGCTCAAAGTGTTGGTTTTTATAGGCGAGTATCATACTTTTACTGTATTTTTGGCAAATACTTAGGAAATCTTCGTTTATGTATTTTCTGTCTGGTGTAATGTTTTATATCGAAAGGTTCATATGATCAATAAACCTACATGGCTATGAGAAATATATTCCTGCTAAATCATCGATCACGAGCTTCTTAAGATAGTTAGCAGTAGTCATTTACACCCAGTTACTTAATGGAATTCGGTTAATATGCATATAAAATTAACCATCGAACCAATCAATCTTTCAAAATAGAAGCATGGGACATTTACTTGAAAAACTCAGTTGATAGTGGAAAATAGGTGGGAGGAGGGATTTAACTATATGGATTTTACGCAATGCCACGTGGATACCAGAATGCATGAAAAGCTTATGAAGAACTAAACGAAGGATGAACAGAATTCTGCGCTGGGTATAAGTTAGAGGTGCAACAGCAAATTGGTTAGAGGTATTAAAAACGAGAATTAGAAGTGGGTATATTCGGGAATACGGAATAAACTTGAAATTCATATATATGAATAAACTTGAAATTCATATATATGAATAATATTCATAAATAGATATAAAAAAGTAAAGAGTGTAAAAAACTTACATATGCAAACCATTAAAAATGCGTGAGGAAATCTTACATGAGTTATTCTGACTACTTTTGTGTAAGAATGAAATATTTGATCTGCAACAGAGCATTGAAAAATATGAGTAAAAGAACCAAAGAGTAGAAAGCCAGCTATGGCGGTAGATGAAGAGGAATTCTTAATGCGGAAGCGTTATCTCTTTTTTTTGCTCCCTGATTGGTCATTTTCTTATAATTTCAAAGATCGATTACAGAAAAAATATCTCATCCTCACCTAAATTTCTAAGACAAACTCACCTCGGTTGCTACACACTGTTCTGACGTATATTAATGATACTTGATTTTTTAACACACGATATTTCGTTCATTTTATACATTGTAAACTTCCTATGAATAACTTTCTGTTTCAGGCTTTCGCAGCACTGGTTGCAGTTCTCTCCATTGTTTTCAGGCTAGCTGCGTCAAGTTTTATTCAGAAGACATTTCGTGGCCTATGCTGGCCACATCTTCAGATCAGGTCTGAGTGCCGACAGATGGAAATGGCCCTGTATATATACCATCCTCAGGTTGGCCTACCAGTGGCGCGACCAATCAGCGTCGAGGACCCCAAATTTTGGCGCGCTTTTGCGTATGAGTCTTTTCCAAGCGGTGTTCAGTCTATGCCCATCATCTCTATTGAAATTGAAAAAGTAGCAGACAATTGAAATTTTCTGCTACTTTTTCAATTTCAATAGCCTCCCGGATGATGCGAGGGAAATAATGCTTTTCTTTGGCTAGGCCTTTTTCTTTATCAATCATAATCTGATGCCCGGGATTAGTGAACGCATGTTCTGCCACTGCTGATTGTTCGCAATGCTTATTTTTGAGAGCCCTGCGGTGTTCGTTCAGTCGGACGGAGATGGCTCTCTTAGTTTGCCCGACGCATATCTGGCCACAGCTGCAGGGAATCTCGTACACTCCTTCATATTGCAAGTCAGGGATTCTGTCTTTACAGTTAGGAAGACGTTGGCCAATCTTCTCCATAGCACTATATCTCGGTGTTATGTTGTGTCTTTTTAGAATTCTCCCGATCTTTTCCGTGGTGCCGGCGATGAAAGGGAGAGTTGCAAATCCTCTTGGTTTTGGCGTCCTATGAATAACGCCTTGATGAGTGAATAGTTTTTATTTCAGCAAACTGCATACACATTTGGACGCGGGATAGCAATGAAAGGTGGCTGGAGCCGCAATTGAGGGTCAATGAGTCAAGGTCGGAAAAATATTTTTGAACCGCATTTTATTTATGCGCATTTTTTAAGCGTAATAACTTACCATTCAGACAGAAACGGAAAGGAAAATGTAATTATCTAATCAGTATTTTTTGCTTAATATAAGTATGTATTGGCTAGAGTTTTTCAGCAGGGAAATAAAAATTTAGACAAAAAACATTAAAATATGTCGTTTTCGAGTTTAAACTCACCGTGATACTTTGATATTTGTCAAAATCAATATTGATTGTAAAAATGTACTATTTTTCGTTTGAATGAGAAGCTGTACACATTTTATTGAATTATTACCGGACACGTGTCACACGCTCTAAGGCTTTATGCTAAAATGGCATTGAATGGACTGATTGGTATATGTATATAAAGTTTTACGCAAATCTTTACATAAACAAAAATTGCTCGAGCCACCTTTAAAGGACTATCTAACACTCACTGATGAAGATGGGGAAGTAGTGTTTTTAAGGATATAGGTTGGCTGGTATTATGCGGGTAGACGCAGGTGAGTGCACTCAGCGGAAAAATCGGGTAAAAGATTTTTTTTTCTTCTCACCGGAGTTTTCATTAGACTCCACGCGGCGACTCTTAAAGGGGTGGCGGATCGGCATATATATGTACAGGGTAATGTTCGGACGCAAGGGGCTGCCGAAGGCAGTTGTGCGAAAGAGAGCGAGGCGAGCGGTAATGTGGAGGCGGGGGTGTGTTGCATGGGGTGCTGCTTTGTGAGTTTGAGGGGAATTTTCGAGAGGGAAAGTAGACGGCGGGCAGAATAAAGAGTTCAGGGGTGGAATACCTACAACATGCCGCGGTCAGGGTTGGGCTAATGGGGCGATATGGGGAGGATGGGGCAATGGGGGGCGTGGCTGTTTCCAGAGTGGGTGCATCCGAGGGTCACTTGATGAGCTGGCCACTTCCACGACCTCCGCCTTCTCCCTCTTAACTAACCTCTTTCCTGTGCGCGTTCAACCTTCCCCCATTTGCCGCTTCTGGAGGAGTGAGCACACGTTACACTGCCGCCTCACGGAAATGTTAATTTACTCCCGTCCTATTTCCCTAACTCTAATTTGAGCAAAATAATATTCACTCTCTCCTTTACATCCGCACCAACCTACTATCATTCTATTATATCTCATCCTATTCGCCAAAAGCCCGATCTCACCTAGTATCAATATTAAGCTAGATCTAGGGTGGAAAATATTTGTCACGCGTGACTGAAGTGGCACGCCGATGACGTGTCTGGCAGGCGAAAAAAGTCTTCCCTAAATTTATTTTTAATTTTTGGAGGACACCTATTAGCCCGGACAGCCCCTGAGTATGAGAGCTAGTCTATTTGTGAAACAAAGGATATTAATTTCTGAATATGGTTTAAGAATCGGCCGTGCAAACCAGGGTTGGTTAGTTTGCTCGCTTTGTCTTAAATTTTTTATTTATTCATTTTTACATTAGTTACATAATCCTCGAGCCACAGTTGTTCGATTAAATATATCAGTAGCTCTATAGATATGGATTTTTGCAATAATTTGCACCACATGGCATCTATGTGCCGACTGAGCATTGACTGCCATAGTGAACCTAAGAAATCTGCTAATATTCGGTGAAAGTAGTGATTTCGAATATTAATGTGCCGTCAAATTAATTAAATAAGGCTCGACAGCCTATTGCTTGCTAATGAACAATAAATCAAAATAAGCGCATTAATGATGCACATATTTTGATACGAATACCTGCGTTGAAGGTAGAATACAATCGATATTGAACGGCTTTGCCAGATATTCATAAACTAATGCCATCATTAGGAGCTTCAAACCAATGTCATCCTTTGTCAGGGATAGGTAACCTTTATAAGAAAACATGCCAAATACCCTAATCTCAGACACAAAATGTTTTCACGTGGCAACCAATATCTATTGTGAAGATGAATATTTATACCTTAACATTTGATGTACAAATTATTTTTCTAATCATTTAAAACTATTGAATGAAAACAATTGTCGTGACAGGTTGAGCACGCGAACGAAAATTGTTGCTGAAGAGTGAAATTGGAGGGACATATATATGGATGGAATAGGGTAGAAAAATGGCTTTGAGCTGAGTTCGTATAAGATAGTAACCATGCAGGGTCTTGTTCTAAGGTAATTAATATGATTACCGGCCCTGTTAATTTGCCACGCATTTTTTATTTATTGCCACGGAAGCCATTTAATGCTATAAAACCAATCACCACCACCGATTGACTAGAAATTTGGTCATGATTATTTTCTCATCACTGGACCTTTACGTAGATTTGGTAAAGAAATTACTTCCTTCATTGTCAGGTTTGAAGTCAGATTTGGATTTGAGTAAATGCGGAAGTCTTTACACAAAAACTTATTCTAGAATGGATTCGATCAGACTACAATGATAACGATAATTTTCGAGGCTGAGGTTTCCAGCTTTCAGTTATTCATGGACGACTTTGCTGAACCTGTCTCAAATTAATCTCGGAAAAAAGAACACGATCCTTATTCCAGGAGCATTTCCAAGAGAAGAAGTCTTTGCTAGCGCATTTTTTCCCTTTACCGCCTGATTAATGGTCTTAAAAATTTAATTATTGATATTCACAAATAAGTATGTGACCAATATTTTTCTAAACGTTATTTCCATGGAGCAAACATGAAATCCAGCATCAAGTGAACTCCATCACACTTGGTACGTATCACAATTCGAAATCATTCACAGTGAAGCAGCTTCACATGATAGCGCTCTTGCAATCATGGCTGTTAATTTTACTTTTACCGGCTATTATACTGAATGTCATCAACCTCTTTTCTCTCAGCGGTAAGAGTGGGCTTACTCGAACAACGGTGATTGAAGCAACATTGACACATATCAGCAGTGAAAAGGGACATCTACTGAAATTTGACAAAAGAAATACCCCATTTTCTGCACCCTTGCTGCCGCCCTTTAGAAAGAATGAAGAACATATATCGGGCCAATTCGTAATAGGAAGTAGTATATTTTCTATGACAGACGTGGAGTGGAAAATACATCACCGTAACTATGAATGCTCTTGCAACACAGTTTGAGAAGAATAGCACCTTAGACTTATATGTTTCCTTTTGCTGCAGTTTTTTTACAAGCCTGAGATAAGACGGCAGGAGCCACATGTGCGCTATGCATGCCATCAGGAGAACAAGACAAATATCCCGCAAGATATATGTTATCCGCGAAAGGGTTAGGCTTAGCTCCGAAAGCTCTTTACGACGAATGGGAGTTTTTGCACCTGTAATGTCCGTTATTTACACCGAGGGAGGAAAAATTGCAAGCTGAAGAGCTAATGGTGGAAAAGACCACCGGTGGCAGACATTGTATTCAACAAAAAGATGTGAATATAATTCTCGCGGTAAATGATATAATTAATCTTCGCAGTACCTCGGTTAAAATTGATATTTTAACATGTTTAAAGGTATACTATTTTTATTTCTACGAGTTCATTTAAAAGTATTAATAATATTTCTCTGTTTAAG
The DNA here is from genome assembly GCA_963169105.1 of Ceriagrion tenellum. Taxonomy (NCBI): domain Eukaryota; kingdom Metazoa; phylum Arthropoda; class Insecta; order Odonata; family Coenagrionidae; genus Ceriagrion; species Ceriagrion tenellum. The sequence continues at coordinate 131,836,636 of OY720636.1, read as the reverse complement.
AATTCTTAAACACTTTTCTCACTTTAAAGTGAATAATGCTGGATATTTGTTGTGCATTTTGTATCAAAAAATTGCCATTAACCCAATCAATCAAACCCACACCATACCTTTGAAATTTTGTTGTTATTGCCCGAATGTTTATCTGGCCGATAATTGAAAAAATATATTTATTTTACATTCCTTTTCCTAACATTAACAGTACATATGTATTATTATTTGCTAGCCTTCCAGTGATGTACTTTATGATTGTATCGCCAGAGTGCATTGTACTATTATGAAACAGAGCATTAAAAATTAATGAGAGAGTGATCAACGTAAACTCGACGAATTACTTATTTCTTAGATATCCCACGCCTTCAATCCAATTATGTTAATATATTACCAATTTCATACTCTACCAAGCCTTGGGAGTAACCAAAAGGCTCCGCCTGGTGTCATTCGAGTCCACGTCATGAGTTATGAAGTGACATAATAAGCCGGCACCAAAACAAAACGGAAAAAAATGGTTCCGCGAGGATTTGAGCCTGAAAATTCTTGCACATGATACGTAAATCATATCCCTAGACCAAAAGGTTCCAAAAATACAATTGGATGTCCATAGTGCTTTGTTTCTTAAATATAATAGTGTATAGGTTCCAATAATTAAACGAGGCAACCAGACCAGACACAATATTACGCCAGGGAGAGTAGTAACCGAGTGACCTAATGTTATATTCACCCGAAGGAAAGTATTCCGGTTGCTCCACAATATCGATTTCTCCAGCTCAACTTGAATGGCTAGTCTTTCTTTTTAAACTTCGTGAAAGACGGAGCCTCTTTCTCGGTGGAACACCTAACATACTTCATAAGGAAGTTTGAGACAGATTTTCATCTTTTCAGTTTTGAGACCATATTTGAATTTTAGCTTTTACATTAAGAAACTATTTTTGATTTTCTTAAAAACCCACTGCGGTACTGAGGGAGCTTAACCTTGTTTTACATTAAATAAATGTCCATTTATTATAATGATTATTATTATCGAATACCCATTAATAATTCTTTAATTTATTTCAACGCTTTAACGTGATACGCATGAAACGACTTCAAAACTGAAGTTTTCTCTTTCGATTGAAATAAAATACGGTGAATAATATATTTTTTATGCTTGAGAAAGAGCAAGAACCACTTTAGAGCATGAAGTAGGTTGTTACGTTAGAATTAGTTACGCCAGCCGGGAGAAACTTTCGCATGTTTTATACAGATTCTCCACAGAAATCCTGAAATCATACAAAACGACTCGTAATTTTTGCAAAACCTATTGAGAAAAGTGGCTCGATATAAGGCCAATGTTTGGTACAGGTGGAAATATAAAATCATTTTTATTAAAGAGAGGTTCAATTTGTTGCATTTTATGCGAAATGATTCTTTACTCAAAACGTCTTACTGCTTGCTAACCTTCATCCCTGGCAAAAGATCGTGGCATATGTTCATTGCACGATAGTGAGAATGGAGACTTTTCAAAAAAAGATCACCGTCGCGTGATTATTAGTAGCTGTTACTGTATATTAGCGATTGATTGCATAAAAAACATCGCGCGTGCCATTCCAATAATATAGTAAAAACGTATTTTCTCCCCTCCTCGCATTTCTAACTGTCGTTCTACTCAAATGTTTTGGGGACGTTGCATTTTACGCACGCCTGTCGTCCGCTTTTGAGAGAGATGCATTTTTCTCATCCTTACCGACACTTAGCTGAAAAGTGAAAAAGTAAAATACATCACATTTTAATAATATTTGACTAATAATTAAGGTAATATATATTTATACATAATTTCCACCTAAATGCAAGCGTTTTTCTCGATGACAATTTTTACCTTTAAACCTTAGAGTTCCTGAACTAGATATAAATATTTCTTACTATTACATAGTATATATTTTAATTCACAGACTGAAAAAAGAGCGAACTTAATGCTTCTTTTAACAAAACTCTGAGGATATAGAATTTATTATTTAACTGCAAGAGTACAGATATCCAGATTGCACTCGAAAACTCGGGTAGAAATCCAATCAATTGCTGCTGGCGCTACTCTTTAGATGTTTTCACCGGTCAAAATAGAATTTCATGTCTCTAGGCAGGTAAACGGAAGCGTAGCGTAGATGCAACTCTGCTACTTCATTGCGTCACACAGAGCACATTACCTGTCTAAGTGGACGTCCGATCTCAGTTTATATACATCAGCGTTTCGAAGACGACTGCGTAGTAAGTCTTGTATAAAACAAACACACTCGTGATAAGAGATTTTACAGAGGCAGTTTCTTTAAGCAATGATCTGACTATCTCAATGGAAAATAATGGAATATGGTGCAATGCGATATGCACTCTTCCATTTATTGCAAGTGTAAGAAATCATATACAGCAATATGTCCTCGAAACGATCCGATGAAAACTGGTTTATTATTTTTAATTTTTTATTTTAATTTTCCAGTTGGCAATTTTCAAAATAAAAATAGGAAAATAAAAGGGAGTTTTAGTCAAATTATATAGTATGAAAGTGTAGAATTAGTAGTAATGGCTTGACATACAAATCCCGATAAAGCAAGGTAAAACAGTTTTTTTATGGGAAAGGAATATGACGTCACTCACAAAGATTAACCCCTACATTAGAACTCGACCCCTAGCCTATCACTGGTGGACAGGTTCAAACGAAACCTCCATTTGAAATTCTCAACTAATGATAACATGAACAATATTTTCCTCCTTTCGGAATAGTTACTGCAAGAAAATTCTCTCTAGAACTACCACTAGGGTTTTCAAAACTCAAGGAAAGGATAAAGATCAGGTGTCCTATGTCAAAAAGGATGACTAGAATGCCAGAATCGATTTGCAGCCGTTAGGATTTCAGATGACGCTGAACAATTACAATGCTTGGACAAAAGACCATAATGGCATTGTCTAGGCGATTTTTAATTATGGTAAAGAAAAAGAAGTAGGAACACTATGTGAATGAAATACAGTAGACTCCAAGAATTGATCGCATGAGTATCCAAAAATATCATTAACTGGAAAAGTACTCTGATAATCCACATATTAATCGATTTTTTACCAGCTTCACCTAAATTTCATCGCTCAATTGACCTAAATTCATATTTCCTTCACCCCTTTTTCCAAAAGGGTATGGTTATTATTTTTTTAAACATCTTCCCTCATGAAATTTTCCAAAGACTGGCTGTCACTTCACCCTACCTGAATATCTGTCGCTCCTGGAGTCGCGCGCCCCTCGCTTCCCTAACTTTCACCCCCTCCTCCCACTCCACCGCTCCCTTACAACCCCCACCCCGACACTTGTCCCCCTCCCCTCAACGTCAACGACCCTCAAACCCCATGCTCCCTCTTAAACTCTGACAGTCTTCAGCACTCGTGTGGTTCATGGCCTTCAGTCAAAGCGACACATCTCAACGTCCCAGTCGAATAAATGCCAATTCCTCTCCTCTACTGTTATTTTTTTCCATAGCTCCAGAGAATTCCTCGACCCCCATGGGTGCAGGAGAAAGAACAATTTAATGGAGTTTCAAAAGGCTAAAAACATGTCTTTTCTGAGAAACTGATGTAAGCCGATCTTATTTCATTCCAACTGACACGATATTCAGCTGTGCATGTCCATAAAATTAATAAAAGGTGGCCCTATTATTTTCAACTTTTATATTATGGTGGGGAAGGGAGAAAAGTTTTGGATTTCATACATGAACGCAAATTATCAGAGATGTAAAAAGTTCCAGGAAAAGAAGAAGGCAAAACGTAGATATTTCGAAGGTAGGTACAAATAACAAGAAAAATCTGATAAAAACAAATAAATGTTCCCGAAAATACTTGCCCATTAAATTTAACGTGAGATTGAGTAATAAGTTTTTAGCTTTACCTAGCAAGAAACCAAGAGCATGGTATCTTTGAACTTGGAAAATTTCGTCCCGACAATCACTCGAATGATTTTTAAGAGCTGTTTTAAATCTCCCCCATTCACACGCATTATCGCCTACTCTACTAGAAACTCTACTATTTATGATGCATACTATACAGTGTCAGCCTATGCATTAGAGAATTTGTTTCTTGGTTTAATTCCAGAACTAAGAAGGACCGCAATATCCATTTTCATTAAACATTTCAGAAAGCCAACATACAGCTTAGATCATCTACAGTTTTTCATTCACAATCATTGTTGTGTTAAGGATTTTGATATCTTTGGAGAGAAATTGGTTTGTCAATGGATTTCTACACCTTAATTACACCTTACACCTTAATTCTACACCTTACACCCATTATGAATAGAATTAGCCAATTCATTCCTCAGATCTCAGTATTGAGCGACCAATGATAATGATGAACGTCTACGTATCGCCCAAAAGGATTTAGTACCATTTTATCAGTATACACATATTTTTTGTGTGTATAACTGATCTTAGATATTATAATGTTTTGTTAACGATTGAAAAATTAAACCAGTTAGAAGAATAATATTCACTGTTATGGAAATAATACCTGAAAAACTGATGAGAAAGAAATAAATTTTTCTAAGATACATTTAAACAAATGAACACTGGCATCATCGATGTCGCCACAAACCAAAAAAACTGGATATACTGACAAAGAGGAGCAGTAAGAGGGGAGCGAAGAACCGAATTAGTTTGTGATGCATTGCTTTAATTGAACTTTACGAAATAATCAGAGGATTGAGGCAGCAAAGGGAGACGCTTTTGCCGGCGTACACAGAGTCAGGCGCAGTTAATGTTTCCAACATTTTTTTGCGTTCCATCTCTGTCCTCAGAGAAAATAGGTTTTGATAGCAGTGTAGCAGACACTAGTTCAGGACCATCCTATTAGATAAAATATCAGTCGTGACTAAACTTGCGTAACTTATGAAATATATATGCATACGCGCCCATGATACCATACTCTTTATGGTTATGAATAGTCAAAGAATTTAGCTATTGCCTTAAACCGTACAAAGCTGGCTCCCATTTGATAGTATTCTTCACAACTCCCCATCCTTAAATTTTGCTCCTTCGCCTCACTTCCGTTTCCATCACTACCCATACATTACCCATGCATTGCTTCAAACACATTCTTCTTTTATTGAGGCACGCAAAATTCCTCCTCTTTAAAGCCATTGCTACCACATTTACCCATAAACTTTACCATCTACCCAATTCTAACATTCTCTCTAAATCCATATACCAGTTTGATTGTTCGACTCTAGATCAAGTCAAAATGTCAAGAATCAAATATTTTCCTTTCGTTAAGAGTAGGCTAATGTCGTTGTCAGGCTTCTTTTCATTGCTCCATTCTCAATAGATCCCTATTTTAGCCAGCGTAAGTTTCTAAATTGCATGGCGCTTTTGAACTCAGGAGACGGTGGACTCTCAAATTATTGATCAAATCAGTCGATCATATGTACCTCCAAGTTTTTCGAAGATTTACGAAGCTTGCCACTCAGCGGAAAAAATGTTCTTTTTTTTAGTTTTCTTCGGCTATCCGATATTAAAATTCAATTTGGGTCCTGAATATGAATGAAGCAAGAAAATGGGTTCGACAGAATGCTCGGTTGGGACGTTTAGCCGAATGCAAAGCAATAAATAAAACCTACCAACATAATCCAGCCCCATTTGTATTTCTGCCGTTCTTCGACCAATATATACATATGCCAGTCATTTTCACTTACTTCCTAGGCCGGACGATGAAATGGTATTCACAATTCTCGGTTAATTGGTGATTTCATAAAAAGTATTACAATGAGTCATACATTTATTTAAAAATAGAAAAATAAATCGAACAGAACACCGTTATATTTCTCACTTGGTCTGTGCGTAAGGCATTACTGACTTATTTTCGTGACATCTCTTGCTAGAGCACGCAGCCGCATCTCCCCTTTAAAAAACTTCTATATTTTGGCAATTATATTTCAAGCATTCGGTAAATGGCTGATATTTTGGTAGACTTAGAAATGAGTTGCTTTCTTTTAAAAGACGCTAAATTTATATCGAGTTAGGTGTCATGACATCTCTTTCAAACTACCTCACGTGGCACCTATGGTTTCATGGCACAAGTGATTGACTATAGGGTTACTATGGCTACATTATTATTTGGTAGCCGTCGAGTATAAAATAGTCTGGATAAAAAACTTGTCACTGATAGCGGGTCACCGCATTCACTTCTCGTCAACCCCTGACCGGGGAACTATACCTATGGTCATAAAGCAACATATGCTGGTTTGAATAGAAGTTATTCCAACGCTCTCATTCCACTCAAACCTCACCATAGCGCCTCGGTTCATTCCCATGATGCTTCAATATGGCCGTTCTCCGGCCGCTAAAAGGATTGGCTCGCATTCGGTAGAGGCACTCCTTTTTTTCCACTCTCTTCAAAAAAGAGGAGACTCGATCGAATAACCTTCCTCTTTCAAAAACAGAATCTGCACAATCACTTTACGCGCAGTAAAACTACCCATTAATGCCCATCTCATTCCTTTAGCTGAGGAAAGAATGCTCGGAGCTTCGGTTGATAATTTTCCAAGGAAAAACTGTGGAAGGATATAATGGCAACGGGAAAGAAAATTTGAATGACTACGTCCTATCCAATTGCTTCAACTGAGGACGAGGGCAAATTCTCCATCTCCGTTACAGTCAAATGGAATTTGAGTGCCAGCCGACTAAAATTTAGGCCATGCCTCGGGGTCAAAGTCACTTGAGATTTTAGGCCTGCCTGTCTGCCAAAGGAGCGCGGCAGCAAAGTAACTTGATTGAGGCATGGCTTGTTTATCGTTATGTGGAAATAAACATAAAATTTAATTACAATATTTGGGCGGTCAACCTGAGTTGAAAGGAACCTAGCATCATGAGTTTATTTCCGGGTGGAAAATGGAAATGGGAAACTTCAAATCATTTTCAGCTCCTTTCTTTTAAAATTTTTAGTTAAATTCGATCATTTTCTGTAAAATCAAAAACGCTGAGGCAGAAACCAAATATCAAACATTATGAAAGACAAAACAAAGAAATAAAAACAGAGGAAATGAGATGATGTGATGCGATGATGATTATGATTAGAACAGAAAAATGATGTTTCCGGAGGAATCTACTCAACTCCAAAGGGTAGTAGTGTCTAAAATGACAAGTTTTTTGTGTGAACTATATTGGGTGGCAATTGTATATTCACTGAGCTACGACGACAAATCATTTAATTCAGCACACTTTGCAGTTACTTTGAAAAAGCCGATACTGGTGACCTATACCTTTTAAAAATCTGTAGCATGTCTCCGCAGTGTATAGAACGTCTCGTTCTTAAGATGTGATAACTCATGCATACAGTAACTTACTTTGAAGATGGCAAGGGAATTGGTCCTGTTCTTTTGCCTTTTTATAGCCACTATAATTCGTGCTGGTTAAAATATCAGCGCTACCACAGCTTTGTAAGGAAGGTGATATGACACAAAGTTATCACACAATAAATATGCTTCAAACTCCGTCCAATTAAATACCACAAATTTCATAGATCCCTTCTTAAACGCCCCAGTTATTGGCTGGGGAAATTATACACTCTGATAATGTAGGGATAAATCGGGGTTTGCCGCGTATAATATTTCTGGTATTAAATGATATTGTCTCCAAACGGGAAAAGACACATACATCAAAGGAAATAAATCTTAAACTAGGTCATCAGGATGTAGAGGTGCCATTAGTGACAGTGATTTTTGGCTGCATTGCTCAGCATTTTAGAGTGCAAGAATACAAGTTCTCGGATCCGGAAAAATCCAGTTTTGCCGCGAATGCGAAGCGAGAGGGATGAGGGTGTTTTACACAGCAGGGGATGTGTATACCCAGCCACGCTCCAATTTCCCTCTTCCTTTCGCAGAAAAGAGTTTGGAATTCATTAAAAAGGGGTGCTGGACGTATATTCCTATTTTGACTCCTTTTAAGAAGATAAAAGGGCTACCTTGATTCAAATAAAGCTCCTTATTTTTTGAGCAGCCTGCCTCTCTCTATTATGTGCCACAGTGCCCCCGCTCGCTACTGACACAGGGTTCCGCACCTAAAGCTGAATGTGGCAAAAGTAATCATCTCACGGAGTAGAGCACACCGTGGGTGACTCTAAGCAAAATCTTGCTTCAAATCACCATTTAAAGTGTTGTTTTTCGATGTGTACTTTCGCAAAGTCTTCAAAAAAATACATGTGATAGTAAATGTTTCTTTTTTAATTCAATATATATTTTAGTTACATTCTAAGGCACACAACATACTCTTCAAAACAGCACTTGCAGGGGAATTTGATGCAATGGATTATAGATGAATACCAAATCTGGACTACGTAAGACAATTAGCGAATGAAGTTTATATGAAGACTTTGAAAAACACTTAATATTTACCAGGGAGGTGAGAGCTGCAACAACCAGTCAAGTTCGATGAAAGCTGCTCATGATTATCAATATAAAATTTTCGTTCTGATAATGCATGAGAGTTATTCCATTATCTTTTTTATAATGAAATATACATACGTTAGACAAGTAGCATCGGAAACTTTTCAAACAAATGACAAAAATAAGTTCATTTGACTAACCTCGCTAATGAAATTTTACGGGCGGAACCAATTTTGGTCGGATTATAGGCCAAATCAAACTTCAACGAAGACGTAAAAGTAACTATTTACATTTCCCTGTATCTTGAAATCGAATAGATAATCACTTGTGTGACGAAAAAAATTGACACCGTGGGTTCATCAGTTTTTTCTTGGTAATAAAACGAAATTTTGCTCTTTGGGGCTTTCAAAAGATTATATCTCTGAAACAATTTGGGCTAGGCGTTTGTTCTTTAGTATTCATGTCAATTATCTACACCTACACCATCATGAAAATTTTTTAAGCTATTTTCTCTACCGTTCACAATACAGAAGGGTGGACATAGTGAGAAATTGATTATATAAGCAACTGATCTGGGCACTAAATTGGTAACCGATGATTTCTTTTGAGGTTCGTATCCAAGTAATTACGGAAAAATTGCTATTAAAGTGATTGATATAATTTTATTTATATAATTTTAATTATATCCTTCAGCAAGAGGTCATCAGTCACGAACTTTCATGTGCTTAATGTGTGTTGCTGCCAATTTTTCTCTTTTTCTCAACGTTTCAAAGTCTTGTTAATATTGGTAAACAATTTTCAAGGTGGGCGTGTTTGAATTGATATTTATAAAAACACGTTTAATTATCTGCCCGTTGAAATTGTCTGAGAGAAAAAATAAGTCGCACGTCCGAGATAATGCCCCAAACCAAAAAATAGGACACCATCCACGTGGCCATTTTTGACGATAATTATATATACAAGAAGAGAATTTTGCCCGTCAACGTAAGTTGATAATTTAAAAAGAATTCAAAATTTCGCAGAATGAATAAGACTCAGTCGCAGAAGTTTGGTTCACCTCCAACACGCGATCCAAAACACACGAACGGGCAACATTTTTTTGTCATCATCTTAATCTACTTAGCCAAACTCGTTTGGTTACCAGAGAGAAAGGGAGAAGGGAGGGAAGGGGAGACAGAAAGATAGGAGAGGGTGATGTAAAGAATAATGGTAGAAAGAGATAAAGAGAGAGTTGGAGTAATGAAGGAAATAAAAAAGACGGCGGTGGAAAGATTCGGATAGATTGGGGTCCTTCGGACAAAGAATCGACCAGCAGTGGAGCCGCACCCTTCAACTCACCTCTCAGAAAGTTATCTACCCCCTCCCCCTTTAGAATCAAATGACAGCGCATCAGCGGGGAACATCTCACATCCAACCCTTGCTTCGGTGACAAGATCGTGCGCGGCTGAAAACAGATACTAGATGGATTATGGCAGTTCTTTATTAGCAAAGGTCACGCATGGGGTCAAGTCAGTGGGAATGAAACAATACATGGGCAAAAGAAGAGAGAGCGTGAGAAATTAAATAGAGGGTAGATTCTGAGGCGGTTACCCAGTATGGCCTTGGGACTTCCCCGAGCATTGACAGTGACGTAATTTTGACGTCAAAACTTTGAAAATTTCAATTTGGTCACTCGAAAGTTAAAATTTTTATAATTAAGAGGTTATGACGGTACATCTATGGATTCTCTGAAGTTTACCCGTGTTGAGTCGTTACTGAACCCTTTTAAAACGGCCTATGAATTAACGATTACACAATTAATTGACGACGCAATTACGACAATACCTCGACATTTTCCAACAAGTCATTTTAGGACGCAACACCGAAATTGCATTTGTCAAAGCAAATACTAAACTGCGTCGTTTTGTTTTGCTGCAGAAAATGCATATGATATATTTCAAGGGATAAAACATGCTTGCCGTTTCATGAATAGATTGCTAGCAAACACATATTTCTGCCTAATGCACCAAATGTAATAAAATTTTCATTGAATTAATACATTTTGCTAACAATAATTACAGTCATTTGCTAGTTTCTGGGAAAATATTGAGTAAAATTATGCACCAATATTTCATTTTATTCGAGTTCTCGGGATTTCACCCCCTTATCAAGCAGAATTTCTCGAAAATGACTTTGATAGATACAAACTTCTTTTTTTGCAGTCCATCGTCCATCCTTGCATTTAGCGCGATGACATTTCTAGATTTATGGTCCTTGCGAGAGTGTTATGTGACGAAAGTCTAAAGCACTCCGTTCGTCACCGTAAACGTTGAGTTTACAATCAATTGATGTTATTCGGTAAGCACAGGCTAATACCATTTAAAGCTATTTCTCCATATTGCCTTCACCATCCAAGTAATCTCATTCTTATCAACCTCCCACCTCTTCTTCACTATCGCAAATGACCTCAGCTGTTGACATCCTCCCGAGCTAATAACTGGTCTACAAAATGAGTTAGAAATAGCCTAGAAACAGAAAGATGATGAATATATCTAGGAATAACGGATATTAAAGGAGGATTTTTACGGAACATGATCCGTTCCGGTTTCATCTACATCTACGAAATACCGTGCAGGTCACCACTAGGGTGTAAGGGTGAAACGCATCACGCATAAGGCCCTTATCCTAGCTGAAATCCGAGCCGCTCACGTTCCCTGGAATGCCAGAAAGGACGACAATACGCGGCCAGACCAGAAAATAGGAGAGTGCCACATGGACGAACATGCTACCATGCGGGACACTACTTAAGATACGACTACTGGTCATAATTACTGCGACAAATAAATAGTTCTACAAGACACTAAATCATGCAAGAGCTATGCCATGCCGGAAACTACATGCGAGGTTTGTAACTAATATTGATGTAAGGATATTTAGTACAAGTGAAAAAACCTATTTTACCTAGTCAGGGACAAAGTATCCTAGAACTCATCTATCGCAACTACTATCATTCCTTATTGTATGTGGAAAAAATGACATTTTAAATCCATCACTTCTGCAGTTAATTTCCTTAATCTTATGACTGTGATTGTTTCTATCATATTTGTTTGTCTCTAGCAAAATATTTTAAACGTCCGGCAATATAAACAGTCTACGTCAAACTTTCGTAATAGATTTAGTCTATATTTTTCGTTTTGATTGGATAAAGGCTCCATTCCGAATTCCTTCAGCAATTCAGTAACACTGCTATGTTTATCGTAAAAAAATTACAAATGTAGCTGCCCTACGCTGTATTCGATCTGTATCTGAAACTAAAAGAAAAGAGTTTCCGGAGAACCTCTGGAATTATTATAATTTCTCATTCCAGAATTGCGTAAAAAATTGTCCGGGAAATCTTGCTATGAACTCAACTTTATTGGTTTTTGAAAAATACAAATATTAATCTGTAGTAAACCCTCCCCTTCGAGCGCTGTTTATATACGACGTGAACTTTCTTTTAAATAATCTACATCTACAAAATGCCGTGCAAGCTACCACTATGATTTGTTGCACAGGGTGATTGCTCACCAGGCATGAAGTTTTCATCCCGGATGAAATTAGAACCGCGTGCGTTCGCCCGGATTCCAGGCGCAGGCCAACAGTACTCAGGATAACAATGCACGATCAGACTAGAAACTAGGAGTAATCGGTTTAGTTTCATAGTTAGAAGGTATAATTCTTAAAACATGAAAAACCAAAAAAATATATATTTGCATATCCTTGAAATAATGCTGTTTAAGCACAAAAGCCTAATATTAGAACTTCGTGTAAAAGATATAAGCACACAGAATAATGAGAGAAATACAGTGATGTACTGGCAATCAATGTCAGAGCAACAGATGTTTTTATTAAAATTATCGTAACTATAATAATTTGACAGTATAAATATGCGGCGATGGGCTACCAACGGGTAAAAGGATGGGGATTATCTCTGCTCGGTGGCCAAGAAATGGGTAATGGATAGGCATGACCCCTTAAAAGTTGGAAAGCCTGATCCATAGTAACTCCAGTCATCATATATTCCAATAGTTAGCAGCTTTTCATTCGACGGTGACCAGACTCTTGGATATCCCACTGTCTCCTACTAATTTTAACCAAGAAATAAAACCCATAAAACTCATTGCGAAAAACAATGTTTACGATCTCGACATCATCGACTGCATTCTAAAGAAAGAGCAACTAAGAAGATCACAACAACTAACTTAAGACAGACTTACAGATGATGGAAATAAAGGCATAAAGTGGTGCAAGTTCAATTATGTAGGAGAAATATCCGAAAATTAAGCCAATGTCTTCCCGAAAAGTAAATAAAACGTCGCATTCTATGGCAAGAAAAATCTAAAAATCCCGTTTAATAGAACCAAAAACAAAGTTAATGAAAAGTAGCGTATACATGCTTAAGAGCAACGCATGTAGTGCAAAATAAGTGGGACAAAGTGGAAGGTCATTTAAGGTGGATGCAGCAGAAATAAGAGGTCCTACGTCCCAGAAAATACAAAACTCTCACTTTGCAAAGCACCCATGGGACGAAAACCACACCAGTGACTTCAACCCTAAAGTCCTACATCTGGAAACTAAGGGCCAAAGACTTGACGCTTTGGATCAGTGATAAATCAAAAAGAATGTGCTAATGGACAGTTAGTGAATGACATCACATTTACTTGGCATTCCCCACTTCTGGATGTCAATTTTAAAAAAAAAACATTGCTCTTTCGAACTCCGTCACCCACCCTCCTTAAGAAATTTCCCAGTGCTTTCTAACCATCGACCCCCCTCGAAAAACTGCTGTCCCACTCAAGGAACCCTTAACCCTTCCTTCTCTCAACCCACAGGTTACCCATTGGAAGCATCAATGTCTAACCTTCAACTCTCCCCCCATTACTCATGCCTTCTCCCTCCCCCGCGTTACACATTGAAATCATCCCGCCACCCGCCCCCCTTTCTCGCCTTACTCTCCCAAACCTTACCCCCCTCACCCTCACCTACCACCTTAGAACACATACGACTGAGAGCCCTATATTATATGGTAATGATGATATCGACTATTCGACGAAACCAGTCGTACAATATTCGGCGTAAAACCAACAAATTTTGTTGATTCCTGAGCATTATTTGCAGCATATTGTGCCAGAGATGCACGAATAAAAGAATTCTCATCCAATTCGATGTAGCAACTTCTTAACTCTGTAACATCGTTTTGCAGTGAGCCTGTGTAGAATCCTCAACAATCGTCTGCAAGATTTTAGGATGCCTCGGCCTCGCTCCCCGAGTATATCCACGCTCACCACGGCTTAGCTGCAATTCGAAAATTACTGTTGAATAATATGTATGTCAAGAAGATTAATTTTAAAAACTGACGTAGAAAATAAACGCAAAAGGTGAAATTCTCTTTAGAGACTCAAGTATCGCTCTTAGGCTTCTTTCCATTTGCACCAGGTATTGGCTACACGCCGACCCCTTCTGTTCCACCTGATATCTAAGGTTGGGAAATGACTTCGCCGGGCCACTTCCCAAAAGCTTTAAATTCACATATAATTTCTTAAAATAGTCGTTATTCAAACTAATAATATAACTTTAAAAGGTATTTTTAATCCTTTTACATCCATGTATCTGACAAAAAAGGGACAAATGGTTTGATACCAAATATAAGTGGAACTCCTTAGTAAAATTAGGAAAAACTAAAAGACAAAACAGGCCACGTTTCATTATTTCATATAGTTTTGTTTTTGAACCATACACTGGATAATCTTTATATCTGTAGATGGTTTAATATAGCTAATTTATTTAAATATATAAATATATTTTTTTTCGTTTTATAAAAGTTTTTCATGAATTTTTTCGCAATTTAAAACGGGGCTACCTAAGCTTGGCTAACTAAAAAAATGCTTGGCTAACTAAAAAAATGCGTAATTTACACTAAACCTTGTACGATAAATAAATTGAACAAATCGATGCTTAAATTTTCTCTTCAAACATGTGGTTCACTTAGCACTTATTTTGACAGATAAATAAAGTAAAATGTACAGAAATATTCCCAAAGATCCAATTTGCCGGCTTCTACTCCCAAGGTTCAAAATCGTGGAGACTTTTTGGAAACCATAGTCAAAGGAGTGAGTGTGTAAAGGGGAGGAAGATGATGTGCCGGATGTCTAAGCAGGAATGAAAAGAGAGGGAGGTCGGGTGTGTGAGAGAGAGACAAATAAGCAACAGAGGAGAGAAGGAGATCGAAATAAACACGATGCGCTGACTTGGTAACGAGATTTTCAAGAATAGTTGAGAGAAAGAGAGGGAGATCCATCCTCATTAAAAGGAAAATTATTCATGAATAATTCCCTCATCCCCGACAGCCTTGTGCTTTCTCCACGGTCCTCCTCCTCCTCATCCTACGCCCAGCAAAGCACTGCCTCGTCCCGAGGCGCGTTACAAACGCGATGGATTATGCATCAACCCTGCATTTCCGCCGCCAGCAAGAGCTCCCCATCCCCGAAAATTCTCCCCCCCCCCCCAGGAGGCGGAAATAAAAGAACATCGCTCATTCGGGAGATCGAGAATTCGGTGCTAGAAGGGGGAAGGTGAGGGGGAAGGAGGTGAAATGGGGGTGGGTGGAAGCTTTGGGGAGGAGTTTTGGGATTTCGCTGCGGGATACTTTCGAGGGGGATGGGGTGGGAAGGGGTTGGAATGAAGGGGTGGGTCCCGAACGCGTGGGATGGCGATAGCTCTGGAGAGCTAGTGGGAGATGAATAAAGAGGGTGAATTGAGGGGAATGCGTCCTCCTGGGTTAAAAGCCGCAGAATAATGCACAAACTCTCATCGGATTGACTTTGATTTTTGAGATCAGGATAAAGAAAGCAAACGCAACTTGCTTTTCCTTCCGTTCCTCCGTTCTCCCCCTTCCCTCACCCACTTCTTTTTTTTCACTTTAATATTGCCCCTGCCGCTTGCTACCTGCGAATCATAATATTGAGTGAAGGATTTGTACTGAAGATTAATGCCAATGCAAGCTAATTAAACTTGAGCGCATTTATAATCAGTTGCCTGGAATTTCTTTTTTTATATTTCTCCCACTTCAGCATTCAAAATGATCTTCCAGGCTATTACTCATCAACACATTAATTATTTTATCACTTAGGCTACTGCACTCAATGTAAGCCATTGGTTTGTAAACGTGTAAATCCACCACGAATACATACAAAACACAAAGATAATCCATTATACGAGCGGAATATTTTGCTACCGATTCAGAAGATATTATCTGTTCCATCTTCAAATTGAAGTAAAGAGACCTGAATACCCACTGGCCTGGAATTAATTTGCAGTCTCTTTTCTTGCATTACTGACAAAAATGGATCTCTATTCTTGCTCTTCTTGTAATTATCATTATGATGCTGCTATATGCATAAAATATCTAACTATTTATTAATTTTTCTCAGTTTTAAAATTTTTTTTATCGCATTACTACTGACAAATCATTGTCAAAATATTCTAACTCTTGCACTTTTTGCCACTGAAGATGATGAAATATTACGAAATTAAAACGTAAAAGTCGGTGAATCAGATGATAAAAATCCATTGAACCTGGAGATTTAGCAAAAGTCACTCAATTTTCATCATATAGTAAATTATACAATAAATTACCGTGAGCTATATGAACTCCACATGAAAATTTCAATGCTAAATATAATTTTATTAATTGACTACTCTCTCCTAGTAAGCTTTTATCAGTTGCAAGAACCTAAAGTATTAATTATCGTCTTCTTTTAGAAATAGTTTGTCTGCGCTTTATAATGATGAGTTATCAAGCAATAATAAAGAGTTTCATTTTGAATGTATACGAATTATTAATAAAGCACTCAAGAGGGTGTGATTGAAAGTTTTATAATTAAGACGCAAGATCATCAAAGCAATAAAATGCGAAGTCTACAAAATTCATGTCAACAAATAAAACAGCAGAAGCGTTGAGCAAAACCTCGTCTACACGTCGAAACCAAAAAAAAAGGACAGGATAATTCGTCGATAGCGATTTGAACCGTTTTTTGATCAAAACTCAAGAGAGAAATATTTCCATTAAAATTGACCTAAGCAGTTTTGGAGTCTAACATAATGATTTGGGTCAGCTAAAACCCAAGAAATTCCCTCAAGAGATTTTTTTTATTATAAATACTGGTATGGACATTCCAAGAAAAATCATGCGATTAAAAAATATCCGGAGCAAAATTAAACAAAGAGATAATTTTTTTCATTTGCTGAGAGATAAAACTTTCTATATTAATATTTTTGTTTTAAAAAAAGGTTTGAAAACTATATAATGCACGACGAATAGTCGAGTACACTGATTGGAAGTAATACTGTTAGTCACCACATCTTTCACCTTCTTCGGTTATTTTGACACCCATTACATACGTAATAAAACTGAATTTTTATTTTTGATCTCAATTTGTGCAAGCAATGAAGTCCAATTTGAACACTATTGAAAATATAAACAATTTTTAATAAGCTCAAATAGTTTTGTTCAAATTATGGTAATCGGTATGCATATCACAGAAGCTCCATCTAGACATTCATTTGCTAGTTTGCCGAGGCTGGCCGATAGAAATATAAGAAAACAGTCTTCCTTTACCTACAATATGTCACACAGTAAAGCAATCTTTTAGTACATAGCACATCGGCATTTCGTGAGGAAAATATTTTTAGTTTCAAAGGCTTAAACTAGTATGGCCTTTCAAGACTTGTTATCTACAACGCGTAGGCAGATGTAACAAAACTCCAACGGATGGAAGGATCATCCCTTTTGAATTCGAGCCGAGCCCAACAATGTTCCACTTTCGTGACCAGTTGGGAACCGGTGTTTCCATTGCCACCGGTCGTTGCCCTCCGACTTTCCATTAATTGATATAAATCTAATTTAACTCTAATCTTCCTTTAACGTCAAATTTTGATACACAATAGCAGCTCCGTTCCTGAGATATAATGTACTACCTACATCGACTCTCCCGCCTCAACAATTAAGGCCATGTTATGTTTACGTAGATTCCTTGGTTAAATTTTGGCAAGGAAGCAATTTTCTAGTCTCTATCTAAGGCTTAAACTCAATTCATTAACTCTAATTTGCTACGGAATGCATAAAACATTCGACTAAATGAAATATTTTTTCTCCAACCAAACAAAATCATAAATTGATAACGAAAGAAAAATAGAGTTTGTGTTATATTTTTAGAAAATTCCAAGTTTCGCATGCAGCATACCTTAAAGAGCTATTTAACAGTTGAAGTCACTAATTTCATTAGTCAACGTTCAAAGATAAGATTTATTTTATATGACCCACATTATATAGAGAGGAATTTAGAATATGATACACTAAAAATTCTTCCGAGAGCATTAACAGCTCAAATGCAACAAGACAAATTCTCATTTTTTTATGTTTTCCAAGTTTCCATAAAAAGTGAGGGAGGATATAGAAACGTACAAGTTAAAGCCTTGAGGCACGTACAAATATGCATGTCGATATCACTCTGTAGTGATACTCACAGACATCCAGAGATGTCGTCCTACCGCAACGTGAGAGTCGTTAAAAATCTGGAAGATCCATCCACTCAAATCACCAGTCTCCACGCCAGTGGGGGCAGAAAAAGGGTGAGTCAGTGAGGACGATGGAAGGGGGAAGAGCCTCCGACACAAAGGAGGGCGGGAGGGAAGAGGGGAACAGGAGTCAACCCTCCCACAATTCTTTGCGCCGCGGTGACCCAGCTTGCGAAATTCCACCACGACTCCCCATGTATCCCTGATACGACACTGGATGAAACCCCAAGGTCCTTATTTTGTATTGGGATTATCTTCTGTCCCTTGCGAAAGGATCCCACCACCCCTACCTCTCTACCTCGCCTGAGTCCCCGGTTGCGTCCCCTGGCCAACTCATCCCGTGACCCTCTTCCCCGAACGAAAACACTCCTTCCTCACCCTGGCGACCTCAGTCCCTACGAGTCCTTTCATTTCCTCCCTAGCCACCACACACACCCCCTACCAACTCTGCCTTATCCCTAAACTGCTCTTCTACCGTCTCCAAGCCCTGGACGCACCC
Source organism: Ceriagrion tenellum (assembly GCA_963169105.1). Taxonomy (NCBI): domain Eukaryota; kingdom Metazoa; phylum Arthropoda; class Insecta; order Odonata; family Coenagrionidae; genus Ceriagrion; species Ceriagrion tenellum. Next base: position 131,818,163 of record OY720636.1, on the reverse strand, counting down.
TCAAGCACACACGTATTTATATAAACTATTATTTTTCCACTTCCCGAAATAAAAAAAAACTAGTTCCACTCGTGCAAAATCCGCATCCGCTACCTCCAGCATCCAAAACCCTCACTCCACATTGGCCACCGCAGTACGTCACTCCAGACACACACACACCACGCGTACTCACACGCACACACAGAAACACACCAGACCCCTTTCCTCCCTCCTCTCCTTCCACACGTTCCCCTCCCCCCGCGCACACGAGAGACTCGTGACCACCTCCTCATTGCTTCTCTCAATTCGATGCCCAAAAACCGCCTTGGGGAGATTTATGAAGACAGGCTCGAAAAACAGGCAGCCTGTGGCTTTGGGGACTGAAGTAGGCTCGTGATGTCGGGGGTGGGGAAGGTTTATGGGAGGGGGTGGTGGAAAGGGATGGGAGGTAGCAGGGGAGGAGGGTGAGTCCAGGTTGACGGTGGTATCTTTCCCCTTCTTTTTTTCGTCCTCACGGGGCAGCGGCTGTGCTTGGTGGAGAAAAATAGGGGGGTGGGGTGCTTAGGGTCTGCTGGGAGGGTGAATGGTGGTGGAGGGGTGAAACCCGCGGTGGAAATGGGTGTATGGGATGGGGATTATTTTTTCAGAGTGCGCAGAGACGGATTTTTAGGCTAGTGGGAGGAGCAGAGTCAGGAGAGAGGGGGGGCCCGCAGGGCGGAGGCATGGCAAGGCAGGGTGGAGAAGGGGTGCTTTTGGAAAAGCTTAGAGAGGTGTGGGAGAGGATATATGGGGAGGGAGGGAAGGAGGAGGGGTATAAGGGATTGACGTCCTTGCTGGTAGGACGAGGGGTGTAGTGGGGTGGGGGCACAAGAGGGGGGAGTGGGAGGAAGGGAGGAGCGACACGTTTTCAATGAATAGGGAATGAAGTCAACAAAAGGTCGAGTGGTTGAGATGGATGAGGGAGGGGAGGAAAGGGGGGATGAATGTGGCGAGCGGGGGGTGGGAGTTTGGCAACATGAGGGGAGGGAGGAAACCGCTGGGTGAATAGTAACTGAAGGGGGAGAGAGCGAGTCGGTGAGACGGAGCCCGATAAAGCAGTAACGAAATAATAAGTACGAATGGGGCACACAATGGCATTCGCGGCGAAAATTAGTCGGCGGTCCTCCGCAAACTTTCACGTCTTAATTAAAGATTCCCTCTCCGGGGTTCACTCACGATGGGAGAAAGTGGTGACCAAAAACTAAAGTTAAACTCCGTTTTACTTTCAACTCGAGAACTATTTTTAGAAGAATGCTTCCCGAGTCATGTTTGTTGCGAAAATGTGAAGAAATAACTCAATCTGTAGTGATGTTATTCAGAACTATCTCTATATTTTAAATATCACGAAAACCTTGTCAATAATGACTGTTCTCTTGATCCTAATGACTGTTCTCTTGAGTGTTCAGATAATTCTGAAACAGTGAGTTGGTTCTGGGCTACACTCAAATAATTATTCAATGCCATATCCCAAAACCTCACCAAAGAAATTCTCTTTTGATACAAAATATCATGCTCAGAAACACAAAAATGTTTCCTTCCTTGTTTCAGCTAACTTTGATATTCCTAATTATATTACTTCCCACGAATAACATTGAGAATGCTGAGTTCATCTGTTTTTCTCCAGTATCAACAGAAAACCCTTAACGTAAGTTATATGAAAACCTCCTCCATAGAACAGTAGAACCACGAAAGTAGTATGGCAGGTAATCTTCAACAAATACCTGGCGAATTAGTAAATCTTAAAAGAGCCAAATAAAAGATAGGAGTTATATGATTGCTGGAAGTATATAAAATAGCGCTGAAAAGTAATGCTACAAGCAATGAACGATGGATTACGATCAACAACACATCCTTTAACCAATTACGGATGGAAACTCGGGTGCTTTTCTTTTCTCGCGGCCTTTAGAAGAGTACAGTCTGATCTAAGACACTGACTTTACCGGAAAAAACCTTGCAGAAGAACGCCGCGAGCCATGTCAATTTTTAACGTAGGCTGTTTGCAACCGCACAAGACCATTTATCATTACTCAACTTTTTTATATTCCAGTTTCATTTAAATGATAAAATTCAAGAGTGATGCCAATAGTAATATACTTATAAAAGAATCGCGCATCCATCGCGCTTCCTGTTAATTTCACCTAACCATTCCGTTCTTTAGAGATCCAACGGCACACTATAATTTTTTTATTAAAATGAGCCAGCAAAAATTATTTGCAAAATACCCTAAACATAATTTTCTAACCCCGTGTTTATCTGAAATTCACACAATAAATATTGATCAAAGAATAATTTATAATTAGGTAAATTTGAAAAATGAACACAATAACATGTAATTTTTGACTCTCAGTCTCGTTTAAAACTTAATCAATTATGCTTTAGGAAAAATAATCTCTCAGAAAGGATGGTAAATCAAATTACTACACGAAAAAAACGTATATAGTGTTTAAAATACCTGGGAATATGATCAATATTAGGGAAAGAAGGTTGTCTGTGCAGGTAGGAGAGGGATGTAATATTTTGGTGTTAACGGAGAGGTGGAGAGAAACCTGGCATTGGAGATACCCTCCGATCAGCAAAAATCACCTCTGACTACTATTTTTTACTACCCTTTAAATGGGCGGGGAACTACACTCAAGAAGGATATGTATATCTAGCCATAATACAAGTTTTGTAGTGCTAAGATTATGACTCATATTTCATTTTCATTTAGAACCATGATTTAATTAAATTGCGGAAAGGATTCTGTTTTCAAGTGTTAATATGGGAAAGGAATACATTACGAAATAGAGAGAGGGAGAAAGAGATAGAGACAACATGAAAAGTAGTTAATATACATAGGGGTTTCTGCGGCTCTCTTTCTACGAGATTGGTCCAGAATTTCGTCTACAAATTGTTTTCCAGGCGGATATTTCGTTAATTTACTTTTGTTACAAATTTTATACCATATGACATTCTTGGTCACTCAAGTATAATACTGTTGAATTATTTGTGTCCAGTATGCATACTCTTGCAAATGGAAAGGCTATAAATCAGCTCAAATTTTTGTGCAGCCAATCAGTGAGGGAGACCAATAGAGGCGAGCTGAAAGACACGAGAGGTGGAAATAATGGGGAATTACGTTACGAGGGTAATTCATGCCTGCCCAAAAATTCGTGATTGTACAAATTTTAAAATATCATTCGATACAGTGTTTTGTTTTATAGAAGATATGCTGAAGGTGGTATAAAAAATATTTGATTTTCATTTATTCCTAAATGTTAAATAATTGTTGATGAATGAACAGCTTGCATAACTGCTTTCTAGAGTGGTTTGAGACAAGATATGAACATGTGAGTTCATGTGGTGTGTGCAATACGAATGATCAAATGTTACCTTAAGTTGAATGTAATTGGAAGACTATTCAGCCAACCAATAATGAGACAAACATTGATGAAATTAAACCTTATCAAATGAAAAAATGTTAACTTAAACTTTTCACTGCAAATTCAATAATACTTTATCCACATTCATACCTAAAAGAACTGTTTTGAAACTACATTAGATTATATGTGCAATTAAAATGAAGCGTAACATAGCTTTTATAAAACTTTACTTAGATTCTGACGATACAAATAGTTTATCATTACTTTAGATATGGAAATTAATGTAAAAAATAAAATAAAGACAGACTAAAAGTACCTATAACAGATTAAATATTTACAGAAGAGATGACAAACGCATTTTGATTTGAAATGAACTTGATCTGTCCCAATCAAAGATAAAAGTTCAGAATAAATGTCTTCAGAATGATCAGATATTTCAGTGAATTAGTTGGTGATTTGAAACATCCCATTGAAATTGAGAAGCATGAGAATCAGATCGAGTTGACGAATCTTCGCGAAAGGTTAAAGATATGTTTGCGAAAGCTGCTGGTAAACCGGAGAAAGACCTGGTAACTGAACTTTTGCTTTCCGCGGTGATAACCATCATGTTATTTATTTTATTTCGAGGTAGGGAAATATGAAAAAATATCTTTTAAATTACTTCAGAAGAATACCTGAAAGAGTACGTTAGTTTAAAAAGTTACGCGGGGGAACGATTCCGTATTATTTTAACATTGACAGACTATCTCTATCGCTGATCCTTACGCATTTTTCTATTGAATGAAAAAGAAACTATTAATTTCACTTTTGCTGACACCAACGGCATTCGAAAGAAAACGTATCTGCATAAAAATTCTTAGCAAAAGAATTCTATTGATTAGCATCGGCGGAAAGAGAGTTGAATTCCAAAGGAGGTATTTCCTGGAAACAATAGTGTGTGTACTTACTGGGAACACTTCTAAAAATAAATAGAGAAAATGGTCTGTGACAACAAATATTACCGTCGAAGCCCTCCTTTGATAAGGTTTGCTGAAACCTCTGCTGACAGTTTTAACCTAATTGGTTTCCGGGCGACTATAAAATTTCCGGGATAATTCTAATGAGAAGATATCAGTATTAAATCTACAGTTAAAAACTGCTTACATCTCATTCTAAAAGACTGACTTGTCTTAGCGGATTTCTGATATCTATTACAAATCTGGACTGGGATACGATCCCAGACTTCTCGCCTTCGCAAAATCGAGGGGGCTGGGTTATAATCCCGGTCAAGGCTTATGCGACCTTTTTCGCTTTGAATGTAATGAACAACAGTGTAATCACTAGCAGGTGACTCCGCTGAAGTCACTTCACGGCAAGTTCTGCTGTCCTTTGAATAGAATACATCCTTAGACAAAAACCCACAATAAATGTCGATTATCGCGACATTTTCATTAGTTATGAAAATGAAGTCAATTCAACTTGGACACTATTGAATACTTAAAATTTTATCTTTATAGAGCCATAATGTAATCAAAACGATCCAGATTTAGTTTCAGTTTGTGCACGGCGCATGCGCAGAAGACATTTAGTTTGCGGTCATTGTTAGCTTAACGCCTTTTTATTGAACAAAAGCTCCCAAAATCAGTGCGCCTTCATTTGTAGGCAATTTTCCTGGCCTTGGAGAGTACCCAAAAAAGTGCTAACATCGAAGTGCCTAATTAAAAAATCGTCGCACACGAGATCACTCCGCATCGTCATGGCAACCGTATGCAGTTTATTCAACCTTATTGAAAAATAGGTATCATAATAATTCCAGCTCTCTGCGAATCTAGGAATCGAATTCAACAAACTTATCGGATGCGATGCAATTTTGAACGCACTGATTTAAGCTCGATTTTCATTGTTGAAATAGTGGTCGTGTGAAGCGGCCTTCACTCCTGTAAGGAGAAGAATAAATTACCCAGTTTTCATACGTAGGAGTGTGTAAAACCTCAAGAAATGAACCTTTTTTTCGATTCGCTTTTAAAGCGCTTGAGCAATGGGGCCAATAAATGCCACAGAAGCGCTGGCCACCCACGCCCTAATGCATCCAAAGTCCGAAAAGGTGAATCCAAAACCCACTTCGAAACAGAATCGAAAATCCACTCGCAGCTCAATTAGTGGTTGCAAATGACAGTTTTAAAGGGCCTTGCGGGATGCTGTTTTGGCTTACAAGGGCGCTAACACGTGTGCGGAGGGGCGAGCTGTGCCAAAAAACGTCCGTGGGACATGTTTACGCGCCACTGATTCGTGCTCTCTGGTCAATGCAACAAGCGAAACCCATTCTTCCACTCCATGGAAATGAATTTATGCGGAAATGGATAACTTACGGATACGCCTCTGCATTTTATTAGAACGAAGTAATGGCCTGAATATCTCTATAAATCAGCAGTCGTGAACTTTGGTCGCGGTTCATTTTCATTGACCCAAGCATGGCGTGAAAAGTAATGCATTGTAAACACATCGCTGTCCCCAGAAAAATTGACATTTTTAGCGTGCCACACTATAAATTTTGATGCAAATTTGGTTTTATTTGTTGAACAGTATCAGGCATGTGCTCTATTTAAGATTAAAAATACGAGCAATAAGGTCTCCATAATAATGAATAAAACTCGTATTTAATTATCACACTACTTCCCGATACTCCGCGACTGAAAACCAACCTAGATATCCACAACAAGTACAATCTTGAAAGGCCCCCTTGCCCCACTCACCGCTTCTCTTAACATAAGTTACTGAAACCTGATTTGGTTTTCTGTAATAGTTATGCATTGAAACACTTTGTAGTTTCCACATGAATTTTACCTGATGATGCTGCACAGCGACGAAACCTATATTGTTAAAATAAAATTCGTGTGGAAGTTACAATGTGTTTCAATATAACCATTATGTTATTCCACAAAGTTACTCCTCAAACCATCACATTGGTTTTCTGTTAATAAACTATGTGAATAATAATCAGTAAGTTTTTAATAATTGCTATGTAGATGTAAAAATTTTACACAGTGACGACTATTGTTTTAGCTGTAGTTTTGGAGTACAATGGGAGTACTTTTTTCATTAATTAAGATCACCAAGGGTATAGAGGAGAAAATCCTTGGAAGCTCAAGTGAAAATAGAATAAATTAATAGAGATAGGAATAAAATAAGCAAGAAATTATAAAATGTAAAAATAAGAGTTTGGAAGGAATCTTATGTGTTATGGTAAATCAAGAGCAGAAAATAATACGCAAGGTATGAAGGTCACACGAAAATGAGTACATATGTACATACACCGTTTCCCTTTGTATTGGGTGCAGTCATAAAAGCTTATCTCTTCGTGATATCTCGTTTAAAGCTGACTCCGCTGACAGTGCATATTTAAATAGAACTCAATGCAAGTACTCAACGATTTACGCAACCCATCCCGGACATCGAATGATAAGTAACACGGGTAGTTCGATCTTTAGAATCCTCCTGGTAACCAATTGAGTTTTATCTGAAGCCCACATGGCTAAATATGGCCGGTTGGAATTCAATAACCCCACTTTTCCACGACTCAACTCCATTGGTAGTTTTCCATTTTTGGCTTTAATATGATGAAGATTGGGCAAATTTGAATTCCTTCACTATAAAGTTGGCAAGTGGCGTCGGGCAAGTACTTCGCGTACTTACAAAGTTTCGCTGTATCTCTACATTTTTTCCTTTGCTTCAACTATTGGTTGAATCTTCTCAGTTAACTCTGAGTTGAGAGCACTTGAATTAAAGGAATTGAGTACCGTAATTACTGAATTATTATCTCTTTCATCATAAATTTAGGTTGGGATCTAAACTGGAAGCCTTGACTGAAGACGTACTGATACATATGAGATCCAATTTTGGCGCAAATATGAAGGTACAACCCATGTAGGTACATTTCCTACATAAAATATCTTAATTGTTCACGCTGCTATATTATTTTAATCATCACCACGCTGCATAAAAGAAAAAATCCAACCATATTACCAAAAAGAGAGCGATATCCCACGGCTGAAAATAGTCAAGGATGCCACTACGTTATGGTTTAGCCACATAATGAGCTAGTATTCGGGACCGAGGAAAAGTTAGTGCACAGAATGTAGTACAAAAGAATACCCTTGATTAATAGCTAGGAAGGAGATAAGAGCGTGAATATCAAAGGTGACGATAGGAGATCGTTGGCAGTCGCAATATACCTGAAAGATAAACGACAGAGTACTGGAAGGGAAAAAAATTCCGTTTTCCTCCAGTCTTTAGTGAGTACCACAAATACAGAAGAGGATACTTTGACATTCATATAGCATGTAAAACATTTTCATTCTTTCCCTCGTTAATTTTGCCTAAATATCTTTCTTTTTCATGTTCACTAACATACCGTACCACTTGCAACAGATCCTAGATAAGTAAATAGATGTGTAAACGAATGTTCCATTTTAAGCAGGAAGTAAAAAATAAAGCTCGTCGAAAGTATAGGATGTAGAATATTTGGTATTTTGACGCTTAAGTTTAACGCTAAACATAACATTTAATTTCAGCAGAATATGTTTCATTCAAAAAGTTTTTTTTTAACTAAGACAACTAATTGCTATGTCGAAATAATATTCAATATTTCTCGATACTTATGATTAAACTTGCTCCATAATAGCTTTTTCCCCTTACTTCCACGAAAATGATTAAAGACGAAAACCCATCAACGATTTTATATTGAGTGCCTGTCCCATGGAATACCCTGGGAAGGGGATTCTGATTTTTGTTAAAGCTTTGACAAAAAAAGACGGGGATGAAAGAATTGGAAGATTAAAGACGGGAAGAGAGTGGAAATAAGGTTTCAATCGAGAATCCGCCAGTGATTTACGACGGAAATTCATCAAAAGTTTAATTTCGCAGGATCTCACATCACGTAACACAATCCATTGAGGAGATATTAATCAAGATGCGTAATGCCAGCGACGATCACCGTGGAAACCCATTGTTTACAACAGCATTTTCACGTTCGAGTGAATGATCGTTGGTTTAATGCCCGACTAACGCACGCCCTTCCATGACAGCTATGACACACTCGTCTCAGAATCTTGCGGACGTGAACCGTCCAACTGAGGCTTTTGTTCCCGCTGTGCGAAAATACCTTTTGCGATGTAAATTTAATCCAATTTAATCACCGCGTTAATGCATCCATCCATGGATGAGCTATCTATCTCTCAGGATTAGTTATCGTCACTTTCACGTTTACCGAACCATAGCAGTGACCTGCCAGGAAGCAAAATGGAATTGGTAACCGTTGACAGTAAAAGATGCATAGCAACATTCAATTCTTTCATCGACAAATTTGGAAATACTTCTCACCATTTTTTTTAATAACGGCTTAAATCTCAAAACTCAGGGGTTATAATTAATAAGCGATACAGCTATTCCAGAGTATTAGCTTTTTTAATGACCAAGCATTCGGAAAATAAATTCCGTTTTATCGTGAATATAAAATGTAAAAATGATGGAATTAAATACAAAGTCAACATTAAATTAAATATTTGCCCATGTATATTCAATTTGGACAAACGGAAGAACCACAAGCCCTATATCTAAGACTCAAAATGTTCCAGAAACTCAAAAAAACTTTGGCAATGCAGCTAGTAAAATAGACGAAAGGGGTTGTAAATGATCGTTCGTCATTACTTAGATCAAAATTATAATTTTTTTTATCTGCTGTCGATTGCTAATTGGAGAAAAACCAAAGGTTTATAGGTCACAGGCATTGCTGGCGTTCATTAGGATTTCCTGTTGTGAAATATTTTTCATGCATTCGAGCATAAACTCAGAAAGGCGCCTTAGCACTATCATGTAATAAGTTGCAAATGTTAAATCCAAAGTCATTAAACTTAATTAAATATTTTTTGTAACAGAGAATTTGAACAACTCACTCGAACATAAAAAAATATTGTCTGATTAAAAGTCAAGTAACGATAATTTAAACTTGTGCAGAGTCTGAGATGAAGCACGCATTTCTCGGCAATTTGGTTGACTTTTGTGATACTCATTTTACTTAAAACGTTAGTTGTCATAGAAGCTAACAGAATCTAGTAATCCGGCAACAGGAAATTTTTGAGCTAGCAAAAACCTAGATACGCCGACAATATTGACTAAGCGATAAGAGCAGAAGAGTGAATACACCTCAGCTCAGGATATATTGTGTAGCCCGACCGAAATTTATCAATTTTTCTCATTATCAAAGCACCCGAGTGCTTTGATTATGAGCAAATGTTTGCTTTGTGTGCTAAATTTTGAAAGAAATATACTGTCAAAGAGTTGGGCTTCGAGGCTTTTGTTTGCTATTGGCAAACAAACGAAAGATCAGTCATAAAATTCACAATACCAAACGGTTATATTTTTCCACCTCAAACTGCCTCTAATGAAACTAACTCGAATCTAGGGATTTGGTTGGTATACAGGAGTTATTTATACGATACAAATAGTAGAAATCATTATTTTCCAAATACAAAGAAAATGACAATAGATTTTTTAGAAACGTATAATAGTGAGTTTAAAAACATATGAAAATCAAGGAAATCCATAAGTTCAGAGACAAACGCTGATTGTTATCCGCTGAAATATTATTCCGTTAGACAAAAGTCAATTGATATCTCCAGCAAAAAGATGAAGTTAATTAAGGCGAGGTAGTGCGCATTGCAGCCGGTAATGAATGAATTTAGGTTTAAATGACATAAGTTTAATTTTAAGTATTTAACCGCATACACAAACTATGAATGAAGCATTTTGTAGCGCATTTATAAAGACCGTATAATTCGTAGACAAATAATTTATATTATGCATAAATAACTTAGTAACTCTCTCAGTAACATAATTTATATAAGATATATATCAGATAAATAAATAACGATGCCAGCGATGCTCAATGGTCAAATAGAACCTGCTTTTAACATTATTGATGTCGTTTTTGCATCTTTCATTTTCATTGCATGAGTTTGAGCAATCATATAAATCGCGGAATTTAATCACCCAAGAATTGCAAGTGATGAACACGATCAGGGCACGGTAATGCAATTATTATGTACAACTTGAAATAGCACCCTTCGTTTGATGTTTTCCACTCTCACAACGTCCACAGTAAGGTCGGAGGATAAAGCAGGTAGCCAAATAGCCACAATGGGCGCCAGCAGTCTAAGCTATTAGCGCTCAAGAAGAAAGCATCAGGGAACGATAATTAGCTATGATTGTTCCCATGAAGCAAAATGAAGCCTAAGGTTAAGCAATTGAGGCCTTATCCTCGCCACTGAGGAAGGCAACTTCGAGTAAAAATAACCAAAGGCGCGGGTATCTAGCGAGAAAGGAATGCCTATTCATTACAAAATATTCACCCGTGCAGGTAACATGCCACTGGCAGCCGAAATTTTCTTCTACCCTGTTCACCTACATTTGATTTCACCCACACATTGTTGATCCCTGATGCTGATAAGCAGGTTACCTGCTTTCTTTAGTGTCCACACCGTGATACGGTGCCGAAGGTTGCCCGTGAGCACATCCTAATTTGCGAAAGCCGTGGCGCTATTCGACGTGACGGAGAATAACTCGGATCCGGAACACGGCGGGACACAGTCCTCTATTGATCTCTTGGTATGCACTACAGGTAGGTATTACAATGCCGCAATTTGCTCCCGACATCAATTTTGTTGGCCGAACTTTGACAGCAATGTTTATAACCTTCGTGTGATATCCGAGCCAATTAAACCAGAGATGGACACTTTGGTGGAAGATGCTCCTCCGTTGACTCCTTTCTGCCGCGCGTTTGCCTATCATCAGCCCGGATATTAATACCTTTAAATCTATATCTATAAAAGTTATTTCATTGTTGACGCAACAATAATCTCTAAATTATTTTGTTTCTGTACGCTCTGGTATAAACCATAATTACATATTTTATCAAAGCATAATGAAATACATATAATGTGCATTAGACTACGAGTAAGCAGCATAGAGTCGCGAAAAAACCGAATCGTTGAAAAACAATCATGTTTTCTTGCATCTAGAGATATCAACAATAAAAAACGCTCGTGGTAAGTTTGTTCGCGTGCAACGTAGGTCTGTCAATAAACAAAAACCGCTTCAACCAACTTACGGGTGTAACCTCTCCGAAGGATTCAACTTCAATCAATAAAGAACTTAAATCATCATTGATCAATAAGAGAGTATGAAGGATTAGATCATGAGAGTATAAGTTAGGTAAATAGACAACAGAACGGACAGGTTTTAAGTGCAATTTGTTCACGTGAGCAACATGACCGTAATAGCTGCCAATGTGACTTATAAGTAAGTTGTTTGATTGTTCATGTTGCTAGTTAGTTAACTTACACCCAGATGTTTGAATATTCATATAATTTAAGTTACAAACAAAAGGCCGTGTATGTTTACGGCGAAACCCTTGTATATCTGGTCATTTGTTTTGCTGTGAAAGCATTGATGCAAAGAACATTCCTTAACTGCAGCCGTGTTGGAGAATTTTCGCTTCCTGACAAGTTATAGCAGGTTTTTGCAAATGAATTTGAAGTAAGTTACATCAACTTAAGTAGTACTTCTTGAAATGCATGTTGGCAATAACTCGACCCTGCTATACTGATATACAGGCCTATTTCTCTCACATCCATTTCGTATAAGGTATTTGAACACATAATCGAAAGCTCCATTATGAGTTTTTTAGATAGGGAGGAATTATTAAAAAATAACCAACACGGGTTTCAAAAGGGTGGATCTTGCGAAACCCAATTGGCTCTCTTCGTTCATGACATCTTACTCTCAGGTGAAAATAATGTTCAAGTTGACGCGATATTCCTCGATTTTAAGAAAGATTTCTGTAAGTTACCTCACATTAAGTTACTTTCAAAACTAGAAGCATATGGAATAGTTAAAAACATTATTATTTGGCAATTTTAAGCTATCCGGGACTAGCCACGGAGATCCACTTTTACGGAGTCACCCGAAATGCACAAATGTGCGAAATTCCATAGAGAAAAAATCATCCGCATCCGCATCCGGTATTACGGCAGATTAGATCGCGCCAATAAAATAAGAGAGATAGATTGTAGAGCCAATAGGTATAAAATGTCATTTTTTCCGCGTACAATTCGGGACCATAACAGCTGTAATCGTCGTCATGAATAGAGTGAATTGTGACAATAGCTAGACCGTAGATCTTTATCTCTATATTCTCTACGTTCTTACGCATGATGTAAATGTTCTTATTCATGCATGATATTTTGAATCTGAAGTAGTAGTCTTTGTACCCCTTGCATGTTGGAACGATTAACGATATAATTTTTCATGGTTAGTAGATATGTAATTGGCGCGTTGCATGTGTGTTACGCTGGTTTCAGTATACGTGTAGTTACGGTGTTCTGCAGTATAATTCATGCATGCCTGGTGTGGAAGCACCCCCTGCCACACACCCTTTGGGCAGCTTTCATGGTATGATGTAGATGTACTGATGGAAGTGGCTTGCAAGGTATTTTGTAGATGTAAAATAACCACACTTACCTTCCTCCAAAGCCGCTGACATTCGCAGGACAGTGGGCCGTCCAGTCCCTCAACTTCATCACCGAATGCAACTCGACAGGGCTCATCTCCGAGGAAAGAGGACAACAATCGACTCCGATGGGCAGTCCTACTTCACTACGACCTCCTTCCATCCCATTGACAACAACACCAGGCCAACGGAATAACTGCGCCGTGCAGATTCCTTCCTCGCCGAGTTCCGAGCTGCATGCATTGGCTTTCATCCTTCTCCGGCAAACCACTTCAACCTTCTGAGCTGGACTACTTCCCTCTCAAAAAGGATGGTGAACTGGCAGGAAATTCGTAAGGAACGTACCATAATATGGAAGATATGACTGAAACGGTTTAGGCGTTGGAGAGGGCAGAGTGACAAGGGGCGAAAGATATGAGCCTGCAAACGAAGGTCAAATGTTTACGATCGCTCGAAAAAATACCCAAGCTGCAAAGGCAATTTCCAATGGCGTTTGTGCATCGTAATGGTCCGAATTCGACTAAAATTTTTCTTTCGCATATTTCGCTTGCGTCACGAGGTACTTTAACGAGTAAAATTTGTGAAACTAATTTGTAGAAATAATTTTGTTCAGTGGTGGAATGCGAACTAGAGGGATAAATGTTGGGAGGTTTGATTACTATAATTTCCCTAAGTTTAATACTTTCACTCATCTGTAAAAAACGAATTTTTTTTTCTTATTTAATTTACTTTTCTGATTAAGTAGCCTTTGAATTTATTGGAACTAATAGTAATCTCAATCTAATTAGAGTATTTATGCGTAAAACAGTTCCTTGTTCTAAAGAGGCGCATGGCTTCATACGCGAAAAGCCTGCTGAAATTCCTTTGTTAAGTTTTAGCCGTCCAAAAATTGCTGAGAGGTTAAAAATCAGGAGGTCATTTGAATTTTTCCCAAGAATGAACACAATGAAGACTCAACCAATTGGTATGCATGCATTCAAGCTATGACTTGACATTTAAGCATGACTTTAGGATCAAAAAAACCCAAGTGCCCTGATCACGCATTTAGTGTATTAGAAAACAAAGATACAGAATAGATAGAGTATTTTTTCCATTGATTAGTACTAAATCAAAAGCTGTTATCCCACTTCATTCATTAAAAATACGTCTTTGCCTGATATCGAATGAATGCTGAACTTTCAATTAGTATTGGACGGAGTTTCCAAGGGTGAATTTGATAAACCAAAGATTAGGAATAATCATATGATTTTCATGTTGCTCCACAATCATTTGCCAAGGATAGATTAGCAAAAAATTAAAACAGGCAGAAAATAGTCTAATCTAGTACCAAATTCTACCTCGTAGAACCAAAGTATCAGCCACAATACTTAGTGGAGAGAAGTATGGCTCTCACATAAGTGAGTGTCGTATTTCAGTGGACGACTTCGGGACATGGGCAACGAAATTTTCAAATTACTGCGAAACGGGAGAGGAAGGCTGCTTAGTAGAGGAGGGTTGGCCAGAAAGTCTTTCCATTGCTGCCAACACAAGGGTTTGAGAATTAGGATAACTCATCTTTACATACCGTCTCAGTTAAACTCATCTCACTTTGACACCTCTGAATTAGGTCCCTGGTCAAGTCATTAAGAAGGGTGATTTTTACAACTAGTCTAGAAGTCTTACTTGCATGTGTCTATTTCTTCTTTCATGATATAGTTGTTTCCTCTACCTCATCCAGTTTCGTTGCCTTCCTTTCTTATCCTCCGTCCGTTATCTACACCTCATCCACTTCTACCTCCCCTCCTTGACGCGCTGGACTGCGTAATGAACTTGAGCGGGAGCTGTAACGTGGCTCCCTCTTATATTCCTCAATCTCATGTGAAGAGGTGACTGTCCTTTTATTCCGTGACCACGCGCTAGGACACCACTCGATTCAAATGAAGCCAAATTGATCCAGTGAGGATACGGTATCAAACAGTTGAAATCGCACCGAATCGATTCGCATGTCCTCTTCGCACGGCGGCGAGTGGGCGTGCCCACCTGACGTCGTCCTACGCGTTCCACAGCCCGGTTTTCACTCCCGAACCAATTTTCACGCGGACTCGGGGCGGAAACCCAATGAGGATAAAATAAAAAAAAAAAGCCGATCCAATCGTTTATTTTTTTCAAAGCTTTCGTGCGTGGGATGGGGATCAAGTCCGAAAGAGAAATGAAACGGAGTCAGGCAACAAGCGCACGAAGAGTGCTTGTTCCGCAGAACCATAGACTCTTTTGAGGATTTGCGATACTCACTCGAACTTCAGAATCGAAAGGTGATACGTGTTACGCGTAGGTATCACGAAAGAAGCGATTGCCACCGCATCGAATTCAATCAATTGATATTGCGCAAATGGTGACGATAATCCGTGACAGGAGTACATCTATAATAATATACTTATAATAATAATTATGTTCATGCCTCCAACACAATTTGCATTCACAATAACAAATTTCAAAAAACTTTAAGTAGCTTTAAAGGACAACCTGTTTAAATCTACCGTCTAATGATAATAGGTTATGTTTTAATACTAAGGTTAACATATAGATAATATTATAAGACAAAAATTACTTAGCAATATAAGTTCAAACCTTAAGAAGTTAAAAATTTACAATTTATAAAGTTATATCAAATACATCTTTCTTTCGACACTTTGCAAAACTACTAATATTTTGCTGTAGATAATCATCTTTTAACAAAATGTAATTTTAAGATAGCTCCTTATTTTCTGGAAGCATATAATGTCGTGCATATTACTTAAAACGTCTTCCTTCCTAGAGGTATTCCGTACTACCATCGCTGCGATGCGCGTTAAAGTTTGAATCAAGCTAACCACAAGACGTGGTTCACACAAGCCCTGTGAATAACGTCTTCATCACATACTTTTCGGTGGGCCAGTATCGCCATTCGATTTACAAAGAATGCCGCGCATCGAAAATATCGCAACCATCAAGAATGATGAGCTCACCAAGCGTTCGTGCCCGGAATCAACCACTGGGAAGGACACGAGATTAGCGGACGAGAGAGGAGCTTTGGGGGAAGGAAGAAGATGGGATGTGTGAAGGATGTTTGAGGAATAGGTTTCGGAAGAGGGCAAAGGGGCGCCCTCTTTCCTTGGGAGGTCGTTGACTGCCTTGGCCTCGGGCGTGGCGCGTCCGAGAGTGGACCGTGAGATTGAAGAAGGAGGGAGAGAGAGATATATATACATAGGGATCGGGTTGTTTGACGGCACGAGGGTTTCAAGAGAAGAACGCTCTGACTTGGAGAAGGTCCAACCTTCTTCCGACCTCAAAATCCTACGCACAGGCGAAAACGGAATGATCGAGGATAAAATGAAAACCTTCGGCCTCCGCTCGCAAACACCACTTCCCGACTAGGTAAACGCTTAATACGCGTGAGGAAGGTGGCTGACGATGTTTGGACTGCCCACTCCGTCGGAGAGATCTTGGCCTCCCCCTGCTACCTCCCCCCAAAACGATAGAGTGGCAAACGTAAACGGAAGAAAATGCGCCCGGTAGGAAGGACTCGGCGACGGCGAAATGAAGGAGAGGAAACGTGCGATAAGATCGGGTCGAAGTAGAGACGTGAGTGTGAGCGAGCTAGTGCGTGTGTGGTGCACGCAGTTTCGTACGAACGTCCCGAGAGAGGAGAGGGTGAGGTGAGAGGAGGAGGTTAGAGGTCAGAAGTGCTGCGGAAGAGGCGCGACGGCTCGGAGGACGACGCTAAGAGGCTTACCATCAGCTCGTTGCTCTCTTCGATTGCGCGGAGGAAAGTTTTTCCGGGGAACACTCGGGACTTCGTTTTAATTACGACCGGAAAGTAAAGTTCGGCGACGACGCGACGGCGGCGCTCAGCTCGGTTCCTCGTTTCTGTATCTCCTCCTCTGAGCCTTAGTACAAAGGTTTACGCCGCGCACGAAATAACGATGGCCCTCCATCGTCTTATCCTTAATTTTCTAATTGCTCGGAATACTCCAAGTTGAACTCTGCAATCCTGTGTTTATCACCGAGTGGATGTAAGTGTATTTTTTTAAAGATTCCGCCGAGCATTTTTATTAAGAGTTCTACCATGCTTTCATTTCGCCAATTTCAATGATTGAAGCAGCAAAGTTTTTCCCTAAGAATGATTCCAGACTCTCAACAAAATTGATACGAAATATATTAAATTGGGACGAATGAATCGCTCTCATATAGCCAAAGTGGAAGCACAAAAGTGTCCAAAACTAAATGCTAGCCTTCATCAGTAGTTACACTTTGTGTTTGCGGTTTCAATCAAATCTGTAGAGATCTTATAAACGTGGGCGTAAAATATCAAATTTGAAAAGGTATATTTCCGGCTATTGATTTTCTCAGTTTAGTGGGAGAACTAAACTACCGCACTATCACGGACATTTTTATGTTGTTTAAACATCTTAAAATAAAAACTCCAGACTTCTAAGAGTGATTGTTGGCAGAGGATGGTGTAATAATTTGTTGATCAATTCCATGAAGCGTAATATTCGATTGAAAATAAACACTGTAACTTCAGAAATGTCTTACCAATGAACTCAAAATTATATTTGAAAATACACTCACCTTCAATTAGTAAATTAATAATTACACAAGAAAACCATCAAATTGCTAAATATTAGGATTCTTCAACATTCGTCTTGAATCTTTGTCCTGCAATGCACCTGCGCCTAATTTTCCAGCGTAGTTCCGATTTTCTTCACTTCCGGTGCTAGCCATATCTTTATGTGCAGGTTCTAAGTGCAGGTGCTAAGGTTCAAAGAAATGAATGAGGTATACTGTTGATTTAAAAATCACTCCTTGCCAAGATAATAACCAAGTTGTCTTATGTTGTTGTGTTGTTAGTTCATCATGAATCTCTAAGTCGGGAAGCGAGAGGTCCTCGCAATAATCTCAACAACTGAAATTAAATGGCGGATTTGCTATATCGATGTATTAAGATGCTACTATCTGGGAGTGTACGATAACGTTATTTTCGAATGAACTATCGTACAAAATGACATTTAGTCTTGATATAAAAGCATGTTTTGAAAAATATTAATGATATAATTTATGATTAAAAAATGTTAATGAAATAAAGATAGTTATTTTGACTCTAAGTGCATGCCTAAGGTACAATTGCTGTACACTCCTGACGTGAGTTTTAGGGTCCCGAGTAGAAGAAATTAGTGTTTAGCCACAAAATAAAATAAAATTATCTACAGTGCTCTTATATATTTTAAAATGAATGGATAAGAGAATTGGAACGGGAGGATGAATGAACAGACCCCCTTTAGGAAACGTATCGTGTTCCTTAGGAAAAGAATCATATGATATCACCGTTACTGAATAACCTCACATGAAATATACATTAACTGACTGGATAAAGTCATTGAATAACATGGTCTACATCCTCTTTAGTTGCTCCATGGTTCCCCAACTCTTTTTCCGACCAGCATTCGATACATTCTCTTCCTTTTTCCACGATGGTCAGATATCCTCTTTTCTCCCTATTCAGCATTATTCTAAATTTTATACCATCATTTACTTCAATCACTTTCTCCTCCTTGGGTTTTCTCCAACTACTCTGCCGTCTTTATTTTTCTACCAATCCGTCCTATCTATCCTTTAAAGCCTACCCCACGTCCACATCTCAAAAGTTACCACACATGCAATCATCTCCTTTTTCCTACAAGATCAGGTTTCGGCACCGTATATGGTATGCGCCGTTCCGAAGCCATTTGTATCCATCAAGTTTTCACATGAAGATAATTGGCATGCCTCCTTCCACAAAAGTCGTTCAGCCTGTCTCCTCGAATGACCGTCAACTACGGCTAAACACTGAATAAGGGGGATTACTTTTAGCCTGGAGTGTCTTCATATTTCATCGAGCAATGCTCATTTCAAAGAAAAGCATACACAGAACTTTGGAAGACATCGTACAAATTTTAGTTTGATGGAGAGAGTCAAACTTTTACAACATTTATTATAATCATCAAATAAGTAGTACCAACTTTTGATAGAGGATATTCTTACCCAATTGTGATGAGACTACTTTCAAACAATAAGTAAATATTATATTTTCAGGATATATTCTATTTCACTGTCATGGCGCTTCATTGAGAAAGAGAGGAAATATAATTTTCCCTGTTTTGTGAATGTGGATGTTTACCACCCTGTTTACTATTATTCCCGCTTGAGATAGGCACAATAGACGTGATAATCGATCGGTATCCAAATATTCCTGGAATATTAAAAATTGAATTTTTTGCATCATAATGAAATTATACAAAGCGACAGCTGTATTCATGAATTTCAATGGATCAACTTTTGCACACACAAATTACAATGCAAATATATCGCACAAGCATCATACAGTCAAAATGGTTTATGACACTATCTATTGCAGTACTGGAGATAGGAGAGTAGAGAGGAGAGGAGAGGTATGGGTAACCAGCGATACTGTAATTTCCTTTACGAACATGCAAGATAAACATTTTAATCTGTTTAAAACAAGGCACAATATCCAAATTGTCATTTATCCATAACCGATGTAATCACGACCAAAACTTTCTCAATTCTGCGTTCACAAGCTTTGTAACGTTGTGATTTGCATATTTTCTTCGGCATTTAGCACACCTAAATAAATTTTTGATTAGGTAACATCATTTATTCTCAGGCAAATAAGCACTTCAGTGTTAAAAACGCAGTTTTCATTATATGATAATGAAAATAACCCATAAATGAACATTCAAATTATTCAACTTTCCATCGTTAAATGTACCGTTGTGTAATGCAATGATAGCAACAGGAAGCAAGGTCATCATCGGCACATCTTATTAATAGGTAACTAGACCAAATGCCGAATCGAGGTGGAGCGACTTAACGTAATAAGTTGTGCCAATAATCAGGCGACGGGTCGACGGATCGGAAATAAAACGAAACAGTGTGCGCAGTTATTGGATGAGGGGAACCGCGCCTGACTTATTTACCGTCGAGTGATTATGCCACCGGATAGAATATTCTTCTCGACCGCAGTAGTGAGGGAGAAGATGGGAGTGCTCGTCGTCAATAAATGACAATATTACAGCGTAGGTAGGCATGTGCCCTAGTGGCAGCTCGCTCGGTGTTCGCCGATACCTCGACTCGTAGTTACGAGTCCGCTGGTCGGATGTGCGCCCACGGAATACTTTTTCAATCGATGGATTGCGATTGAGTCTCCCCCTACCCCCTGTACTCCTGTTACCCCACCACCACCCCCCACCCTGTTCATCCTCCATCCATTCCACCCACTTTTTTTTATTCCTTTCGCAAGTTCGTTCATTCATTCGGTGGAAGGGGCTCCTCCAATATTTACAGTTCAGCGTTGCTCCTGCGGGTTCGTTCCATTTTATTGGGCCAGTAAAGGGGTGGGGGGAGGGTAGTATTGGAGAAGGGAGTGAGGAGTAGGATGTGGAAGAGGAGGTTGGGGGAGGATAAAGAGGGGGCAATAGAGAAATAGGAGTAGGAGTAGGCGGTGGAGTATAGACAGTGGATGCAGGGAATGGCAGGCGACGCGGTTGGGACGGGGATGGCGTATGGCTGGGGGATGAAGTAGGCTTTATTTTATTATTTTCTCCCTCACTCTGTCTCTCTTCCTCTCTATTTTGTACTTTTTGTCCTGAAAAGCAGGAGCTCGATGCAGGGGAACGTGGTCAGGGAACTGCCCCGCCACTGAAACCGCGGACCGCCGACGCAGGGCACGCCGGGAATGTATTGCAATCGCACATAGGCGCGCGTGTACAAACTAACGGCCAACAAGGGATGAGGGGAGAGTTGGGAGTCTATAAGGGGGTTGACGGGAGTATGGAGAGTAAGGGAGGAGGAGGGCAAAGGTCGTGAGGTTGCTAGGCGGGAGGAGGCAGGTGTAGTGGAGTTGGGATATGGTGTGGGGAGGTTGCCGTCAGTGGAGGCGGGAGGGTTCGGGGGAGG
Source organism: Ceriagrion tenellum (assembly GCA_963169105.1). Lineage (NCBI taxonomy): Eukaryota > Metazoa > Arthropoda > Insecta > Odonata > Coenagrionidae > Ceriagrion > Ceriagrion tenellum. The sequence goes on along the minus strand of OY720636.1, from coordinate 131,797,265 downwards.
GACTGGATGGAGGAGACTGGTGAGGTGAGGGACAAGGGGGTGGGGTGGGGGAGAGGGGGAAGAGGGGGGGAGAAAGAGAGCTTTGCAAAATGCACCAAAGACCGCTTGTGCAACGCCGATGCTCGGTCGCCCGTGACGACGACGGAGAGGGGAGTGAGGGAGTTGGAGGGAGAAGGGGGAGGGTGGGAGAAGAGGGAGGGGACGGTTGGAGGGAAGGTTCCCAAACTCGCACTGCACTTGTTTACACGGCTTGGAACACGCGACTCTGGACTGCCCCAATGAGCCCGCTCAAAAGGAGAACGACGAGACTCGAAACCTTTCCCACATTCCCCCTCCTTAACCCCTTCCCGCCCTCCCTTTCAACCTACTTCCTTCACTCCCCCCTCCGCCTCTGTAAAATGCCCCCAAAAACACACATCCAAGCCTTCTTTTCCCTCGCCTCCCTCTCACACACTCCTTGGATTCCTTCTCGCTCACTCTTTCTTTCCCTCTCTCTCTGTTCCTTGAGAAACCTCTCCCATACTCCCTCACTCCTCCTCTCGAAACTCCTACGATAGTACGAGGAAAACTTGTCACGACCCCCCCCCTGACCTTCCTCCTCCGAACCCCCGGGGCTACTTTGTTTTTCCTGAAGGAGAGAATGACGCTCAGAATTCCAATAGGAAAGAGGCCTCGAAACCTGCGATGAAGTGCAATGCATTAGCACCCAGAAAGAGACTCCTGCTGCTGCAATAAAAATACTATTCCGCTGCGGTTTCTGATAAGTAGGGAATGTGGGACTCACCAAAGAACTCATTAATATTACTCTTTGCACTTCTATCCTCTCTCTTTATGGTGCGATATTCTAAGCACAGTATTGCAGAGATAGGCAGTGAAGAGCGAACGAGATAGCGAGAGGTCTCGTGCCAAGTGAACAGATTCGCGATTCGTGCCTCTCCCTAACTCGTTTCACACCCGCGATATTTAAAGAAGGTACGAACAGCCGATAAAAAAATAGTTCCTTGAGAAATCTTTTATTTTTCATGCATCCCTAATTAGCTGTAAAAAATCAATCTCAAAGTAGATATCATTACAACTCTCCAAAATGATGGTTGAGGATGTCATTCTCGATTATTCATTTCAAGTATCAAAATAACAGTAAATTCCTCAAAAATCCTACCAAGAAAAATAGGAGAGATGAAAACTGTGGCTAGACATGACAACTGGCTAAAAGAAATGGAACTTCACCGCTGAAAAAGATTTACGAAAATGTACCCATAGAATAGAAAATTTTCCGTACTAAGCTATGCAAAAGCACAAAAATATGCGGACCTTTAAATTCAGAATATCAATTTCGGTAATGAGTACAAGGCTCTACAATTTCTAAAGAGTTAATCAATCTTTATATAGGTGTAGTTTCAGAAAATCAATTATTACCTTGTAATAAGAGCATACTAATTTTCCATCATGTTTAAATGGATAGTATGAATAAAGACCTCTGCAAACTCACGTATTTAACGTGGAAGAGGTAGCAATCCATTCGGAGGTATACTTCACCCTTGGTCACTAAGGCAGAGAATATTACAGCTTTAGACTGACTTAAAAATATCACTTCAATTTATAATAGTTGAATTTTTCAATAAGTTTTCATATTTTTCTTTTACGAACACCACAATCAAAAATAAACGACCAATATTCTAAGATTTAAAGTTGTAAATGAAGTAATATTTAATAATTAGATTCCGGGAAATAGGAAGAGTTCAGAGCAGATAGAAAAAATCACACTTTTCATGGAAAGCATTTACTCGAAAATTCTTTAATAATTTCTTCATCATTTATACTTTTCTTTCCCCTCATTTCAAACTGTCTCCACCAAACTACAGCTCTCAAGAATGTGACCTCTTTCCTTAAGAAAAAGTTTCCAAGTTTAGGGTCCTAAGAATCACTCCTCTTGCTCCCGTTTCTTGGAGTCTTTGAGAACCAGTGACCTTCAAAGAAACTGCTAGAAGTATTAACAACCAAGGTTTTTTTTGTCTCCTTAGGCCTTAGGGCTAAACGTCAACGTAAATTGCTCCAAAGCGCTCACAAAAGTGCAACACTTATTTCTCCGCCAATGAAAATATTTTATACGCGGTAATCATTCACCCTAGTAGCCAATTACCACCCAAAGAGAGACTAAAATTGGACTTTTACGACGCAGGACCTGAAATACGCTTTTACTGCCGGTTAGTTATTTTTTAGCTCACACGCTCATGAAACTAGGATATAACAGTTATTCAGGAAAATTTACCCATGCATAATAAAGCTTCACCGTAGATTCAAGCATTATGATCACGTTTCGAAAATTGTTTAATAAAAACATGTTTCAAACAACCACAATTTTATTGGACAGTAGTCCCTTTTATGCAACGGCAGGGAAAACAAAAAAATTAGTTTTGATAGGAATGATATGATTTTTGACGTAAAACGCCATGTGTCACACAAAGAGGGGATTATTTTTACAACAAAATAATAAGCAAGTAATATATTATCTGTCTCTCGAACAAGATAAAAATTCATAAAAAGCCGTATAGTATATTCTTGTGACGCAATGGCCATTAATGACATAGCTTCAGGTCACAAAAATTTGCAAGCCAATGGTTGACATGTTTGCTTGCATGACGGCTAACACTATTTGCAAGTGAAATTTTAATAAAACAACCGGCGGATAAATGAATAATGTAGCTTAAAGCAATTTCGATGAACTAGGATCACCTGACATCAATATCTAACCTTGATTAGAAATTGATTTCAGTAGCTATTAAAATATCTTAACGGGCATCACCAACTGACTATTGGACTCCATTCTTTTTACCCAATGATGAAATTCGGGGACACTGAATTTAATTTATGTGCTTGAAAGAACCATAACAAATAATTGAATACTCAATAAGCAGCACACAACGATGTGCAACTTCTGAGTTTTTAAATTTTTTTACTTTGAACATCGCGCCTTTTCTTTCTTATAAATTCAGAAAAATGTATCATCTGAATATTTTTTAAATATTTTTTTTTCATTATAACTTATTCTTAGAGTTAAACTTCTTAAATTTATCTATAAATTTTGCAATTAATACCATGTTATAATTTCGCCTAGCAAAAAAATTTAATAGTTATCATTTAAGAAGATAATATGATTAAATCACAGACATCAACTCTTGCCTAAATTATTTCATTCGAATATAGATTTTAAACAGGTAAGCTGCTGTCCGGGATGATGGGAGGGTTATTTTTATGGCATTGCAAGATTTTTCTGTTTGGGTGACATCCGCAACGAATAAATTACTTGACAATAATCGCTATGATGTGGCTATTGTAAGATTATTGCTAAAGATATGTGTGAATGCAAAATCACAATAAAATTTTTTAGGTAGGTTAATCCATTTGAAGACAAAAGGTTTGTTACAGTAGTAATTTTGATGGTAGATTTTGCTAAATGAAGCATCGAACTTCATATTATTATGCCGGAAAATTCATCTGAATGACATACTTTCAGCAAGAAAATTCAAAGTGTCCTTAAACAATTTACTCGAAATCATCGTGAATAATGCGAGGTAAACAACTACATTAAAGAGGAACAGTTTTTGAGCCATAAACTCATGCAAAACCCCTGGCAGCATTCTAAGTGGGAAAAACAGAATGAAAGTATCTTTTTGTAGATGCATTAGAAAAGAAGAAAATGTGTGAAATACACGGCAGCTATTATCATTATCATGCTTTTCACTCTCTTCTTCTATCGTTTTTCATTTGATTGATAATCACGAGGTCTGATACAAACTTCATCCGCACAATCATCAGTGTACCTAAAATCTTCATGCCTTAGATGAAACGATTCCGATATTTTGGAATATAAAGGGTGTGCTAAAAAATATTAATTTTCAATTAGTGAAACAGATTAAGATGACTAATTTTTATTCATAAGGTCATCCAGGAGTAATTTTTTAGTAAAAGTTTCTTTCTCAAGTCAATAAAAGCCCAACATACGATATGTTATACGCAAATTTAACGCTTTGCATCATTCCCATCGTCATCGTCCCTCAGTAGGTTTTAATAGCGAAAAGAATCATTTTTCAATTGTCAGGAACAATAACATTTAGAGAAACCAAGGTAAATTATGTATATTGTCATTAATTTATGATGACATCATTATGTTGTTACTTTTTAACAATATCCTCAAAGTATTAAGCGAGATTATGGTTTGATTGTCGTCATAATGGCCAGAGACTTGGGAGATGTTGGGCAGATTTCTCAGACACGTCGAACGCACAACAGATAGGCCCCCAGTTGTCCCAAGCGGAGTGACCCTGCATGAAGGCACTTCTCTATGCATGCTACTAGTGATACCACCTGTGCCTCGAAGAGGGAATTATACTTGATTACATGTATATAGTACCAAGCGCTTATAGGTTGATTCTTTGGTTTTCCGCCGCGTTGTTCCATCTTGAGGACAATATTTCGCCTGCTATCCTGCAAACATCCTCAAATTTTTAAGTGGCGCGTCTGATCAAAAGGCGCTGCATTATATAGAGTGGTTTTTATTACCTATTTTTGGCTACACTTCTCTGATTGTGTCGCTGAGGATATTCATGGAAAAGTGATTTCCCGGCAGCGAATAGTGGGTAGCCGACGTCTCTATTGTAGTTGTTAGGATATTCTGTTATTTCCACCTCTTCTCTAAAGAGATGGGGGAAGCATCTCTTCTCTTTACAGAGAAAAGTTTCCTCTGAGAATAGACAATTCTGCCGTAGCTCCTCTATTGAATTGCCGCTTTCTGGTAGACCTATGATGCCGTATGCGGCAGTTGAGTGCTCTGCAAGCTGGTTCAATGTTTTTGAAGCCGCAGCTACAAGATACAGAATAGATGCATTCTTTATCGTTTTTAGTCAGTCGATCTTTGGCCTTGCATAAAATGCTGGCCTTCTTTGCTTGGGTTTGAACTTTTGTCACACTGTACTTTTTGAGACCACGAGACATTTTCTCTGCCAAACCGGCCAGGTATGGGAGAACCGGTGGTAACAATTTTGTTTCAAGGTGGCGAGTAGGTGATCCTACACTGATCGGAGTGAATGTAAATCCTAGATGGCATGAGCCCGATGATACATGGTGCGGATGACGGAGGCCTCTCGAACCCTGGAAAACCGAAGAATATACCTCCATACAAGCCCCACGGAAGCCTCAATCACAGTTATCGCTTAGCTCCACCGAGAGCACCAATCTTGTAGACTTCCAGTCTTATAGAGTTCATTATACATTTCCCGAAGTTCAAATGAAAGTAGTATAAATTCAGTTCCGTTTTTCCATCTTCTTTGCGTCCATGTTCTGTTCAGCCGGAGCCGAAAACTCAATCACGAGCGTAGATCCTGAGAGGTGGTCGGGGAGAACGATATCAGAATCGGTCGTCTTCAGCTTTCTGGCGGTGGATAAGAAGTAATTCCACTGCATCGTACTTTCAGCGTTCTCCCCGACGGATATAATGCATTCAGTGACGTATGAGTAAATAAGTATTAGCGTTTCTTCAATGATATAATGATTTCGAGGATGACAGTGTACCACCCACGGAGATGCGTTGTGGTGTTGCTGTGGAGCTTGTCACGACCAGCACCACGTGCCGCAACCTCTGCCAAAAATATGAGACAGCACGACGGTAGACGAGAGTGTTAATTAAACGATCTCTGTGAGGATTTCCACGACAAGTCCATTCAGCGGGGAAGGTGAGTACCCACAGGGAGATCATGAGATGGATCTCTCCATCTTGTTTGTCCTTGGTCATGGCAGATTCTGCTTATTAATCACAATCACAGCTAAAGTGGGTGGGTGGATGGTGAGTGGAATTTGTGTCTCGTAATCAAATTATATTTATTATGCATTTATCATAAGAACTTATGATGAATAACACGCAGGTACAGACTGAGAATTACATCACCATATTAAAGATTCAGCGTGGATTCATTGTAGTACCTACCGTAGACTTAAAACAATATGGCAGAAGGAAAGGAGAAAATACAGTAAATACAATGGTTTCAAACAATGAACGCCTGAACTGCAGTCTTATGATGAGCAGTGTGCAGCAATACGTTCCAAATTCCATCCAGTTACAGATGAGGATGTAACCATTGCACTTTACTGATTACTCCTTCCCTCCTTGGGTTTGTGAAATTTACCGAAATCCGTGGCACGATCGCCTCTCAAAGAATGCAGATCGTCCGAATACTTCCCATTGTTCTCCAAATGCGAGCCTCAAATCTAATCAGATGAGGCCGGGATGTGGAAGTAGTCTAGTTCCAAATCGGACGGTTCGGGAACCGTCCTCTCCCCGTTTTTTCAAATCCTCCGTCCGACCCTTTTTTCATTCCCTTCCTCACATGAACACGTGCTCGCTCTCATTCTTCCCTCCAAACTCCCCGCAAAAAATAATCCTCGAGCAATTAGAACAGCGGAAATATTGGAATTTTTGGATCTCCCGGCTTTGAAAAAAATATATACTCGATGCCCCTCCGTACACTCTCCCGATATTTCTTCCTTTTTTACTTTTCGCGTGAATCGCCCTCTTTCCGTTTTTTTTATATCTTTGTCTCACATCCTCTCTTTCTCTTTCTCTCTCTCTCCATCTAGACTCACTCCACTTTTTCTCGTGACCGCTCCTTAAAGCCCTAACCAGACCCCCGGACCCCTCCTCGCAACAGCTATACGTTCCCACCAAATCCTAGGGTCTCCCGCCACCTCCCAGGGGACTCGGCTCCTCCACCATCCCCTTCTCTTACTCCCTCGCAACCTTAAATCCAGTTTAAGCCCAGTGCGGCATATTAACCACCGCTTGAATAAATCCCTTTGCTCCTTCCTTCCTCAGACAGCGAGAGATAACCCCACACTGTCTCCTCTTCCTCTCTGGTGACCCGACCACCACCACCCCCTTCCCTCCCACCCATATAACTCCGTGCCCCTCCATCCTCCTCCATTTCGCCATACTGCTGCCCCCCCTCCCTTCCCACCCACTCTCCCTTCACAGGATCCCTTCACAGGGCCGCGCCTCTTTCGTGTTGATTTCCAAAACGTGCTCCGGCAACTCCCGCAACCCCTCCCCCCCTTCCTCCCCTTTGGCAGCCGCCACCGCCTCCCTCCTCTTTTGACTCCTCCAGGGTGACCCTCCTCTTATCCCCCTCTTCCTCCCCCCACGTCATTGCATCGCACCATCTCCGTCCCCACCGCTATCTCCTCTTAAACCCTTGCCCGACTCCCCACTTTCCCTAGGCGACTACCATCCCCTCATAAACTCCTCCTACTATTCCCTATTCAGAGTTCTCTAACCTCGCCTCCAAGGGACTTCTACGTCTATCCTCTGTTCTCTATTCCTCTTATCACGTTCCACGGCATCTTCTCTACCATTCCCTTTCCTAAGTCCTCTCTTTCTCATTTTCCTTCCTCATCCTTTCCTCTTTCAAACTAATTCATCTGCACTACAGAAGTCTCCCAATTTTTTTACCAGAGCAAAGAATCAAGTACTTGTTATTTTAGTGCTAATTACTGAATAAAAATGCATGTGTGCCTTAATATTTTGATTAATGTCACTCATATTTCTGCACATGCATCGAACAAATTGTGTTAATGATTATGCAGCGTTAGCCTTTGCTGAAGGTCACTTCAATACTTTTGCAACACTGAGAACGCACCTACCACGCGATTTTTTCTAAAAGTAAGTGGCAAGGCATTAGATAGAATTCATACTGTCAAAGAAACTCTGATTAACTCATTTTTGGATAAAACTGCTGATGAATAGCAACATTATAAAGAGTAGGGATTAAAATGAAATAATTGCCTGCGAATCATTTCCGATAGTTTTCTCTTCAAACATCATTTTCTGGCACATTTTACTTTTCCAACTTTATTAAATGTATTTATTCAGTCAGAAAGGTGTATTGTTGAGAATTTTAGATGGAAGCAATTTCCACTCCTCAAGTCTCTCAAGTAACTTACGCCAGATCAAAGGTATCATCAAAGTACCATTAGGTACAGTCTCGTGGGTAAATTTGAATTAATAATATTACAAATCTTGAATGACCGATAACGGTCTTTCGAAAAAACGATATTCACAACATTTTTCCAGTAATTATGAAAGTCTGAGTAAGACATGGATCCAACAGAGTTCAGCAATGGTAAATAAGTTCACTAAAGAAAATTACAAATTTCAAATTTTTAATCCTGATTCACGATTATTTTACCGTAAAGTAAGCATCGGCTCTCGCGAAAATTTATCGAATAGAACACGTAAAACATCTTGACATATTAAATATTCTTGGATTTGTTCTCGCCCTTAAGGATAAAGGTATTTGTGAATGAGGTTTTTTGATGCAAGCGCGAAGAAAATATATTTTTTCTTTAGAAAATGGGATCTGCTTGGGACTGCCTAGCTTGGACTGTTTATTGGGAAACGACTTATATTTAAGTCGTGAACTCCTGGAACATTTTGGTGAATTTTTCTACTGCAACGATCAGAGCATAGGTATTTTTAAATAATATGGTATACTTTTATTAATGATATCTTAATAGCAGCATTCTATCGTGATTACAAATATTTATGCAAAACTGCTACCATAAAAACAAAATATACTTAAGCTTTAATTTTAGCTAGGTTATACATTACACTAGGGAAATGTATTTCTTAATTAAATGAGAAATACGTCACAAGGTGCTGGTATGAAAAAGGTTTTATTTCCATTACGTGTCAGTTATTACTTATCCGTATATTTAGCATATCATCTTCTGTAGAGCACAAGAAAATAGAATGTGAAGACACGAGAGGTGAAGCAAGGTCTGTTGAACCGAAAGAAAATGTGTGTGGAAATAAGCTTACATGATGTCATTTTTTTTGGCTCCTGTATCAGAGAATCACCATGAAATAGGAAGATACTCTAGAGCATGAAGTGCAAGACCTCATATTTTACTTGCGTCACCAGAAACATAATATTGCTGGATGGTGAGACCAGGCGTCACCATTCTTGGCTTAGTGGTTAATTTCCTCTAAATGGTTTTTCCTTTCCTACAACTGTGAAATTACTAAGCGGTCTAATTTCTGTATTTAATATTTATTGTATATCTGTTTAGCTGAATACCAAATTGCATGCTGGAGACGCTAACGCTAAAAAACCAACCCAACAAACCTAATTGGGGCAACGCCGGCTGCGTATTTCTCAAATGAAAAAAATAATATAGTAGAAAAAACTAGTTTGTTCAGAGTGCAGTGAAATCACAAGCCTAATCCAATATATGTATCACAAATTACTAAGGGTCATAAAAAAATGGAGACCAAACTTTTCGCTTGGCAACACATATTATGTTCAATGGAGCATTACCAAACTTTAAATGAAAAAGAGCAAAATATTATAAAAATATTTAAATTACAATGCATTTAGAGAGACACTTGGATGGGGGAAGAGTTATCGCTTCATGCCACCCGGTCTAAATTACTCCGTTTGATCCGGTGTAACTTAGTGGAATTTGCTTAGCATTGTAAATGACAAGAAAACTTCGTTATTTCACATAAATTTAACTAAAGAAAACATAGGTTTTGTCGAAGCATGATAACCTGATGACGACCTGCTAAGTGGATAGCTGAGTTGTCATTAATGTATATGGAATAGCTAAGTTACTCTTGCGCTATAAAATGGTGTTTAAATGAGACCAAGTCAAGTCAGGCAAGAACAGTGACGCTCTTAAATCCAGCACGGCAGCTAACGATCAATATTCCCGTTCATTCATTCAATATACATATCGAGAGGGATCCTATTTGCCCCATATCCCAACGTATTGGCCAAATCAAAAAATCTAGCCTCACCCGGGTTCTCGTCAACCATTCCCTGTTCTTCGCTCCTCGCTGTGCCTCTCTAACATCCCAGCCTCGCTTCGGCCATCGTGACACTGCTTGCCGTGTTCCCCCGAACACGCCAAAGTGACGGCAGTTGTGAGTTTTAAGCCCAGTTATGCGAGTGGCCTCTATTCGGCAATCCCAAAAGACGCCGTCGACTGCGGAAGAGGCCCGCGGAGACTGCCGGCAGCTGGAGATCATTTGCGCCCGATGGGGATCTGTGCAAGCAGTTATGTGGAAAGACTCTGGGTAGGATTTCAGAAAGTGGGGGGGAGAGAGAGAGAGAGAGCAGTAGAGGTCAGAGGACCCTCAAACCCTTACATTAGCATAGTCCGTCTGCCGAAGGGGTGTCAGTGGGTCAACAATTTAATGTCCACTCGGACAGAATGCTCTCTGCACAGTTATTCCGGTAACGTAGTAGCAACGTAGCGATAGGTTACCTCATTAAATTTTGATCATTACTGCGATCAGATTTTTGTTTCCAGACCACATGGGAAATTGCTCTATTTCCTGCTTCAACTACATTAGCATCCGTACCCGATCTTTAGTAAATTTTCGTTTCCCTCACTACATAGCTTAATGCCTTTGCTCTGTCTAATGGTCATAGAGCACCCGTTCTTCTTACCTTGGCAATTTAATCGCCTTTATCTACTATCACCGGTTTGAATGTTGTAATATCTCAGATATTAATAGCCACGGTGATGCCAGAAATAAAGAGTTAATGATGAGGATGGCGCTGAAAGAAGATATGTGCCGTTTCATCAAAGCTTCGCGCTGTTTTTATTGATGAATTAATTGATATGAGAGAAAAAATATTAAATAACCAATCTGTTAGACATCCATCTTTCTCAGTCATTTTTGCATACTTTCTGGTTTGTTATGCTGATTCTTCTTCATTAACTTCACCGAGATATTAGGTGACGGTGAAATTCGGAGGTTAAATTTTACTCATAAGCCCTTCCCATCCAAGTCCTTGCAGTAGACTTCATGCTTTCGTTTGGTCGAATATTAGAGCAAAAACTAAAATGCTTTTGTTAATGTTTATCAATTGAAACATCGAATCTTTGCTGGACCCCGATTGTTTCCAGATCAACTCGCATGGCCAACACGCAGTGAAATAACACTTCATTTTTTGTTCTTCTGAAAAGATTTTCAATACGCTCATTCAAACCTCTTTAACGCAGCTCCGCAAATGCATCGCGTTTGTTCTACTTCACCGAAAGAAGTGGATCACTTTCAATGGGGAAGATGACGTTGCTTTTAACACAGTATATGTAACCATTCAGAAAAAATGTATGAGACGAATAATTAATAATCGCAATTAGTGATCGTAATGGCCGGCTTCATAACTTCTCACAATACTTAATGTACGCTGAGGCGTTCGGAGACCAGTGCACCTAGTGCTTAGTGCTTAGCAAACGCTCCTTGCATGATAGCGCACTTCCGATTTCCATTAATCCAAGCGTGCTAGATTTTCTCATAATCTTTAGCACTGCCAAGTTTCACATTGCTCAAGGATGAAAAGTCAAGTAAAAAAATAAATTATATGATATCTGTCTGAGCCAATAAACAAGCAAAGGCATTCAGTAAAAGACAATTTGCTATTTAATGTATCAAATGCTGAGTTTTGCGGAAAGTTTATACTACAGCTGTTGTTTTATTCAGGCGTTAAATTGAGATATCAGAGGTATTTATCAGGTAGACAGATGTTTAGTGGAGGTATGACAGAGTTATTAAGAAACAGATGCAAATAAAAAATTAAATAATCAATTAAAGTCATTCCTCATATTCAATATAAATATAGAAAACATTTTTTCCTCATGGGTGAAAATAATAATCGATTTGGAGCCACTAAAGTCAGAGTTAACCACCGAAAACTGCCACTTAGCCAATAAGGAAGTTTCCAAAAATGATTATGGCTATAAAGATTTTGAAAGGCTTGAATGAGATTACCTATTAAGTAGATAATCCGCTCAACAAATATTGAAATAATCCAGCAAATACTGGAAGGTATTTATGAGGCCATAAACCTAAATTTTGAACTCGAGGCTTATTAAAGAACATTGGTAGCTATTTAATAGACTAATTGGGATTTGGGATATTAAAATAAAACTTAAAATAATTAGGGGAGTTGACCACGAAACCTTTTTCTGTGGAAATAATTCAAATTATTTTCAGACATTTTATGCATGTGAACATAATTTTTAGTTATCGTTTAAGAAATCACACGTTGAGATCTGATTTAGGAATAGCGCCAATAAAGACTTGGTCAATTCAAGGATGGGGAGCAAAGTAAGGGATCAGAGAGAAAAGACGTAAATAACAGTCAGACGTTATTGTACAAATTTGGTAGTTAGAGAAAATAAGACCTTTGCAGACACTCGCTCGAATGAAACAATGAGAAACAATCATAAAATTACCCTACTTTCAAGAAGTATCCTCAAAAGATTAGAAAATAAGACCAGAAGCCAAATAACATTCAACCTCTAGGTTCTCAGTTTGGCTAGGGAAAGACAGGTTCCAAACTTTTCAGTTGCTTTTATTTTCAACACGCTGTTGCAAGCGTCGGTATTGGAAAATTACGTTCCGTATCGGTCACTTCCCGTCGAGAAATTCCGAGAATTTTTGAAAATTTTGCGTGGAAAAGTTTCGGAGGAATTCTTGTAGGGCGCCGGGAGTCAATAAGAAATGAACATTTGCATTTAGCTCAAACCTCTTAGCCCGTAGAATTGTCAGTTACCCGAGCCACAGAAATTATGAACAGAATTTTTGAAAGAGGATTCAAATTGCTTAGCTGGAAATAGGAACTGGGAGATTGAGACTTTGTTCAGGAAGACATATCCTCCAATTATGCGTTCTGTAAGCAATAAATCCTCATTTGATTTCTTTGGCTGAATATAAAATTTTGGCACAATACAGTACGATTTAGCATAAACTGTTTTCCATATTGTAGATATATCTTGTTCAAGTTCCTCCAGTAAATAATAATTTATATCTATTCATGACCTTAATTTTCAATCCACGCCTGGTTAAATTATAACTACTGAAAATATTTACCAGAGATCAATTAAGTGATTAAATAATTTCAACAGCTTTCTTGTATAATTACTCTTAGATGCCTGGCTTAATCCTACGGCATATATTCTTGTCATACTTAAGAAATAAAATTAATTTGAATTACTTTGCCATTATTTCCTTGAAAAATTCCAAATAGGCATGTCATAATTTCATGTATACGCAAGGATTGAACTGTGAGTCAAAAGTTTGGGGGTATTTCCCTGAATACCTATTGTATAATAATCACAACCCATAGTTTTTTTAAATGTTGAATAGTACGCGGGATATTAGCAAAATAAAATTTATTCGGAAATTGCTTGTTGCTGCATATATGAAAATGTCACCAAAAATAGTAAAATACGGTTAAATTGTACTGAATTGTATAACTGCTGGTAGAATTGCAGGATTCGTTTTCGTGTATGCGGTTTTTCATGTTTAAAGTGTGATGCAGCTCATTTATATAGCTTATATAAATGAGCTGCATCACATTGTAAACATGCAAAACCGTATACACGAAAACGAATCCTGCAATTCTACCAGCAGTTATACAATTCTACAGTATAGTCTCGATCTGTCAATCAGCCAAAAGGTTTTATTTTGGTTTAGTTTGATATACTATCACATGATTACTTAATACTGCTGTCGAATATTGAGGAATTTGGGGTGGAGACGTCAAAGCATCGCACACTGGTGAGTTCCTCAAGGAGCAGACGACTTGAGTTGCCCGTCATACTGATGCTTTTTTGTATACTGATGTATTTTTTGAATCTATCCAACGCAAGGAACTTTATTTGAATGCATGCATTCCTACACGTTCCACTCTGAGGATAACTTTCCTGGATACCTTTTCCAGCTCGAAATATATAGGTTATATGTATAGAGCTAAAATCCCAAGGATATTTTCCTTCATTTGAGATCCAAAGGGTATTTTTCTCTGATAGAAATTCAAATGATAGCCGTTAACCAGCATACACATTGATTACAGTCACGGCAGAGAGCGAAAATGCAAAATTAAAAACATAAAGATAAATAACAATGTATTAGTCATAGAAGTACTAGGATGTACTGGAACCTGGCAAAAGTCAAATGACATTTCCGTCTGCTAGGTCTTCTGATGGAAGCTTGGTAAATAGTTTAGAAAGAGAAAATTCTATCTGAGAATATATGAGCGTAAAATGAAATTACTCATCTATTATTGAAACATGTACTCCATCAAGAATTCGTTGGTACCTGTAATCTCGTCTCCAGAGCGTCATTGAGAACAAACATCTTTTCCGTTAAAAGATCGATCTTAAAAAGGAGCTAACTTCTATTCAGAGGCAAGATCTGTATCGCAGGATATTAACTTACATCAGAATCTTAGCCAAAATTGAAAACCCTAGATAGAAACCCACATATCCTCAAGACAATCTGACCCAGAAACCAATCTCATCATGAAGACATCGACAAATCTGGACTCTCGTACCTCCCACTGCAATCACCTATCGAATCGAAATGCTGCGTAGGCATGGATTGAAACATGCGGTCTCCCAATCGGTAACCTTTTAATCCATCCACCCCACTTCGAGACTTCTGGCTGCCCTTCGTAGTCCGCCGCGTCATTTCTAAAAAGCACCACCACCTGCAGGACGACCCCTGGTCCTTCGGATAAAAGCGGCAGCAGGGTGGGCTAGCTCTTTAACTCCCCACGAAAACCATCCTCCTTCCCTTATGCCTCTAACAAGCAAATGCCGAGGCTTCGCAAATCCCCAGATTTATTTGGGTTTTAACGGGGATTAAAGACTTCTGGGAGTCGGAAAATAGGCGGGGCCGGAGGGGGAGGAAAACGAGGGTTGCGTGTTTGCTTATGCGTGTGCAAGTCTCCCGACAGCCCCCACGGTTAAGTGTGACGCGTGCGGTTTGATGGTCCCAGGGCCAAGACCTAGGGGGGAGGGGTCCCACCATAAGTGGGGGAAAGGGGTGACGTGTTCCAGTGAGTTTGGGGACCCAAGCCCCCAGGCCCAATGCCCTCGGCGCTAAGAGGAGCCGGCATTCCCCACTCTCCCCCCGACTCCAGAATACTTCCCCACCCCAATCCTCTGCTGCAAATCTTATCGTCAACTGAACCCCCGTCTCTTATTCTCTCCCTCTCTCTTCTACACTCAGCTCAATTCTGTCTTTTTTCAAGGTAAGGGACAACCTCCATTCTTTTCTCTTTTTCCTCCGGGTAGAGACGCAAACCGACTCGCTGGAAGTTTAACCATCGACCGGGTCATTCGACCGAAATAAACATAATTGCGAAGGACTCTCTCTCTCGTCCAATGGGGAGGAATAAATTCCAGGTGATTCAGGAGAATAAGAACGAAAGCAAAGTTGGCTCTATTTTATCAAGACAAAAGATGGGGGTTACCCTGTGAAAGTTACTGAACGCGTTTTTGCGAGATGTATGTGCCCGAGCAACTACGTGACTGGACATTTTCATGAAAAAATGCTCAAAAATTAGAAGAAGAACGTTATGGCATCGCGTTCACGTAACTTCACAATTTTACAAGTGCAATGCAATTGTGAATAGTATGCTCACGTATCTACTCGCGAGGGTAAATGCATAGTGTATACATGGCTTTGTGAGTCTATATCCTTGCAGTATTTCAGCGAGTCGGTTTTCATTAAACTAATGTTATCACTGCTCGTGCCCAATCAAGCGTTTCACTCCTCTTATATTTTAGGCCATTTAGAGAGACATTGAGTAGTTATATCATGTATCCTATGTTATCCTATATTAGCTTAGTCAAGCGCTAAGGATACTTTGAGTGAAAATGAAATAACAACGCAATTGATGAGTCAGCTGTTATTCGATGATTCAATCATGACTTTGCGTTTCAAAAATGCTACCGAAATGTTTTTCTCCTATTAGAATAAGAGAGCGGAAATCTAATATTCTTAAGCATAAAACTGTGGAAACTAGCAAAATGCATTAACCATGAACTGTATTATTGTAAAAAGAGTAAGATATAGAATGTAAATTCCTCGAGTTTCCAACCGGGTGATGGGAGTTTGTGGTACCGACGTTTCGAAGGCGTAGTCTACCATCGTCTTCAGGGTGAATGAAATGACGACGGCAGGAATAAAATGTTGATGGCAGACTACGCCTTTGAAAAATCGGTACTAAAAATTACGATCAGCGGATTGAAAACATGAGAGCTTTACGTTCTAAGCATTTTCTGGAAAAGCCTGAAATTTTACAAGGGTAAAATATCCCTTTACTATAATTATTTAGACGCTATAGGTCAGCAAACTAAATAGGCCAATAGTCAAATATTACCATATTTTCTCAATCTGAGGCACATTGAAATGAAAACCCTCAATGTATGTAGAAAGGTTCATTTTAAAAGGTCGATAAATAACGCGCAACATGAAACAGAAAAAAGGCAGAGTAACAATTAACCACAATGATGAATTCGCTATTAATATATTTGGTAACTGCTGATGTTACCAGGACATTTACGCTAGGAGTCTTGACCACAACTACGCCGACACCCCACATCCTTGCCCAGATGAACCTTGCAAACCTCAATTGCCTCATTTACCCCCATACACTGTTTCATATACGCCATACTGTTTTTAAGACTCCTAATATTCCTCCTCCTAAACATTTCCTCAACCACATTCAACCACAACTTTCTTGGCCTACTTCTACCTCTCGCACCATTTATTTCACTCTTATATATGTTTCGTTATTCCACTCTCATCCATTCTCTCAACATGGCTAAACCAACTAAGCATACTCGTTTCAGATACATCCATTACTGGAGCATCCAACCCACATTCATTTATTACCCACTTATTCCTGACCCTATCCATCCTACCCTTGCCGCAAACACTCCTCAGATAACTAATACCCACGGCGTTTAGTCTACTCTTATGTCTATCCTGACATACCCATGTTTCACTACCACACAATTAAGTGGGGAGAAGTACACTTCTGTATACAGTGATTTTCGCTTCCTTAGACAGGCATTCATTCCATGATATTCTCCCCATGTCACCTTCCACTTTCCTTCTACCATTAGCATGTCTCTTTATCTCCTCATCTAACCATCCATCTTTCGCAAACATCTTAGCAAAGTACACAAAATCATCCACTTGCTCTATTACTTCACCATTCGTCCTCATCATACAGTTATTCTCCCCATCCTCCTCCACCCCATCCTCCACTCTCCTTATCAAAAAATTACTACTTTAGTCTTGCACGCATTTACCCTCAATTCCATTCTCTCGGTTGATTCATAAAACTTACCTTGCTCTCCCCGAGGTAAAAGGCAACAGTATTTATTTGTATTCCTCTTCAATTTATAGGTATTTATCCATATTCCTTCCTCATTCCTGCGGTATTCCGCGGTATTCCATCATATTCCTCGTCCAGGGCGCAGTATTTATTAGAATTGTTTCAGTATTCCATGGAATATGAGGAATGCGAACAGCGATGCCCAGCAGTATTCCAATGGAAGAGTATCGTATTTATCAGTATTTGAGTTGATACAGTATTCCTGGAACATTCCATCGTATTTCCTAAGAAATATGTAATTAATAACAGGGCCATCGTGTACTTGGACTTTATTGACCAACTCCAATTACTGAGAACCTCTGTCGTCTTGGCGGCTAATTTATTTACTTACTTAATTATTTCACTAAGTACATCAGCCCAACCTCCTCAACCAGTCATTTGTAATGGAACTATATAGGCATGTCTCGTACTTAACGCGATCGTATCTCGGGTCCCTCGTGACTTCCGGCAACTCGGCACTTCAACATTTACCGACAAACGACTTGTTTTTGTGCTAAGTTTACCATTTATAGTGAGAAGTATCGGCTTGGAGAGGATATTATGTGCTATATATTTCTTCAGACGTATTAATATTCGATTTCTATTTTTAATAGTGGCCAAATGTGTTTTAATATTGTAGCGGTACATGTTTCCGAGTGAGTCTTCAATAACGGCTAGTTTACAGCATATGCCAAAGGTCTACGATGGTGAAAATTTAATTTGAACGCCTTGATGCCGCATGATACCACATTTGGCATCACTTAAATACTTAAGTCCAGAAGTGCATCTCGGATTAAGTGAATATATTTATGAGAAAAGGCATCGCGAATGTTTGTGATTGTGAAAATTGTGAATACCCATGTTAATTTCTTGTGAATGAAGACGGATTTTGCGTTTGTACTTGTGTATCTTGTCTATTCATCATAAGCAGTTTATTTCAACCATCGTCTTCACGATGATATTGATGATGAAGTGGAATAAGTACTGTATTGGTGTGAGAAGTGTGTTGTTTGGTTTCATATACCAGTGAAATGATAAAGATATCTGCGTTCTCGTGTATGTCTAATGATGCATAATTAAGTAAATTTCTCTACTTACGAGTATTAATTTTTTTATTCATCTCCTTTTTTGACGGGTATTCATTTCATAAGACGAAAAAGTGGATTTTCTCTCTACATGAAGCTTTGTCGATGTCCCGTCCTCGGAATACCGATAAGTACCTAAGGAATATTGATAAATACAGCCAGAGGAATACTTGTAAATACGGATACTGATAAATCGGAATACTGATAAATCGGAATGAATATATGGATTGAATATATATAAATACTAGGTAAATACCAATAAATACTTCCAGTGTAACTCCCATTAATTCGTAATGAATACTAATAAATACTCCTAGGTAGTATTCCTCCGTCTCAGTGGAAATACACTTGGAGTATAAATAACACCGAATACTGATAAATACCGTAGGAATACGGTTGCCATTTTACCTCGGGTCATCCTACACGATCTCTTCACTTTTGTTCTGTACGGCATTCATTCCCCTGCTTAGCCCTTTTCACCCACTTCCAAAACAGCTTTTTATTGCCTTCAAAATTGCACTGCATCTTTATTGCTTCATCTGCACACATTTTATCCTTACTCTCTTCCACAATGATTTTGCATTCATTCGTTTTCTTCCTGTAAACCTCACATGCCTCAGTGCGCTCTTTCTCAGATTTGGCAGCAATCATATTCTTATACTTCTTTCTTTTCCCCGACTAGAATTTTCCTCTCTTCATTCCACCAAGCATCACCTTTCATTCTTCCCACTGCTCCTTTCCCACATATATTTTCAGCACATTCCACAATCACTCTTTTTAAACACTCCCACGAATCATTCACATTCTTGTTTCTGATATACTCGTCCCATTTTCTCTGCTTCAAGGATAGAGCATCCTCAAGCATGGAACCATACTCACTGTTTAGCAACCTTTCCACTTTTACTCTCAACTGCTTTTACGCGCAACATACTTTCTTGGCATCCACTTTCTGCCCAGATTCACTTTGAAGAGTACCAAGTAGTGGTCTGTTCCACATTCAGCACCCCTCATCACTCGCGTGTGCCACACTAGTTCTCTCAATCTCTCATCACACAAAACGAAATCAATCATGCTTTTACAATCGCCTCTTTGCCTAGTATACATGTGTATTCTTTTATGTTTAAACCATGCATTCGACACAATCAATCCTTTTTCCAAGCATACTCTCACCAAGTTTTCACCATTATCATTCACTTGAGGATCACCAAATAGCCAAACCACTTTCTTATAAACATCCCGCCTCACACCAACCCAGCCATTCATGACACCTAGTGCGCCTAGTACTATTATTCTCTCGGCAGGGTTACATTCATTCAAAACCTCCCTCAGTTTTTCCCAAAACACATTTTTCACACTGTCACTCTCTCCATCCACTGGTGCATAGCACGCCACAATCACAACTCTCCTCATACCCACTTTCATGCGAACCCAACGCAATCTAGGGAATACTAACTCGTACTTCCTTACTTATAACTTAGTTCTCTCATTAAGAATGAGTCCTACTCCTTGACTGCCGAGTACATTATCTTCAACTCCTTACCACAGTGTCAGACCACCGCCATCAATAGTGACAACATCCCGCCCCTTGCGCTTAGATTAATATACACAAAAGTCATCCATTCGTCTCACTTTCATTTCATTCAACAAGTCATGCTCCTTTCCATTTACTCCTCTCACATTCCAAGTATGGATAGTCCAGTTCGTATCGCTATGTCTGTATCTTGATGGGCCAACCTTATTCAGCTTCCGCCGCTCGTCGTGGCTTCGGCCGTCCTAGGCTATTTTGTGACCGTTATGTAATAGAGTATGCAAGGTTACCAGCCTTCTCAGTACCCGCAACAAGTGCAGTTTTCCCTGCTAACAGTTACGGCGCTCGACCGGTGAGTTTTGGATCTAAAAAGACAAACCCTATTAAAGGTAAACATTCAATCAGCATTGATATCTCTTTTCAAAATGTCTTGTAATTAATTACTCTCTATAGCGAAATCCTGAAAAAGAAACAGAACTTTTCAAGTGGTCACAGAGCGATGAGCAATTTAATTGGCGCGTAGGTACATTTTATTGAGTTCCTCTGCGTGACGATAATTAGTGTACGGAGAAACTAATCCCCTTTCTCCCACTTTTCAATGCCCTCGTTGGAATAAAAAGGAGAGCGAACATCACCATCACGCTCTTGAATAAAAGCCTCCGATGCTGCTTCCAAAGGTATAATTAGTTCAATCCCCTTCATCTGTTCATCCATATTTAATTCCTTGGCCTCGACCGAGTGGTTTAATTGCCAAAGACTTAAAACCGTAAAAAGGTGGGGTTTTAGAATCTTCAAAACATGTTTTATTACAAATATCTTCGTATTAACTTTTCACTAGTCAACGAAATCATGTTGAGCGCAATGATAGCGCAGAATAAGTGGAGCAGCCTTAACAGCTCTTCGGCATGAGCGCATTAATCAATTTTACTCGTTTCAAACTTTAGTTCAAAGCGAGACCAACATATATGATGAAAATCCCAAGTAACTAGCCACAGCTTCACGGAATTTTGAGGAATTCGACAAAATTCCAGGGGACCCTATTCTCGTACCATTTTGTTCTGGTTGGATGTTATGGATATCCTTTTCGCATTTATAACAGTTTAATCACTGCAAACTCCTTAAAATTTCTTACTGAAGTTCATAATCGAGAAATTCAGTTGTTTAAGCTTGGTGGCATGAACAGTTTTCAAAAACCTGTTATGCGACTAGTTCTCTCTTCAGAACCTGTTGGGACTCTTGAATTCACTCCGAATACCTCCAATAGTAGGATGGAGTCAGACTCTGGTTTCATGGCACAGCTCATGAGTGAGATATTATAGAGGTTAAATCTTTGGTGCACAAACCGTATCCGAGAAGAGTAAGAGTCGCATATTCCGTGGTTTGTAGAGCTCTGCGAGGGATGTCAAGTCAGCTTCAATCGTCGAAAGGGCAAGAAAGATTTAAATATTCGAGAAATTATCACAGCTAATCCCACATTTTTTCCACTTGAATATGAGTTTATATTTAAGACACACGAAGGAGGTCATTGCCTACCCAATACCACAGATTATACTGAAGGGACAACCCGTCGACATGGAAGATGTGCTTAGACTTTTGACACAATAATAAAGATTCGATTCCAGTTAACTCATGAAAAATTAATTCTACAAACATTAATAATAATAATATAAGAATAACTGAAGATTTTTTCTTGTAAATTATAACTTTGGTGAGCCATGTGGTGAAAAATCTTTTTCCATAATGCTGTCGTATTATTTATCTTCACTATCCCGAATACAGCACAATGGGCCAATTTAATTTGGATGAATAACAGTAACAACGGACGAGACACCATGTACGGTGCAGATAATATTCTACCCAGGCGGGATTCGAATCCACAACCCTCGGGCTAGCAGGCGATGACTTTACCCCGCCGCCACCGGGGCCGACATATAAGCGTGCGTGCGTGTATTAGCGTGCAACTAACAACCTGACTATTCATGAATTAATGTACTACAGATGGTAATATTAACTTCTACTGCTCTGGTTTTATTTCTTTCATTGGCACCACTAATCTCAGCTTATCGCTTCAAATATTTAACTAGTAGAGGCTTTGTACGGGTAAGAATAAAACTTTTTATGAAGTTTAATGGACCCAATAAATGTTAGAAAGAGCTAGGCTAAGTATATAAGCAAAAAAATGCCCGTAAAAATTTTCCGTCCATAGCCAATGTTGTGTTTGTCGATAAAAATGTATTATATAAAATAATAGTGTAGATTATAATTAAATTAATAACTTAATATTCAAGCAATTCCAACCTTAAAGCCTAATCACTTGTAATAATTTTATAGTTCCCTAAAAATGACCGACTGATTCCAGTAATGTTTCAATGTGAATAAAATAGCTTCTCGAGGGTTTTGGCGATTGATAGCAAGAATCCAAGCAGAAAGATATAGGGGTAACTTGGATCAATATTTATCTGCCAAGTAATGTTTATTTATATGCCAAATAATTTTTAGTTATAGTTGCCTGAATGCATTTTACAAATGGTTATATCCATAGACATTCCATTCCAGGGAAAAAATTAATGTACTCCAGGGTAGGGTGGTCACAAACTTGTGGTGAAATAAATCTAACCAAAAGGGCAAGATGATGGTGCCCGTTGAACTACGAAGGTAGAGACAAAACAGGTGAAGCGAAAACAAACTGCAGTACAAAGATCAGACTTAACGTATAATCAAATGTCAATGTGGCGGAGATTACAATTTACTTTTCATATATACACCCATTGCATTTCAAAGGGTGGAAGAAAAACATGGAAATCGTAATAAATAATTGTAAAAAGCAATGTGGCATGCTAAATTCACATACTATGATACAAATATTTAAACCTACACCATTAAATTTTATGTTTGACAAAATGTCCCGCGCGAAAGTACTCGCTAATAACCGTAGACAAAGCGGTGATTCGGGACCTTAGAACCCAATGGAACCTCAATTGTTCATCTAAAATGATGTAATTAATAAGGATTCAATAGGTGTAGTACAAAGGTCTTATGTAGGATGCAAAGTTAAGCTAAAACCATACACGACTCCTCCCCATGTGCCCCAGTTAACAGAAAAAGTGACGATCTACATGCAGATACTATATAACAGCCGTTAAAAGAACATTATGAGGTTGGGAAAAGCTGAAATCTTACATTATTTGATAATATTCATGATTTTTAATGCAACTACTAAAAAAAGCAGACCCTAGCAATATATCTACTTCCAATCTATTTGTCAGGTTATCAATTAAATAATCGAGTATTTCCAGGTAATAATATAGTTGAAGTTGGAGAAAATTTTAAATTTTTACGCCAGAAACGTAAGTATTAAGCAAATATGAAGCATATAAAACAATTGCATGAATAAAAATCTAAATACCTCACCCAATCGATGATCAAAATTTCAGCATAATAACTCTACTGCAAGTAATATACAAGAATAACATTAAAAAACTCCGCACAAATTTCAATGATTTTCTTATGGAAGTAAGTAACAGGGATCTTTCCTAGAGCCCCAGGGATCCTTATTAGAGACCCCTGTACCCTGAGGAATTTTTAACGCATTTTTTCATCCCAGTGCAAAAATAAACACATGAAAATTTTCAAGAGAATCGGTCCAAATGTTCCAGAGCGTATAAGGAATACACAGGCACACACGTGCCCATAGCCATTTTTATATTTATAGAAGGCTCATAATAGGTCCGGGAAAAATATACCTGTTAAAACCATTCTTCAGGTTGCCAAGTAAATACCTAAGCAAATGTTGTATTCGGAGAAAAATTGAGGAATTTCACACTAATAATGTAATTTTAAGCACATACGAATGGGAGAACAAAATCGATGGCAAAAATAAAAGTTACTACTGTTTCAGTCATCAGATAATAAAATATTGAGCATTGTACCGCTAAGCAAGCAATTATAAAAAAAACAATAAACACCACTGCACCGATTCAAATGTTTTTCTTATAGTTGAATACAACAGGGGCCCATTTCAGGATCCAAAGGACCCAGAAGGAATTTAAACATAGACTATGTTTGTCCCAGTATAAACATTAATGCACAGGCTAAATTGCAAGACAATCGGTCCAGACGTTCAAAAGTGTATAAAGAATAAACACACACACAAAAACATATACCCACATTCAATTTTATACATATATAAAATCAATTCTCGATTGAAAGTCCTATTTCCCCTCATTATCCACGTCTATGTTGAGTATTTAGCCGGGTTCACATGCTGGCGTTTCATGCAAAACTAAGCAAAGCGTCTCGCGCGCAGCCTAACAGATACTTCGCATAGTTCGCCTGAATTCGTGCGAGCGTAGCCGACTTTTGCTCAACATTCTTAGTGAGCGATGTGCCAGGCCGCGTGAAAAAAAGACTGACATTTGGAGCCGTATCGTATTTACTTCGACAATTTACTGGGATTCATTATCTTGCACTCAGGAATTACACATTTCTATAAATCATTGGTAAAGTGATTTGTGACAGATGTAATGCGGGCACATGAGGAATTTTATGGATTAATTTCAATGCATAAAGTTCCCAGGCGATAATGGGACACCGCCCAAATATTCAACATAATTTACGATTTTTTGGCCAGTCATCACCCAAAGTATGATGTTGGGTTGAATTTGAGCTATTTATTCTTGTTTTTAGTGCATTTTAGACGCTCAAGGTGCCTATAATGACCAATATGAGCCAAAAACTCTTCAAAACAGTCAAGCGCATTCTCAGGTCATACCTATAAAAATGTATACAGCAATTTGTATCACCACATACCACATCGAAATGATTAGTCTGATCGGTAGCGTTCTTTAAACAATTTGGTTGATTCTCTTGGTCGGAATATCTTTATCAAAATTTTCTTGACTTTAACGTACTGCTTTTCGCCATTTGAGCCATGTGTATTTAGTTTAGAGAATAATCTTTTTAGTAAACCTTTCCAGCTCAATTTTTGCATCATTTCTAAGTAATTGCCTTCACGGCAAGTGAAGTAGAGATCGACTACCACTGTAAACTTTTTCCTCAAATTTCTAAACGCTTACGTATTATTTTATTTCGATAGGTGCCATAACTTTTACACAAGTGAAGACTCTTCAGAGGAAAATTTTTCTAGCCCAATTTTCGAATTACCTTCTTTACAATCTTTCCGTAGACGAGTTATGAAGAGACCATAGCAATGAATGGTAAATTCCAAATTGAGCACAAAAAATGGAGGGATCCTGAGGCCGGGTTAAAAAACTTAAAGTAACGCGGTAGAAGCCGATCGGAAGCGTCATAAATTAAAATTATTCACTATGAAAGAAAGACATTGCTATCCCATCTTGTCCGTGAAACAGCTGGTGTGCCAACTTAAGCCATGCGTACGCAGAGGTCCGCAAATTTCTACGTCTGTGCGCATTTGTCGAAGGATGTCAGCACATAGAGTGGTCGCGACCGACGACGTCGCTAATGCTTGCCTGTGAACCGTTTGCGCTGTTTAGAGCGAAACTGGGCGCACTCTAGTAGCGGAAGGCATGCATGTGAACCAGACTTTAGTAGATTTTTCTCCAAATTATTATTAAAATTTTATATTTTTATTTCATTTATTAATTATATCATTTTAAGTTCAAATAAAACTGTAATGGATTTTCCTAAAATGAAATGACTCAGACCAATTCGGCAATTTAATCATCTAGTATTCCTTTTGCATCATCTTTTCCTCACGACCTGAATCAATGTTTTAGTGAACAAGTATTACTACTCCACTCAAATGAAGAGATGATCAACAACAGGCTTTTCTTCTTTCCATTTCAAATTAGCTAATAAACCCTCTCTGAGGTCGTTGCAAACTGGTATTTTAACTCCTTCATTCATGCACACCTCATAATTCACAGAGAACTAGAGAACAATAGATATAGTCATGACAGTAAGAACCCAGGAGATCCAATCACATTGGTAATATTCAATAGCTGGCAACATCCCATTAGGCTAACAAACATAAATATGAGATTATGCTGCGTTAAGAAAAAACTTGGCCCTAAACTCTGCAAGTTACGCAAGCGTACTACTCTATGTAGATAACACAGTGTCGCACAATTTAGGGTGAACTATATCACATATCCAAATTGAATGGAAAGATATACACAGGATAATGTATAGATGGAGAGAGTATGGGGATTAGTTTTTGTGAGCAAGATTGCCTCGAAATAAACCCGCGAGCATTCTGAACCTTTAACTAGCGCAGAAAATACAAATGCAATCAGTAATTTCCCCAATGTTTCCTCTGCACGCCTTGTTATCTTCCTTTCGCGTAGCATTATAGAATTCGCATAAACACCGGAATAGGACCGGATCCACACTTTATCTATTCGTATTATTAACTGGAGTGCTCTCCCGTCCGGTTCACGGTGCAAGTCGTGCATAGAATTTGACCGCAGTTTGCCTTTTCGTGACTCGGGTGATTTGGAGTTATCTTGGTGAAATGGGCGAGGAGCTACCGTTAACACGCCTCAATGAATCTATCTTCTAGGTTACTACAACTACTGCTTCTGCCTCCTCCCCCACGGGTTCTCTCCTCAGGACAATTAATGCACAAGAGAGGCGGATGTGAGAATTCGAGCGAAGCTTAGTGCATCGATTTTTATCGCGTCGCACGTGCACCGAACTATCGTTAGCGGCGAAGGCACCTGAAATCTGGATTGGCCTTCATCTTCGCCCCCCTCACTTCCCCTTCGTCTCTTGCCCGGATCGTTGCTCTAATTCACCGCCTCCTCTTCCTCAGAGAGTCGCAGTTTTCGCGCACTATCGCCTCCGGAATCTTTGAGACCGAAGCCCAAATGAGATTTAATGAACTTGAGAGACAGCGCCAAATACTCCGAGCGAGTAAACAGAACGCTGGCTAATGAAATTTTCACGTAGTGGGGCGTTGATTAAACCAAAAAGTGGCCGGTGTATTTTGCTGCATGCATTCTACATTCGTCCATGATAGCCAATACTTCAATTTAGTTCACGATTATTGTAGATATGCAATCAAATAAATAATTATATTTTTAAATTTATGGCTACGTATTTCAAGCCAATATTATGAAGGAATATGAGAATTTTGAAGAATAAGTTTACCCAGACTCTCATGGGAAACGATTATATTTCAGATATTTTACCATCGTAAAATACCAAATGCATGATATTGATTGAGATATCTCCTATCATTGATTTTTGTGGGTTCAACACTTAATTTGAAATGCACAATCATCCAATATTCTTGCTCGGAAATACTGCATTTACAAAACTGAAAATATTGTTCATTTTAAGTTAACTGGAAATCTCTGCTAAGTAACTAAATAAAGACCAATTACTGCATCTATTTAGATAATTTATGGTCACCATGTTAGTTAAATTAACCCGGAGTGCCTTTTTAGGTCAAATATTATTTATTTTTAGAACGTTAATGAAAACATATTAGAACCTTTTGTCTTTCTTCTTTTCTTTGGAGCTCACTTCTGAAGCTAATTTTTAGAATGGCACCTGTTTGTCCCACTGATTCGTCTAGATGGTGGAACTGATTAACTCAACTTTTAAACGCTAAATAACTATCTTTTGGTCCGATAATTTTGCTTCAGGCTCTCATTACTTTTAGAATATTAACTTTTACGTGGAATATTACCAAAAGCCAGGCATTTACAGCAATGACATTTGAAGTAACGTGATAAAATAAGTAAGTTACTGACTGCTGATAAGAAATATATTGTTTCAGTACAACGTTTTGACTGATTGAAATTAATGACCGATTTAATCGACATTTTGTTGTTGAAATGCTCGAAGTGTCGTAATTAATATTCATTGTGATATTAAGTGATAATATATTACTTCATATACCTACCTGTGTTTGAGTATTGCTCCTACCATACCTCCTAAGAGGCTGGTGAAACAAGAAATTATTTAACTCCAGTTTTCCTATTTATTTATAAAAAAGGGATGTTAAAACCTATTTCAACCTTCAACTTCCATGAATTAGTTTTCTATCAACAATTTTAGTTCTATTGCCCCGTAAAATCCTCGGAAAACGTGTAAAAAAACTGGCGACTGTCTATAATTACTATGCATACCTAAATAATTCCACAAAAAGAAAATCTCATAGGATAACCGATGACGATTATTTTCTCAAAAATTCCGCGGCAAAACGGTAGATATTCCGTCTTTGCCAACTGGGATTTTATTCGCATTGCTGTCCTAAGAAGCAATGGCAAAACTGGGATCCTGGAAGAAGAATGTGCAATAGCAACCGATGTTGATATATCACTACGATGAAGAAGGTATAGAAGAGACAAATTTGTGTCTTCTTCAAGTTTCTCGCCGTTAAAAATTTCTGTATAGATGTCACTTTAATTCCTCTAAAGGTTTTTAAAGGCCCAAAATAACTGCAGCATCTTTTATGAGTTTTCTTTAATTTTACCCACTTATATTGGCGATACAGTAGTAATTAGCTCCAAGTGGCAAGAATCAGTAATCATTATAGGTCTAATTTATTTATGAAACTGAATCCATAGCTAGATTAATGCACCACTTGTTTCGTTTGAGTCTATATCATAATACACAAGCAGTATATGAATGATTTTATTTCAAGATTAATGCAGTAATACCACGGACAGTCACAAACATTAAATTTGCAAATTGAAGTCTTTGCCTTCAGATATTGCGCTACCGGCAACTATCTTCATTTTTTCAATCATTTTAATTATCACTTAAAGAATAATATTGTTATTCAAAGATCTATAGTAGTGGATTTATAAATTTTTTCTACTTGGAGAAAAGAATCTACTGACCACGATAAAATACGCAATGATTAATTTTACCGTCGTCTAAGCTTCTTAACGACGCAAGAAATGAAGGTAGATGTAAAAAGCAGGCCTAAAAGGGGTCAATTCTTAAGATAAATGTACAGATACGTGCTTTTTCGTAGAAAATCAGGCGAACATACAACGCGACCTCTATTAGTCAATGCACCAGACGCTAAAATTACTTGTCAATTCCCTCGAGCGATGCTTCTAATGGCTTTCGGTATCGAAAGTCAAACTCCTGCACCGCGGTGATTTACAGCTCGAATCGGAGTTATTGATGAATGCATTCACAGCCTGTGACTTGCGGCGCGATCTTGGCAGAAGGGACACCTCTGCGAGCGCGACGCCGAGTCAGCATCTTCCGCGTGGAGATTTCGCTAAGGGACCCGCCACTATGCATTGAATGTCTCCCGGGCGAACTCGTCTAAGAAGTCGATGCCTACGTTGCTCTAATTTCCCACACCTTCCCAAAACACACCTGACAATGCATCAAAGTCGAGCACGCATCACTCCTTAAAAAGCGATGCACACGTGGCACGTCTCGGCTGGATCAGCGTGCAATTAAACCCTCCCGAACAATGCTGCCAAGTCGAGAGACTCCCTTGCCCCAATTTTTTCACGTATAAAATAAGAACGCGGAGGGAACTGACACATTGATTCCGACTTCGAGATCAAGTGACATCGCTCCTAAATCGAATGCAAAAAATATAAGATTGGTAACGTGGTTAAGACTTCATGGAATGATTTCAAGATAGAGAGGATTCCGATGTCATATTACTTAAAAAATGTCATTTAATTCATATCCTGGGCACCTAGGGGAAAATATGTCCCTTAATTGATATGAACATGAAAATCATACCATTTTACTTTTTTGCGCAAATTTCGCTTGATGAGATTGAGACATAGTTATGTGTATGACCACGTAAATCATGGGGAAATTAGCAGTTTTACATGTAATATATTCGCAATATTTCTTAAAATCTGCCCATTAGAAGCAAATTTTACCAAAGACTACAATGGTTTATAAATTAAAAGAACAATCCAGCTTCAATTCTGGGTTTGAACCAGTGGTAGCATATTCGACTCTCAAACCGAGGTTCGCAGGTTCGAGGTCAAGCGACGGAATATATTTTCCAGGCTTGCCAACCAAATTTTGCGTGTGACCCGTATTTGACCCCACTACTGAGAGGCAACAGTTTCATGCCAATGCAGAAGGCGATGCATTAATGCAGAAGGCATTAATTGCGCAGATCAAGAAGATCGGACCGGTATCAACAGCCATAGCTGAAGAGTATCAGGCAACGGGGAAACCACCGCATTAGAAAAAGATGCAGCCCTGCGTTCTAATATTATTTGACATGAGATAGGGAAGGGTGGACGGCTGCAATCAACCAATCTTAGAATTAAACGATAAATGATGATTTGATGACGATTTAAGACAAAGCTGAAGTTATCATTTAATAGGAAGCTGGCTGCAGAGAGCTTTAAAAACTATTCATATAATATATTGTTAGATTAACTTACACATTATTTGCCTAAATTTCGTCTTCCTCATTGGTAAAGTCATCAGTAAAAGTAACTTATGTTAAACAATACAGATGAATTAGTCAAATTCAGTTTTTGAAATTCATGATTTTGTA
Organism: Ceriagrion tenellum; assembly: GCA_963169105.1. NCBI lineage: Eukaryota > Metazoa > Arthropoda > Insecta > Odonata > Coenagrionidae > Ceriagrion > Ceriagrion tenellum. Next base: position 131,766,926 of record OY720636.1, on the reverse strand, counting down.
CAATTGATGATATAGAGGAACCAATTGTAAATGACATATGAATTGTTGTAGTACATGCAATTTTACAATAGGTTTTGATGATATTTACTGGCCATGGTCCATACATTTACGATAACTGTAAAAAAAAGTGTAGAGTAAGCACTGACATTTCGTTTCAGTTTTGTTGAGAGAATTGAAGGGTTATAGAATGTAGTTCGGTGGATGTAGTCTCAATGGATTTTTGCATCCTAATGTAAAGGAATTTTATTATTATATTTTTCATTCTTGCAAATGATATCCACTCATACCTGGAATCTGATGTTATATAGCATCAATAATACGAAAGAGAGGAGGATTTCCGGTCAAATAATATTAAATATGAATGGATATGAAAAATTGAATGACTTTTCTCTCAAAAAATTTATAAATTTCTGTTTTTCAACCTCGATCACAAAGTCCACGGCAAACAAATAATTCAAAATATTATTTGTCGTGAAATTATTCCCATATTATATCAATGTGACAGTGGAACACGCTATTTGAATGTAACTTGATATATATTTTTAGACTCGATCATGAAAGAAGGCGTTCAATAACGAAACCGAAGGCTTGGATATGTCACACTGGAAATAGTTCAGAATTCGTTTCTTTGGTTCATAACGTTAGGTCTATATCTGCTCTCGATCGTCATCAATTACTCTCTTTTCCTTCTTATTTATCTCAGTAATTTCATTTCTGTCACTTCCTTAATTGATTCTCTACATTAAAAGTTACTATTCCTCATTATATTTTAATGCAATGAACTTTGATTTCGTCAGTGAGATTTAACTGTTGGAGAAACTAGGGTTTTCACCATTTATCACGACTCATGATCACTATCTCAACACAAGTCGTGTCATATTTTTATGCTATTTGAGAAATTTTGAAGTCATCTAATGTTTATTTTATATTCTGTTAATGTATTATGTTCCAATTGGCATATTTACAGCTAAGCCTTGAACCATCGTACGGATTCCTTAATTTAGGAACGCTAACAGATTCTTGGAGCCGCTTCGGTGCTCGATCGCTCAGAAGTTAAAATTGGCAATTTGAAATTGAAAAATCAATCTTTTTCCATATTCTATAAGTTTATCAAATATGTAATGAAACTAAAGCACATCTTAAGAGTAATGTAGGACGAGATCAATAAATGAGCTAAGGCTATGACGTTTATATTGCTAAGACATTTTTAACATTTGTTTGAGCATGCCGTACAAATTACATTGGAGTTATTTTGGTTACAAATGTCACAGGTTTGAAATATTTGTCTTTTCACCGTGCACAAGTGATCTTTCGATCGCTTGAGTGTCTTTTGCTCAGGTTCCCTACCAATTTGTCTTTCCGGTAGTGTACTCTGAGTAGTAGAAATATGCCTTTTCGCCCTTTTCCAACGGACTTAATCCATCCATCCTATTATGTGTGGGTTGCCTCACCACATTTTTGGCCAACACTTCCAGACGACTATACTGTCGAAAAACTAATTTACTTTCCACTGAAGATTTAGTCGAGTAATCGCGACATAAGCTGGAATTCTATGCACATCTAAAATATTCATAAAAATACAAATGGCGAAATGTTTGTTTTTTTCTTCCCAGTGTGTGACTGAAACATTTAATTCATCTTATCTGTGCCAGACTAATTGCAAGTGGCAGTATAATCTAATCTTATAATCTAAAATATAAAAATGAATGTTTGCTTGTTCGTCTTCTATGCGTTACAATTCCATTCATCGGAATACGATGAAGCTTTTGTGTCTTGTTATACGCGCGCCCACAAAGGATTCTGGATTATTAAATGCATAGTACAATAGATGGAGCACGAATCGTTTTAACAGGTGAGTCTTGGTTCGCAAGCTTATCAAATAAGCGAGGAACGACAAGCAAGCAACGAGGCAGATCGCTTACGAGTTGCTCAATCACGTGCATCAGAAAATGTATCAGTGAGACATAATCTCACGTGCATCAGAATCATATCAGTGAGATATAATTTATGTTCAAAGGTGCGTGATTCATTTGTGCGTAGAATAAGATTTAGTGCAGTGGTCTTAGTTTGCATTTTTTTAGAATTATTGCATTCGATTTTCGTATGCGCTTCGCTTTTTCCTAAAATTGGATTTTTAAGGTAGTTTGAGCGAAATATCAAATTACCTAGAAACCTATGAATTTAGTCTCATTTTAAAGAAAACTATCTCACCCTTCCAAAGATACAAAATATTTGACTATTTTTGAAAAATTATTTTTTTTAAATAATCATATTATCACCGCAGTCAATTCTTCGGTTTCACCAAAGAGCCGTCCGTTTCGAAGGAGTTTCAAACATACCGCGCGAATTAAATTAGTCAAGTTAAAGACTAATTCAGATATTTTCAATTAATTACTTAAAATTCTTTCATATAAGACTATATTATAGCACCATTATTAATGCAATGTTTAATTCATGCTTCCCACAGCTGCTAAAATTAAAAAGTATAATTCGAATATGATCTCCTATATGATTAGGAAACTATCTCGCTCAAATTACATTAAGTTCAAAAATCTTCAACTTTTGCACTACTTCAATATTTGAATGTTTTATTTACTTGGAAAATGCTGTACAGGCATGGAATGGAAACTCATGCCACAATTTGTGTGTTATGAATTCCTGTACAGGTACGAGGAATTCATTGGACTAGATCTCAAATTCGTTTAGTGACCGATTTTGAACCCAGAAAAGTTTAGTGGGCCAAACCATGAAAAGTATGGAAATCAATGGGAACTTCAGGATAGAGTATTTTATTTTGCGACTTTAGATTGTGGTATAATCCACTAAAAACAATGAGGGCGGTAAAAACAAAATAAGTTTGATCTAAAATATTGTATATTCCAAGGCACTTGGGATATACAATATTTTAGATCACATTTGTATACAAAAAATCATTGACATTTACTTATTTTTACATGTAAATGTGTCTGATTTGCATGTGTATGCCTTCATCGTAAGAAAAAGAGGCATTGCAATGCATATCGGGAACGGCTAGTACAATAAAATTCCTGGTTTACTTCGTTTCTCTAACCCAATTTTTATCAGCGACCTTCTCTCAGCGTCAGCCTCCAGTAGAACCACTTTTTCAAGTGTCAAGGGAAGGATTGATTGATTGATTGATTTTTTTTATTTAACCTGAGCTAGGTGAGGCTTTACGAAGGGTTAACCCCCTCTTCCCCTAGCCCAGGGCTCTTTTATGAAGCATTTTGATCAGGTTTCCTCTCAAATATGTATGTACACCACTACCGGGAACTTGTAGCTCGAGTCACCGGGATGGTAAGGCAGAATTAAAGCCACAACACCTATTTTTTTCCCAAAAATTTCGATGTAAGACTGCTATATAGTTATATATGATCGAATTAAAAACTTAATTATAAAATTTGCTTTGTTTTTTATGATAATTTATTCTTTTACTGAATTCGAATGATATGCAAAGCACAATCTCATCGAGTTTGGAGTTATCTTGGTACCGGTTGCCTCATTCGCATGAATGTAACCCGACCTGAGAATCTAGGGTCTCGTGTCGTCGAACGGATTAAGTATCCTCACCGTGCCCGCCAAGCTCTCGAATGAAATAGATATATCTCATCAAATATAAATTACATGGTAAGGACAATAGTCCCTTCTTTGGATATGATACCTGATATGACAAGAGGATCTTGTGGCTTCAAGCTCGAATTGCCTCAGGTATCAAGTTTCAAAGGGCTCGATTACAAGGGAGTTTTCAGTTTGCACCTTTGCCTGACATCGATATGTTATTAGCTTTAATTGGATTGTTTCTAATTCTCGCAATGAAGAGGGGAAGATTGCCAAGAAGTAATCGGAACCATTCCTCTGTAAGAGTTAATTTTATTCGTTTTATTGGATAGCGTACTTTCGGGATACTTAATGAGAATCTGACTTACCTAATATCTTAGTTTTATATAATGGTAAGCTTTGTTAATCTCTGATTTAAGTTCTCTTACGATTTTTTCATTCGTCTTTCATATTGCCAACTCACATTTAAGTACACAGTTTATTATGAAATAAATATCCGAGATTCCCAGGGAATGGACTTCCATTTGTATTTGCTTCCAATTCATAAGCTTTGATGAGCAGAGCAGAGCAACTTAAAAAAATACATGAATTACATAAATAATTGCTTGTTTTATAGACAAAAATGTCGTAGTGATAGGAACTAATAATTCAAAGGTGATATCATTAACATATATGTTTCCATACTACGTTTCTCTCGCCAAAAATATTTTAAATATATGACATTTGTATCAATATAAAGCTATCGATTGCATAAAAAATGGTAATATGTTAATAAAAATGGTTAATTTTCTACATATTATTTAAATAAGTTTTGTAAATCATCAGAATTCTATTCTTTCAGCAGTTATAAGTACTCAGAAGCATACTAAGCAACAATCAATTTCCCAGCGCCGCTTGCGTGCTATTTACAAACAAGACGTAATACTATCAAATAAATGTGAAATAGCGGTGATAACTTTTACAAGTTTACAGTCACGCATAAAATATTAGACTATCGATGGTTTCAAAACGTTGTCTTAAAAATTAAATTTTTTAAGAATCCTAAAAACTTTAAGCACCGCGGCGGCGCCATGAATCCGTATGAGGGTATACATATTGAACGATGGTCAAAAGGGTACCAGCAACCAACTTCTTCGCAGGTGAGTTATACCTATAATGTATATGCCGGATATAATTTTAACGAGTATGTTGTTACATGCATCTTTCATCGGCTTTGCAATTATCATCCACAAATTTTACAGTTGTCCATCCCTGAATCGCTGTAGCACTGATATTTCAATATCCTTTGTCAAAAGTTGACGACGAAATTCTGAAACCTTGAATCTTTCCACTTGAACAAAAGTTTCAGATTGGGATAACAATTATTTTGGCGGCCGAAAAATTGCTAATTACGTATTTAACTCAATGACATTGAATTTGATAAAATATGAAAAAGCAATTATGTGAATGTATATCAAGGCTTGACTTAAATGAAAGTAATTAATCGCAAGATTCTCTATTCTTCTTTCATTTTTATCTCATTTCATTTATTCAATTGGGGCTAAAATTTAACATCATCGAATGATTTATTCTGACGACGAGAATCTATAGATAGAGGTTACATTCACTTTTTTTGTCAAACGTTCACTAACCACAGAGAGATCCTCTTCATTTTAGAGGTTTTACCGCAAAATTCTCGGGAATAACAAATATGCTTTTTTCGATCCACCAGTTGAAAATATTGAATAAATTCAGATTTTCTACATTCATGACATTTCTTAAATTTCAGCAACCGATTTATAAAAATAAGTCGTCATCAATACGTACTTCGCCTATTTTGTATATACCAATACTATAACTGCGAGTACAACAACCAAGAGAGGCTTTTAGTATCTTGATCGTTGATTGTCAATTCAGTTCCCAAATTGTGGCATTCCTCTGAAGTTTACAGTAACTAATGCAAATTATTTCCGAAGAGGCCTAACAAATGTTAACGAATAATATATGATTTAATTTCAATTTCATATGGAAATAGTGGTAGTATCTAGTTTTGGGTTGATTTGAGGCAAGAAAAAAAATAAAATGAAAATTTTCGAGATAGATTTTTGCCTTAGAGGACTGAGATCGAGAAAATCATGAAAAAAATATATATATAATGAAACAAAAAATGGGTAAATAAACAGATGTGCAAATTGATCTAAGTATTAACCAAATCTAATCACTTATCCATCACCATACCATTTTATGACCCTCCTTTACCACTTTAACTGTTTGGAAACTGACTTAAATATTTTTACTTTGAATTGGTACAAATTCACGCACACCGCTACAATCAGGGTTGGGTCATTACACGTAGAATATTATTTTTCTACATACACGTAGAAAATAGTGTAGATAATTTACATTATGTAGAATATTGCGCAGGTTATGTAGAATATTATGTTGATTATTATTTTGTCTGTAATATAATGTTTTATGTTTGATAAGATGCAGAAAATTACAATTTTAAAAATAAAGTTATTGATTTCATGGTTACAAAATTACATTACCTTGAACAAATAATGTTAGTTTTCCTAAATCATTGTTTTATTGCAGTTTTACTAACTATTATTCTCTTATTTTATTAACTCTATTTTTTAATTATAGTATTTACACATAATTATACTTGCTCTCCTTGACTTGCCCTGATGGAGGAATCCAGAGTGATTACAAAATGTTGACCTCGCATACACTTTTTTCACTTCAATTAAAATACCAGTTAATATAATCCTTAATCTAGCCTACTGCATAAACAACTAATTGCAAGTAATTGTCATAGATAATTTTAAAAATGATATGAAGTGGCTACAAATGACTCAGGCCTACACCAATCAATCTAGAAAATATTGCTTTGATTCGTGGATAATTGGACATTTAGACAGTTCTATCTTAGATAGTTATTGATTGCCTTGCAGGCCTAGCAATGATAGGCTTGTAATAGGCTATTTAAGTTGAAAATGCACTAAATATAGGTTTAATTATTCAAATGTATTAGTTTATTGTCAAAATAAAATTTTCCAATAATCGTAATCACTTCTTTAGCAGTATATGTAAAATTAATTTTCTACGCGTAGAATATGTAGCAATTAGCAATATTCCAAATTATATATTCTACAGTAGAATATACACGTAGATTTCCTACACAGAATATTCTACTGACCCAACCCTGGCTACAATGCTACAATTCAGGGGACAATGGTTACAACAAAGGTAATGCCCGACGTTTATAAATATCTTTGTAACCCTATAGGATCTCTCTTTCTGACAAACTCATATTTACTTAAAGAATATGGAAAATAGCTGTGATTGCTTGCTTGAACTATTGCAGAGGCATGAAAATTACTTGATTTGATTTGAACTGAAAACTGCAGGGCTCAATTTTTTAGTTAATAAAAGTTAATTTTCGTAAGCAGAGAGATACTTCATCCTTGTGAAACAAAATGCCAACCGATTTAATCATAGTAAAATTTTCAGAAATGAAAAAATTAGCAAAATCTATTGTTCATGATGGAGCCTTCTCTGAAAATATGAGAAAAAATTGACAGCCTATGTCTGTTTATACCTACAGCACTGAATTCACAAATGACAGGGAACAGCGCAAAACATTCACCTTCAAATGAAGAGATGATGAAGATGTTAACGAAGAAATTCATTAAAATTAATGTACCTGATCCAAATACAAAATTATCAGGCACTATAGAATGAACATAATCCGAATATAATGGCTCTTAACGCCTCTTAGTTAACAAGCACTGATTTTCCCCAAATACTGACTATTCCTGGGAACTAAGCAGGTGCGTTGAATACGTGTCTGCCTATTATGTTTCAGCGCGTAGCAAATTGTCAACAAATGGAGGAACAATCAAGCGATGATAGAGTCACTTCGGCGAATTTCCATCAATGGCCACGCTTTGGAGCGTGAAAATCCTAAGCTTACACGACCGCCTGTTAAGCTACCACTCAGTCCCGTGGATATCCGGCTCCACTGAATAAAATATCTTTGTGATCCCATTAATACCTCTTAAGCTCTGGCGTACTAGCACAGTACGATAGACCGAGATATTTAGTGAAGATAAGAGCAAACCTTCTGAATAAATTACTCCAAAGTTAAAATATGACAAAAAATTCACAAAGATCCGCTCAGTATGACTAAAGGAATACTTCCTGACGAGATTGATGACATATCTTTAATTTGTTATCCTTTTACTTATGCATACTTTACGATTTGAAAAAAAATCAAAGAGCTTGCTAAACGGGTTGCTTCTCGTTGGTGAATAAAATACTTCACTTGAGATATAACTAACATCAATTGAAAAATACTTTCTGTTCCGTCTTCCATTACCCTTAACGTGTTGGAAGAACTTTTTTTACACGAAATCCTAAAATTATTCGCATAACACGAAGAGTTTACTGCCCTAAGAATGTATTTATAAGGACATAGTAGCTGGAAACTAGTGGTTTACTTATCCTATAAGATGTGGAAAACGGTAACATCAGTGTTTATTCTTCATCATGGAACAGTTCCACCATGCGAGTTATGGATTGTTACTTCAATTTGTATTGTATAGTATTACTAAAGATTGGAACCAGAAAGACTGAATTTTAAAAATTATAAAGAAATAGAAAATATTGTAGTGTCTTCTTCTAAAGAATGCAATTTAGATAGTAAGCATTAGCAGGTATTAGTTAAATCGTTTATGTAGACACGATAGAAGGAAGGTTTAAGTAGACACGTAAGAAACGGCGCAGCACCAAATATGTCGTGATTACCTCAATAACTCTGATATTTGTGATGGCTACAACTTACACTATGTTTGTGAGTAAAACTTAAAGCTCAATCTTTTCTGGGATGTGTGGGAAATGGAGTGAGGGAACAGGTTACTTTGGAGATAAGGCTTCCTAGATAGACATGGTGACAAATTTTTGCACATTAGATGATTACAGTTCAGAATGAAATAAGGACAACAATAAAGTAAAGCCTTAGAAGAAAAATCCGAGGGTTATGATACCCAGGAAAAGTCAGAAAATATCCAGCACACAGGGGGAGCCATTAGTACCCGAAATAGAAGCCACATACTTTGCACCTTCGGCCATCTTGTTCTTCACAAAACAAAGCGTTCGCTGGATGACTCCATTGTATTTAAACATGCATTTGCTCGTTAACCGTTGATTGTCACTCATGATATCAATAATGAGCCGTATTCCAGTGTTCATAGGTAATACTTTATAATATTACGAACGCTATAAAGCCCTTATATACCGTGCAATGCCATTAAACAAGGAACGGTCAAGTGATCAGCCACAAATAATTACACGACGTCATAGCATGTAAGGTGACGCTAAACTGCATTTCTCGCGAGGAAATATGACAGTTAAAGTTGTTGAAAACAGTAAATAACATCTGCATGTTGAAAATGTTCGCAGTCTTAAACCATATTGTGGTATGTTGTAATTAACTGACTCAACATCACATAAGTTGGCACCACTGTCTGTACCATCTCGATGTGTTGTTTATTGGATTGTTGCGACGTCTTATTTATACCTTTTTTATTCTTGTCGTTGTCACACGAATTTGCTTCTTGTAAGATGGTGTACTGATTAAATTCTTGCATCTTAAATCGGCCTGAGTTGAGTTCTTTTAACCTTAAAACTCGTACAAAAAGCCCATACGTCTTAATCCTTGGATGATGCATTACGTTACAATGCGCAGTTCAGCTAACGTCGACTGCAGACAGCATAGTCTATAAAACAATCGCTATTACTAAATCCTTTGATTGACATTCGTGATGCAGGTAATCACACTATCCTGTTGCAACCGATTCGTGAGAGCCCTTAAATGTATTTTCAGGGGTATTAACTTAGTGAAGAGTTGACTACTTAGCCAAAATAAATTAATCGAATAAAGTGTGAATGTGCTTACACGTATCTACCACTGGTTTATGAGATTCGCATGACTTGTTTAAACAATTTGACTCATCACATCAAAAGCCGACACTCCAGTCCCTATAATTCTTTGATTCTACATGACAGGACTAAAAATATTACCTTGTAGCACCTTGAAGAATCTTATACTTCTGTAGGCACCATTATTGGATCAAAAATAATCACCTTGTGATAATAAACATTGAACGAACGAAAAAATAGAAGTATTTTTTTTAAATAAGCACGTTAACTAGATACCAAATATAAAATGTGAGTAAAAATACAGACAATATCATAATTTTCGATACAGGTTATTTGTTTTCCAAAATTTAAAATAATCTTAACAGCAGACCACTTTATTTGTCCATTCTTGCCTATCATTATTCTCAAGTTAAATCCATATATAAGGTGAACTGCTCATTTAAATTGGAAAAATGGCCTCAAAGATTACCCTAATCAGTAAGTAGTCTCTAAACAGATCGAAGTAGGGGTTCAATATATTGTCACACATGGAAATTATGAGACCTTATTAGAAGATTCAACAGATTTTTAGGAGCTGAAAAGTATACTGAAACCGTGGAAAATAACAGCTTTACTAGAGAATAGACAATTTACTAGAGATTTGTAGATATAGGTATAACTGCATAAATGAAACAATATCCATGCCTCTCGGAGTTCAATAATTACCCTACTCCTATGTATTAACATGTAACCGAATCTATCGGTTATGTTCATCATTCGGGATCTATCGATTTTCCTCTAAAACGCCACCTCCGACAACGTTTCCAAAGCATCACAATAGTTTCCCTCATGTTAAAACTGGATTGAAAACTCAAAATATTTATTCGCTGAATCTTGAAAGTGATCAATCAAGACAACAAAGTTGAAAAATCAACTGAGGGTGACCACACAGGTTTATTAGACAACGCTCAACGCGAGGGTGATACATCCTCATAAGTAAGGGAAAAACTCAATGAGAATGCAGGCTGCAAAATCCCAAGTGAATACACGGTAACATAGATTAAATGAAGCAACACGCTATTATAGCACGCAAAGCTGTGATATAATGAATAAGATTTTACATATTAGACAATGTTTGATAAAGAACATCACCAAGAGAGATAAAGGTATGTTCCCAAGTATGATTTTCATCACCATAAAACACTCGGAATTACCAAGACAGAAATAGCAACTTAAAAAGATTCATGCCATTAATAAAAATGTTCTCACTTTCTGTAAATATGTAGTAAATTCCTGAGACCAAGTTGGAGTCGCTTTCGGCCGTAGACGATTCTAACTTAGGTACGTCCGGTCAAAAAATTACTCTCTAAAATGCTCCCAGCAAAAATCGGCAGTTATTGAAGGTTCTCAGTTCTTCCTTCTTACTGACTGTATTCTCTTCTATCTATACAACTCATCCTTGGGGAATCTAGAGCTTACAAGTAATTAAGCATAGTTCCATAAATTTCGATTGAGTGGCCACACATGTATCGCCAACAAAATTTGAACAATAATTACCGAATATATGGTTAAATATCATTCTTTTGCCAGTAATATGTTTTTTTAGTCTCTTCATCTGCTTCACCTACCGCCTAAAATTCGCCATTGGCTGATATTGGCAGCCAAGCGCAACACAGGACGGTATGGTGGGCAGCCACAACGAGCACAACAAAATCGCTTCTTTTCCAGCTAAGGTTGATCCATTAGAAAAAATAACAATTCACTAGGTGCACCAGATTCGGAAAATTGAATGAAACACTTATAGCACGGTGTGCTGGATATAACTAGCTGAAACTTACAAAATCTCCACCGGACCTGAAGACGCCCCCAGGAAGAGGGGAGAAACTGTAGTCAGAAAAACTAAACACGCGACGAGAATACCTGAAAACAGCAATATTAGCTGAAACTTAATTTAAAAATCTTGCACTTTACCCACTTTTAAATGCAACCGCTAATGTTTTGCGTAGAACTAGATGGCCGGATGCACAAAATTTAATGGAAGGGTAGCTTCAATTTCAGTCGTTTAGGGGAGCTACTACCCCTGTGCTGCCCCTGTGATATAGCGACGGGCGAAGAAATCACGCGCAGATTTGTTTGTCATGCTTCGAGGGACATGGAAATAGAACAGTGACTGCAAGAATGGAAGATTCAGTCCAGTCAAAAATCGACACGAATGGAGCTGAAGCAATGAGCGAGGAACATGAAATTGGCTGTCAGCTTACTAGCAGCCATAAAAAGGTGCACAAATTTAAGCGCATTAAAAATGACGATAGTGCAGAAAATAACAAGAAATAGGCTATGGATGAAGGAGCCAACATCTTTGATATTTATCTATAAAATCTAGCTTAATGGAATGATTCAATCGAAAGAGAATTTTAAAAATATCACGAAACTATTAAATCTGCACGAAAACACTGCTGCCTGAACTCTTTAATGGTTTTAATCATAATAGTGCAGTCCTAAGCGAAAGTGGAAAATGTCAGTCAACCCAGGGTGCAAGTTAATAGTCAACTGACTGCTGAGATTCAACCGTTTCACTTTACAGGTTATATTATGAATGGAAAGATCTAATTACTGAACTTCCAGGTGTCAAACAGAGATACCACCGTTAGCATACATATTTTAGAGGTATATATTTGCTTTTTAATATAAAGTTGAGCATTAATGGCTGTAGGTAAGACAGGAATTCCAAGAGGCTTAAAGAGGATAGAACGAAGTACAGGGTTAAAAGAACTATTTCATAGGTTGTGTTGGATGAAAAGATAGGAAATGGACGAAGTTGCTCGACAAAATCATGAGTGAGGATCTACGGATTGCAATTGCGCTAAAGTTGGGAAAGTCGTATACATATGGGAAATATATGAAATGGAAAAGTACACATCTGGAACGGTGGGAGCAGAAAAGGATATGAAAGCCAGAAGTTACGTAAGATATTATTAAGAAAATTGAGCAAAGTAGGAAATTGCAGAAAAAGAATGGTTAGTTTGTGAAAAAAAAATTCTCGAAGTTATGGTGAACCACGGTTAGAATGGGAAAGAGTGAATGAAGCGTGGTGGAATGGGGTGTTGCGATGAAGAGTAATGTGTGCCGATAAAGGAAGGTGAAAGTTCTGCCATGAATGGAAACAGAGAAGTTTTACTGATTCTTTGCAAAAAAATATTATTGGAGCAGAAAACGTTCATACATGAAGAAAATATTCGACATTTCCGGCATTCCGCCGGCATTGAAATACCCACCAGCTCACACGCTGGTAAGAACACGGATATCGCTGTCAATATAAATTATATTGATCAGTATTAACCAAATAGGGTGATAGAAACACTAAAGGACAATGGGAGGTGGTGGACGCCTGCGTAATACAAAATTTTAATTATACAATAGGTATTGATAAGTTCGAATGGTTACTAACCAGAAGATCTATTAGTAAAATTAGCTTGGCGATTCTGTGATGATAACGTTTACACAAAACAGGAGTGTTTACGGAGTAAGAACCCAAGAATCAATGTTAGAGTCGCGGGAGGACCTTAATAAAAAAGGCAACATATGTAGTCGCAGAGTAAATCAAATCAAGTTGGTTAGATACTTCCAATAGTAAAGCATTTTTAACAACACAGCAGAAGAACTTAAACCAATGGTGCGAGTCTCTTTGCATTAGCAAGGCATGTTCAGGAAGTCATTCACTTCAAAAATCAGAAAATAGAGTACCGAAAAATTAAGTCACATAGAGAAAATTAATCAATTTTGGTAATAATTTTAAAGTGTACTGGTATGCCCAAAAATACCACTTATTACAAGTTATTAATTAATCAAGGATAGAGCCAACAAAAAAAGCCAAGCTATAATGAATGACAAACGATGGGGAGCGATGGCCAGCAGAGGAAAGAAGGGCGTCACGGAATGAAGTTGAATGTGAGAACAAAACGAATGCAGGAGGCATAACGTAGAGTGAAATGGATCCAGAAGAGAGTCACATAAGGAAGAGTTTCGGGAAAGGGGAGAGAAAAGCGGAAATGAAAGGGCCTTTCCGACAGAATGAAACGGCAAAATAGATTTAGGAAATATAATTTTACTGAGAGAAAGCGGGGTAAACAATGTTTTCCTACGGCTTTTGAAACTTCCTCTTGAATATATGACGCTAATGCTGAGATATTATATTTATCATTATCATAATATTATATCATATTATATTTAGCAAGAGCTAAATGAAAAAGGTTGCATAGGTAAGGCCTACCAAAAATTGTGAGCAAAAATACGAAAGCAAGGAAAAATATAGGGCACATGCTTAGCTGAATTGGATTAAATGACTGCAATCAATCCATCAATTATTTACAAGTGATAAAATAGGCACCAAATTCTCGATAATATAGCCAGAATAGAAGACACCTATCAATATTATTAGCCTTTCGTAAGAAATTTTATCTTGAAAAAATTGTCATTTGTGAATATTAGATAGTCAACTTATAACTTTAAATTGATATAGGTTCGGTTTAAGTGATCCCAGATTGTAAATAATTATGCCATGCTTTGGAAAACGACATTTCAGTGACACTGAAGTGCCTGAAAGTTCGTTAATATTAATGAGAAACTAAAAATCTAAGATATAACTAATAAATTCAGGCTTCACTATGTGGAACCTCTCCATATCGGAAACAAAAATTTTTAATTAATGGTCCACTAATATTTTTATTGTTTACGACCCGGGTTTCGTCACATAATGACATCTTCAGGTCATATCACCTTAAGATGTCATTACGTGACGAAATCCGGGTCGTAAACAATAAAAATATTGGTGAACCATTAATTAAAAGTTTTTTATTTCCGATAAAAATACAAGCCTAGGTTCAAGGCACGTAAACAGCGCAACCAAAGCTGACGAAAAAAGTGGACGGTTATCGATTTTTATAGGACAATTAAATATTTCTACCTGCCCTTCCACAGCAATTATTAGGTTCGGACGACATACTTAACAAAGAAAAGTTTATGCCATACAATCAAAACAATTCTTTGGCGCTGTTTATGTAATATTTTGATGCCCTGCAAATCGCCTGGAAAGATACTTTGCTTCTATTAAATCACTCCGTGTAAACAAGTTGAATTATCAGGCTTAACTTTGTGGAAACGTAGTAAATGTTTTCCGTTCCATTATTTTCTACGCATTTTCACAAATTTTTGCCTAAAACCCTTGACTTATAAAACCACTCATTTGTACTGGTAAAATAAATTGGCGAAATATAGAAATATCTTTTTAACGCTTAATTGAAGATATCCAAAACATTCGAGTATTTTCTGAATTAACCATTACCTATTGCATATAGCAAGAGGTAGGTAATTCCATTGAAAGATGGTATCTTGTCTTGCTATTTTGTACAAACCGGCTTCGGAAACACTGCCACGCAAAACAGGACATTTTGGAGAAATTTTTTGGAGAATGGTGGCATACAGTGATATATTGCCTTTAAAAAATAGTGTTATAGTGTGATTATAAAAATCCACGGTAGTTTAGAGATCTTATTTACACAACTGTCACTGAGTAATATTCCCATACATACAAATGGATATCGACAGGAGATTTTTACTAAATAAACACGCGATGAAATACGAGAGAAGGTATTATAGGAGAGAAGAATTCATGGAAGAGGAGGTGATTTCTCTCGTAAGGGCAACAATAAATAAATGACACAATAATGACATACGTCATGGTTAATGCAGCACCATGCATCTCTCTCATTTACAGTCAAACAAAATAGCCATGCATAAAACATCTAAACTCCTTTCTAAGGATGGCAAGTAGAGACATGTAAAATGAGCTCAATGATTGGCACAGGAATCAAGCAGCAGTATTGAAAATCTTAAGATTGATCGGGTGAAAAACTATATGAAATAGGATCAGTAATACTCAAAATTAGATATATATGGGGAGTAACTTATGGCATACCATTGTCGTGGAAAAATGCACCGGGAGAATATTGATGGGGATAAATTGTCTGAGAAAGATGGGAGTGCGACAAATGGGAACTCACCAAGGTGACGTCCCAGTAGGAATAGGAAAGAAGCAGTTAAATCTATTGGGATAGAACATCATGAATGAACTGAGTGCCTACCGTAAAGAGATCAAAAATATTCTTGAGGGGCTGCGAAGGGAGGAGCTGACCGAATAGACAGAGAAGAATCTCCCTCGGGGAGCAGAAGTAATTGGGATTATGAATGACTGGTTATTCAGGCAGACCACCGGCAACTAATATTTTTGCCGTTCAGAAATAGTATGAGAGATGGCTTTAAGTACAAAGGAAAAGTAGACAGAAATCTGGCGTCGGCATTAGCCATTCCTTAACAGAAGGTGACCACGCTTAACTTATCTGCCGAACTTAACGAACGCAGTACTGCCCTTGAAATATACCGCACAAGGCACCCAAGTATTGGGATGCAGACGCTACTGAAAAATCTCAACCGCTATCAATTTCATAACCAGGCCTTCTTGGATGGGAAGAGAGAACTCTATTAAACATCGAAGTTTGCCATAGGCGTAACTGATTAATACGTTTAGCGTTCAACAAATTGAATAAGGATAGAGACAACTAATTATCACATTTACTTGATTTGTTAACTCCAACCAATGGTGTAAGCACAATGTGCCAATTTTAAGTGTATTTCCCTACGTGTTACCATGCCTTAGTGTATCAAATTGCCTGACGGGATAAATGGGAGGGGGAGAGAGGAAAGTAAGGTTGGTGCTCGAGGAATTATGAAGGAACGGCCAGATCACTTGGCACCATAATTGAAGTAGCTAAAACTAAACCAATTTTGAAGATAGCGAGACCTATCACGGTATCACCTTTACCTACGTATCTACATCTACATAAGACCTCGCGAGCCGCCGCATGGGCGTGTGGCAGTGGGTGTTAGGTTACCAGCCGTTTAAAGGTGCAATTTCTTTTGGAGATGAAATGGCGACATGAATTATAGGAGTGTATTTAGTGAGCTTAATTTTATTGTGATCGCTTATTGTTTGCGGAAAGAACGAGTTCTTGTTCCTATCTGTTCGGCAGTGTATCTCTCTTATTTTATCGCGTCTGTCAGACCTAGAGATGTAGTGAGGAGTCATGATAATATTCTCTATGTCGCTCTGAAAAATATCAGTTCTGAATTTATCAAGCAACCTAAGCCTAGCGTGTAGCCTCCGAGTCTCTAGGGGCTCCCACCTTAATCCCTGTAAAAGTTGTGAAACACTATATGTACGCTCATAGCAGTTTTTAACGAAGCGTGCTGCTTTCCTTTGTATTTTATTACTCTTTTTTGGTTAAATCTATTCGACCAGGGTCCCCAATCCTCTCGGTGTTTTCGAGGTGTAGCCTAACCAGAGAAAAGTAACACCTCTTCTCGACTCTTTCATCCGAGGACCTTCCTATTATACGTTTAACAAAACCTAGTTTCTTTATGCTGCGCCACATATGCTTTGTAAGTGTAATCCCCACGATATATCAGATGTTACGGTAATTCCAAGATATTTTGCTGTATCTGAAGATTTTATATTTACTCCACCCACAGTATAGGTATGGAATTTTTGTGATTAATTACGCAGGAAGTGGACTGTGGTGCATTTCCTGATATTTAATTCTAACCCCCACTCCTGGCATCACGAATGAATGTTGTCTGATGACAGAGCTTCAAAGTCCGCGTCTTCGTTCATTTCACGGTAGATAACTGTATTGTCAGCAAATAATCTAATTTTATTGCTCACTATAGAACTTAGGTCATTCATATAAATAATGAATAAAAGAGGGCCGACCACACTTCCCCGTTGAACACTGGATGTGACTTCGACCATATCAGAGCTAAAACTATCAATAACTACTTTTTGTTTTCGATTACTGTGAAAGTCACTTATCCAAATCACCTGTCACCCGGAGTCGCACAACAGAAGTGTGAAATTCACTAGAGAACAAATCATTCGCCTTGATCGGGCCTAAAACTCGGATCCATGGATCAATCAAACCGAGTGCTTTCGAAAATATGTGACGAAAGCATTTCGTGTGTACTTCGTGCCAGGTCCGGGTCGTGGTCAGGCGAATGATTTTTCCTTTCTGGAATTTCACACTAAACTTTAATAGCCATTCCTTCGAATATTGCCATTTTTTAGTCTTTCCTTTTCTTCCCCAACAACATAGTTTACCTTCGTCCTCTTCCATCTCGTAATTCAATACAAATAGACCTGATAAACAGAGTGAAAAATAAAATCTTGAAATTGGTACATGGCGTTGAAACTACTGCAACTACGGAACCTACGGAATAAGGCGAGGACATCAGCCGTGTCTTCCTTTATTCAAGATGTTGAACTCAAGCAACCAAACGGACGCGCTGCAATCCCGCAGGAGGAGGAGATATACAGTGAGGTAGAGATGGGCAGCGTTAAGGTGGAGAAACAGTCAGGGAGAAAGAAGTAAGGAAGAGGACAAGGAGAGACGTTGTCATTCCCCAGGGAACAGGATGCGGAGAGACAAGGAAGGAAGGACAATGTTTCGCTGCCGCTGCTGGAAGCAACCCGCCGCACCGCGTTCTTCTCGAGAGAAAAGAGAGTCTCCAATAAGTTAGCAAGCAGCAAGGCAGCCAGTCACCAAGCTGCCCACGCGACTTCATGCTCCTGCCGTCGTCATGACACCGCTGCAAGACGGGACACCAACCACTCCCGCCTCCCACCAGCGGACGAGGGAATTCTGGGAAAGTATGGCTGAGAGAGGGTGGAAAAGAGCGGGGGCTAGGATGAGCCCCTGTGGGACTCCCATCACGTGTACTCCACCGCCCACGCGTACTCTACTCGGCCCGTCTCGAGTATAACCAACCTACCTCCTCCACCTCTTTGAAGAGGTCCCGAGGCTCCCTCCCTGGGACCGCGGACGTCTCATCTTCCTCCGCGAGCGCTCTCTCACAGAGAGGAGGGTGAGGAGGTAAGAGGGGAGGCGTGAGGTCGGCGGTGGTGGGCGACGACAGGGGCGGTTTCCCGAGGGCAGAAATAAAGGAAACGGGGAATGGGAGGGCTTGTGGAATGGAGGAGCGGGCGGCCCTCCTGAGATTGTGGTGGTTTTCCAGGAGAGTTGTAAGGGGAAGGGTGAAGGACGATGGCAGGAAGAGGTAAGGGAAAGGGCGAAAGCTAAGCTGCGGAGTTAGCAGCGCAGAGGGAAGGGTTGATTGTGGAGGGGGGTCGGCAGAACAGAAAGTGGTTGGGGTAAAAACTTTGGAGTGTAGCTATGTGAGTCAGAAGGAGATGAAATAGGTAACTTCGACTCACTTTGCAAGATAGGACAGAGCTATATGAAAATTTTCTGCTTCCTATAAAAACAATGCTAATGGTAGTCTAACGTATCATTTCAGCGATACAAATGTAAGGTTTCAGGCTTCTTTCTAGGGGCCTAACCAAACACTTTTTAATCGGGAAAAATACAGAATGTTGCGATATCGTTTGGAATTTGTCGCGCTGAAACAGTACAAATAATTTGTATTATAATTGAATAATATAGTTGGCGAAATGTTGGCTTTGAGATAGTTACATCAATAAACATATATTCAAGAAACATCATTTTCTATACTATATTGGTGGAGAATATTATAATTGATTATGAATAAAAACAACTACCAGAACTTAGAGAATGAACAGATTTGACCAAAAACAGACGCACCATGGCCATCAACTTCGGAAATTTATGTAAGTACTCTGGAAGAAAAATGAACTTTGGTACATAATAAGGACTCTATGTTAATTTAATACAGCAAATATAGCTATAATGTAATGTGGCAAATGAAGCCTAAATGGCCTGACGGCAAATAAAACTCATTAATTATATTATCAGCAACTTACACTGAATTGAAGAGATCATCGGTTGGTAAGAGTGGGGAAACTGAACCAAAGAGAATGGACAGAACAGCTAGGATACCAACCGAACAAGAATATATTCCAGATAGGTGGCGAGAGTGCGGAAATACACCCGTAAATCCTGATATATTGCTGATGAGAGAAAAATAAATATGGATGATTATGTACCAGAGAT
This sequence comes from Ceriagrion tenellum, assembly GCA_963169105.1. Lineage (NCBI taxonomy): Eukaryota > Metazoa > Arthropoda > Insecta > Odonata > Coenagrionidae > Ceriagrion > Ceriagrion tenellum. The sequence goes on along the minus strand of OY720636.1, from coordinate 131,747,370 downwards.
CCTGAAAAGCAGAGTGGAGAAAGGGCGTGGCGAGGGATGAAGAAAAGTGAAGCTGTTGGAATCGGTGACATACCTTCGGAGCTGCTCGCGAAAAAGTGTATAAGGTTGGACAACCTTTTTTTTCAAAATCATATGCAGAACTTACTACGATAAAGTGTTGACAGAGGACTGACTATGGAATATTTTAGTATGGATCTTTGAGTCTATGATTTTATTACGATCGAAACAATAAGCTCATAGTAAATATATTTCATCATATTTTCTTCTTATATTCTCTGTAACGCTGACTGAGACGAATTATTTTGAAGTTTTTAAATTATATTTTGCATGAAAATAGTGAAGCATCCATAATTTTGGCCTCTTTATTACGAACAGCTTACTTTTGAACTTTGTCAACAGACAATTATTTACTTATTGGTGATGAAATATAGATAAATTATTGGCCAAAATTACTTTCGTGTAACACACGAGTTAACATTTTTTTCCATCACCCAAAGAAAAGCTGTTGGCATTTATCTGAAGAAATTTGAAGAGACTAGAGGATAAAAAATTTCACGATTGAGATCTTCAAAAGTAGCCCAAGTTTCATGTTGAGCCGCTATTGCAGGCTGAGAAACAGTTTATTTAAATAAATGTCAAAAATTGTTATTTCGGTGATCGAAAAAATGTGTAACTAGTATATTACATCTAATACGTATTTTTATAATTTATAATAAACTAAATCACCAATTTATAAATTACTGCCTAGTTTTATAACACTTTAAAATGAGCAATTCATACAGAAAAAGCCTACACCCGAGATGTTTTCACTGAAGCACCATGCACACATATGATTAAAGATCATCAAGGGTGTAACTTATCTTGCAATAAACCAGTTGGCAATTAAAGCATAAACTCAAGTATCTATTATAAAAAATCAGAAAGTAGTAAAAACTGTCCCGACTCATATTCCAAAGAAGAGCAAAGCCTCTACAAAGCCTAAAAATGGACGAAAGAATTTTTAGGCTATTTTAGAAAGACGTGTAGTTTAGTTATGCACGCGGCAAAAGTTTCACTAAGGATGATGGAAATAAAAGAAAATTACTACTTAGGCGTTAGCCAGTTTTAGACACAAAATGGGAGAGCAACTCGAGAAGCGATTGTTGTCGGTTTCGCTGTCAGAGAAAGAAGCATAGCACACAATGATATTGGTTTTGCTCGCGTCGTTAATTTTTAAAAACGGATGACAAAGTTAATTTGGAAAAACTTATACAGATTCTCGGTAAAATAGGAATAGAATGGCGGTACAGAAGGTTCGGCTGATACTTATTGGACTAGAGGAAACAGGTGAGTGCTGCTGACGAAAAATCTAGGTGGGCGGTTGTTGGTCTTGAGATAAATTAGGACAGCTCTTTTTCGCCTTTGTTTTTTGCATAAACGTCCGGGAAATAATAATACAAGCATGGAAAGAGTTCGAGGAGTAAATCAAAGAGAGGATGCCTGCTGATAAATTGAATTCAGTTCGTGTACAATTAAGCATGGGTTACTAGATCATCAAAAGGACTCCAATCATAAGTACATGCATTAAAAAGTCAGTATGAGAAATACAGAATGAAGATAAGCACAAGAAAAATGTAAAAGAGGTCTTCAAGGACAAAGAAAATAAGGCTGGTCGTAAAAGTAGGGGGGGGGGGAACCTTGAGCAAGAAGAGCAATATAATTAAATTGGTTTGCACGGCAGAAGACATTTGGTTTTGTATCAAGGACATAGGGTAGAATAGCGCTTTTTACAGAAGCGTTAAGCAATAAGAGGGAGCTGGTGATGAGGAGGTTGGGTAAGAATCTAAATTTTATGCAAGTTAAAATTTAATATGGAGTGTAGCGTTGTATGGGACAGGCACTCTGAGAAAAGATGACGAAAACAGCTTTCAGACTTTCAAGATGTGGGTGCAGAAGAGGATGGAGAAGGTAAGGTGGAAAGAGAAGAAGACTTAATGTCAAAGGAGTTGGCATGGGTGGTGTGAATACTAAAATTCTTGATCAGGTTAGAAGGAGGAAACATAGGTAATTGGACGAGGCAATGAGGGGGAAAAAGGTTACTAAAAGCATAATGGAGAGAAGTGCATTAGGCATGCGAGAAAGGGGAAGAAAGGGAAAATATTTTATTCAAGCGACGAAGAAGGGTATCACACTGAGATGAAGGAAGAAATATTATGCATTCATAGGAGTCTTCATTGGGAAAAAATCCAGAGGATACTAGTTGAATTCTATTCAAACCTACTCCTACCGGTAGATTATTGAGTAATTATAATAATTCTGTCAACGGCTAAACCTCGCTCATATTTCATGGGAGGAATTAGGAAAGCTATTAATTATAGTAACACCAAATATTTATGGCTAGGGTAAGAGATATTTCGTCATCCACGATATTGCAGAGGAAATCCTACTCGTATCCTTAGTTCCACGTATATTTAGTTTTATTTGTCACAAATGAGGTCACCGAAGTACAACTGGGTTGACCGAAGTTAAACTCATTCTGTAGGCGATAACAATTAATTACAAGAATTACTCCAATGTGTATCGTAATCAGAAGTGTGTTGTAGAGATTGCGCTGCGAGCAAAGTTATTCCCATGAACGGAAAAGATATTTTTTAATTCGTTTCTACGCTAGATCCAAGAATAGTTGGGCCATTGGCTTTGAAACGTAGTCTTGCGCTTGGCTATGGAGGTGCAGTTTTAATTGTGGTGGGTGCGAATGAATGAGGAGATAAAAAGGCAGCAGAGAGAGGGAGAGAAAGATGCTTCAGAGAAGAGAGAGGAGCTCCACTCGAGAGGCAACTACTTGTCCCGAGCAATCTCTCCACTGCCTACACTCCCCAAAAATCATACTTTGCCTGCGTGTTTCCTTCTCTACGAACTCTTCTTCACTCTCTTTCCTATCTCTTCATCTACTCCAGCAATTCCTCTCGTTTCTACATCCCTCCCTCCAGTCGGTTCCAGTTACACAGGGGAAAATTCTGCTTAGAAGCCGCTACATTTTTGGAAAATTCCGTGTCGAATACTTTTTCATCTCCTCATCTCATTCGTCTTGTTATTTTTTCCGTTCCTTCACTTCTCGTTTTTTCCCCTCAAAAGTCCCCCCCCATCTCCCTCTCTCTCTCATAAGGAGCCACTTCAGCCGTTGAAAAATATTTTCAAAAAAGTATGAACTTTTTTCACCTCCGCGAGGAATTCTTCTGAGTGCAGTTTTTTTCCCGTCGCCAGAGTGCGCGTTTTAACGCCTGGAAATATTTCGGGCGTGCCAAATGCAAAACACTGAAAAGAAAAAGTTCCGCCGTGATGCATTTCGGGTGACGTCGGTCGGACTGCATTAACAGTGAGATCGCTGCATATTTTTCTTATTTTCTGTATACTCTTGCGGCGGATTTCTCTTACCAAATGGAGTCTTTGACAATGTTATTCTCTTAGGCTTGAGACAGAACTCCAAAACTTGAAGAATACTTCTCGATTTACCTGGAAAAAACTGAACTGCGTTTTATCTCGTGCTTAAAATCATTTGTAACATTGGTGTTTCTAACCTAGTAACATATTTCCTTTCTCGAGCTTATTTCACAGCTCATCAAATCAAAATCCATTTCCCATACGATATTGAGAAATAACTAGGTAACCCGTGCGAAAATTTCGCACTTTCACGCTATCAGGGAATAAGTATGTTAAGGAAACGGTGTAATTGGGTTTTAAATAGAGAAGAAGGTGTATCATAAAGTACTTTCTTTATACTTGTTTTCTTGCAAAAATATATAAAACATATGAATACAATACAGGCAAGAGAGTTTGGTACCAGTAGGAACAATCATGACGTCTGTTACTGAATAATGGCACGCAATTTACAAAACTTCTTTAAAGACAATATTAAAAGTAACAATGTTGTCGTCTGTAACTTTTTGGTTATGAGTTTCTTTAACACAAACATAAATATCACGGAAAGTGCGAACTCTAGAAAATGCTACAAACAATTGTCCATGCGAAAAAACGGGTTCTGGCAAATACAATCCGGCTCTCTGAAGAGTCTGACCCTGTGCTTTATTAATTGTCATTGCAAAGGCCACTTTGATTGGGAATTGTTTTCTTGTCATTTGGAAAGGCATGGTCGGATACGAAGGGGTGATTTTAACTTTCGGAATTATTACTGTTCTACCCGAGTCAATTAATTTAGCAGTGATTGTGTATTCGCCTAAATAAGTAATTATTAACCTGGCACCGTTAATCAACCCTTGCTTGGCGTTGAGGTTGCGGATCAACATTACTATGGCATTTTTATTTACCAACAACTTATGAGGTGGGAGACCTGAAGGATTTAATGAATTCAAGAGCGAATATATCATATAAATATGAAATCAAGAAGTTTTAATTGCATTGACTTACCAGATGACCATTCATTCATGTACAGTCACTATGTGCATTTCGTACTATTTTCATTTTAAACCTTTTTTTGAAGTTTAGAATAAAAAAATATGTGTGGAGTCGATATACCTTGAGCGAGTAATCGACATGGAAAAATCGAAAATTTTAAGTCAACTTAATGGGTAAATAGTGAAATTTGAGATTGAGATTGTATTTTTCGTCAGAAGCCGGTGATTCAACGTTTAAAATGATACCTCATTTATCACTGTAGGTGCAGTATTAACGGAGTATATACGGAATGACAGAAAAAGACTTTTCTGTAATAATATATAAGATTAGTACGATCAAATTCCACTGAAGTGGATAAATGTCCATTTCATCAAGTAGATGAGAGGATATTCAATCCACATTCACGGCGTTAAGCTATGCGATGATCAAGTTCCCCCTCAAAATTATCAGATCTGAGAATTCATTCCAGCATAGATTAACGCTGCGTGAAATGCAAAGCATCAATAAAACTCGATTTTTCATTTTTGAAACTATCTGACTTTGCGTAATATTTCATACTAGAGCAGGAAATAAAATTTAACCTGCAATCTGTATCATCACTGCATATTTAAGAAATTAATAAAAATGAAAACATTTTGTTGCAGAATGTGCTTCGTATACATGAATAGATAAGTTTAGCCGTGATTTCTCGCACTGTTTTTACAAGCAATCGACAGAATCAGATAACTCAACCGTCTCTTAGACGAGTTAATTTCCTAGATACTTCATAAAAAAGCATACTCGATGCCAAGATGTGGCTTCATAATGTGACCGCCAGTTAGGCAAGTGTTTGAAAGATATTTCTTTCACAGGATAAATTCATGAGTACCTACCATTGAACCGCACAAACGATTGGCAAGATGCAAAAATAATGTACAAAACTATAACTTTTGCATTCCATTATAAACAGTATGCTGAGCAATAGCAAAGGAAATAGAACATTAATATTTCAACCGCAGTGTTGGAATCTTAGTCGAAAGAAGGTTTAAACTGATACTTAACCCTAACGCTGCTCCTGATTTGCACCACTTTCAGGTTCCCTACTACAGCAATAAGAATAAAATAATTTTTAGCAAATGGTAAGTTGGTATGTTTATAAGGAGACTTGTCATATGAGGTAACAGAGTCAAATTTGCTACTTCTACCTATTTAACAATACCTGGGATTCTTAAGAGAGAAAGAGGCTTGAAAATTAAGTTATAACGCGTGCAGAGCGATACAACTGAATTTTTAAGCCTCTTTGCGAGGTACGCTAAAGAACGTAACGATAATTTCATTAGAACGTCCATCATTCTGTTAATAAACGGATTGGTGTAGTTTTTAGACCGTCGGCTAACATAAAGACTCAATATTTTATGTAAATTTCAAGCCGATTTATTTTCTGTTCATGTCAACGCATGTAATAAGGTAAAGTAGATCATGATAATAAAACTAGAAGAACAGACTTCAAAACAGACTGGTATAAAATATAGATTACCCAGTAATCGGTAATGGACAATAATATCTCTGAAAGGGACTTTTTATAAGTCTAGACAGTTTGCAACTTTGTTGATTTACTCCATAATGCTCGTTTCTTAATCCACAACGTAGAGCTTACTCGTATGCATCCTGCTTGACTATGGTGTCTATGTGCGTTTATGCAGTTGAAAGCACATTAATGAAAATAGTCTCTGTAGCATTAGTTTCATATCAATAGTGTTGGTGAATGTTCACCTATTGACCAGATTTTTCTGGTTCTAGCTTAGACGTATATAGTCGCAGTTCCGTTTTTTGTATCAGGTTGTAGAGTAGAGCAAATTGGTGCATATTTACCCCCTGTCAAAAACCATTGAGCTAACTTTCAGGATATTATGTAGAAACAGCATTTTTATATCAAACTCCGACATTTAACTAGTTTTGACGTGTCGAGGTTAGGTCATGTGGAAATAAAACTATATCTCCTTGCATACGTTTCGGCGTATAATGTTCACCACAATCAGGGCTCGAAATTATTAGTTAATTGAACATCATCAGTTTATACATGTTATTACACATACAGCCTTTTGGTACTTGTAGAAAAATATTGGAAAATACCCCATTCTAGCAATATGGAATAGGCGATCCAGGGTTTTTTACAGTTTACAAGATATGCATATAGAGATTTAAGTATTGGTGTATTGCAGAAACTAGTACACTTTATCATTCTATGTATTGCAAGTACCAAAAGACTGTACAATAATATGTAATAACTGATGAATTTCAATTAACCAATAATTCCGAGCCCTGGTGATGGTGTACATTATACGCCAAAATTTCCACATGACCTAACCTCGAGACGTTAAAACTGGATTATATAGAAATTTATAGAAGATGAAGCAGTTTTTCAATTAAGTGTTGGAGAATAAATTTCGGTGAGATCGCACGGCGAGTAACTGGAATTCATACGGGCGCGTGAGGAAAGATGTCGGGAGAGAATATGGAGGTAAGTAGGAAGACAGGTTTGTCTAAGAGAAGTCACAAACGCTGACGAACTATGCCGCGGGGCGGAAAATCCATCACTTTGCGAGTCAAACTTCGATGTAATAAGGCGCGTAGGACTCTGGGTCTTCTATATTTGACAAGACTACTGCGAGGAACTCGCCCTCGACGAAACGGCCCTCGGAATGAACGAAAGAGGCAATGCTGGCAGCTCGCACTCGTCCCGTCCAACTTAATCTCTCGAACACACAACCTCCCGGGCCTCACGCAGAGCAAGGCGCTCAAAGTGTCGACGCCGTACGTTTTCGGGCGCAATTTTATTTTCCGCGCCTCGTGTGCGTCTGCTCGCTTTAGGAGAGGCAAAAGAGCAATGCTTGCTCACTCTCTTCAGCCGTTGCACCCGAGCGTACTCTCTCCGCTCCCCTCACCCTAAGGCATCCAAACTCCATGAGCGTATGTACGCTTCCCGTGAGTACGAAGCACATCTCCCCTCTGAGGAAGGAAAAAAATTGATATGCCGTCACATGACTGCGAGATGAACCGTAAACATGAAGTCAAAAAGAGAGAGGAACAGAAAATAAGATTTCAGCTCGTTTTACGCGACTCTCGTTTCAGTAGGTTCTGAAAATTGACCCTTATTCCGGATGCAGAGAATTGTTTCATTAAGAAAGGTTCATCCTCTTATGTGAAGTCGATTTTCCATCCTGAAAACAGAAATAATTGAAACATTCATTTTTCATGCGAGCCCCGCATTCAACCACCTGATATATCAGCGTTTCATTGAAATACAGGTTTTGGGAAGTAGAATTGACTAAACGTTGTTTTCTTCAGGAAATGATGCCATATCACTTAAGCTGAGTTTACTAGTACTAGTTAAATGTGCTCTTAGACAATAGAGTATATCAGAAAATAGATCGCGGAGTGTACTAGGAGGGTTTTTTGTGATCTACTAAAGCCTTTATATTTGTCCTCACGTACAATATAAACTAAATTGAGAGCTTCCTTCGCCAGGAATTGAAGCAAATAAAATGGAATGATTACATAGGAGGTTTCATTTGAGACTATCAGCCATCGATTCTGTGCATTCAATTTGTAAAAACTCGAAATAACTTCGCACCAAAGTATTGAGACTGGAATGCTCGCAGAAATATTGCCCACAAGAATGAATCAACGCGGAAGGGACGCCAAATCCTGATGCTATATTTAATCACCGTGAAAGCCGTCTCAGTAACGGTACACCAAATTATGTTTGATTTTTTAGCGCTGAAATGAGTGCAATGTTAAACGTTGCAGTCATTTAAGGTTTCTTTTAGGAAAGAACCCTTTGAGAAATGGATAAAATGGGGATAGAAACAAGGCGTATACTTTACTCTCTAGCAAAAGGTACCAATACTGATAGATTTTGGCTCCATCTCACGGATGGAAGTTGAAGGGACCTTCACAAAGCACATAAGTATGGATGGGAACTCCATGAAAATATTTATTATTTAAATTGATAATGCCCAGCCCAGTTCCTTGAGATGAAAAGCATGAGCTCTTGTAATATCCCCTCCAAAGAGCGCTGAGTTTAACTACGCAGAATTTTCCATCTTATTGGAATTTCTCAATAATTAATCAACTATTATGCCCACGAAGAAGAAATTTTCACTCAAACACTGCGTACAGCTGCATTACCAACGCCGCAGTAAACAATATTTTGAAACAAAGTTGAAGAATATATTGCCATTAATTTGATTATTATTTTCTGCAGAGATTTACAGCGGAATCATGTATGACAGTAAAGTATGGAGAGAAATGGTCAAAGTTAAGTTCAATGCATTGGAACTTTAAGGTCTGATGTTGAGGCGACAGCCACATATTCATCATCATATTATGATTGCATTCGTGTATATTACCTCTCGCTTCTTATGTGACCCTTGTCTAGGAAGAAACTAACTTATTCCTTTTTCGTATTTTGACCTCAGCGGGTATTTTCTCTCGTGGTCGTCAATATCGTGTTCAAAGCCCTCCCATCATGTCACGACATAACGTTGTCCAATTTATTTCTACTAATATAAATTTCAATTCATTCCCCGAGCGCCACAACTAAATTGAGGTTTTAGGCATAGCGCATTCTCTTAGAATCTGTAATATTCACTTTCTATTGCGTATATTTAGGGACTTTGAGGTATTCCACAAAAAAGGTTTTTTATATTAAATTTCTCGCATACAAACTGCATAATCTCGAATACTTGCGTCAAAAAGTTAAATCTGTGTAGGTCACTTACACCACAGACACTCCTCCATTCTTATCATAACAAACAATAAATTAAAAGGCCAAGGAACGTAACATACTTTCATTTCTAATAACTTTGCCATTTGCAGCTTGTAACATGTAAACATAGTTCAAAACGAATGGGAAAATCGGAGCATGTAACAAGAACATGAAGCAGATAGCTGTCCATGAAGTCACACAATGAAATTTCATGGCAATAGGGCAGGAAAATAGGAGAAACACGTTGTCCCTAAGGTTGAAGAAAGCAAATAAGCTGCGTAACACAAGCCTTGGGATTGGAGCGTGGAAAAGGAGTGCATGCAAAACGGATATGATATGGAAAACTGACCATTTAAATTGGCAAATATTGGTAAAAGTAGTCGGAAAAATGGGATGACAAAAGAAGAGGAAACCAAACACGCACCAATAGCTAAACAAAAATACGGTAGGCTGTCTTCACGTGGCTCATGACGATACTCCATTGTCCCTTCGTGAGGTCTACTTTTCATAGGTTCACGATATTCCATCAATCCCATTTTTCTCTCATCTATCCTTTTACCTCTTCCTCTCCCCTTCAACTCGCGCCGTCTTCGCCAGTCCCTCAACGCTCGTCGCAGTATTTCACGAAAATAGCATTTTCTCTTTTGTGAGAGGGTCTCCCCGTGCTCACGCACACTAATATACATGTCCACATGCTCTTCCTTCTTCCTTACCCTGGGCCGACTAAAACTCCCGCTCCGCGCCACCCCCAAACCCCGCACACCCCTCCCCATCCCTTGCCTCGCCCCCTGGATGCTCACCAGCCACCGGAGACAACTTTTGCCTCCCCGGTCGTCGACTCCGGCATCGCACGCAAAAGGTGAACTAAGGTGAACTGGAGCGAGCTTTTAAGACGGGCTGAGTGGGAAGGAAAGAAAATGGATGGATAAGGCGAGAAGGAGGATGGTTCGAGTGTAAAAAGAGATGAGATATTTGATGGGGAAGGATGGTGCTGGAGGGAGGCAGGGCTGGTGACTCAACTGGAGACACTGACAGAGATGACCGACAGGTAAGTGAGATGGAACACGATGAAAAAAGGCAAGCCAAAAGCTGTTTTACGTTATGCGTTTTACGGATGAAAACGTAAAAAAGAGATTCTATTTCGCTCTGGTTAGGCCTCACCTCGAATACACTGCGAGCATTTGGGACCCTAGTCATTAAGATTCACAAAAAAATGACAAAATACAAAGAAAAGCAGCATGCTTCGTTAAAAAATTGCTACAAACGAACATATAGTGTTAAAAAACTGCTACAGGGATTAAGGTTGGAGCCCCTAGAGACTCGGAGGCTGCACGCTAGGTTTAGGCTGCTTGATAAATTCAGAACGGGTGTATTTCGGAGCGACACACAGAATATTATCATGACGCCTCACTAAATTCCTAGGTTTGACAGATGCGATAAAATAAGAGAGATATTCTGCCGAACAGATAGATACCAACACTCGTTCTTTCCACGCACAATAAGCGACCACAATCAAAACTGAGCTCCTCTAAATACACTCCCACTGTACATGTCACCATTTCACCTCCAAAAATGTTACATCTTTACACGGCTGGTGACCTACCACTCCCTGCCACACGCCCATGCGGCGGCTCGCGGAGTAGTATGTAGATGTAGATGCCTATTTTAGTTATGAAAATCGAACTGAACTTGCTAAACCTTTTTCTTTCAAGATTTCTCGCCGGTTCGAAATTTCCGCCACAATAATGTACGGAGAAAAAGATAACATCAAAACATTATTAGCTATATCAAAATTAAACAAAAAGTATTTTTATTAAACTTGCCTTACACGTGAAGAATCATAACTTCCATAAAAGAATAGTTGATATTTTTGATACAGAAAAAAGTTTCGGAAAAACATCTGCCAGCATTTTTTAAAATCATAACAACGACCTGTATTTCTTCAAATTATGAATAGCATAATATAATTAGTCAAATTTGAAAGCGTTGGTAGCGCAGTCGAAAAAAATGAAAAATATACAAATATAACCACAGGCTATCTCCGAGGGTCATATTTTTGTAATCCAAATGTTCCAGAAGAAAAGTTTTAATCATAATATCTCAGCGTTTTTCGCATTTTAGATCACTTTATACAGGCACTGTATCTTCCTTAGGTATTACAATATTAGGTACTATATTTTTGGTACCAGGATTATTTTTATATTCCTAAAGTATGCATAGTAAATTTTCAATTAACGATCAAAATATTCTGATGCCCACATTTTAGACTCCCACCCTAAGAAGAGGAGAGCAAACCCGTTCATCTTTGGGGAATCGTTTACTTTGAACCAGTTCTTTTTGGGGTTTGTTCCTTTAAAATTTTTCACCGTTCCACTTTTATCCGTGAAAATTTAATTCCATTATTGGTGCATTCAATGGTTCATGGTGTTTGAGGAAAGTAAAGAAAAATAGAAATACTTCGTATTCCGGAATAGAGGCGTTTACGAATTACATAAAAGATAGTAGATAATACTACCTGATTTTTACGTGATAATTAATAGCAAGGTTTTATATAAGAACGATAAAAGTTTATTTTTGTAGCTAGAGCCACCTGGAAGAAAAAGATGAAAAGCATAGAATAAAAAAATCGGCCATGGTGATGTTAAAGTAATGAAGTTTAAAGTTAATAAAAAAACTGTAATATCAACCCTGCAGGTCGAGAAGCAACTGATTCGTAGTTTCTTTCCGTGTATGCAGCCTCATTTCACTACCGTGCATGTAGAAACTGCACTGCAGCTATTTCTGCCTGGTGACTTGCCGCGCGACGGCCGAAGGATAGTTTGGGAAAAAATCTCCACAGGTTTGACGGCACTGAGGCCAGAATGCAAAAATGGAGGAGGACAATGAAATCTTTAAACAAAGTGGGCCCTAACCACTTTACGAGCTTACTCTAGCGAGGCGCGTCTAGCTAGATTTTAAGCTCTTCATTTTGTCAACGGCTTAGACCGTGGCAGAATGGAGCGAACCAACTGGTGCCACCACAAAGAAAGCAAAATACTACTCCATAGAGCGCTAGCATCTGCAGATGAATTATTGTCGTCTCATAAGATTTTAAGATTCCTCGGCACTACAGCCCGGTATGGGCTTTGGCCTCCCTCAAGACGCCTGTCCATTCTCTCCTGTTCTGCACTTTCTCCCACCATCTGACAATCCTCATAGCCTTTATGTCTTCTTCCACATCCTGCATCCATCTTTTCCTCGGTCTTCCTCTTTTTCTCTTTCCATCCATATTTCCATGTAGAAGCTTCTTAGGCATCCTTTCTTCACTCATTCTTTTTACATGACCTAGCCAAGCTAACCGTTGGGTCTTCACAAATCTCACTATGTCTTCGCCTCGGATAATATTTTCTATTTCCTTGTTTGTTCTTATTCTCCAAGTTACTCCATCTGTCACGGGGCCATATATCCTTCGCAAAACCTTCCGTTCAAATATCCGCAGAGCTTGCTCGTTTCCAGCGGAGATGGTCCACGTTTCTGCTCCGTATGTCACGACCGGTCTGATAAGTGTCTTATAGATCTTGAATTTCATCTCCTTAGATAGAAGAGTTGACTTCAGGAGCTTAATATTAGCAAAGTAAGCCCTATTTCCAGCCATTATCCTCTTGTTGATCTCTTCTGTCATTGAGTTCTTACAGTTTAAATTAGTACCGAGGTAGCTGAAATATTTTACATTTTCAAAGTTGTACTGCCCAAATGTAACGTTTTGAGTCCATCTTCTGTCTTCCGTGGTCGACATTTTCATGTATTTCGTTTTTCTCTCATTGATTCTGAGCCCTATATTCTTACTCTTCTGTTCTAAAATTTTGAATATTTCTTTCAGAGAATCCATATTCCGTGCCATTAGAACTATGTCGTCGGCATAGGCACATGCCTGAGTAGATTTACGCACAATTGTTCCCTCTAACCCCAGTTCTTTCATGGCTTCATGTAGACACAGATTAAAGAGTACTGCTGATAGAGAATCTCCTTGTCTTACTCCAGTTGTTCTCTCATAAGTCTCATAAGGAACGTCTCATAAGGAACCTCTTAATTCATTAAAATAGGAAAAAAGACCGAAAGGAACGACGGATCGGAAGCAGCGATCGTTCCGAAGAAATTGTTTCTCGGCAGTTCGGTTCAATTCATGGACCTGTTTCTTAAGACCCGGTCATTTTAGAAAGGCCCACCAATAATGTACACTATGTACACTACAAAGAGTCGTACCGCGTAAACGTTATGATTACATCCGATTACGGAATTGAATCGAATCATCAGAACTGAAAAGATATACATGTACCTACGATATTTAATTTTAAAGCAATTCTTGGATACAACGGTCAATCACAGGCAAGCAGGAGAGTCGACTTTTTCCATTGCGTAGTGAGCGAATGTCCAGACAGCGCCACCACGAACTAAAATCAGCATCGTGGAGAGTCAGGCTCCGATGTGTCGAATTCGATTAGACCCTTATGTGCACACCCAACTTTTGCGTTGGGTGTGCACACGTTGTTACACACCCAGGGTACCCGGGTGCCCACCTCTAGTTTTTCTTTTTTTCTGAGTCAGCATGTGAACAGAATAATTTCAAATCAGTATACTTAACAAATTAAAATTAGCAGAAAGTGTGTCAGCGTTTTGAAGTCCCCAAGCGTTCTACAGCTTCTATTTAGAGAGACAGAAATAAGGCCACGCAAGTTCCGATTGGAGCCTTTTCACCTGTTTGTACCGTTGTGAGTACTAACTAGTTTGCCATACATGATTGCAATTATCTGTTTGTAATATATTTATAATCCCCGTGATCTCAAAAACTCATTTAAAGAAGTAATTAATCAACTTCTTGGCATAAACTTCATTTCCCGGGCAGTGGGCACCCGGGTACCCGGGTGTGTCCGCTGTACTTTGACGCCCTTTTGTTTACCTATCAAAAAAATTGTCAGGGGTTATTTGGCTTTTATAGGAGTTATATAATAGGGATCCTGAGGCTCAGATGAACATTTTAATTATTACTGAAGTTAAAAGCAAAAATATGACAGGGTGGGCACCCGAGTACCCGAGGTTGCGCGTAAGGGTTAAGTTTTGAATTATATTTCGAGTTTTCGGCGCTGATTTTAGTACTGAATTCAATGCTTGCCAAAGTATCTTGTAAATCGGCGGAAGATGGCGGGGACTGTAGTAGATACCGAAACATCGATCAATTTAAAGTCACGGAAATTGATAATATATAGCGATGTCTTATCATAAACCCAAAAATATTATATGCCTTTATACCTTTCAATTTGATGTATCTTATAAAGCGCCTCATGTATTCCATCAATTGTTTACCTCGGTGTTCACTCGCACCTGTTTAAGGGTAGGCATTGTTTTCATGTGGCTGTCTTGTCGTAGAATGAGACCAGTAAGTGTATATTTTTAATATTCATTAATCTTCATTCACCCCAACTCAATAATGTATTTCCTCATTAATAATTCTCTCCGCAGATTTTTTCACCATAGTTCTTCAATAGCAAAGTATTTTAACTGTTTTTAGTCTTACTTACCGTATAATTAATAGCGCCCAAATTTCCATTCCATTTAAGACCGTTCACTTAATACATATTTTTATGTATTGCATCGTATCATCTAAGCTTATGCCCTTGGATGTTAACATGCCTTTATCTGGTATAATACTACCTTACCTTGCGAAAGTCCGCTAACTAAATATATTTTACGTCTTCCATAACAGGCTCTTTTATTTTCCAAAAAGAGATAAAATAGTTAAAGGAATTCTTTTTTCCAGTTCTCCGCTTTAGTACTTTGAAGAGGTTACAATTAATGTTTGTGAGAGACTTCAGTATCCGCGGTCTCAATAGAGGTGGAATCAATTCCGGTGATCACAAGGACAACGTGAAGAGTGTAAGAGAGATGTGCACCCCAATGGTAGTCTGCCCACACCGTAATTCACGGCGTACAGCCCCTAGTCCATTCCGTTCCATGCATGATTCATTTGGCCCCCTACGCAGATTAACCTGCGGCGTTATATCAGTAATTACTATTCCACTAAAACATCCATCAATCCATGGGAGTAGAACTCTAATGTTCAGCCAATTGGACCAAAGCAATAGTTACAATGCACGGTAATACGCTCCATTAGTGCAACTAACATGCATTTAGCACACATCTCTGACCATATAAATCATGGGTCAATAAATTTATCAGTCCAAATGAAATAGTACTTACCAAGTAGTTGCAAAGTTAAAATTAACTGACAAAGACAAAATAATAAGTGGCCAAGATCTACCATGTGGTTCCATGAATTTTGAAAGCAAATGTGAAAATAATTCTGTAAAGTTAGAAAACGCTATCGTTTTTGCGACCTTCTACATTCATTTGATACTAAATTGTCGTGCATCCAAACATAAGTCGCTTTTTTATTTTCAGGCAGACATGTAACGATAACAACATTAGTGGAGTATATATTTACGACTACAAGTTCCCTTAATTAATTATCAACAGCTCATATTTTTTGTATTTATTATTCTCTCAAATACTCAAGGATTTCATGGGGTTGAAAATAGACCGGTAAAACCACCGGATAAATGGCGCATAAATTTGTGTTGCATAGTTTTCAATATAATGTATGCAGAATATATTTTTACACGTAAATAGGAGTGATAAAGAAATGATGATGAGTGATATGGTAACGTAAACATCCAATAAATTTCAAAGTGCCCGGATATCACAAGATTTTAAATAATCCGTTGAAGGTCTTCTCATTTGTGAGAAGTCTGTAAAAGCTTCAAGGTTTTGAAAACAATAATACTCTGCGATAGATGAATGACACTTCAATAAAAAATTTGAAAGTAAAACGGTCCATTAAAAATACCAATAACATAAAAATAATTCGGTATCAATCTCTTTCATGTAATTAACAAGATTAAAAATTAGAGATGAGCTTTCAATATTAATCATCAATTCTTTTGAGAGAGAAAAATATCAAAAGAAAACAACCAAGCAACTAGATCTAAATTCAAGCATCTGGAACAAACTGAGTAGTAAAAAATAAACAGATAAATAGTTAGTCCGCGATTTTACGATCGTTTCAAGGAAGTGGCATTATAAGCTGTCTAAAAATTACGGGAAATGCACAAAGTGTTATTCACAAAATCTGTTGACCATTTGATGGAAATGATATAAAGATAGAGATAAGCTTCTTGGAATAAGATTTCTTTTGAGATAATCACTCCGTAAAGATATCTGGATTCATTAGTTTGGAAACATTAGGGAAAATTAATTATCACTCATAGTTATCGAGTATCTACTCCACTCTTTTAAGCAATAACTACTTTTAAAAGAAATATATCCATAGAGTTCTGTGGCATTTAATGTAACCTCCTACCGCACAATTCCACGATAAGTCCACGAATTGATCCAGGGTTTCAGCTTCAATCAGCGAGAGGAAGGAAAGATTAAATATTTATAAAACATTGAGATCTACTTTTTTGACTTGATATACACGTTTTAATCTATTTCGCACAATTTTAAAGCGATTGAATAAGGATAAGCTCTTCTCTTATTTTTAATTAACATTTTTGTTTTGCGTTGATAATAAAAACTTCAATCACGTGGTAAATAAAATATATATTCCATATCTTTCTTCGTGTAATTCGTGGATACATTACCCAAATGGCCCCGTAACATTTGACCTATTTCATGATGAGAGGCAAGGGGAGAAAGGACTTGTGGAGAAATAAAATTTCTCACCTGAGTTCCGCATCTTACACCATTAATTGGTCCATATCATTGCGTCCCGATCGACGTCCTAAAAAACAGACACTATCCGATAAAATTGAACAGGAATAGCGAAGAAGATTGGTGTGAATGGAGGTCAAAGGAACATTACGGACTTATTAAATGGGGAGAGGGGCCGTTCTCGCAAAGGAGGAAAAAACAAAAAAAAGAAGAAACTGCGCGACCAAAATTATCGCGGCCATTTCTGAGATCGTTTCTGTAAACGTGAAAAGGAAGAAGCTCTATTTCTTTTCCTTCGCTGAATGATACGTTTCTCCTTTTCTGGAAAAACAACCTCGTTGGAAAAGAGGCAGAGGCAACACACTCCCCTACCCATCACCGGAGCAGTCCCCCCCAAAGAAGCAGGGAGGCGCAGCGGTATAGAGGGAAGAAAGACGAAGAAAAAGGCTTCTTATTTCGCTGTGAAGCGAGGGAGCAGCGCAGGGGGTGTGGGGGGGGGGGAACCAGAGGAATGGATAGTGCTGTTACGTTAGGAGGGAGAGGGGGGGGCTTACGAGGCTCAAGGAGACAGGTGAGTGGGATGGTAGGGAGGGGAGTAAGAGACGGTCACTAGGCGGGGGGGGAACGTAAGAAGATGCCCCCTTTCATGGGTTTCGAAGGAGAAAAGCGTCTCAGAAAAGTAGCGCGTCTCATATCTTACACTTCAGCATAGCATCTTTCCAGCTCTTCCCCCGTCGCCCCCCCCCCCAACTTCTTAACCTCCCTCCTCAGTTCCCTCTTACCTCCCCTCCCCTTCTCCCTCCGCAGCGTTTGTCTCAGTACCCTTCAGCCCATTCCATCCACTCCCGAATCCTGCCTTCCACCCGCCTCCCCCGGCGTAATTCTATACCCACTCCCCCTCATCCCTGCCCCAGCTCCACCGTCTCATTCCTGCAATTTTCCCCGGCCCGCGGTCAAACCGCTCCACGTCTCTCCCTCCCGTTTTCATCTCTTTACTCCGGCATGCATGGGCGGGCACACGTGCTTTTTATTTCTTTATCCGTAAAAATGCTGTCGTCGGGGATGGACGCCGTCCTAAATGTGGTTCTCAGCTTTCTTTGTGTCTCTCCTCTCCCGAGGTCTTTCAACAGAATGTCACCAGCATTGTTTCCTCTAAAGTCGACGACGCGAATAGCAAGCGTATGACTATGGGTTTCGCGAGTATGACGAGTATGAGGGGTAAATGGAGGAACTTAAGTGAGATGCCTAAAGGTTTGAGCAGGACTTTTTCACCAGATGGAAATCGCGGTATCGCATCTTCCAATTTCAATTACTAAACTGTAACATTTAACAGTGATTTATTTGCAGAAATATAAATTTACACAATTACTTCCAATTTATTATCTTGAGTGGTACAAAACTCGTAATATTCACTTCAATTGTCATTCCTCTTTCTATTTACTTTTGTTTGCTGCCAACGCTCTTCCTCGCGAAAATTCTATGTACGTCCATCGCGATGTTGCCGTCACACTATGAAATAGTTGGAGACCAGGAAACTTTGAAAAATACATTTCTCCTTGACGAGCTAGTTTCTGAACGTTTTATACAGTCTATGTATTTGTCGAGTGTGCTAAAGTTCAAAATATTTTCCGTTCCGCAACCCATCGTAATATTTCATTTTCTAAGCAAAGTAACAATTCTTCCCAGGACTCAATTAACCATGGTTCCCGTCAGAATGATATTTGAAACATTATCGACATGTAAGAAATAATAAAACAACCACGACTAAAGTGAGGAGCAAGCGATTAGTCCAACAACTTATATATATTGCATAAATTTATAATTGTTGCATAGTACTCTTGATATTTTATAACATTGCTATATTATAGCTCTAATACACTTTTTGCCACAATTATCACTGTTTTGAAACAGCGATGGAGAATTTTTCTAAACCATAAATTCACTGAGGAATATATATACATGCTTTCATTGCACTCCATTTCTCTCGAGAGTGGCCGGTACATCAGATGTCCACTTATTTCTTGCACGCGTAATATTTCAGCCTCGATAAGAAGCGTCTCCTGAAGTAACGAGCGCATGCGCATAACGTAATGTATGGGTGTGCAAGGTGTTCCGCTCATAAACATTACACTCGGGCACCTGCTGCACCGCTTATCTCATTTCCTCTCTTTATCTCTCGCTCCATTCATCCCCTCCCTCCATGCCTCCTATACCGAATCCCATTCCAAACCGGTCCTTCTTCCTTTTCTCCATCCTCTTTAAGGTCAATCCTCATTGAGCATAAGAGCGTGGCTTGAGGACCTCATTGAATGAAAGGCTGCAGTCACTAGTATCTTCTAGCTAACCAGTGAGAACATTGAATTATTTCCTCAAGGTGGCTGTAGCAGTAATTTTGGGTGATATTGTGAGCAGATTTTTTTATATTTTTAGTGAGTCTGGAAAATTTCTTTATGTGTTTTTTATTAACACTAGAACGACGAACCTAGCCATTTTGGCAGTTTTTGTAATTCATTCCACCGCTGTGGCCATTGATGTATTTTTAAAACTTTGCTTTCTTGAAATTGTGCTCATTTTAGAGATTTTTACTTTTGTGAAGTCACAAATTTACCTTGCGTATATTTTAAGAAATAATTAGGAATTTTCCTATAACGACGAACGAAGGCATTTTGGCTAAAATATATTTACTGTCGACGCAATGTGTTTCAGCCATAATATTGTTTAGTGTGATAACAAGAAGAAACGAAAATTTAAAAAAATAGAATTAACCAGATTAATCAAAAATTTATTGCCTAGTGTTACCTTGTTTAAAATAAAAAATGACCCATTTAAGATGTTATTTCACGAGAAGGAGACAAAACTGTTCGCTTTTTCCGGCAATATTGAAAAATAATAGGTACTCATAAATAGGTAAAAAAACAAGTATTTTTTGTAATTTTTACTAAAATAAAAACATTTTAAATAGTCGAGCAAAACATTTCCTCTTTTGTGATTTTGTTTCGTAACCATGAATACCTCGCGAGATTCGAAATTCTCAAAACAGCCCTAATAGGATAAGTCTGTCCTTCTTGACAGTACCCAAGTCCCGTCGTTCTAGTGTTAAAGCATATTACGACTGGAAGAACATAATTTAAGGCAAAATAGGGAGAAATGTCTCCAAAGAAAAACCCAAGAGTAAGTTCATGGACTAAATAAAGAGGAAAATATATATGAAGAGCTGCCATGAGGTAAGGGATATAGCATTAGTTAGAGAAGGATGGAGGGCTGCAGTCAACCAATCTTAAGATCGCACGACCAATGATGATGATGACTGGAGTTTTGGGCGAGGTATTCCTATTTTTGAATAAATTATACTGAAATATATTTTTTCCAAATAATCTACAGGACATGACACCTTGACATTTGTAATCAACAATTAAAATGATAAGAAATATATCATTTTGCGTTTAGAATAACATTTGTACATTTGTGACTAAATCAGTAAGTAATGTGTCATGCGCCGTGAGGCTACGAGCTAACATAGCAGTGTAGTTCCTTAAATCCAAATCGATGTGATACAATTATGCTTTCTCCTGCATCAAACATATATCCTTTGACATACTTAGACTTTTCTCCAAATTAATAAGGTTGGTCCAAAAAGTAATGTCAACAGTTCAGTTCTGATGCTCCTAGCGCTCTCTGCCTGTTCGGGGTAGTTAGTATCTCAAAGTGAATTGTTCGGGGTAGTTAGTAGCCTTAGTGTTAGCATCTCAAAGTGAATTGACTCAGTTTCCTCCGAGCTCCTGAAAGGTCAGGACGTCTCATTGAAGTGACTGAAGCGCTTTGCGTTTCTATGAAAATTTGAATGAGACTTTGCATTCATGTATTTATTAGTTAAATGCGCAAATAAAAGCGAAATGGATTTCATGTTACCGAACTTTTATCTCGGCAATCCATTGCTATTTTAACAAGTAGGGTAAGACAATTTACATGTTATTCGAAATAATTTAATAGAATACGTAAATATTTTTCCCGAAACAAAAAATCTTACATTTCCGATAGTTATAACGGTTTAAATAAGTATCAAGGTAACATAGTGAATTTAAAACGTAAATATATATGATTTTTGTATGAAATTTTCAGTCCGCGTTGTAAATAATTGTTAAATTAAAACGGAAAATTGAGAACGTAATTCGTGTATTATTTGTAATACTACATGTATGGAAATTACCGCCGTCTATACAGATGTACATGAATGAAATGAGGTCCAAGAACTTTTTTCGAAAGATTTTATAAGTTGTTAAAGTGTGCAATCAATGACTGACGGTCAGCGTTCCAACCTCCTTAAGTGAACCTCTTTTTGGTAATAACAAGTCCGCTGCCAAAACATCCAAAGCAGGCCTTTGGGGCCGACTCCGTCCAAACGCCAGTGATTCGACGGCATAAGGCGTACATTGCTCATTTTTATTTTTGAATGGAATCTACTCCCCTGAAGATGAACCATGGATTTGTTCTTCCGTGAGTCTCATTTCCAAGACTTTGGTATTCCATATCCGCAATTCCCAACCAGTGATACGTATGTCATGCAGGTGGTAAATTAGCTGGTAGAGGGTAATATTATTGTTACGCAATCTGCAGGTAAGGGTAGATTTTAATGGAAGTCAACAACAATCCTCTGGATGTTTCCCAACATCCTTCCCCATATCACCATCAAGAGCAATCTTTTGCCCCCAAAACGTCTTCCACCCACCCCCTTTGCCTTCTTATAATCTCATCCAGAAGTTCACTGTCATCATCCACCACACCAAGAATTTCCTCGTTTGTCTTCCATTCTGTCCACCAAATCTCCATCCTCCTCCGCATCAGCATCTTGGAAGATTACAGAATATTCTCGTCTTCTTTTCCGCAAGCCCATGTCTCCGTCCCATATAACGCTAATCTCCATTTTAAGCTGTACACCAGCCACTTCTTTATATATTTACGTGAGGTCAAGATGATTAGACGCCTTCTATTGCTGAAGGCTACTTTCTCTAGTTAAAGCGCTACTCTCTTCCTAATATCATTCCTACTATACACATTTTTATTTGACGTAAAAACAAAAAAAAATTAACCGCACAAATTGGTCGATTATAGTAAGTGTGAGGTATGGGCAAGAAAACACGTAATTGGTACTAACAGGTAATACATTTGTATATTTCGGCTCTAACGAGTACTATATGAAATTAGTACAAGATGCACCAGTTTTGAGTGTAAGGATACTCGAGATGCTCTGCCATCCGCAGTGAGAGCACTAAACTGCAGAGGAAACATAGTAGGATTACTGTATGTAATAGTTAACATCGGAATATAAAAATCGTTGAAATTAACGTAATTTTAAAGGGAATGAAAGGAACATTTTCAATGGACGATTTATTACATACATACATACGTATCAATCACGCCGTTCCCTTCCGGAGTAGGCACAGTCACAAAGTTTCTCTCATAAATACATATTTGTTCTCCTAACTCTGCTTCAATTATTTCCTCCATACTGACCCATCCTTGCAAACCTCTCTTGCCTCATTTACCTCCATACACTGTTTCATACACGCCCTCCTGTTTTTAAGACTTATATTCCTCCTCCTCAGGATTTCCTCAACAGCATTCAACCACAATTTTGTCGGCTTACCTCTTCCTCTCGCACCATTCATTTCACTCTTATATATCTGTTCCGTTATTCGACTCTCATATACTCCCTCAACATGGCCAAACCAACCAAGCACACTCCTTTCATACACGTCCATTACTGGAGCATCTAACCCACATTCATTTATTATCCACTCGTTCCTGAGCCTATCCATCCTACTTTTGCCGCAAACACTCCTCAGATAACTCATACCCACAGCGTTTAGTCTACTCTTATGTCCATCCTGACATACCCATGCTTCACTACTATATAGCAAAGTGGGAAGAAGTACACTTTCGTACACGGCAATTTTTGCTTCCTTAGAAAAGCACTCATTTCTTGATATGCTCCACATGCTACCAACTACTTTCCTTCCAGCATTGGCACGTCCCTTTATCTCCTCATCTATCTGTCCATCTTTCGCAGGCATCTTGCCTAAGTACACATAATCATCCACTTGTTCAATTACTTCACCATTTGCCCTCATCATAAAGTTATTCTCCCCATTCTCCTAATCAAAAGTTACTACTTGAGTCTTCTACGCATTAATTCTCAATTCCAATTCCCTATTGATTAACAAAACTTATCTAGGAGCTTCTGTAATCCCTCTTGGCTCTCTGAGATCAAAACAGCATCATCTGCATATAGTAGAACTCGCACGTTTGCATTTCTAATTAAAACACCGTCGTTTTCACTACATGGATCTCTAAAACATTAACCATAAATAAATTAGGCAGCCATGGTGACATTACGCATCCTTGCTTTACGCCCTGTTTTATAAAAAACCAATCAATCAGAACCCTGTTCACTCTCACACTTGCCTTACTATTATCATACATCGCCATCATAACATTAAATAACAGCCCATTCACTTCATAATCCTTCAAAACCTTCCACAACTTCTTTCTATTTACCCGGGTAGCTTGGTGGTATGAGCATCCGACGCGGCTTCGGAAGGTCCGTGGTTCGATAAATATGATCATAACTTAATATTACGTCTAGAGTACCCGTAAGGATTAATAGGTTACTTTTTTTGAGAAAATAAAATGAACACCTCCGAGTAGAAACGTCCGCAGTCATTATTTAAATGAAACCGTCAATATTAAACTCAAAATAGTACTTTTTGAAAGTATTAGACAAATATTATTAGGCCCCTAACTCAATTTTATTCTAGGTAATATTCCTCAATCTCTGTGACTCAGTGCTTAATATTAAAGCTGATACCTCAATTTCATTCAGGTGCAATAGACTTCCGAGTTGCTCATCACATTATCGTCATCATCAGTGTCTTTAATTTACGACCAAAATTCACCAAAGAGACGCAAATTTTAATTTTTCCTTTCAATTGGAGCGGCATCGGAGGAATATTTACTTTCCTTTCAAATTATAGAGGTATTTTATTAGCGATTTAATCCAATTCATAACGTAGGCCATATCAAAATTTTACTTTAAAAATTCAGCAGTTTCAGAAGAAAATTTCTCATAAAACTGACTAAAAATTTAATAATTAAAACATATATATATTTTTATAAACCAAAAATACGCAAATCGTTGGTACAACTCACATTTTTGGCCGGGCACTGTCGTCTGAGCTTCCTTATTTTATTAATCAATATCACTCTAAAGCAGAACCATAGCACGCATAATGCGTGCTCGTATGAGCGCATTATCGAGTGAGTGCGGATATTTACGGTAATGAAATCATTACTTGGGCACAAGAGGGATTCGCCCATTGGCGCAACCACATTCGTTCCAATATTTATATTTGCGTGAGTGCTAGTTGTAAAATAAGCTAATTATCAATTATATCAATTCAAACTTTGATATTTTTTCAGCCAATATGTTTGCTCGTGCATTATGCATAAAGCAAATCTTATATATTCTTCTCGATTCGTTAATGAATGAACGGAATTCAACCTTTATCAAATCGTAATCAACGTTAATTGATATGCATTTGAATAAATTAAGGATAAACTGAGCAACGTAATTAACTTAAATATGGCAATTAATTATAAATGGACGGTGGATGCAAAATATTTGGAAAATAGAGTGAAAACGATATTATTTTTTTCCTGCCGTTAATGGAAAACGTATTTTTTTGAAGATCGCATTGATATGGTGGTTGGCTTCCCATCCGGAATGGTTCAGGTTTGAGTCTCAGTGGTGGTGAATTTTCTTTAATGTAATTCCAATCCTTAATTTGTGCTGTGAGGAGGAAACTTCAGCATTGTGTTCCTTTGTATCCTTCCCACATTCTCCAACGCTGGTAGCTAATTAATGGCAGAAATGACCATAGCTGTAGGTCCATCAGCAAAAATATACCAATTTTATAACATTTTTCACCCTTAAGTGATATTTATAATATATGCTTTATGTATAAAATAACGCAACGGAAAGCAAAAGAAAAAAATAGCAGAAAAAAAGAAATGAGGAACGCAATTCAGGAATGGTAAGATTATGTGCCTATAAGAAATGGAAGTTTATAAAAATTAAAGAAATTACACAATGAATAAATGAATCGAACATACGCGTAGGGAAATGCGTGGAACACACATGCAATTCTCACAAACTCTTTAGAAATTTTGAACATGTTCTTCTATTTACCTTTCATGAACTTTTGCGAGACCAGCACGCATTCGCTCAGTACAGACAGCCAATATATTCCTATGATAAAACTATCATCACACTGAAATAAAGAAAATTCAAAACAGGTGGGATTAGGCAATCTAACGTCATCTTATGAACCGTCAAGGATAATAAATAGAATTAGTAGAATGGATTTAGAAATGAGAGACTAGATTTAGGAATGCTGCAATTCTTTGAGTTTAAAATTCTGACAAAAGTTTAGAAAACTCTTTGAAAAATTGTCGGCAGGTCTATGAACCGAACATACACACAAGTAAATGTGCTGCATTCGCATTTTCATCCTTCTATTTTCTTGAGATGTTTTGAACATACCCTTTTATTTACCCTTTCAAGATCTTCAGGTAGACAAGCACACATCCGTTTAGTGGTAAGCAAGGAAAACTTCTGTTTCCTCGTATAACGTGCAGAAGTTGGCTCGGGAAACTGCTCAGACATTCGTTTAT
Organism: Ceriagrion tenellum; assembly: GCA_963169105.1. Lineage (NCBI taxonomy): Eukaryota > Metazoa > Arthropoda > Insecta > Odonata > Coenagrionidae > Ceriagrion > Ceriagrion tenellum. Next base: position 131,721,752 of record OY720636.1, on the reverse strand, counting down.
AACTTGAACAGTCCTCTCTCGCTCACCAACTTTCTTTTTCTTTCTCTTCGTCTGTCTCTCTCTCTTCCAATACCTCTCCCTCTCTATATATATCCATCTCCCCTCTCCCTCTCATAAAACAATAAATGTATCTCCAACCCTATCTTCTGGGTGGGAACAGTCCAAAGGACTCCGGGGTACTCGATATAGCCCCGCGGCTTACGCGGAGACAGATGGATAGGGAGTCGGAGAGACAGAGAGAAAGGGAGTTTCGGTAGGTCTCAAATTTCATTCACGAATGTGCACTTCCCTTCCTCCCGAAAGGCGATCACACACTCACTCTATACCTCAATGCCCCATCCCATCCACGTCTCGCTAAGCATTCCTCTTTCCCTTCGCAATCGAGAAACGCGACGCATCCAAGTTTTCACCCGACCGAGTATCGTTTCCTTCTGTGGGGTTATTTTCTATGCCCTCGGACATTCCGAATTTCTACAGAGACTAAATTTTTATGACCGTTTGCGGAAATTTAAAATAGCGTCTCTTTAAAGTCGAGAGTTGTCCAGGACTATGACGTTAAAACCACGAATTTTTAAGTTTCGAACGCGTATTTTGAAAAAGACCACTGAAACGATTTGAGATTCAATCGTATAATGCCTTAAATATCTATATCTTCATACAACCCACCTAGCCACCTCAAGGGTGTGTGGCAGGGGGTGAGTTGGCATGTAGTTTAATTCATATTCTGGTTACTTACAGATACATGTGTCTTATATTTTATTACGGACAACAAAGTTATAGTCAAATAAGTCTAGTCATGCCATTTTTTCTCTAAACTGAAACTGAAATAATACTGTTTTTTATGCAAGGGTGCATGAAATGTAGGTAATATATTAGTTTTCGATCTCATATCATTACCATGGTCACGGAAAAAAATCCGTAAGAAGTGAAAGCGCCGGGGATAGCCAACTTATTGCCCTTCAATCAGTATTACATGCGTGTATCTAGTGCTCTTAAAAGTTTCAACTGTGATTCCAAAAAACAGAACATATTTTATGACAGTCACAACTTTTCTTTGCTTTTCGAAAACAAGTTGTTGATAAAAAAAATTACGAGTAAATATACTCTTAATTTGATGTAGTCAACTATGACGAAATTAAGTTTCTCATTTACAATAGAAAACGAACAGGGAAAAAACTTTGAAGAACTTTAAATTTCAAAACAATGAAATTTCAAAATAGGTTTTCATGAATTCATAGCCAATCTCACTGCAGAGTAATTTTCTATTAAAGGAATGCATTCATAGCAAGGGAAATATCATGGTTAACAATAAGAGCTATAGGAGTACCTGTACAAATTTTTGTAACGGATGGAACTATATCACAAAAAATACCAATTTTTTACTCATGTACATTCCCATGTTTTTAGTAATAAGTGACTAACAATCACAATCCGAACCTGGTGCACCGTGGTCTTTCGGCGTCTGCTTTGACGTCATCCCCCGTGCTCTGCAATCGCCGCGGGTTAGTTCACATTCGTTTGGGTTTCATTTTCTATCTTGCGCTATTAATATTCAGTACCATAGGGTTAAAAGTGCCAAAACACGTCAGAGAGGTCCCAAAAGACCCAATGATAAAATGAGAGCAAAAATAAAGGACTAAAGTTCGAAGAATCAAACGTAAATATTGCCAATGTACAGTGACAATGCAGAAATATCATGCTATTCCAACGAATTCTAATACAATGGTATGAAGATTACCTTTGTCAATACTTTATTGAGCCAAAGAAAAAATGTAATGAATGACATGCAGGTAACCGGCGGGAAAAAACATTGAACTGCGACCGTCGAACTATTAGGCAACGTCATCTCCCCTTACTATTTACTTTGCTGCAGTCGATCTGCGAGTTACTAGTTGGCAGTCGAGTTAAGAATACTCATGATTTAATCATGAACATCCCGGAGTTGGGTGTGACGCAGAAACTGATATCCAATATTAGAGGGTCATAAAACGTTTCCATTCATGAGTAGGATACATGTTTTTAATATTTTCGATATAAGGTGCTTGTTCAATCCAGGGAAAACATTATTTTTCGTTCATCATATCATTATGAACAGCATATTTCACAGCTAAATTTTCCTGATCCACCCGTTTAAAGGTGAACAATATTGTTTTTTCGCAAATAACAAAGGTTCGAGTGTCAACACTACATTAAACGAGCGTAAATATTGTTAACAAATTATTGATGAATTAGGTTTAACTGAACTGTCAGTAAACATGTACAAAAAACACAGTATCCGATAGTTGATGAGTAAAATTTTTTCCATTGAACACGTTTTGTTATATTTTAAATTGCTGTTTTTAATAATATAGGAGATACATTTGCTTAAAGAGAACGCAAGGGTCGAGGTTAGGAGATTAATATTTGTGTGAATACACGACGACCTTAAACAAATGTCTAACAATGCAGATGGACACTGTAAAATGAGGAAGCTGACTACTTCAAAAAATGTACTCCTAATCCTCGTGTTGTCGAGTTCCATAGTGTTCACGCATAATTCGGATACCATATATCTTTAAACTAGCAATACTGAAGAAGGTGGAATTAATTTAGTTGCAAAACATAGTGTAATGCAGATGACATAGTTTGTTAAATGCTATATTAATAATCGGCATTGGATTAGTTGATTAAATGAGTATACACCAACCATTACCAGCAATGAATATATAGTTTTCAGTAATAGGTACCCTGTGTTGTTTGCATGACACGTCATAATAAAAACCTCAAAACTGTTTCCGCACACGAATAGGTTGTGAATATAGCCCGAGAATGTCTTTGTTTAGATTACGAGCAGCATGAGGAACGATTAATGCCCACAGTTAATACGGCTTTGGTAATTTTTCTAAGCTCAGCCGTAATGGTAACTTAATCTGGAGAAATACTACGTTTCATTGTCTCACTTAAGAGTTCATCCCAAACTATCCGAGTTCTACCAAGATTATTGGCTGAGAGTTAATGCGCCAATAGTTCACATATAATTGAATCAAGCCTCTATCAACCAAGCAACCGTTGATCAAAAAATTACTCCTGATTGAAGAATTAAAATCCTCCCACTTAAACACCTGGATCAGGCATTTTTCAGCTAATCTCTACAAAATCTCATTCATCTGCAGGAGGGAATCATTCCATAAAGTAGCCATCCGATGGCTTGGGGTTCTGGCTGAAAAAACATCACTGATGAAACAATGGTTAGTTAATACTGAATCAATTTCATGAGAAAAATTAGGAGCAGTTACCTCAAATGCAATCTAAATATAATGTGCACACAAATTACCGTACGATTAGAATAAATTTCGCACCAATTCCTCATTCATGCAAAAACTAAATTCATCTTTCTGGAGGATGAATATATGTGTGCTGATAAATTTTATCCCATAGAAATGTACAAAAAAGCTGTTCACAATGAAAGAACGAAAAAGAAGTAGGATAACGGTCATGATAAATGGCTATAATGTTTATAAAAAATAATTTTCTCTTCATTAAGATGTTACCTCTTTCCGATTGAATTCTCAAAAATTCTGCATTGAAAGGGACAAATTCCCAAGACAAATAATACATTGATACTTAAACTATTTAAATTAAATGTTGGTAATCTTAGTCCCCAGAAAAGAATCAATTTATTAATGAAGTATTGATTAAAAGGCAAGTTGTTACATCAGATATTGAGCTGTGGACGAATTTAATTTTCTCTGAACTACATGATATTAGTATAAGGCACCACTTTGGATTCTGCCAAAAATATTAGCCTCAAGCCTTTGTGTTCATTATAAATAAATGTTAACGCCTTACAGGGATTGTCCGTTCTCTTTAGACACGTTTCCTTACCCCTATAACTGTACGTGAATCCACGTACATAAATAGCAGCGACACTATTCCCAAAACCACTTTTTATGTCTAGGTAGTCACTACAAATACATCACATCGTCGGAAATGGTAATGAAAAACCGATTTTTCCCGAGGTTCAGATGAACCCGGAGGAAATTGGAAAATTTTAAGCTCACGAGTGCGAATGAAATTAAGGCTTATGAAGCCGTCGCCGTCGCCACGGATTCAGAAAAAATAAATAAAAACAAGGTATTTCCGAACTCAGGGAGCGGTCGGGGTCTCTATGATGATGATGATGATGGCCTTCCTGTTCGGTGGCTGGTTCAGAAAAGACATCCAACGAGGATGAGTTGTCCACGAGAATCCAGTCAAAATTCTGGCTCTATAGCCATTCATTTTTTTTCTTTTAATCTTTCTCCCACTAACCTTTTATTCCTCTCCCAACCCCCACCAAACATATACATGGGCACAAATCCATTTGTATGGTTTTCCGAACGCAAGGCTTTCTTTAATGGCCCCCTGGAGGACGGAGAGTGGGGAAGAGGCTAATGGCGTGAACTGGGGGAGGGTTATGAGGGAATATATAGGGATAGGGACGTCAAAAGAGGGGACCGATAAAAAAACACCGCTTCAAAGCATCGAAATCCCTTGAGGTTGTTTGCAGGAGAGTAAAGGCCGCGGCCTTATTACACCGAAATGCATCTTAATGTCTCCCATCTACCCATAAGTGGATTTTAAAAAGGATTAGCAGAAAAGGAAAGATCCACATATTTTCAGAAAAAAAATCCTAAGTAATGGATATCTTTATTTATGAACCACTCTTTCGCGTGGGTGAAAAACTCCATTCCGATAATGGCAGCTTAATCACATGGCATCTTATCTCAGCCACAGATGGCTTGGGCACACGTAGTTTTATCAAATGATATATATTTCCGGGAGGGATTTCGGTAGATAATCCTATTTTAGCTTGGGGCCGTTTCACCCGTGATTACAAAGAAATGGGGATCATGGACGTCAAAACTGGCGGTATATTAATTTAACTCCAGCCTAACTCTCGGCGTATTCGAAATTTTCTTCACCAAATTTTTAGACGAAGAGGCCGATGTACACTTTATTAAATGTGGCAAAGAATTTTTTGGAATTATTATTACGGTATCTAAAGGAAAAAATCAATAGACAGAAATGGCAAAGGCTGAAGGAATTTTCATTGAGGTAGCATAGAAAATTATGATCGAACACTTCCTATTGATTAGGTAAGGAATGACGACAAACCTCGTACCAATGATGACAATGAAAGGAAATGAAGGATCCAATCAAGGAAGTAATCAATCGTCTCCGGCGTTACTTAGTGGAAGTATGTGATATCCATGATAAAAACAACTTAGTTTCAATTCACACAATTTATTATAACTGCCAAACTGGACTTTTTAGAGCAATTTGAAATTGTTAATAGCCTCTATATTTTATGTAATGACCATTTGTTCCCGACGCATTCCCCCCTCCTGAAAATAGACCTCCACAAACCCAAAAACCGTTAACCGCCCTGGTAAACTTATCCGTCATTCACAATAATAACGCACGTTCCTTCCTTTAATTGTCACAACTTCCCCCCTTCTATTCTGCCCAACCCATCTGTCCCTCCCTCTCATAACCTTCAACCATATATATACCCGACCATCTGTGAAATTTGTTACCTGATGATGGCACGAAGTTGCTGAAACCTGGGTCGTATTTATAATAAATTCTGTGGATTGAAACTAACTTGTTTTTATTATATATATTATGGAGGATCCTACGGTGTTTAAGGCAAATAAATGGAGGACGAGTATCATGAATTAAATATGATATCATCGTCCACGACCGACAAAACTTTTTCGACGCCCTCACATAATAAAGAATAATTTGGACAAGGACCAAATTTACTCACGAATCGCTATGCTTTTATCGTTATGCTATGCAACTGTCTAACGGGGTGGATGGGTGGGAAACATATTATTTTTTACTCAAAATGCAAATCCCTTCAAGAGTTGCTATATTAAGCTCATAACTATCATCCAAAATATTTACATAAATATCCAGGAGCTCTCCACCACGCCTGAAATATATTATCCGAAATTCATAAAATTTTGGGAGGTGTCAATATTGCTTCCAGAAATCAACTTATAGGCAAATACGGGCCAATTTGCAAAATTATTTTGAAAATAGCTTCTAAAGTTCAATGGATCTAGAAGCAATGGTTTAACATTGACAACAGTGTGGCAGCGGGAAGGGGATTGAAGAGCGTCGAAATTGACTGATTTCCGCGTGATTCTCATGTATATCTGTGTGGTAAATGACTCCTAAGCACTATGCTGGCGCAGGGTACAGAGAGTCAACATGTGCCTAAGGCTATTATATTCATTAAGTATGCATGTATTATGCACTCTGGAGGCTGTGAAAAGCTGCAACAATGACTAGCCTCGCGTCGGTTTCACGTGGGTGTCGAATAGTATTTAGGCACGTAGGACCCACCAGGGGGAGTTCCGCATCGAGCCTCACCCAGGCCCACCCTAACATAAGGGAACATTTTTTAACTTTAAATATCTCTATGCACTGATTTCATTAATTGATACAAACGGAGACATTTTCTGCCGATCTATCAATTATGCTCAGAATGAATCCATCCAGGGAATCAAGCCCGCAAACTTGCGAGGTGGCTTCTACTTTGACTAATATCTCAACGGCTTGCGAGTGACTATGTATGCCTTTCAAACGCATAACTTGAAGGCCCTGGTAAGCAATTATCCTTTTAAAATCATTATTTGATCAGTTTAAGGTGAGTGGAGGCTCCCAAAGAGTATTTATATCTCAGTATGTAATAGATTTATGGCGTCTAAGGTCGCCCTAGGACTCCAAACATTCTTAAGTTATATTGTATTTTTAAAATTATATTTCACTTTTACTGGAACCACTAGCTTTAGCATACAACCCATACCGGCACAATTGTCTCCTCTTCATGGTTTTCAGAATGAGCAAAGTTGATTTTCCTCAGAATTAATTTTGTACTACTTACTTTTATCTCATTATCCTCCAGCAACTTTCTTTCCATGTAAATGGTGAAAACATACTTTAAAACTTGGTGAACCGCAAACTCTTTGGTCCATCTTTTAAAATGTCCATTACATTTCATGGCGAATATCATAGGGATGTAAATTTTCATAATGTTTGTTGTTACTTTAAAAAGCAGCGGTGATGGACTTGAGCTCCAATGTAAAATTGAAGTAACTGACTAGCGCTAGTTATTCTTGTTAAATGGGCCAACTTCTCAGGATTCCCAATTTCTAAACCTCGCTATACATGGTCGCGGCTCTCCGCATGACATGTCTTATATAAGTAGAACTTATGCCTTGAATTCAACGCCGTAAGAGTTTAAATTTAAGGAAAGGATTTTCAATCACTTTGAAATACACAACTGAATGGATCTCGTACAAATAGAGGCTTCTTTCATCTGATCCAAAAAAAGTATTGGGTTTCTAAATTAAGGGTCGGCAGAAGATCCAACATCAAGGTTCTTTATAAGACAACACAGTAAAAGTTTACTGAATTGGAGAAGAGATATGGGTGAATGTACAGTAAAACCTAGCTGTTTCACAGAGCCGCAAATAATTCCTATGCTGTCATAGGTAAGTTTTTGCAGCTCCACAATCACTATCAATCACGCCAAGTTGAGACATATTGCAATCATTATCTTGAAAAATTCGTCGCTTACAACATTGGATTTCGAATGTGGAAGTGATGTGCCTCAAAGATAATCAGTGCTCCTCGGTAAGTCATACATGATATTGCTCTCTTTGTATGGCGTATGGGTGATGGCTCTATTAGTAATTCATTTGCCATCCCAATTGATGTAGTTAAAAATGCTTTGTCAATCCGTCCGCGGAAAGAAATAACTCTGCTTTTGCAATCCTTTGAACCTGAAAGAACCCGTGATTCATGTGTTGGAGCAGGCATACTTCGCTCCTGTCAATGATATGGATAACCTTACGTTTTGACTAAATAAGTTAGCAAACATTAAGAAGTACGGCAAAAGTTATATCATCAGCAGGTCTTTCGCTGAAAAATTTATTGCATGTTCTTTTGATTATTTTCCTTCTTGACCATTCTTTTTCTTCATCGTAATGCTGCTTTCACATTTCGGCCAACTTAGAATATTAGCCTTTCACATCTTTGATCCCGAGGGAGGTAATGCTCCAGTTTAGAAACTCTACCGCTGAATCCACAGTTGCAAGTAGAGTAAGTTCATCTGGTAGCAGGTATATCAATCAAGCAAGGAGCTTTTCCCAGGAATATTTTTACTTAATTTTGGCTATCAATAGCACCAAGCTATATCTACTTGATCACAACTTCTAAGGAGCCTCTGTGGATATTCAAAAGGTGGGGAGAAATTCTCATAAAAATTGTAATTTAACTGGAAATAAGTTGTGTTGTCTTTTTTCTGATATATTGAGTATTTGCGGATACAATTATAACATTTTTATTACAACTGTGCGGGTGGTATCAATTCTCTAAGATTTTCTCCTTGAGTTGTTCTTCAGAAAATAGTGAAAACGTATTACTTATCTGCACTTAGGTAATATCCTTTTCAATTTGTCTTCCATTATTTCGATGACAAACTGCTCATATTTTCTTCATTACTGCCATTTGTATATAGCAGGAATGCAGGAAAAATCTACCTAGGACAAACATAAGGAGCAGATGATGCTCCGGAAAAGCATGAGATAATCATAACTCTGGAATCACTCTTGAAACAATGGTACCCCTTTAAAATCTTCCATGTATTATTAAAAGCGGTTTTAAAAATAGTGATACAATTTATGTTCGATTAAAACACTCGAGTGAAGAAAATAAACAATCGTTACTTGCCCTTAAAATCATCTATGTGCTCACGTTCAAAAATATATGTAATTTAGGCAACTGCATCCATTTCTTTACTGCTTCGAGGTTGTCAGAGAAATGCATCCTCGACGACACTAATAGCTAACTGCACTTGCAGACGCTCTGAGTGTAATATTGGCATACTGCTCAAGAGTCATTTAGAACATACCAACACATGATAATCAGGTTGAAATTTGTCAGTGTTGAGTCTTTTCAGACGACTGCTCTCTTCCCACTAAAACCCATGATGTCAATATCAATTTGTTATTAAGCCAATTCCCATCAGCATCCATTGTATAACCCATCTTTGCTAAAAATATTAGAACTAAGTATAAAAACATAGGCAAATTCCACTATGATAACATTTATTCCAACCGGTTTCGCTTTTTACAGCATCTTCAGGTGAACATCTTCAAATCATCCATCTGAAAATGCTGCAAAAAGTGAAACCGGTCGGAATTAATTTTATCACAGTGGAAGTTGCCTGTTTTTTTCATGGTTAATTACGTTCCGATTTCACTCCATCAAGCCTGAAATCACAGAGAAAAAATATCATACTTGGAAGGTATAATATTGCAATTAAAAATCTTGTGATGATTCGGAATGGTGGGGTTTAAGTATTTTCTTAGATGCTTTTTATGATAACATTATTTCCAAAATACCGAATTTTGAAGGGAAAGCATTTATCCCTGTATAAATATGTTTTAACATTCCACCTACTTCCCACCAGTTGGTAGCAGTTTTACTTAAACTTGAACCCATAAAATGGAAGAATAAATTTAAAAGTAACAATCGTAATTAATGAAAAGTATCCAAATTAACCAAGTTAACATATTAATATTTTAACTAATCCCAACTAATTCTGAAAAGTGATAACGCGGTAAATAAGCAGCTGTAAGTACCGCAAATGCCAACTCGACTTCATCCCCCCAACTCACCAATACCCTCCCCCCACCCACCGACACCTCACCCCACCTCGAGCCACCGAACGGGTCAGCAGTCAAGAGCACAGAGCGAGTAAGCAGATCGGATACCTACACCTCTCTCTCCTTCCACTTCCCCCCTCCTTCCCGAGTCATGGAATTCCTCCAGAGACTCCGTCGACGAGTCGTATACGCACCTTTTCTCCCCTTCCCGTTCTGTCACCTTCCGTGGGAAAATGCAGCGGTGGACGATACAGCCGAGAGGAAAGAACCCAAGGATGGGGGAGGAGGGGCAGAGGGAGGGGTATGTGGAGGGGGCCGCTGGGAAGCGACGCCGTGATTATGCGGCAGTTGGGAGCGGGCGTCTAGAGTATGTGAACGCAATAAAGCATTGTTTGGAGTAATTCTGAGTTTCCTTCCTGAAATCCCTGCCAAACTACCGTCGACGGCCCCTTGAGAGTCGGGGGCCTTACACAGCTTTATTGAAGCTGAATGGCAATAGTGAAACCTATGGGATTGCTTTTATCGAGGAGATAATCACGAATAATGCTTCAACGACATTGGAAAAATGAGAGTAGAGCTGATGAAAGAGAAGTATGAACGAGCAATCACATTCTCCACGAAAGAGAAACGCGAGATTCCAAAAGAGAAAACATTGAGAGCCGAAAAACCTTGGCCGGAAAGTTGGAGCAACGTGGAATGACCAGACGTAAATAACGTGGAAAAAGTTCTAATAATTGACGGGTGAAATGAATAACATATATAATAAATTACTTATTCCATCTTGCTTCTTCCTATTTTTCCTTAAATTAGGTGTACACATAACTTATTATACTTTCATGCACCTACCTATATTGTGTAATACCCCTCATAAAACATAAATAGAACGAAATGTGGACATTCCAAAAACCTCTATGCTTTAAAAAAGGGCTCCGAGGCTGAAAAAGTTTTGGAACCTCTGTTATAAGTGAATGGCTTGCCGAAATAAATTAGTTACCATCGTGCGTTCTAAGTATGAGCAAATTGAACCATTTTTATGGAACTTATTTCGACCACGCTGTCAATGTTAATCATAGATGCAGTTTGCCAATGCAGAAATAGCAAAATTAATGTACCCTATGCGTTACCTGAGCAGAGGGTATTTTGGATTAAAATTCATTATTTATGGCTCAAAGTAAGTGTCCTTGCCGTCACTCTGAAGCTCAGAATAACATGAAAACTGTTTGTGGAAGATTTTTGCTAGCAGATAAATCTTGAATTCAGATAACGAAAAAACCAATCCAGAGAGTGTCATGCCGAAGAAAAATTTTCTTCGCGGAGGCGCATCGAAAGAATCGAAACTCCGACCCTCTGCTTTGTTCTTTACGTCGCTGCGTGGAACCCAGTGCTTGATTTTTTATGCTTGCGCGTGCTCGCATGCCAAACGAACAACGAATGTGGGTCAAGGTGGATTTCAGAAAGCCAGAAAGTGGAGATGGTTGAGGCAGCAATCTTATGCAGCTCTTCCTCTTCCAGCCCGTCACAGGTCAAGGAGAACTAAACTTTCTTTATAACTCTTCTCACATTTATCATATAAGTTTCTCCGATGATGCTTTCATGTTTTCGTATTAATATTAAAACCCTCAATATTTTTTCCTGGCATTTGATTTTAGTTTTGTATTTGACAGGAGTTCTCTTTAATTAATTGGAAATTTAAGAATGTCAGAGGGTTTAAAGATACTTATCCATGCATACGGTGGATAAACGAGAATGCTTTTAGCAAATTACGCAAAAAATTCACGAAAATAAAGAACTTGAACAGATGAATAATAATTTCATTACAGTATCTTCTCATTTCTCCCAACTCCAATCTATACATAATGGCCATTTGATCTAACGTGACATAGAGCATTTCTTTGGTAGAATGCCCGAAATATGTTTTTGTTTTCTTTGGCGTACCCATTACAGCTATATGGATCAATTACTGTCAAAAATACTGGTATAATATTCATGATTCTCCAGAAAAATAGTCATATTTCTCTTAAGTAAAAATTAGTTATCTAGAAAAAATCGTTAAAGGAGCGCACTTGAGAAAAAGCATATTTTGAGGTCACACATTTCCAGAAGCAATGCACCGAGGCCTAACAAATCTGTCTCCTTATTCATTATATTTATAAGTTTATTTATTAATGTCAATAAAAATTGTGCTGTGAGTATAATCAGTGCAAAGTTTGAAATCATCACGCTGATCATTGTTACATCTGAAGGAGAGTTCAACTCTCATCCGTTATGCTGTTGCACCCAGAAGGAAATGGTTTATCAGTCGTGTTAAAAAGGATATTTTTGACCATTCGACTTGATCTGCATATAAATATATGCTGGACTGCAAAATGTTTACATTTTAATGGGCGAAGAATTCTAAGCTGATATGAAGCCAAATGGGTATCTTTAAAGTGCACCATTTGTCTTGTTCCTTCTCAACAATTTGAAACTAGTCTAAAATAATTACTCAGCTTAAATCAAAGATAATTCTACTCAGTTTGGAAGTGGGCAACCTCTTCTCTTAAAATATTCTCCCCAATGCCAAGCACATTACGATACATTTCTGAGATAAACAAGCATAAAAAGGTTCAGAATGACATTCAAAATTCCAAAGCCTCGCAAACAAGTAGTTTTTTTTCCTTCTATGATACTCAAATGTCTCGGGAGAAACAACAGGAAACGCTCAAGGGAAAGGAGAATCGCTGTCTTCACGAATAACAGTCGTTCTTCGGAACCCAAAACAGAGCCACTGAATGTCGCGAAAGGAGGCAGAAAGAAAACTTTTGTCAAGTCGAAAAACCCATGTTACGCAATTTGTTGACGGCCCCTAAACCGAGAATGACACGGCTCTCGCGGTTCTCTTGTCTCCCTGGGATCTAAACATTCTGGGATACACCGAGGTTTCCCTCATCCCTCGGCAACCTCTCCCGGTAGAACTTGGGCACACAATCAAACTTCCTGGCTACGGGAAGGGAAACAGCTGACGAAACCTTCGAATGGTTCTTTTTTTCGTCACCCCACCATCCCCAACCCCACCCCAGCCTCCTCCCTCCTCTTTCCGACCCGACACCAGAAAGCTCGCAGCGAAGGAGTCTCAGCACACTGTACTCGACTCCGTACAAAGGAGTGCGATCCGAGATCTTTGAGCGGTAATGAGCAGCATGAGAAGAGACGGAGGAGTGGTGTGTCTCGGAAGCTTTCATTTTGGGGCAGGAAATGGAGATGTTTCTCCCATGAGTAAAGACTGGTTTACACTTGGAAGTTACTTCTATGGCAGCAGCACTTCGCTCTGTGACTACGACCTTATCGACTCATGAATATGGCTTAGGTGGTCGGGAGGCGAAGTAATCAGTGCTTGTGTTGATCACAGTTTGAATTTTATGGGAAATAGCCATGCTTTCTTCTTGCAGGTAGCATTTTGATAACGTAACTTCATCACATGTTATCCAATAAAATCCTGACCATATGACCGCGTGCGGTGGTGTTTTCATAGAGATTCATTTACCATTGGTTTCTTTCACAGAAGACTTTTGACTGCTGCCGTCATGAATCATAAGGTATACAACAATTACAATGATTCATGCTTACATAATACCCATGAAACTACTCCCTTACGGGGTACACAACTAAGGATTTAGTTATTGACTTTAGCCCACGAAAACTGGCTCCCTTTTAATGCTTACCACCACAATGCCAAATAATTACACACCATTTCTTCTACTACTGTATTCATACTTTGCTTCACACTTACTCTCTTATTCTAAAGCCTCCTAATATTTCTCCTCATTGACGTCATTTCCACCCATTGGTGTCCATTCTACCAATTGATTAACGCGGTCTACCTCTTTCTCTCACTCTGGTCACTTTTTCATCACACATTTGTTTCGTTATTAAAAAATCTCCCATTCACTCAACCTTGTCAAACCAACAAAGAGCACTGCTATTTATATATTCCCATTACTGGATTACAATTTTAATGATTGTTTCAGTACGGTTTCAGTACAATGACAGTTTCAGTGTAATGTACATGTTTTTTGTTTTATTTTCTTCATGGAAATTTATTTCTTCCAACAGCTTTCAGAGGAACTCGATGATAAAGGCGAACAAGCACATGGAATGCAAACGTTCGGAAATTTTCAATGAGTAGTCTATATCGGGTAATCGTTTCTCCCCAAAGATGGAATTTACGCGTCAGCAGAAGGCAATTAGCGATACGGATCGAAATGTCGGTAAAATCGCCACTAATCAACCGGATCTCTCAAAGCCATCGAAGAGATATTCAAGAGGAGGGTCCGATGGAGAGTGGGAGGATGGTAAAGTTGGTTTATGTGAGGGAGAGCGAAGAACATGACAGGTTTGCGTTTGAATGTGTAGGATGTCTAGGGTTAGGGGTTGGTGGTGGGTGGTGCCAAGGAGGCTCCGGAAGGGCGCTAAGGCCGTGAATGCGGCGGAGGAAGTTGGCTGGAGGCTTCACAAGCAGGACCAATCGATTCCAAAAGGGAGGCGAAATAACATTTGACACATTTGCCACGGGAAAAGAGGGCGTAACTTCTTCAGAGGATAAAAAACAGGAATGGTGTTTGTGTGTGAGTGTGGGGATCAGTGGGATGAAGAATTGGAGGGAAGGGAAGATGAGGGTGTGAGCGATAGAAATAGAAAATATTGTTAAATACATAATTGTTGAGTTGTTTTCACCGAATGGGAGCCTAATTATGATTTAATTAATATTGTGGGTACTTCGGCAAAAAAAACTTTGAATACTGCATTTTAAAAAGTCCTCTTTCCGGGACGAGCAACAAAATGCTTCCTATGAAAGCTATTTTATTGCAAATAAAACACGGAATTGCATGCTTTTGAATGCAACAATCGAAGAATCATGGGGTAAAATGTTATTTCTCTATCTTATATAAATTTTCTTTTTTGAGGAACACTATTTATAGGAATACTATGATACTGTATAAATCAATCAAATAGATTTATTTTAACCCCTTACTGTTTGACCTATTAGCTAATTACAGCCACAATGAAATCAAATTCTGGTAATTCTGCATTAATGTCGCAGAAGTTGAATTCCATGGTCATATACGATGTCATTAAACACATATTCGTGCAATTATCTGCATATTTTGTACCTTAGTTCAGGTTTTCCACAGCTTATTCATGATATTAGTGAAAGAAGAAACCAATGGGTTAGGATTAAGTATTTGTTTTTACTCATAAAGTCGAGGCGGCACCCTTAGAGGGGACTTGAGCCGTTATCGTGCTTAATTGACTCAGCCTTTTCATAGCTTTTTAAGTAAAACTGGAAAATATCTTGGACCACATTTCACCCCAATGAACCCGTTTATTCATATGTACTGATATAACTAGCCACAATGGAAACGATGCAAAAATAATATTTTTAACCTTTACCTAGTAAAAGTGCGTTATAACGTGCTTTAACTATGGAATGGCCTTTCATTTTGGGCTGGTTTCGGGCATTCATTCGAAGTTTCAAAGAAAATTATACCTACTTACCTTGTTTTTTAATATCAAAATCGGTGAGATACCATGATATTTGTCATTAACAGCTATAATAATTATTAGTAATGTATTTTCTTATGTTAAGACGATAATTACAGCATCGGAATTCAAATTATTACGAAATACGTGTCATATGCCTTAAGGCAAGTCGTGTTAAAATAGAGCTGAATTTTCAAGACACAAAATCGGCAAATATTGTATTTTTTCCTACTATTATCTGTAGTTATCGATGATGAAAACACGCAAAGTTTCATGCAGTTCTGTTCATAAACCAACCAAAATCGTCCCAACCTCCACATACCATTTTCCCGACGTCCATTCCCTCCGACCAAATATCGCCGCTCCCGAAGGAGTCACCATTTTCCCTTCGCCCGCTTTCTAACCCTCGTCCCCTTTTCATCCCCCGTTCGTCTCACTCTTCTCCCACCATCACATCCAATTTCTCCCCTCTGCAACGCACCCCCAACCCACCTCCGTCGCCTCCTCTGCCGTGCCATTTTCCGCCATATAAGGGGTGTTGTTGGGCGTGGAAGAGCAGGGATGAAAGGATAGGGTGGGGGAGTGTTTCAAGACCGGAATGCTAAGAGGGGGGCGCGAGGGTTTAGGCGGCCAGCGGGGAGGATTGAGAGGGTGGCGGGTGGGGCGTGTTTAAGGGTAAGCCCCTGGGAGAGAGGACTCGCAAGAGGATGGGGGTGATGAGGAGGGAAGAGAGGGTGGGAGGAGAGAATGAAGAAGAATGCGAGGGTAAGAAGGGAATGAAAGAGTTCGAAGAATGAGTGACGGATCGGTAGGTGGATGAAGCGGACAAGTCTCAAGGTGGCGAACTGAATAAAAATCTTTCGAAATATTATCGCGCCAGATTGTTAAGGAGGTTACTGCCGAGAAATCCCAATGCGCACACATACCTAAGGAATTATGTAAGTCTAGTTAAAAAGCCCAGAACAATAGCCTCAAGTATGACGTTACTGCCAAAAAATATTGAGTAAAGGAAATAGTTAAATATTAATTAACGTTTGGTCTTTTTTTAAGTGAAAACATTACATCTACCTAACTATGGTAAACAATATAAATAGTTCTAAAATCGTTTAAGATTTTTTGTGTCCAATATTTTAGGTGAAACAGGTGGAATTGTTTATCCTGCCATTTGTGCATTTTAAGAATTGCATGCACCCGCACCATATGTCAGTTAGTGGAGAACTTACGAAGGGGCCCGCTTTCTACCTATTACCGGTCATCTTACATTCTACGCCAAAAAAAACTAAATTGTGTGTACTTCCGCGTAGCAATTAATACGATAGAAGCATCATAAGTGTATATTAGACATTTGATTTGCAAGAGGAGTACCTTAATGGACATTGTCTATTCCGTCTGGTGCTGTTCTCCCATTAGTGACACGTGGAGAATTATTTCACCTCCGGAATATTTTACTAGGAGGAATGCCGTCATATCAAACATTTTTTAAATCATGGCAGCTCCTTCTAGGCAGACTAATTCGTTGGTGTCCCGTTTATTTCCATATCTCAGAGCTCCAACTGAGTTCGTTCAGCACACTCTTGGCACCAGACCGTTATCGAGCCATTGTTGGCATTTGCTGAGAAAATGTTTCCATTAACATATATATCACTGTGGAGCCGGGTATTCAGGGTTGCATTTTGGTGGTCTCGTTCCAGTGAATGTCAGTATTTCATTTTTACAATAATATATTTTCATAAAGTCAGGAAAATATACCCCATGACTTCGTCTCAAAATCGCAACTCTCGATTAGGAGGTCATTTCCTTATAAAAGGATATGAGGTTCTAATACTATTCGAGCCATTACTGTGTGGACTTGTGTACATTTGGCGTCATTTTAAGAGTAGGGTAAATAAAAATAATTGTCCGAATTTGGTGGAGTTTGGACGAGATGAAAAGAGGTGTGACGCTCACTGAATTGAAGAATGGGATCGTGGCCAGCACCTGTCATAATTCTCACATCTAATTTTAAACCTTCAAGCTTATTACTTTAATAATGTTAATATTAGCGATATTTTCTCATCCATATTAGGTTATTACTCGAAACAAAAAACATGAACTTCGCCAGTATCACCAGATCCAATCTTAAATTTTGGAGTTAAGCTCTTTTGGAAGGGAGAACATTATTTTTTATGGCAATATTGATCTCTAATATGCGGAAGAGGCTCATAGTAGTATGCAAAAGTAATTGAGTATACCTGCGAAATTAAGTTTTAGCAGGTCCTTATTTGCAAGAAAAATATGGGATCCTATATTGTAAATCATGCTTATTTTTAGTCAGAAAAGATATATGCCTTACTATACTGTCCTATAGTAGCATCGGAATATGAGCAGTCAAACCATAAACTATAAATTGATATACCTGAAGAAGGAAAAGTTTGTTGATTTTACATTTATACGTGTTGCCATGAAACCAATTTCAGTAAACATTTATTCATTTTGTTATTAGTTTTAATGCTACGCAACAGATATCTTGAATATTAATTACATTAAAGATATCATTTAGTGACAAATTCAATTTCACTGGCGTTAATCCAAGGCTTCAAAAATGTCACCAGCTTTTCCTTTGTTAATTACATTCTCGCGTTCAAAACAATGTTTGGAATTAACAATTTTCTCTTTGTCTGAATATGAAATTTACATATACATACAGCAGGACTAAGACCCGTGTTAAAATAATATATCTGTGGCGTTAATTGTTTAACTCAAGGGAAAAGAGCCTTAATACCCTAAAGCAGAACTTATCAACCAAAGCTAGTCTTTTCATTTATTTCGTTCGGTGGAATGAACTTCAATTATTAATACTCTTCTGTTACATTGCAAACCTTGAGGATAAATTTTAAGGTAGTAAAGGGTCAAGTTTTAACTATAAGTAGGGTTTGAACCGAGTTAATACATGAGGAAAAAACGCAGAATAATACTAGACAAATTTATGTAAACAGTACGACACGTTTCACCACTCTGCGGCATATGATTATGCCACATGCGAATTGAGAAACGCGTGGTATCATAGAAATAAATATGTGGAAGATTACCAAGTGTTTTCACTCACCATGAATGTGGACAACTTCCACGAAGTCAAGCCTAATTCGATTTATGAGTTAATTCAGTTCAAACCAACATGAGTGTAATACATTTCCAGGAAATGAATGTCATAATTTTATTCGCATTTTTTCCTAAAAATATGTTATCAAAGGTTTATTAAAACTAAAAGCACAAAGATTATAATATAAGGAATTCCACGGCGGTTTTGATGCCATGAGATTTTTCTTAATGTAGTGCGAGCGAGATAGTACCCTAATAATAATAGAGACGATATTCGATATATGTTTTAATTTCACAAACTGTGTGACACACGAATTAAATATTGCATTATAAATGGTGCAATAAAATAGTTTTACATGACAGAAATTGGAATCAACCAATGAAAATAACTAAATAAGCCTTTAACTTGACTCATTTTTCCCACGCGGTATATTTGAAACTCCATTAAAACGGAAGGTTCATTGTAAACTCGAAGAACTTACTGCGGTGACAATATGATTAGTTTTCAAAAATAGTGGAGAAAACACACAAGCTATACACTTGATTTTTTGACGAGATTTAAGTGTAAGGAATGCCTCATTTTTAATATCAGGTCTCTTGCAAAGCGGAAAGTATATTTACCTCAGGTTTGTTCACTGACCAGAGCTCACATTGTGTGAATAAAATGGACATACCAAGTGTGTACTGCGGAAAGTAGCAATAAACAGCTCTTACAAATGAAAGAATATGAGTATGGAGGGATAAATAGAGGCCACTATTGCTCATCGCCGACGCAAAATTGCAAAAGCCAACCCTTGTTGATGAATTATAATGTATGTGATAAAATCTAAACGAAAATATATCATATAAAACTTCCAAAATTGCATTTTCACTTAATAGGTGGAGCACAAAATATATATAAGATAAGGATATTATTGTTTTAAAGCAACTACTGTCTCAAATCCCTTTCCAAATTCCATATCTATCTTAGCATTTTTGTAGTTTTGAAGGAGTTATCTCAGGATCTTATGTTTGTATAGGTATTTTGTAATACAAGACACGCACGTTATTCTTTAAAAAAAATGTGTTCTTTAAACATTGTTGTAGATTAAGAAAAATAATTATTTTAATGTATTTAATTATTATTTAATATACTATCTTAAAACTATTATCACTTCAATAAAAACAAGCCTTAAGATAACAGTTTAGTTGTCGTGTTCATTCAGTAATGCTCGCAATAATTACGCGCACATACGATCACGTCATTCCCTTTAGGTAAAGACAAAGCGAAAGAATTTTGTAAATGCACTTTGCCTCAACAAAACTGGCTCCCTTTTAAAAAATTTCTATTTAATGCCATATCCGAACAAGATGCTTTTGCTTTTCTTCAAACATATATTGATTTATTCACGCTCTTATATTTTATTTTATTCTGTATTAAGTTCTTACTCTACATATTCCTGCGGTATAGAGTCTTTCCTACCGCATTTGCTCATAAACTTCACGGTTAGTTATTCCACTCATTCCATTCACTCAAGTATCATTTTTATGTTTGGATATTGGACTCTCTCCCATTTTATCGACAAGGCAAATCAAACAAAATACCCCTCTTTCATCTACATATTACCCTGTAAGCTACCACAAGGGAGCGTGGCAGGGGGCTAGTTACTACCGACATCCACTTTAATGTACCAGTGCCTATTATCAACAGGCGCAACGCGATAAATGTCCTACGAATGCTACGGAAACTATTTGTATCTGCGTATATTGTAACTACATAAACGATGCACAAGAGTCCTACAAGTAGCATGCAAAATGTGATGTATTTATAACGTTGCAGATTATGAATCAAGCATTGGGGATCAAATCAATTAATCAGCTACACGACGTGTCGACTAATCAACTTCAAAGTTTCATTCGCCATTATAATTTCTAACCGATGTTGGAAAAACCGACATATGTAGGTATCAATAATGATAAAAAGTAATTTTATTATCAAGAATCAAAAAAATGTGAAATATTTAGGATATTTGGCCATTTGTAGGAGTTGACTGACAGCTGCGTGTGACGTCATTGATGATCGGTGATTCCGTTGGGCAGGAATAGAGGGAGAAATTTTGGAATATGGAGAGAAAGTGGGCGAAAGAATTGCCCAGCTGTTGATAACGGTAGAGTATGATTGGAAGACCTTGATAATGGCCTTGACTTTGACGTATGTGAAAACCTAGGTTGGTGTAATAAAACTGTGCGGAAATTTTCAGAGTATTTCCAATTTCTTGTTAATATAATCAATTATTCATTCCATAAGGTGCCATCTGATATGTTTAAATTAATTCCCAATTTGATGCCAAATGAATAAATAAACTCAGAAAATAAAGCTCAGGGCCATTCCACACGTCGTTTTAATTTTTTAGGGCGAAAGCCCTACGTTAGAATGCATCATATTTTTCAAATTCAGAAAAGCGAGAAGTGCCACCTTCCAAAACGTTCATTGTACTGAGAAAATACGTGCGTGGAATTCGGCTCCGTGTGCAATGACATTTATCCGTGACGCATAGGGTCCAAAATACCCCACTCGAACAATTGAATTTACGCGCAAATACATCTCCCTTTGAAGTACGTAAGCATGCGGTTTCACGGTAAAATTGAAAATCTTTAACAGAATTTGTTCCACCTTCAGCCGTATTAGTGATATTGTAGGCCCAAGTCAGCGCGTGAAGAGGCGCTGGCGCGTGCATATGGCACCCGAATCCTCCCGCTTAATCGCCCTATTCGGAGCACGGCAACACGCCACGTTAATACGTCGCAACTCTTACCGATAGCTATGGAATACCGCCTCCTCTGGTGATGGTGAATAGCATGTTATTTCCATCATGTCCTGGGTTAAGTCTAGTTCGTTCATTATAATTTACAAAATACGATATTTACATCCGAATAGAGCAATCTATCTAACGAGCGTTTAAAAACACGATTACATTATCAGTGCGTAAAAATGAAAGGCTACTAATGTAAGTTCCTCTTGAGTAAAGGTGACTGTCAATAGTCTTTTACCATTTTTTATCAATGGAGGACGATTGAGGGTGAAATATGTTGAAATCCACGGTATTGGTGCAACATGATGTGCCATTATTGCATGATATACCTACACTCGTATTAAGAATATACATTTTCATGAACTTAATTTATTTTATTAATCTGTTTTTAATATACTTTTAATGTTGATTAAGTAACCTTTTTTTTAAATGTAACTTTTTCTTATTTTATTTCGTTTATGGAGACTCACTTTTTAATAGTCGATTTACTGCTTATGATTCATTTATAATTATTTATTCATATTAATTTTTTTTAGTTATCTTTGTTTTATTTACTCATTGATCTTTATTTTACTTGGTCATTTATATATTTTTCATTTATTTTTACTTTCTTATCATCAAATTTTATTCTCTTATTACTTATTTAGTTATTTCTAATCTTGTAGTTATGTATAAATTTCCCTTTTAATTATTATTATCATTCACGTGTATTTCATGCATTATTTATTTGTTTGTGTTACATTAGCTTTATCAGTCTGTAGATTTTCGCAGGTTTTTCACACTCCCCTTCATGTGTGGGTGTTTTTCTGCAGTGGATTTTTTCGTCAAGGATATCTCTTCCTCACTTCCTAACGTTTTTCCAACAAAAAATATATCTTTCTTCGCACTTATTTCATGTATTTATCTGACGATGGGTTAGATGGAAGAAGGGAGACTGCCTTAGTCTCAATCTCACCCCAATAAATATGCCTTATTATTATTATTATTATTACACTCCTTCCAAAAAGATTTTGTAAAGATGGTGGTGGAAAGGCAACTATAACAAATGTATTATAGTGGTGTACTCAATCAACACTGATACGCTATTCATTGATCCCGCAAAATAATTCGGCATATCGTTATATGTCAGTTTAATCATTACCCAACTGATGAAGTTATTTAAAACTAAGAATAAAGCACTTATCCGTATATTCATTGCAATGGATTGAATCATCATTCTAAATTTGTGTTATATAATGAAATATTGTTGAGCGCATTGTGGCTGTGTCGTGTTGTAACGATTTTCGCTAACCATCTCGCGATACTCCATCATGACGTTAACCGTTAATTATATCCGATCCCTGGGTGATTTTATTCACGCTTTGACTTACCACTACCACGACCAATTGCTTGAATTAATAATTTTTAATTTCGGCTTGATAATTGATAATTTTTGTAGTGTTGGCCATACTTTCAACCCTCGTTCATATACTGGTCCCTTGTGCAGGATTCAATTTCTCTGTGTGTCCATATTTCACATTTTTCACTCTTTTTTTTATCCAATGGATAATACAATGGCCCTGCACTCGGTCACATATTATCTTAATAAAACGACCTCCGAAATTCGACATTGCGGGGCTGTCTGTGACGTATGGAATTAATGATGAATTCATTGCAACCTCGTCGTGTCAATGATCGGTATTATCTCGGATATCAGAAGAACAAAGAGCACGGTGAGATAATTGAACGCACTTCAATTTTCGCTTTGCTTTTTAAACTGAGAATTGCGTAATCCATGATAAACCATTGGAGGAAATGGCGTGCCTTGGAATTTGATTTCACCGTGTGATAAATTCGGGCTTTGATTCGGCCTTTACAATTCATGAAACCTTTTGAGCCTATGAGTAATAAAAAATTTGACTCCAATTTTGTACGAGTTATAATGCATATGACACGGTACTTAGCAAAAATTCTCATTAAACGAGGGATGAAATCGATCTTTGTTATCCAAGCCACCTATAGCAAGATAACAATAACAATGTATGCGTCACATTCACGGTCAAACCAAATATCTGGTGTAAATTAAACTGTTTAACTGCTTTAGGTATAAAAGATATAGAAGATCGCAATATTGATATCCTGTAAACGAAATATGCTCCACTTGTAATGGAGCAATTGATGTACCACTTAATCTTCCACAGATGATTTAATATAGCGCGTTTAATTGACGAAATATCACTTAAAAATTTCAGATGATCGAGAATTAACCCTATGAAATATTAAATGGATCACAAAATTAATGGCCATGGCTAATCATTTAGAACTGATAATTTTATTCACAGCTTTTAAAATGCTAATCTATATCTATGATAATTTATTTTGAGTTGATTTGACGATAAAACCAGGTATCATTAAATATATGTCCTACAAAAGAATTTTATGCCAAAAATAATGGGTATATCATGGCTCCCTATTTTCAATCAATATAACACTTCCTATTACTGCAAGGAATATTGAAAAATGCAACTGTTTGAAGCTTTACATTTCACTGAGCTTCCTAATGACGAAAATTGTTCAAATGAGTTTTAAAACATAACTCAATAACTTAAAAGTCAGATAAATATAAAAAATATATGAAAAATAGGTTAGTATCTTTCTGAAAACATACTTTTTGTTACGGTAGAACATGTTTCACCTTTATCAGATTTTCTGGTAATATAAACGGTTTTATCATTTCACGATAATAAACTGCCACTAAATAATAAGCTTTAAACTGTTCTCTCAAATAAACTTAATTCACACAAGAAATAATTTCCTTCCCGAGAGAGGCTTGTCGTTTTTGTGGTGGTATTGCGATATTCTCTTTATATTGTAATACAAAACAGGTGGTGAAGTTCAAAACTAAAATCCATTCTGGAATATATCATCTACTTTTACCTGCTATGAATATGTATATCAAATTAGATAAGTCAAACCAGAATTAACTAGGCACGGGTTGGCGTGGTAAATAATTCCATGGCCCAGGCTCAAATACTGGCATTGTTGAAGATTTTTCATTGGAATAGAAAATCTAGCGTTGGATACCAAGTGGAATGCACTTTCATACGTAGCTGTGCGTTCGGGTTGGACGTAAAACTGTTGATACGGGTGGTCTACAAAAATTAGAAAATCTTTTAAGTTTTCACGCTGTTCTTCGAATCAGTGTCAAATGGCAATAAAATTCGTTGCGCAAAAGATCAAATCAATACATCCAGAAGGGACCCTGGCTTAAATTATTTTTCGTTGCTTTGACGCCCTTATAGCCTATGAGTGGAGGCAATTTGAATAAAAGCATTTAATATTTCGTTGCCTCGGAGGCCAATATTGCGATTTAAGTTGTGATGGCACATGTCAAAGAAACTTTGTACGTCTTCTTCCAGGTAAATAAAACTCTGTTAATGATGGATTTTTACTCAGCACGTAGTAGAATATGGTTATAAAATATTCATCGGGTTTTCCATTCCTATAACTAAAAAGGTATAAATTTCACTCATTTGTAATAATAGCGTATCTGAACGCCACTTCTTAAAGTTTTTAACCCGAGCGTTCCCAAATCTCTTGTGATTTCACTCTACTGTAACTCACCAGGTAGCATGAGGGCCTTATCGCAAAATGGCGAGCATAACAAAAAGTGCTTCGCGTCTTATAGTGTGAAAGTTGTAAATCTGTTGTACTGGTGTCAAATAGGCACACTTTAGATGGTCTCTCAGGTCTCCAGATCTGACCGTGTTTGACTTCTTCCCGAGGGGTTCGTCAAAGACATATGCGTATCGCTTTTGCCAGCAACACTGGATCTGCCTCGGTACCGCATTAAGCGCCGCTTAAAAGACACGTGTCGAAGACATGCCGTTGCGTTGCGTGTTTGGGATGAACTGGATTACTGCATAGATGTGTGTCGTGTGACAAAAGAAAGCCGCATACCTATACCATTTGTAAACATTATAGTAAAAAAGCGTGGAGAGATCAGGTTTATTGTCCTGTGCTAGTAACTATTGTGCATGTAAGAAATTTTTAAATGTATCTCCTTGAATATCGATAATTCTTTAAAAGTTACCCATAATTTAGTCTTGCGTAGGGTTGGTCGTGAGGAATTCCAAAAGGGCGGGCGCGTTGGCCAGCTATGGCTGCTTAAAAGCAATGAAGGTCTTTAATTTGTTGTAATGCAATCACTCATGCCATATCGGAAAACGGTTAAGAAAAAATATTCCTTAGAATATCATAGCCAATGTTAAGCAAAATAAATAGTAGAACTATACTTTAATACAAAGTTGACGCCAAGTTAGGGATATCTCCGACGAATAAAAATGAAGACAGAATGAGGACTCAACAGGACAGACTTAGGAATTCATTAGCAGAGAGAGAAAAAAGGGTTATTTAGCCCGGATCCGGTGCTTATATCTCATTAAGATGGTAAAATAATGCCATTGCTTGACAATAACTACCCTAAAGGACTGGAATTTACCATAACGGGTGCATGAATCTGGAAAATACTTGCAGTCCTAGAGCTTCCCAGTAGCACTGGTAACGGTACCTGTGTGGCTCCATAAAATGGTGAAAAATTATGAAAAATATAAAGGCAATATCTATTGATACAACAACGCAAAAATAGGTCAGTGCCTTTTTTATTAAACATCAAATTTGGGGAGTTTTCTGATATTGTAAAATTATAATCTTATACTTCTGTTGTATATACACAGTTCAGTAAACAAGCAATTATCCAATATTGAGCGTCTTTAGAACTTTTTAGCGCAGGCTGCCATTCCACCGATATTCTAATTTTCTCCTGTTTCTTCAACGTTCACCAAACGTTCGCCCCCTGCAAGCTTATTGAGCTTGTTGCTACCCTTCAGGAAGTCCTTTAGCCCTACTTTGCTTCCTTTAAATTTATCCCAAAAGTGTTCTTGCCTCTCCCAACTATATATCATTTCCTCACGTGATAAATTACTAACCCACACTGTCATTCCATTACTTTCCAAATTCAAATCTCACAAGACTCTAGTCATAACTTTGTCCTAATCATACATTAAAACGCTCTATATCAGGGTTTTACGTATATAATCTTGATTTCATTAGTAAAACTTACTCCAAAAAAGTTTATTCCTTTTCATATATCCTTTGGTTGCGCAAACTTTCGATAAATTTCCGCATTACTTAATCAATTCATATCCACAATGCACGAAATCAATTTTAATTCACATGGCTCTGATGGAAAGCAATATAATGATAAACCCCATATTGTTCAAACACCTGCTACCTAGACCAAGGGGAAATTACACGAACCTGGATTTAGAATCATGGAGAGGGTTCAATGGGGTCCATTCTCCTTCAAACACCGCGATTGGTTTGACGTTACTCCGTACTCAGTACATAACTCGGAATAACATCCCGTCATTTATCATCGAATTGACGTCCATCATTTGTTACGAGTATCTCACCCGGTTTCATTCCTTGCGTCTTTTCCACGTTATTTCTTCTCCCTCCGGCCGCGTCTCAACATGTTTCCAATTAAGTTATCCTTCCTGCTTCCACGAGCGGCAGTTCATGAATCAGTTTCCCGTTTAGATATTATCGGTTATTGAACTCATGTACGAGAGCCGTACGCTCCCTCAGGAGTTCCTGTTCTTCGTAACCAGCATAATTGATATCAAAACCGTTTGCGTTCTGTGCGGAACAATCGAATAGCTACACGTGCATGTTCAATTACTCACTTCTCGATTACCCGTTCTCGTTGTCATATCACGGGTCAAAGGGCATCCACGCAACTTCTGTTGTACATACACAGTTAATATTTGGTCAACGCTTCCGCATTTAAGCGTTAATACATGAGTGAACGGACACCTACGAAAATAGACGCGGAAATGCACGGCAGATGTTTGTGCGTGGCGTAGGCCCGGAATACCATTGCAACAGTCAATACGAACAGATTTACGCTTGAAGAACTCACAGATTAGTCGATAGAATTGCTCTTAACAATTAGAGGAAAAATGATTTTTTGATGCTCTTAGTTAAATATTGATGTTTATGCACAAAAATATGTGTGACAAAAGCATTTTTTAAACATCAATGGGTGGAAAAACATGAAATGTACAAAGAATGCATCTGGATAATGAAAACTAATTTATTTTTTCCATATTATCATTGATTGCAGTCATTCTATTCTCATATATACGATACTGATATGATTTAACCTTTTATAGCGTCAATCGATCAATGTATAAAATCTTTTTTACATCCTTTTTGGCCGAAATTTAAGTCAAGAGAAAAATAAAAAACCTCCCTATACAAGTCAACTTCTTACTCAACTCACCGGAGAATATAACTAAAGACTATAAAGTGGCCAATGATAAAATATACAATAACTTATTCTAAACACGCGGCTGACATATTGACGACAATTTTCCCCTAAACTACGCATACCAAGTTTTTTATAGAAGCCTGTCTCCATATTTTCTGAGGAATATGAAGCCGTGGGCAGCAAATCCACTCCATAGTCTCGTCATCTAGCAAAAATTCCCATCACATATGTTCATTATGCGCCAGGCATCATGCTCAAAGTTTCAGAACTTATGACGTTACTCTCAGTGTTGCCCTAACCATTCCCATACGTCATAGAAGATGAGAAAAAGAAGAGGATCAGGATTTATATGTGAGGGTTTTTGGAAGATTCTGCGATATGGCAAAAACGCTCAAAAGGTGGCTAAAAAGGAGGGATACAAGAGAAGCAGACATGCTACATTTTCAAGACATTAAGGATTTCACAGGTAATTTTAGCAATATGCAACTCCAAATCTTTTAACGAGGTTCAGCTCTTTAGGTTAGATCAGTGGCATGAAATTCAATCCTTTTCTTTCCCTACTCATCGAGACAAAAAAGAGTATGTGTTTCGTAATTTGGTAAAAAGGATCCAAAGTTATATTGACTGTTAACTAACTTCCTCATACCTACATAGAATTTGATTTATAAAAGTATATACTTACGGCATTTTGCCATGCACATCTGCAATAGAGCTAGTACATTTCATGTCCATGCAATTATCTTAAAAAAACACTCGTAGCGTTGAAAAAGCAAATGGTAATGAGCTAATTCTGTTGAAATAAAAAGAGCGTTAGAACTCCTCTCGTGTAGTACCTACGATACTCAATGCTACTGTCTCATTGAAGGGAATTAGTTGAAAATATTACCCCAATTGTTATCAATTTATACTATTAGTTCTCTCACAAACTTAAACAAAATTGAAAGGTAGATATATATGTCAAACAAATACTGATGATTGCCTTTAAAGGGTTCTTAAATATTTTGAAAATTCACGTACTCCCAATTATCATCTTACTCGACTTACGTCATCACAGAGTAGAATTTTCCTTCTATGCATTTATTTCAATGGAAATTAGCACATAAAACTAGTTAATGGCCTTCAATGCAAAAAGGTTAACGATTATTGTGGTAAAAGTGTTGAAAAATTAAACGAGCTAAGCACGTAAGCAAGCTGTTCTCATGGTAGCGACATTGTACCATGACGTAATTCACTGGGTTCCAGAGGACTTAGTGTTTCACAGCAGCCAATCCCGCCTAATTGTAAAAAATAAATGTTTTCATAAACATATTTTGCTCCTCAATATGAAGCTATACCCTCTAATTACAAGAATATTGACTTCATCCAAAAGGAGATTTTTCAATATGCAGAATGAACTCAATGCTCCCCTTGAGACAGACACCATCACTTCCAGCAACGCAACAGGTTGAACAAAACTATACGTTTACAATGAATACAAACGATAATTTGGTAAACTAAGGATAATCAGGTTTCCCGGAGAAATGGTTGCATATAGAGTTCAAGGCTTTCTCGTTGGGTAAGATTATCAGTACCTAAGGTTCAACAGCCATCACAGTCATCGCCATCATGAGTAGATGGTACCTGATAAGATGAAAACGCATGAAAATTATTTGTAAAAAAATGGTAATTAGCTCATGCAATTTTGTTCTTCTGGTGTCACAGCTTTAAAAACACAGATAAATTTTAACACATTAAATCTTCTGATGAAGAATACATGATACTTATTTAAAAACAAAAAAACTGAAGAAACTGGAAACATCCTTTGAATGAAGCAACTTTATTGAGACATTTTAAATATATGAATTATAGGTTATCATCCTTGAATTCCATGGAGTCATTCTTGACTATGTGAAACCTTAACACTATAGAAAATAATAGTTTTTTAGAACCACTAGACTAGATGAACCAGCACCAAGCCATTCAGTGTTGAGTGAAATCAGCCATCCTATAGCACTGTTTCCTTCGTCTATATTATCGTGGTATAAAATAGTATGATCTCGGTTTTTATTATTTTATAATACCAATATTATTCCAAAATTTTTTCCATCAAAAACAGAAAAGTATTAAGCTTTTTAAATTAGAATTAGAAAAGTGTTTTCCTGATTTTAATGGGTATGCTCAAGTGCATACTAAACTTTTTAAAGTGTAAAAGTATTTACCTCTAGGATTTTACTCATACAGAAAAATTCCTCTGACTTGAGCATCAGTAAAATCACGGATATTATATCTCGTGGGATTCAATTTTAAATAATGGGATTCATGTGGTATCATGGATACCTCGTGGGTAGTGAGCTTGTAACACTCCTCACGAAGTTAATATCAGCAACCAGACATTAATTGCAAGGAGAATAGAAAATCTTATATTCCACTTTTAATAAATACCACTATACTTCCATTTTAAGTCATATTATCTAGCAATAGAAGAAACCTTTATTTCAACCAGTACCCCTGTTTCCCACAGATATGAATCGGTCACATAGTATACCTATGCTTCACCCTGTGTAGGCATAAGCTTCACCCCGCGTAGCATAAGACATAAACATACATAGGAGAAGCAGTACGCCTCAGATTTTTCAATGAATAACCTCCGTGAATAAACCAGAACAATTTTGTTTTCTTGTTAGGTGAAAGAGAAACACTATCAAATAAGTGTGAATGATATCGAATAATAAATCCGACAAGTTAAATAAAGCGAAAGTCCATTACTACATTGTACGCAAGAGGCCAAATTTTCAGAGCCTACGGAACAAAATATGTAATTTATTGCTGTAAATTAACAAACCTAAGTAAGATTTGTAGGTTTTTCTACCCATGATAACATTAAATAGTAGCAGGGTAACACTCTATTCTAAATAAAGACCGATCGTTGGTAGGAATACACATTTTGACATTTATGTCAAACTAAGTGGTTTCTGGTTAAGTTATATGCGAGGATACAGCTACTAGGTCGATACTATAAAAATCTTCTGATGAAAATGCGAAACGGAAGCCATTCATTAATTAATCTGAAGTAAATGGGAAGGTATTAAAAGAAATGAAGTGACTAAAAATGAAATCAACTATCTTGAGTTCACAAATGACATCGCAATTATGGCAGAGACACCAACTTTCGAAAATTATGAATCAGACCGGAAGGATACACAATAAAGCTGATTAAAAAAACAAAAACACCAGTATTAGCAAAGAGAACATTTTAAAGCGATGTTTTGGAAGGGTAGGAATTCTTCATTTAGTATGATGGGCATTGTTTGGGGAAAAAGTTCGCCATGCATCAAGTGGAGAAGAGCTCGACAAGAAGGCATTCTTGGAGAAAAGCAACCACCAAGTAAAAAATTATTTCATTACTGTGGAGGGGGCAGTAAATACATGAAAAAGCTGGGGTAAGTTTCCACGCGGTATCACAGTCATTAACCGTTTGAAAACCGGATGAGACGTGAATGAAGGATGTCGATACCTAAGATGGATGCTGGATATAAAATGGTCAGATAATATCAGAGACGACGTAAGCAGATTGATAGAAGAGCGGAATAATACATGACACACTTTTAGGAAGAGGTAATCCAAATTAATAGCCTCCATCATAAGAAACAATAAATTCGTTGGGAAAAGCACGAAGGGATACTTCTCCAAGTCCATTTGATTCATTTTATTTGAGCTCTCAAAATCCACCCTTGGAATCCTAAAAATACTAATTTTAATTTGTAATCTGGGATACAATTATCATTGGAGCAGTATGCTGGCGCGAGCTACCATGTCGCAAATAATTACTTCGTGAAGGTTTTCAGAACAAAAAGGGAAGTATTTTTCTCTATAAATTGTTGTTAGAATTTTTCCTCATCAACCTCCGGGTACTTTCTTCGCATTAGAAAATTTATAACGTATTTTGTAAACAGATTCAATGAACAATCTTGATCAACAATTTTTTGTCAGCCTTTGCATTTTCCGCTATATTTTATGATGAAATACGTGGGAGCGTAAACTTTTATAATTTTGTTTGTTAAAGTAGCTGCGGGGAAGGGATGGAGGAAAAGAAGAGCTAGTATGTTAGATATGTGCGATATAGGTGCTAAAAGGTGAAGAAGTTGCCCTTTTCGGATATGGAAACGTTGAAAAATATTACAAATGAAACCCAAGGGAGAACCAGAGCAGAATTTTTGGATTTCGAAGGTGAATTCCCGCGAGAAAAATCTAAGGCACGAATTTAGTCAACGAACAAAATATCAGTTAAGATGGCGCATGACAGTGAGAAAAAAAGCTATTAATAATTCGAGGATTAATCAGTTGACAAGGAGGAAAAGAGGGCTGCTGTCAATTAATCATGAAAGAGAATGACAACGACATATGACATTGAAAGCATGTGGGGCTGATTTTCATTCGCGGAGTTTGAAATATTTTGAGGAAATGAGAATAAGGAAAGACAGGTAGATATCATTTATGTCATTTAGAGAAAAGAAATTAAAAGGAAAAGAAAAATACCAAGCTTACCAATCATCTGCAAAAGGTATCTCATTCCATTCTGAGCAATTTTCGTGTAAATTTTGTGAGTGCTCTCGAGAGAGTGGAAGCAAGAGCCTTTCTTTACGGAATATTTTCGAAAAAAAAGACACCGTCTGGTGACAGCTAATGGTTCGGATGGTTGGAGTTCCTTTTTTGAGCATATTGGTGTGAAACTTTGCTATTGTACTCATTAGTAAAATACATGGATAAAAGTGAAACAAAATTCATGTTAAGGATAAGATTTTTTGGCAATTTAATGCTACTTTCAGACGAAAATTTGTGAAACGAGAATCATATTTCGCAATAATTCGATTACATGTCTACAAATTTTTCTATAAGCGGGAAAAGTTGTGTTTCTAATAAATATAGTGATAGTTAGCACAAATCAGGGTATCGTATGACTTTGCCTTAAATTTCAAATACCGCGCATTAAGTCCAAGTTTTAACATTGATTTAATTCAGACTAAATATTAAAATATAGTTTTATAATCATTTATATCATAACATGCACGGTTATTTTCACCTTAAAAATAGATGTACTTTTATGTGAAATGTTGTCCAAGAATTTTTTCGACTTATTTGAACAGTCAATGAAGTTTGCACTCAATGACTGGGATAGCTGCTCCAACCACCTTAAGTGTGACTCTGAACTCCAGCAGCCATAAAATGACGCTGTGATTGTGAGAAAATATGGAGTGACAATGAAGGATACGTACGTATGAGAGGGAAGTTCATGAAAAAAAAACAGATCTGGGAACAGTCCTCACGGATCAAGATTTATTTTCGGTCAACATGTAATGATGAATCAATAAGGATAGGAGGACTGAAGAGCGTGATTATGATTGAGGCGGAAAATTTCTATTTTGGGGTGGGAGGCCTAAGTGCCTGTCGAATGTGGAGAGGCTGCCATCCCTTATGAAGGAGATGAGGGATGAGGGCAACTGAGGATATGATGCGGATGTGTTAATGTGAGAGATACTACTGTAGGGTTTTAAGACCTCGGGGGTAATAGAAAGGCTCTATGAGAGATGATAAGTAAAGGACCGTAAAGACAACAACGGGAAGAAATCGAGTGGACGAAATGCTAAGCATTAATAAATTTACATGCAATTGATTTCGCTAACAAAAGTACTGTTGCCTGGAGAATATGTATGAAGTAATGACCATAACGGGTATAAAGAGTGTGACCAAACACATTAGGTTCGTTGAGTCATATCTGGAAAACGAGAGCTATCGCTAATTTTAGGTGTGTAAGGATTGTTATACCGAGGTCACAAGGATCTAGTGAAGAGACGATCATTGACCTTTTGAGTCTAAACTAATCGGATTAAAAATTCTTTCACCGATAAAAAGAAGAAGGAAATGTAAAAAGGGAGAATAGTGCGTAACCTGCTTAAATTGTGAAAGAAAAGTGGTACGAGGGAGGCCCATATTTGCCTAGGAAAACTACAGAAAAAATAACTGACGGAAAAACCACACTCTCTAGCATCTATGAATAAAAATAGTCATTCATAGCGTGAAATCGATAAGATGTTGATAGTATGGGGACTGGTTACGGATTATTATGACTGAAAATAGATTAATCAGCTCTACCGAAACAAACTCAACACGACACGCGTTAAATAAGAGGGAAAATACAAATTTTTTACATGCAAAAATCGAAAAAAGGACTCTCATGCAGACAAGGGTCTGACCTATTAAGTATACTTTTCCTTGGAAAAAGCTATACAATGAGTGAAATGCAGGTAATCAGCCATGGGATTGAGAAACTTATACAACCATGTTATTCATTTTTTCTTTTACCATTTAAAGTTACATGTCACTAACGAAATACGTTATCATGTTTTGTATACTAACAACTGTTTAGGGTGTCCTGCGACTTTTGAAGATGTCACGAATAGGACCGTTCTAACGAATTTCGTCAAAGAAACAAAACGCATGAATTTTATCCCCTAAATCCTTTTTGGATCAGAAATACTCCAGAGGATGATTTTTAAGATGAAGGAATCGCGGAAGCAAAGTAAGAGTGCGAGGAAGACAGTGAATCGAAGCGGATGAAGGACGTGCGGGCGTTTGAATCCCCACCTACGGACTCGGTCCATGAAAGCGTGTACCCGCCTAACGAAATGTGATTATGTTTCCCGTTTTTATTTATTTATTTTTATGGAGATTTCAAAGGATGCTGGGGTTTTGTTGAACAGGGTCGAAGTGAGTTGAAAAAATGGCAGCCGTGCACCAAAGGATAGGAAAGAGCAGTACAGGAATAGAAAGAGCGAAGAACGAAGGAGCATTTCCGGCGGTGGAGTGTGGATCAAGCGAGGGTGGATTCGAGGAATAGAAAGAACGAAGGAGCATTTCCGGTGGTGGAGTGTGGATCAAGCGAGGGTGGATTCGAGGAATAATCCGATTAGCAGCCGAAACTCCGAACTGAACACGAGCAATTAAGATCCGCTGTCATAGCTCATTTTTCTCATTCCCTAATTTTTCCTCCCTCACATGCCTTCGCATTTTTGCATCCTCGCTTGTAGGTGGCCTCCAAAATTGCCTCTCTGCATGAAGACCGATTGCAACTGCTTTCTCATTTTTTATCTCTTCTGCCGAGCATGTGAAGGGGGGTCCGAGGTTATATAAGTCGGAGACGGAACGATTATTTAAAATTAAGACAAATAGCCGCTCGAGAACTTCACTGATACGGACGAAACCCTCTCTGGAAGAATTAAAAAAAAGGAACAAGGATAAAAATGCCCGTACTTCAACTTCTACGAACGAAACAGGATCATTCCAAGAGAAGTTCATATTTCCTCTCTCTTTCTACCTCCCCACTCCATCCCCTGTCCCTTTTCCTCTTTCAAATTTGCAAACTTCCCCGCTTGCTGTGTTGGTCATCGCTGGTTAAAATCGACAGCGGCCGAGCATCCCGGATGCGTTTATCAAAGTACAATATCCAGTTCACTCCTGTCAAAACGCGATAGCGGTATAGCTTGGTTAACAGCACCGTGTCAAAGCTGTAGGTACATACAAGTCAATGCAGGCAAAGAGTTATGAGCTCTTATCAAATGAAACATTTAAACCTTCGTTTAAAGAGGGACATCACTCTTTCCATTGGGGCCTGCTGTGGCTAAATGATTCAATATCAATCAAAATCTGATAGTAACAAATGATGATACAAGAGTAATATGGATGACCAATTATAATACTTAGGTATCTTTAATTATTCACTGGCTGCTGATGCAGTATACTGACAGCAAACGCTATGGATTCTTTTGCTCAGTTTTACATTTTATTATTCCAACCAATAGTGCAGCATCCAGGGGACATATATGTACTTGATGACTTTTTTACTATTAGCAGTCTTTTCAGCTCCAATCAAAAATGAAAACTAAAAAGGTCATTTAAAATTCAAATGTTAATAAATGTCAGCATTAGAGAGGACTGTTTCCAGGACTATTTCTATGACTATTACGACTGTTTCTAGTGCTATAAATTGAGATCAGTCATCCACTTAAGAATGTTCAGCCTACAAGAATCTTTCCTAAAATACTTCACCCATAAGTATCAAATAAGCCGATGTAAATCGAAGACCTTATACTAAGAGGGTACTTAAAGACCAAACATGGTTAAAACTTTTGGCCTTTTTTGAACATCCTATGAACGCGAATCAGAGTTCCAAAGACGAAGAACTCGGATTCACCCCATAACTAAGCCGACCTATATGATTTCTTTCAGCTTATTTCCCAATCGGGTTAAGCGATGGTATACTCTTTCTCAGTTTCTCTTTTAAGGTATTCTTGGGAATCAGATTTATTAATCTAACCGTGATTCAGGATATGATCTTAAACATATTTAATTATTTACTTTAATAGATAAAATGTATTTCTATAGTATAGAATTGGAAAGGGAACATAGAATAAGGTTATCTATAAATGGAGCTATGTAATTCTATATATTCGTAAATATTACAACGTAGCCATTCATCAAATATGAACATCTCAACAAAGTATACGTATCAAATAAGATGCATGTACTATTTTATTTGACATTATGGCGAAATTTTCCAAAACATGATAGCTAAAAAACGTTACTTGGATTTACGGACTATTGCGTTTACAACGTTACTCTATTTCGAGGGTAGTATCATTTCAATTTCCCTTCGATGAACATCATCCGAACGACACATCCCAAACCAAGACTTACCTCAAATTTTTGGCTGTTTGTAAAGGATATTTGATATCGGTCTTTTACAGATTCCTAATGTCTATAATCTCGCAATAAATCTATCTTCTATATAGAATTTGTAGAATGGCCATTACTAGTGAACGATCTTAAGGTTAAAATTTTTGTTTCAAAGGTTAGCCATCAATTTTAAGGTACATTCACTAGTTTTCATGAAGGAAAAGAGTGTAAGAAATGACAGCGCACCTGACTGAATTGGCGGGAAAAACAGCTCCTGTATAAGACGGACATAGACACTTGCATATTCACTTCTGACCCGAAGTAGACAGTTTCAATGCTGTTAAACTGTCGTCTACGACAATGGAAACACATGGAAGGGAACCCAAAAAGCCTTCACTGACATCTATATGTCTTCGCGGAAGCCTTCGAGTTAATAACCTATGAGGGTATGTATTTTTTTCCGTCCTAATATAAATTGCAATAGCGTTATTCAACGGATAAATTTTATGGAAATACACATCGGAGGGAAATGGATGTGTACAAATTAACGAATTTTTTATTCCCTAAAAGTAGCTGCTGTATATTTGTGCTCTCACCCTTCCGTAATTCATTCTAATCAATGCAATTATACTAATATATAAAAATCTAGTGGTGTCTATCTGTCTGTCTGTCTGTTACTCATTCACTCATAAACCACTGAATCGATTGGAACAAAATTTAGCAGGAAGATACTTGATATATCTGGTTCACGCATAGGCTATTCTTGCCTGTATTAGAAACACGTAAAATATACCTATACTGAATGAACAACAATCAATAAGTAACACTGAGGCCCCAGAGGGCCCAAGGTACCAAAAGAATGCTTTCTTAAAAGCCTCATATGTATTGAACGAGTGAACCGATTTTAGTGAAATTTGCACACATGGCTACTTAACTGATCCAGTAAAAAAGGTTTTTTGGAAATTGGGACTTTAAGAAAGGCTCCTGGGCCCCAAGGGCAGCGTATTGGGCCGTCTGGTGTCTTATGTGCTTGAAAAACTCAAATCTAAACATTTTTGTTCAAGTGAAGAGGTTTCTCTTTTTGCATATTTTAATTAGTTATACTAGAGATTGAAGGCTATAGTTTTCACCATTAGATGGATAATAAAATACAGTTTCTTATTTTTTCGTTTAATTTTTTCATACAAATACAATTTTCCTAGAAATCGCGTTTTAATGTCAAAATCATGAATTTTACTTCTGTCAACAAGAGGGTATTTCCTTGGTAACCTTGTAATTAGCATTAGCTTTAGAAGGGAAATGGGGCCTTTACAAGAGTGGCTAGGTTTTATATCTAGGTATCTTTACAAGAGTGGCTAGGTATTAAAGTGAAAATCTAGGCCGTATGCTGAAATGTTGCTGATTACGATATTATCTGGGATATTTTTGCCTAAAATTGGAAAAATTCATTTTAAGTGGACCAATTTAAGTTGGGCCCATCTAAAACAAGAGAACACCACGATGTTATACTAATGCGGAAAGCCTCTGGAATTAAAACTGAATGTAGTTTAGCTTCCATATGTTACTGCAAAAGAATGATGAAACTCGGTCTGCTGAATAAAAAAATAGCTAAAATTATAGCTGAGTAAAACAGGAGAATGCCACGATGCTATATTACAGCGACTAGCTTCTGGAATACAAATTGCCTGTAGTATAGTTTTCATATGCTACAGCAAAATAATGTTGAAACTCGGTAAGCATAATATAATGCGGTTTTCCTCTGCTAATTCAAAAAATAAAACTAAAATTATAGCTGATTTGCCTGGAAAAAAATTCACCTCATGAGCGACTCCAACTTACAACCTATATGCCCTGTCTTTCTTTCATCCCCCGTTGAATTTCAACCGGTAAGTACCTTTGCTATCAATTTATAGTTATAATGCAGATATGCAGCCAATCTGTAAACACGTCCCATTCCGTCTGCAAAAGGGAATCACTTGACCAAACATCCATGAAGAACACCGTTTAAATTACACTATATATTTGTATACTTGTAAAATTGTATACTTTAATATGTTGGATGGATTAGATTGAATATTTCGGGAGGTGACTGACAGCTGAGGTCATTTGCGCAATAGGAGACAGGTAAGGGAGGATGAATTGATAGAAACCCGACGTCGGTACTAGCGTGCTCTTAACAAAAGGCGCCCAGGGGACCACGGTTTAACGTCTCATCCGACAGACAGATTACTGCACTTGAAGTGCCCTCCACAAAACAATAAGGAAACACAAGTAAGGATCAGTTTTTCTCTGAAAACCATCCTCCTCTGTAGCAATTTGAACCATGGCCGTCCGTATGATTAGCCAGTACTTTAGCCACCACCCCTACCCGATCCCCCTTTAATTTTTTTATCAATTCAATCGATATATTTCAACTGCGTCAATATTTTAATTAAGAAAGTCACTCAACGACTGTAATTGCAAGCATGCTTGTTAATTAACAATTTTGCGAATATCCTAGTATTTTTTCAGGGTATTGTATGAAACTGTCTTTAGAGATATTTAAGCCCCGACACTAGATTGTAAGCGTGCGGAGCGCGTTGCGTTCCGTTGTTGCTCCTCACAAGCTTTAGATCGGATGCGTTTAGCTAAAAATCTGCGTACGAAAGATATAATTGATCGTCCACCTTGTGTCATGAGACTTAAGCTGCAATCCTAGCTCAGTAGATGGCGATTTAATAGCAACCTCTTAGACACGAATCCCGCAATATAAAGGATTCCGGCGCCGCTAATAACCGTGAATTTATTTCAAAGAGCAAGGCGGCTCGACAAGGGGAGAAAATGGGGAAGAGGAAAAAAAATGGGTGTGAGTTATTTCTGCCGCTGGCACCGGCTGAGAAGATGGAGAGGGGTACGACGGGAGGGACGGGGTGGGGTCGTAGGGGAGATGGTTTGGGTGAGGTTGGCTGGAAAGAGCGGGGGAAGGATGGGACCGCGAACACCCCCAGCCCTCGACTTCCCCCGGCGCTTCGTTGAATTGCGTACGCGGCATTTTTCCGAGTGTTGAAGAGGGAGGCTGGGTCTAAACGCCTGCATCTCTTGTCCTCTCATCTGTCTTCTGAGTCGCCCCGTCTAAGGTTATCAACTGTGGGGATCCTCCAAACCACCCCTCCCTACTTTCTGACCCTATCCCACACAGTTCATCCCCTCGACCAAGGTGGCACCCGTTAGGGGAAGGAGTTGCACTGAGCCCTGAGCAAAGGCACACCACTAGGGTAGCCAACTTCTGAAAAGTTATTTTCAAATACTTCCGCTCAAATAGGACGCAAGTATGGAAGAATAAGTAAAATTTATTATCATAACGGGTCATTTTAAATATA
This sequence comes from Ceriagrion tenellum, assembly GCA_963169105.1. Lineage (NCBI taxonomy): Eukaryota > Metazoa > Arthropoda > Insecta > Odonata > Coenagrionidae > Ceriagrion > Ceriagrion tenellum. The sequence continues at coordinate 131,682,277 of OY720636.1, read as the reverse complement.
TTCTACGTACAAATATGGGGATGTTTTCAAATTTTTTCAATTTGTTCAATTTTGAACCAATCCTAACGAGAATACTCTAAAGACAAAACATATTAGGAGTCTTAAAAATAGTAGAGCGTGCATGTAGCAATGTATGAGTGTAAGGCAGGAAACGCTGGTTGTTTAAGGACAGGGCATTACGGACGAAATCATTACATGGAACCAGTTATCAAATGCTAACGGAAATAAATGAATTTGAAGTTGCTCAGTTTTAGTAGCACTTAAAAATTGGCATCAGTCATTTGATGTAACAAAAACTAAATATATCCATGTAAACTGTAATGGAGACAAACATTTTGAATTTGACAGAAATTTTATTGAAACACGCATGAATTTAATTACGACCGAAAAGGTTTCAATTGATTTTGCGTAGTTTTGCCTTCATAAGCCAGCGTGCGTCAATTTCCTCAAGGTTTAGCCTGAGGCAACAAATTTAATTAAGTTTTCATTAAAACATTAAGTGGGGGTATACTTCTCAATGCGGTTTTTGTTAGATTTTATAAGCCCTAGTTCGTTGCCGGAAGCGTCCCTGAGAATCCGGTAGTGTCGGCTGCGAATCATCGTGGGGAGAAGAGAGAAAGAAGAAGGAGGGGCAGGAGGACAAATTTGGGCGGTGGGGTGAGGAGGGCATTGGGGGAGGACTGGGAGGGTCTAGGTATTGCATTTTCCAAGCCGGTGGACGGGCGGCGTGAAAAACACTGACATCTATCGGATGAAGATAGCTGCCGCAGGGGAACGTGCTAATGTTCTGCGCTCATGGCGGTGACCGGTCAAAGAGCAGCGAGCCGTAAAGCCGGGGACGGCCGGCGCGGGAGGCACGGCGCCCGAGCCACGGGTCGTGCGGGCAAGAAGCAGTCGGTCATCGGGGCTTTCCCGGATGCGAACGGCCTCGTTACCTCGGACGCAATCTCGTTTTTTTCCCCTCGCTGGGGTAACCCTCGTCTCCCCACCTCGAGAATCGCGGAGTGCGGTTATTCCACGGAATAAACACCAGTGCACTCAAATTGCTGTGGCAAAAACTGCATCGTTTCACTACACTCCTCACAGATAACAACGCAGCACTGCTACATGCAATACCTAATTGCCTTCTTGTCACTCACGACAACTCGTAAGCTCTCAATTCCAATTACATATCATTCGCAAAATGAGTACCGTACTGTTTCACGGATGGGAGTCATTGATATGATGCAAAAATACACTACAAAAGCTCGGCTTTATTTGGAAAAAGATGTACCTTCCACAAAAATACTATATTTATCAAGAATATAGCAATTGACACATTTTTCATTAAAATCCATTAGAACTCTAATACCAACCCTTAGTATCCGTTTCGCTCGTAGTTCTTAGCTCGTAGCTAGAAGTTCTTAGGAACTTCTATTTAATACAGAAACAGATTTATAAACCCCATAAATATCTCGTAGTTCTCACCACAATAGTACTTATGCAAAGTAAATTCATCCATGGATGTTAATTAAGTCTTCTACATAAAAAAGAGAATGTATCACATTTAATTTTGCAAATGTCAACCATAGGAATTAGCCGCAGCGGGTAACGATGATACTCGCGTTACTCCTCAGATGGTAACAATAATAATAAAACTAAGCCTCCAGTGACGCATAAACTATACTAATTCATTGCTTTCTCTTGAAATTTTAGAATTATGATTTCCCTTCAAATGAATTAGCCAACTGAAGAAATGATCAAATTGAACTTAACGCAAGTTTAAGCATGAATAGTGCAGAATAAGCTAATTATTATAAAAAAAATATTCCGGACATTCAACTCGAAAAATATATTGAATGATTTACGCTGATAATTCTGATAAGTAAGTTAATTACAAATAATATATTTCTTCCTTAGCACTTGACGTTATAGAGTTTGGAAAATAAATGACCAGCTCTAAAAAAAATAAATGAGCGAAGGGTTAGAATTTTTCCTTACCTTCTCTTTTTTTCTAAGAGGTAGCGGCGCACGCTCCGACCCACATTTTAATGAATAAATTGCAAATTATCGGCTGAACGAGGCGGGAGGCGAATCTTTCCATCCACTCCAAGTGCAATAAAGGCTGGAATAAAGAATAAAAAGAATTAAGGAGGGAGGAAAATGGGTGGAGAGAGATTGGCGAGGGTAGGGAGCGGAGTAAGAAATTAAACCGAAATAAAATTACGCTTTTCTCAACTGCGCCCGTTCCAATGATTAAGCCGAGTACCGCGGATTTCCCAGAATCGAGGGAGGATCGAAGAGTGAAAGGGGGAAGAGAGGAAGGAAGAGGAGGAAGGACGATGAGATGGGTGGGAGAGGAGGAGAGAGGGGCCTCGAGAGTAAAAGGGGAAAGGGGATGAGAGAGAAAAAAGAACAGAAAGGAAGCGATGTGGAAAAAGAGAGAGAGAGGGTAGGACTGAAAAGATAAGGTGGAGAGGACTCCGGGATCCCCACGGGAGTGCGTCCCGGGAGAAGGAAGGAGGTCTCACAGGTCGCCGTGAGCGGGGTGGGAGGCGGACGAGGAGGAGAGGATAGGATAGGAGAGAGGGAGACTCTGGGAGACGGACGTGGGAAGGAAGTGGAAGTGGAGGGAAGGGTAGTGACTGAGGGAGGAGACAGGACTTGGGGGGGGAGTAGGCAGGAGCTGGATGGGTGGGTGAGGAGGGAAGGACGTATGTAAGGAGCAGAAAAGGACTCTGGCCCGAAACGCGGAGCCTGTCGCCTTCGAAATGGATGGCTGTGAGACAGGACGGATTAAGTAGATTTGTGCCAGGGTGAAGGGCAAAAGGGGAAGGGGGTGGAGCAGCACGCAGGGATGGGGATAGGTGGCGGAAGGGCGGAGACTTGCACTGCTGGTGTGAGGGGGATGGTCTCGAATGGTGGGGGTGGTTTCATCCCCCGGTATTACTCGGTTGGAGTGAGTGAGCGGAGGAAAAGGAATCGCTCTTAGTCTGACGACGAAGTAGCTGCGCCACTCCCATCTTCTTCCTCTTTTCTTTTCCTTTCTTATATATATTTTTTGGTCGCCTCCTCCGTCCCACACCTCGTAATTCGCCTTCCATTGAGATGTCGGCACGGAAAGAAGAATTCAATCAAGTGTTTCATAAATTATTTTCCCGAAGACGTAATCTGAGGAGGAATAGTTTTTGCTCCGGGTTTAAATTAATCCAGGGGGTTCAAGAATTTCAGGGCGCTTGCCGAACGGCGCATAGGTTTGTGTGTTGGTATTAACAATTGAAATATGTTACAAATATACACTAGAAAAGCTGTTAACCATCCAAACCAACCAGAATAGTCATTTTTCTGCATGATAACACCTGGACAATGACACTTACCTTGAGAATATAATGAAAGCACACGTAAAAGCCCTGAGCCGTTAATTAGGATTTTTTTTATTTTCAGCAAGGATTAAAACAGTATTCCTCATATGTTTACGTGAATACTAACACAAAATTAGAGTCAGCATAAAAAATAGCTCCTCAAAAGACTTCCAACTCTATGAAGTTTTTCCGACCCTACGTACTATAATATACTATAATTCTTGATGAGGGTAATCCAAAATTCTCTCATAGTCTGGACGGAAATGACAAAATATTTTCCTACCGGGAAGATATTGTTTAAGCCAAAAAGGTGTTGGTCAAACATTGTTCAAATTTGGTTCCAAATTGACATAAACTTCAACTCCAAAACGTACCACAAAATACGTTAACATCCATTTGAATAAGGTTTAACTTGGAAACATCCAATAGTTTCATTTGGGATTCTCATAGCAAACTTAAACAGTCATTGGCAAATTCGCTATGTGCAAACATGTTTGATTACTTTGTTGATAGTTTCATTTCAAGGCTAACTCGAAAAATATAACATTTTGGGCATGAAAATTACCTTAGCATATTTTAGACAAAAATGAAGAGCCAGGGTAAAAAACATTAAAAAATGAGCGATAAGAAATAAAAATTGTGCCTTTCAGCCTCCTGTAGGACGGGGACATCGGAATAAATCTTAACACGGTCAACCTTTGTCTTCCCGAGGAATCTTCTCGCTTGTTAACAGAAGCGAAATATAATAATGATAAATACATTCCGCGGAAAAAAAGGTCGGTTTCTCTCCACGGGTTGAAAAATTTTTTTTTAATTCCGCCTTTTTGGTCGCGGGTAGTGTGCTCGTGCAGGGGTTCAGAGGAGTCGGGAGGTGCCAGAGGGTTTGGAGGCGGGAGGAGCAAGGGGAGAGGAAAACTCCTGCGGGATGAATAATAGGAGGAAGGAAGAGGAACGAGCAAGGTAGATAACAGTTTCATTCCTACCCCTCAGCCCTCTCACTACCTCTCTACATTTTCCTTTCCCTCACACTCCTTCCTCCCAACAGCGCCCTTAGAAAAACCCTCTCTCCCAGGACGTCCCTCTCCACCCACTCTCACCTCCTCCAGAGGGAAAAGAAGGGGAAAGTGAAACCTTTAAGAGAATCGTTTTATCGGGTTTCGGATGAAATACCGTGCGCGCCTCCGTAGAATTTTAGAATTGAAAATGTTGGGAGGAGAAGAAAAGGAGTGGTGGGTAAGAGGGGGATCGGTTGAAAGGGCTGCAGTGGGATGAGAGAGAATAAGCAGAATGGAGCGAGGGAGTTATACGTCGCCCTGCGCGAATTTCGCTTCAAAAATGGGACAAAGGTGGGAGTGTGGAGTAGTGAGGAGGGGAGTGGGAGATGATAAAGGCATGGAATGGGTGTTGGGAGAGGGGATGTTGGGATGAGAGCCGAGGGTTAACTGGTGAATGGGAGGTGAGGCTTTTTCTTGAATAGAGCGTGAAGTGGGCTAGTGTAGAGGAGGAGTTTGGCTGAAGTGAATCTGGATAAGGCAGTTGAATGAGAAAAAAATAAAGTATGAAAGAATGAAAGAAAAACCTTTTGCCTATTCCTCTCACTAAATTCTCCCTTAAGTCTCTTCCTGCTCACGAAGGCAACCCTGGGGGTAACGATTCCATTATTCTGTGGCTCACTTCTTTTTGACAATTTTCCCTCGCGTCAATTATCAATTTCCGGCGCAAAAGTTCGCACTCTATACAGTCCAAGTGGTGGTGGTGGTGGATATATTTATGCATAATTTTTCGCTTTTCATTTCAATGTCTCTCTCCTGTCAACCGCTAACGTTCATAAACGAAATTCTTAGCGATCGTATTGAATGACTGACTACCACGAAAGATATCTGGACGGAATTATAATTTGGAGCATTTTGAGAGACTTTTTAATCGTTCGCTCAAATCTAACAAAAATTGGTATCCTCACCGACCTCAAAATATTGCTATTATTTATAAATGTGCCATGCTTCCGTTGGGTGACTGAATTTGATTTATTGAAACCATATTGCTTACACATTTACAGCACATGTGATGAAGGGATTTATTTAAAGCACATCCCTGGACCATTATGCTAATTTTACCTTAAACCCAGACAATTAAAAAAGGTATTAGATAAACTATTATTAATGCATCTTAAATATATTATTTACTGTATTTTTCTTTAATTAATAATATAGTTGGAAGCCCAAGAAGAGAACGCTTTACCGGAATTAGATGGCCGACTATGAGTCTCGATGACCGAAATCCATCTTATCAGCGCCTTTTTTCCCGAGTTTAGAATATGTATATTCCAGAAACAGGTAAAAAAAAGACTCCAAGTCTAAACAACAACACTTTATTAAAAGAACTATTGTCAAAGGGCAATTAGCGGCAAAAAATATCTAAGTAGTTAGCCATGTAATCTTCACATACAGAAATAACTCATAGACACCGGTATGAGGCCAGAGTTGCAATAGCTATCTTTTTAGCTTTAACAAATTGTTTATCGAAATGAATTATCAAAATATAAAATGTGGTTAGTACGTGACTATTCAGTTAAGTGGTTAATTATACACATATATGTTCATCAAATTCACACAACCAAAACAAAAACTAATACGTGTACGTATTTTGAAAGAAAAATAATGTTTATTATAGGTAACGGAAATAATATCCTAACCTTTACTAAAGAGAGAAATAATTATTCAAGTCTAACTGCCATACTAGGCACTTCATTTGGCCTCTGATCCAAATCAATTGAAAAAAATTAATGCAGCTGTAATTTTAGTTTGATTCATATGACCATATTTTCAATTTATTTATTAATTATATGTTTCATGCGGTTATATATTTATTATATATTTTACACATTAAATTATCAACTAGACTTTTGAGTTTAGCCACCAATTCTATTAAATTCCTCTCTAAGTGCGATTTTAATCATTGTAAAGATACTACACTGGTAAAGAAGTTGTAAGTTTCGAAACTAAGTAAGGTTTATATTACGTGTTGTAAACTTGAGGAATATGTCATTTGACGTTGAAATCCTAAAATCTTAACATAATAGTTAAGAAACATCAAAACCGGTTTTCATCTAGATGATTATAAGATTCTTAACTAACTTTGGTCATTTATTCACGTGGTGAGAGTTTGTAAGTAGTCTGGCATACGGCTCATAATTATAACCAAAGCTATAATTATATTTCATGGACGTATTAAGCGAATCAAGTATTTAGTTCACTCTATTTATCACTGCTGGTTTTTTTAAATATCCTTCCATCGGCTGCTTAAGTTTTCTTCCACAGTTTTAGTATAACAGTTGAGTTACCGGAAGTTAGACTGTTATTTAATATATCTAAGTTGCGCCAATACATTTTAAATTGCTCAAACAGTTTGAAAAGAGGCATTATTGATACTAGAGATGTGTTCGTAGGATGATGTAACATTTGTTTAGACAGCATCACCAAACGTTGCAATCGCATAAAGATTTTCAAATCTTTGCATAGCTTAAAAGCTATCAATTATTGATGCCCTTCGTTGAGTCTGTATTTGTTTCGAAATGACGGGAAGTGAACTTCTTTGTGACAGGATGATTTAAAGTTTAAGTAAATTTCATTACATTTTGACGCACTAATTCCCCCCAATCATTTTTCATCATTTTCTCTCATTAATTAACTGTTTCTCTTTGAACGTGGAGGGTAATAAATAAGAAATTTTATTTTAAAACATGGAACCACTCAATCCCTAAGATTGGATTTAATAACATCAAATTTGCTGAACCAATTTTTTCACTGAGCTGTATGCAAGTGGTTTCTCAGGTTTCCATCGGATCAATTTCTTTCAACGTTTAAAGGATGTATCCGCAGTATTGATGATGATGGGTGTCATCGAAACGTCGGCAGAAGCTCATAATCCGGTGGAATACGCATGAAACTACTTGTGAAAAATCAATTCCATGACAATAGGCTTCTTCAATGGAAATATTTGGCCAAGAAAGGTGATGTAATCATGGCTCGTATACATCATCCATTTGCGGAGTCGCTGAGATTAGAATAGAGTTCATACACGTTAAGTCAGGCTTCAACATATTTCCTAGCAGTAGAGTAATCAACGGAAACCGGATGCTATTCAAATACCGACCTTAATCAAGACAAATAAGTTTGTCAAGCCTTCAAATTAAATCAAAATATGACCTTGAGACAGAACTGTCCGTGATATTAGGAAATAAGCAAAAATATACGGTCGGTATCAGCCAAAATTAGGCAATAAGCGAAATGTCAAGAGATTTAACGGGTCGTTTGGAGCACACGTGATCAGAAAGAGAAGAAACGGTATGCTATCCACGCTGTCCATTGGTTATTATTAGTCTCCCTATTGATGTAGGTCCTCAGTTGAGGTTATGTCACAAAATCCAATGCCAAGAGCACCTGTGGGAGGGAATTGTTGGGCATAAAGCGGATTTAGGCGCGCACGAACTCCCTCTTTCCGTTGGGCGCCAAACAGCAGTAAAACTCGGAAGGATCCTCGAGTAACAAAGCATGCGTGTGTGGCGTCACCTGAATTTATCGCCGATATAAAAAAATAAAATACAATGGTTCCGGGAAGTCCCGCAGCAGCAAAATACTTGGCGAAAACACGACGAAACAAATTGAAATTTATAAATCTTCCGTGGCGGTAGGAGTGGCAGCACGGGAGAAGGAAAATGAAACAATCGCGCAAACGTTCGTTCCGCAGTGCCGAGAGAAGAATCTCCCTCTTTAACCTGCTCCCCACCCTCCGTCTCTCACACCCCCGCGACATACACGTCGGCCCTCCGCCCCCCTAGGAGGGGCCTATCCTCCCATTGCACGCAAACAAAAGGCCCCCTTCCGCCCCCTTCCAAAAGAGGGTCCGACAAACCAACCCCCGCCTCCGCTTTTCCAACCCACTGTAGAACTGCCATCCTCATGTACACCCCCCCCTCCACCTCTACTCCCCGAAAACCACCCCTTTTCGGGTGTATCTCCCTCCACAGCTCTTGACTGCTGAATGGCACTCCTAACTCCTGCAAAACCACAATTCCCTCTCCAAAACCATTCCTCCAAACAAGTCCTCGCCCCCATTTCTGCCTCCCTCCCACACCCAACGCTCTGTATCTCACCTCGACTCCCCTCCCTCCTGGTTCCGTCCACACAGCCAAGAGAGTCTCACTCCCCAAAGGCGAAAAACCCCTGCTCGCCCCCCCTCCCTCTCTTCTCTCATTCCCCTTCCCTTATGCAAGCGTCAAGACATTTCCCCTCTTTATTTATGGCACACTTTGGGCTGATGTCAAAGCCCAGCCCACTTCTCCTTCCCCCCCCCTCCGCCCGCCAAACCCCTGCTGAGTTCCTCCTCTCACACCCCCCCCCCAACACCTCCCCCTTTCGCATCCCATCTCTGCCACCCTCCCATCCTCCACCAACCTCAACTCTGAACCCCCACCTATTCTCCTCTCCTGTCAACCCCGCCAACAGCGGTACCACTCCACCCCCGACTCCCCCCCCCATGTCCACTCCCCCTCCCCCCACCCGAAGCCCACACAATAGCACCGACACTATTCCCTCACCCACAACATTGTGTCATCAATTTTAACAACGTCTCGCATTCTTCCTTTCTCTCTCTCTCCCCACTCCATATCCTTCTGTTCCCCTCCCCTGTTTATTTATATATAAATTTATATATCACGCACAAAAACAACATCCACACACGCACATATACCCATAGAGAGTGATCTCTTTCTTCACTCCACCCTTTCTCCCTGTCTTCGCATTTTTCAAATCTCCCATCCTCACTCTCTCTCTCTCTCTCTGTCCTCCCTATTCCCCTTTTTTCTGCCACTTTTTCCTTCTCTTCTCTCCCTTACGTCCGTCTTCCTTTCAACAGCGACTGCGCCTTACCCTCCTTGATCAAGTTCCTTCAAATGGCCAACAACGGTCTCTAGCAGGGGCTGAGGGTAATGGGAGAGATCTGTACCTTCTCGCTCCACGTAGGTGTGTTTAAACGGCTGCCCAAGGAAATACCAAGGAAATACCAAGGAAATACCATCCTTCATGATTTAATATTAATAAAATGTGTGCGATCAAATATATTTATTGTTTAACTTGGTTCCCTGCGGGTCAGGGTCAATTTGAAATTGTGCATTGGCATTCTCCAAGGAGAAGCATCTCCAAGCAAGCAAGGAGAAGCATCTCCAAGGAGAAGGGCAGCATCACGTGATTGTCCAAAATCAAAAACCTATAATTCCTAAACGTACAGTTTCCAGATACAAATATAACGCTGTTGGATATTTGACGCATCTAACAGGATAGTTCCACTAAAATATATATTGAAATGACAATATCATTATGGGTATTCTGAAGGAAGGTACTGCCTTATACATTTTCATTAACAGCAAAACTATTTTAAATATTTCTCGGACTTCATGATTGAATATTTGTCTAGATAGTCGTTAAAAGGCCAAATAATGGATTCATTCATAAATCTGTAGAGAGCGTTTTCAAGAGCAAAATAGCACTTTTCTTATAATTTGACCCAATCGGGACCTACAGAACTAAAGCTCCACACATTAGACAGTAAAATTTATGGTTCCCAGGGACCAGAGACCATAAAGGTTCATAGAAATAATTTCAAGCTAGGGAAATGCAACCGCCAAATTACTAAATATTGACATTTTATCAAAAAGTTACCAAAAAGACAACAATTCTTTAGAGGAAATTATGCCAATAATTCGTGGCAAGTGTGGCCATACTGTTCACATATCTTCTAACCTCTGTTGTAAACTAACAACACTGATAATTTTACATGTACTTTAAAGGTAAAATAGAGTGAAAACGAGGGGAACTCAATCTTACCGAAATATTCAATGATTTCATACTCCCTTAAGTGATGATGAGCGCCTTCCTAAACTAATTCCTGAACGTTTTTCAAGGCACGTGTTTAAGGCTAACAATATCAAAAAGACATCATCATATACTATCTTTGAATAATAAAAAATAAAAGTATCGAAATCTTCTTAAAACTCCTTTGAATATTCCTTACCCATTTTCAAACCCAGTTAACCGTTCATCAAGCAGCTGGGAAGTCCAAAGGATTTTCATAGTTGATGATATTAACAAAGTAGGTCAGGTTCAAGATCTTGTCCTGGTAAATTATGCCACAAAATTCGTTCTCAACTATAAACGAGTTGATAAGAGTAGGGAACTATAAAATCTCCAGCGACTCCATGAGGAATAAAATTACTAAAACCCCATGAGCAAGCAGTGAGGATAGGGGAGGTACGTATTCAAATGCAACATTTGGACGATTTTTTTATAACTTCAAAACTAGACTCGCGAGACTCTTTCCTATTTCCCTTGCTTCACGGTTCGTGGATAGGGAATACCAGTCGTCGCTATGTGGATCCAGGGCCTCGGAGAAACATTCGTCGACTGACTCGTGCGAATATTTAAACGCCTAACTCTTCAACGAATCCCCTCCAGGATATATTTCCATATTTCAAAGTGTGCGCTATAATTTAGGATGACGAGCATCACGCCTTGTCCATCCCACATCCAAAATATATGCACTGCTCTCTCTCCCGCTACGCCACAACTTTTATTCCCAACCCTCCGTGGAATATTTCCACGCTGTTCGTATCCTAAAGGTGAACTCTTTTTTGTGAAAAACTCATTAAGCCTCAGCTTTTAAAATATGTTAACAATTTTGGAGAAACCGAAAGAGGGATGAGAGAAACTGGGGAACGAGGGGAAATATTGACTCAAAGCCCCAGTTCACCTTTCAAATCAAAGTAATCGCTTTATATCTCTATTATCATCAATCTTCAGTAATAGATTCATTCTTTCTTCGATTATAGTACTATCCTTAAGAGTATATAATAAATATTCTTATGTAAGTTTCAATCTTGGCTCCATTTTAATAACTTTTCTGGAATACTTCAATGATAAATTTACATAAGCTCAGCCACTCCAATTAAATTTTCTCTCCATAACAGACACTATAAAAATTCCAAGCAATTATTTAGAATTACATATTGTTGATCCTTAATAACTTACAGGGATGCCTATGTCTGAGTCAAAGTTAAGTTTTACAACACATTTTTACAAAATTAAAATTAAAAAATCAATTTACATTATCCGGGAATTTCACCTAGTCTTGCAGCTTAAAACTATAGTTGAATTAAGGTCAAGAATACAAAAAAATTGTAGTACCATTTTAAGAAGAAAGACAACATAGTCTTCTAATAATCATTAGTGCAGTATTTTGGCTAGTACTTTAGGATGACTCCTAATTTTAAATTCGATCGTTTCGGGAATAACTTTGTGAAAATCCATTATGAAATCAATAATTAAAATGACTTAGAAACTTTTCACAAATATTTTTATTTGTACGACCGGTTTCGTTGCATAGGCAACATCTTCACCTGAATCAATAATGAAAATGACTTAGTAACTTTTCACAGATATTTTTCTTTGAACGACCGGTTTCGTTTCTTAGGGTACATCTTCACCTGAAGACAATACGAGGCATTCCTTCGTATTTGATCAATGGCCAGCAATGTGATGTTCCGAGCTGTTGGGGGAGCGGACTGCTTTGATGCAATTATAATGAGATCACGCTCGTTTATGGAAGGGATATTTCGGTGTTGCACAACTGGCGAAAGTTAAGTTTCCCTGAATGACCCTCAAGATGCTCTATTGCCCTGATTTCTGCCAATTATTACCTGATCTATCTACCTGATATTACCTGATTTCAGTCCAACGCTACCCTTCTTCGACACGAACACATTTAAAGTGAGTGTACAAACACTCGGATATGTATGAGGATACTAATTTTCCTTCCCGAACATTGTAATTCAATATCACGTTTTTCAATATTCAGGCATATATAATTTCATTTCATTATCGTCATTTTCATTATTTATTTCGACTCTTAATTTAATTAAACTGCACAAATTGAAATAAAAATCTTCACTTTTCATGTACGTATACACAACCCCGAACATTATATATGCCTGAAAGATGAAAAACGTGATATTTAATTACAATGTTCGGGAAGGAAAATTAGCATCCTCATATATATCCGGGTGTTTGCACACTCACTTTAAATGTTTGCGTGCCGGAGAAGGGGAGCGTTGGGCTGAAATCAGGTAGAACGGGGCAATAGAGCGTCTTGATGGCCATTCGGGGAAACTTAACTATGCCAGATGTAGAATACCGAAATATCCTTTCCATAAACGAGCATAACCTCATTATAATTACATCAAAGCAGTCCGCTCCCCCAACAGCTCGGAGCATCACATTGCCGGCCATTGGAATGCCTCGTATGGTAAGGGAGATGTAAGAGAAGGAAATGCACAACGTCCCACTTTTGTAAGAAAATATAAATTACCGTTGATTACTCCCCCTGATATTGTCTCCGGATAGTACTTCCGACCCCACCATTGCACGCCTCGGTAGGGTAAATGTCGATTTTCGTCAGTCGACCGAACAAAATAGCCTCAAGTCATACATAGTAAATGGAATAATATACACATATATAATTTCTTGCCTGTATAAATGAAATACGCCGGTATCCCGCAAGCCTGCGTGTCATGCGTGCGGAGGGGAGCAAAATAAAGGAAATAGATCCATACGTGCTGTTTATATAAATTTAGACTGCTCCTGGGGTGAGGGAGACGGGGAGAGAAAACATTGTCCCGAGTCATAACGACGCTCAAATCCGACCAGCGTAAGCTCAGTGCTGTTGTGCGTCATTGCATTTGAGGGCAGGAAAGACTTTTTTTGTTGTAGCAATCCATGTCTCCATTCCAATACCTTTTCCACCCCAAAAAAACCATCTTGGCTATCTGGCCCACGCCTGACATAATATAAAAAAAGAACCACGCCAACCGAGGACTCCGACCTGCCCCTCTCCCTACAAGCAGTGGCCCATTTGGGGAAACAATGCATGAAACGTCTTACTTGGTTCCTCCCCTCAATAACCGATTCCCGTGCTATACAAGCTGCCTCGCTCTTCGGATTGCGTGGCTGAAGGCGTGTCCGGGTGGGGGGAGTAAAAGGCAAGGCCTAGTCTGGAAAGGGGAAGAAGGGTGCGCTTTCGTATAAGTGTTCGCAGCGGTGAAGAAGCCATCAACTGGGCGGCATTCTCTGATTGTGGGTTCGCATGCCATTCGAGGCTTTATTACACTTCCCCCTCCCCCCGTCCTCACAGCCGCGCCTCGGCAGGAAATTTATACACTCATATATACATGCACATACATATGAGTGCACGCTTATGTAATAGCCTTAGACATATCTGCCCATTTTCATGCACAAGAGGGACAATATTAAATTACTCCCGCCGAATTCATACTGCCGCAATATTTTCCAGCGTCTCGTGGTAACGTGATGGCGCCCCGAGATGGGTCATTCTGGATGCCGGCGATTCAATGCGGCCAACGACCGAGTTCTTGCGTGCATGCTAAGTTGCGACGATAAGGAAGCATTTTCTCAGTAATATAATCTAGCCGAGTTCAGACCTCATCCTCAAGGAAAGCGATTTGTAACGTGCATCAAGACATTTAGCTTAACAGCTGCCGATCTGGGTACATTTTCACGTGAGTTACATTGACGAAGATAAAAATGTCATCATAGGAGTAATATTTACAGATAACTTTGGATATAAAATGGAATAAACCCAATGCTTTCCCTCCATACTGCGAAAAGGAAAAACCCGTACTGTAAATAAAATGGCATTATTTTCTGATACTTCGATTTATTGTTCGCAATTATTTATGCATATAGTATGTGCCATTAAATACTGTAATATGCCGGTTTAAATTACAGTAAACGGTAAAAAAATCAATGACCTGACATTGCTAAAATAATTGTATATATTATCTCATACAAGCATATGATCATATTTATGCGACATAAATTTCTATGATCTTAATATAAAAAAACTACTAGGGGTACTCATAATCAACGGATCTTTATGTCCCATGAAAATATTATCACTCGCGAGACAACAGATGCAGTACCGCTCATACTTGAAGCAATACCTACTCTTATAGCCACTAGAAAATTCTGGATTACTCAATTAGCCAATGGCAAAACACTAACAAACAGAGTAATATTTAGGTCTGAGACGAGAGTATGATGTCTTGCAGTTCAATTTTTTCCATCACCTTCCATTAAATGTTCAAGAGTTGAAAATTATAAAGTACTTGCTATACAATACTGTAATTTGCCTATTTTAATTACGATAAAATAAAGGGAAGAAAATAAACGACGAAAAATGGCCATAAATATAGTATATGTATTATATCACACACACACTCACATATGAATATATTTCCGTGACTAATATATTTATATCATGAAAAATTAAAAGCATAGTTTGAATTAGTTTTAGCTTGAGTGCTCAAGAAAAAGATATACCATTAAACTTATAATATATTACCATTCATCATCAGCTTACAAGAATACAGAAATCTGAAAATTTCCTACGACGTTACTTTGGTAAACAAATAAGGTTGTCTCAAAGATACAATAGGTACTTCTATAATATGTTGTGACGTGGTTTTCTGTCCCATCATGTGGTATGACGTCGGCAGTGGTGAGCAAGAGTGCTATGTTGGAATATTTTAGACGGCAAGACGGCAAGAAAACAGCAAAGACGGCTAGCAAGGTGAACTATTTTTAATTGAGAATTTAAGTAAAACGGGAGACTTAGAGCACATATACCTCTGCTGAATACGATAAAGAAGTTGAAACTTAAACCACCAGCAACGATAATAAGATATTGCGTCTGAGCAGCGACGGCCCAACTCAAGCATATTAAGAAGATGATCCGGATCCACCAGTGCATCATATTTCTCTCATAATAATTATCACTGTCGTTTCAGCATCTATGAGCTGCGATTACACGCATTTCATTACTTCTTCAAGTTCTGTCTCTTTCCTCATTCATCATTCCTTGATGCTTGCTCTCACTTGTACCTCCCGCTTTCGTATCTTCACCACGGTGCGCATGCTCAAAAAATGAAATCCGCGCAATAGTGGAAAATAATCAAGTCAGGATTTCCAAATTCCACAATATGGCCATGAACTTGGAAAAATGACTTTTTCGAAGCGAGAGAAAGATAGGACTCTCCTGAAACACAATCCAAATGGGGCAATTCCTTTGCTTTATTCCACTTCCGTTGTGGGATGAGCGGGGGATGTTTTAACTCTACCAATAGGTTTTTGTTAAACTTTTTAAAATATATGTTCGTCACTAAAATTGTTTTTGTTTTTTATTTTAAATATGAATGAGCCTGAGTTACATGTATCTAGCCTAGACTCTGTTTTTTTTTAATTGAAATTTTGCATGTAAAATTTTTGTGCTGTTTACGTTGGCTTTAAAGATTTTAGTCCCAATGCAATCACAACATATCAACTTTGATCGAAAAATATCACAAAACAACACAGTTTTGGTTTCCTCTTGCTCCATAAAGGCGTGTTAACTAATTTGTTTTGAATTAAAGCCTAATCGAAAAAAGCTGGTGGAGGTCGAAAGTTGATTTATTTGGAACGATTCCGATCCCTATATTCCGGGAAGCTACTGTCGTTTGCTGTTTACTCTTGGTAATATAATACATGCATGGGAGCGGGAACAGTCCCTTTAAAGTAATTTATGTTTGTGCGCGCGAAGTGTTTTTTAGGAACAAGTTGAAACTTTGAGCTGGAGAACGAAACATATAGATGAATTAAATTTTAAGCTGAATTTTCAATGTATAATTTATTATGACAAAGTTATGAAAGAAATATTCATGTACATAATTATTTGGTTACATTTTTCAACTAAATATGCGTGACATGCAGAAGTATGATTTAATATTGTGACAGCCTAAGTCACTGTCACAAGGTCTCTCTTGATATCATGTCATGCTTATATTTTTCATTTTAGGGTTCAAAATGCCAAGAATATAATAAAGGAAAATTGGATCGTCTCCATATTGTAATCAAAATAATTATTAATAAACAAAGTAAGGGCCAAAATATACCCTCGTTGGAAGGTTCGAGCATTTGATTCTTTATGCAGTCGTAATGCATTGTGTGTGGTGTCTGAAGGATCAAATGACAGTTGATATGTATTAGACTCTGAATCAAAGCCAATGTAACTCTTATGACCATAAAAGAGAAATAAAATAGGGTCATTGTTTTTGTTGTTATGAGGGTAAATATTAGCTTGGCATGATCACAAAAATTGGTAAAAATTGTAGTCTTAGTGAATATGAAGTATTTCACAGGCGAGCACTGGATAATGCTTAATGAGAAGGACAAAATCTGGCACCAAGATAAAGAAATAGTGTGCAAGAAGACAATAAAATGTTGAGTAATGTTCTTCCAAGCATAGAGGGAAACAAAACCCAATCTCCATCACAAAACATTCGTTTTCTATTCTCCTTCAGGGAATGAAATTAACCTTATTGCTGCAATTTTATAAAAATATTTATAAATTTACCTAGAATACTTTCAAAAACATGAAAAACTCTCACAAAGTATCCCATGCCTCTGTGCATGAATCATGGCGAGGCGGAAGGGTGGGGAGAGGAAAAATATGCTGAACGTATGCTTGCCATACGTTTATATTTTGCTAGAGCCAAACAATTATGGTAAAAACGATAACAGGCACAATATTTAGGAAATAAGACTTCAGAACCAGTAGATTTTAAATGTCATTCATTTCACTTACAGTAAAGGACCATAGTAGCTGCAATAAATCGTTTCAATGAAACTTTGACCCTAAAGAGGTATACTAGGTTTGGTGCTTGTACTTGATGTCTTACCATAATTATCAAAAACTTAACTCGAATGAAATTTCCGGTATGATTTAATGCCTTGTAGTAATATTAAGCAATCGCATTAATAACACTAACTAGTGGTTGTATCTTGTGTTCTGCTTGGTAGCATGTTCGTCTACGTAGCACTCCTAGTTTCTGGTCTTACCGCACATTGTTATCATGACTACTTTTCACCTGCACCTATTACTCGGGGGAAAGTGGGCAGTTCTGATTTTAACTGGGATAAATAGGTACTACATTCCTGGTGTGGTATCATCCTACGTCAGTCACCCTAGTGATGGCTTGCAACGTATTCTGTGGATGCGGATGTATGCAAGGGTAGGGCAGTGGGAAGGAAATTATTGAAGCAGGGACAGTTTCCTCGGCCTCAAACGGGGGAATAAACTCGTTTAACTGAGCTAAAATCGAAAGAGATCAGATAAATGGAAATACACACACATAAATACTCCTTAGAATATTTGGTTTACCTGAACCATATGACCGACAATGTAAAACAAATTGATGTTGATTCAGAAAATCATTTTCGTTTAAGGAGAGAGAAAATCTATGATTTCATGCTATAGTATGAAAAATTCACGAATGATGAAGGACTTAGGGAATAAAATATGAGTGACAAAAACAATACAGTGAATTTTACGGAAGAAAACTCACCAAACTCCTTACATCAGTTGCAGGATATTTTCAGGCGTAGCTTGGTCAAGATACATTGTGACTGAATCGATATGAACTTTGTAATTTTTACAATTGATTAAATTTCATTGTTTTATTTTTCAACCGCCACCTTGACTTCCCACCCATTACCTCCCTCCATCCTCTCCTCCCGGTTATGAATATGTATTCTCTAACTAACTTGAAAATGCATACAAATGATGTCGCCTATGTGATGAAACTGATAATCTAAATACAAAATCATTGTGAAATTTCCCCTTTATAATTTTTTAAATTTAAATTACTGTTCAACCAGTCACTCAACAGATATCAAGCTAATGGAAGGAGTTCAGCATAATCAGTAACACGACCTACAATGGAAAAGGCAATTCAGACTGCACTGTCCACAGCCATGGCTATCCTTAACCAATGTTTGTGCAAACATGTGACCATTTCAAGCTTTTTTTCAAGGAGTAAATAAAATAATTCCCCATATAATGTCACGAAGAAAGAATCAAAGGTAAGGGATGATGGAACTGAAGACAAAATGGTAATCTACTACGATGTGTTACGAAAATTGTGAGCTGAAATGCGGAAAGGTTCCAGCGTGGACATGTATTTATCGTATCGCAGGATGATGGAGGGAACTTGGGAGATGTGCTCGGGTGAGGGTGGCAGGAATCGTAAGGAGAAGGCGACGAAGATTTATTATCCATCAACACAATTTCCGTCAAAGACGGACGCGACAATTAATGAAACACGTCCCCGGGCAAAGGCCCCGCGAGGCGAGTAATTAAGTTGGCGCGCTCTGTTTATCAATCCGACGACCAAGAAAAGGCACAAAAGGAGAAACACATCTCTCATGGCGGGCGGAGGGGCTGTACGGGGTTAACAGCGGGGGGTTGGAGGAAGGGAAGCAAAAGAAGGGGGTTTTACAAATGTTATTATCTCGTCCTGTTATCAAAGAATTAACGGATGAGTGAACAAGGGGTCCCGCGAGCGAGCCGCAAGCGTTCCGGTTCACTGAGCCGGATCGCGCCCCAGGTGGTGGAACATTTCTTTTCCTTTCGTCATTCTCCTTCTCCCTCTTTCTCTCTCTGCCTCCCTCCCTCTGCCATTTTTTTGCACTCTTTTCGCAATTAATACTCTCATATATATCCATTACACCGTCCCGTTTCATGGACACGATTCATATGAAGGCCTCGGTTATCATCGAGTCTCGTTGGTGATGGAATTTCGGCTTCACGGCCGCGATTAATCACATTGGTAGCGTTAGATTGCAGGCTCGTGAAATCGGTATTGTTGATTTATACCAGTATATTTTAACCTAGGGTTCCGCAAATTGGTCAATATAGACCGCCAGGAGTCGATTTGATCACGAGAGGATTCGATACGACATTGATATGGGTCGATACGATGGGTCGAACTCTGGGGCCGGCGAGGCGAGGATTGATTATGAAAAGCCACTCGTATACAATATATAAAATGATATACATTAAATGACTTTAAGTTTTTGTATAATTCATGGCACACTTCCGACATAATTCACAGAAATATTTGGCTCATGAACACTATCTTACTGATATTAGCTATTTTTTTCGGTAGAGTTTTTTTTCTTCGCAAAACTTCATCAAGTACATGTCTTTGGACCGTGCACAAATATACATAGATTCGTGAGAATGATATTCGTCACCCATAAAACCAAGTCTCTTCTTTGATTACCATTGTTTCTGTACTTTCTCGTCCCCTAGATCTCCATTATGAATGTGGTGATAGACGAGGCATCATTTCGCCGTCCTTTCTCAATGTTGTCCTTTTGCGTGCATCTCAAGTTCTAGAAAGAATTGAATTGCGAGGTTTCCCTGGAATAGAACTATTCAATAAAACGAATCAGATTTATATTGAAAAATAAATCATATAAACAATGTCAAATAACAACATTGCAACTAGGCCGATTTCAACAAACTGGTGGGAAGGAACCATAGAACAGACCCGCTATCCGATCTCTGTATTGCCGACTCGTTCTTCATCTTCTCTGGCTCCCATCAAACGCTCATAATAGCTATAGGTACAATGTGCAACATAGTTCTCCACCATTGTATTCGTCCTACCTGTGGGTCTTATATTTAATGGGAATAATATAGTGATATGACACCTCTTCAATAAATTGTGGATTTTCATCGTTGGTAGTTCTACCGAATTAGTCATGTATTTTAAGAAGAATGAACCAAAAACCAAATTTCAATCAAATTAAGCCTCTTAAATGTAATGTTGCAAGCTTCAACAACGTCTAAGAATATATTCCGCACAAAGGGCGATCAATAGCTGTGAATTATATCTTACATAACGTCATTACCCTATGATGACTGGCATTCCCCTTATAATACTTCACTACCAATCGAATTCAACCATAGATATCATACAATGCCTCTCTATCACGTACTACAGAGTAATTCATTCGATCAATCATTCATGGATGTGAGTTGTACACTGCAATGCTGTAAGTCTCATGCTAAGCATTTTTTCATATTGTAACATTCCTTGATAATCGTAACTTCTTAAATAACAGTCAGCACGGCTTCCGTAAGGGCAGGTCCTGCGAAACACAGCTTGCGCCCTTCCTTCATGATATCCTAAAATCAAACGAAATGAAAAAGCAAGTCGCACAATAATCCTTGATTTCAAGAAGTCATTTGACAAGGTTTCTCACAAAAACTCATTTATAAATTGCAATTATGCGGAATTAATAGAAAAATAGTGAATTGGATAAGGGACTTTCTCAGCGATCGAAAACAAAGAGTAGTAATTAATGGTTTAAACTCCCATATGGTCGAAGTCACATCCAGTGTTCCTCTAGGAAGTGTGATTGGCCCTCTGTTATTCATTATTTATATTAATAACCTAATGGAATAAACATAAAATCTTCAGATACAGTAAAATATCTTGGAATCACCTTAACTTCTGATATATTGTGGGGATTACACATACAAAATATATGCGGCACAGAATTAAAGAAACTAGGTTTGGTCAAGCGCATAATAGGAAGATCCTCGGATAAAAATGTGAAAGAGAGACGCTACTTCGCTCTGGTTAGGCCACACCTCGAATACTCTGCAAGCATTTCAGACACTGGACATAAATATTTAACAAAAAAAATAATAAAATACAAAGGAATGCAGCGCACTTCTTTAAAAACTGCTACAAGCGTACATATAGTGTCACACAACGTTTAAGGTATTTAGGTGGGAGCCACTAGAGGCTCTAAGACAACACGCTAGGCTTAGGTTGCTGGAGAAATTCAGAACGGATGTTTTTCAGAGTGGCACAGAGAATATTATCATGACACCTCACTACATTTATAGATCTGACAGATGCGATTACGTAAGAGAGATACACTACTGAACAGGTAGGAACAAAAACTCGTTCTTTTCGCGCAAAATAAGTGACCACGATAAAAACCGAGCTCCTTTTAATACACTTCTACAATACATGTCACCATTTCACCTCCCAAAATATAACATCTTTACACGGCTGGTAAGTTAACATTCCCTGCCTCACGCCCATGCAGCGGCTCGCAGTGTATTATGTAGATGTATATTATTTCACCTTCACTTTATTTATAACAGCGAGATATTGTGTACATGCAAGGGGCTCATTTGACCCCATGATAAAATTGGGTGTACAATATTTAATATGACTCTTGTGGTTGCGTGTTACAAGGAAAACAGATCGAAATTTCTCAACTCATATCCCAATATAAAATTGGTTAAAGAAATATAGACCCTTTATCCCACTTTGTCAAACATCTCATGAAAGCAGCTTACCAATCGTACAATGAGATGAAAACAGTCTGAATGTAAGGATATGGGTTGGATGTCTCTGATCAGTGGGATAGAGAAGAGAAAATGGAAGAAAATAGAGAAGAGAAAATGGAAGAAAACAAAATTGTTAAATTGGAATGATCCTGACCTTATCTTCACTATTTTGGATTATATTACAATTTAATGTGGCGTTATCGTAGGTACGTAAATCCACAATCCTTCGCTCTTTTCCTTTACCCTCCCTCATCCCTCTAGACATGCCAAAGGTCCTTGGTTTGATTTATTGTCCATGTAAATTTTTCTCTTTGGTAATTTCAACTTATTTCATCGCTGAATTTACGACAAGTATAAAAATCTACAGAAACGAGTCACCGTCAAAAAAGAAAGCTTAATAAAGTTTGAAACACGTCATGTAGTAGTGAAACGATGCTAATGTGCAGTATTTATCTGATCCTGTCTCTATGTTGATGGAAAGGAGGAGAAGACAATGAGCAATACCACTACGGCTCATACGTAAATACTGTGCGATAACGTTTGGCAACTTTAATCTTTACACAGCTGGTGACCTAACACCCCTTGCCACATGCCTATACGGCAGTTCGTGGGTTATTATGTAGATGTAGATGTAATACCCATCATACCTTCAATATTAAAATAAAGAGATCAAAGAATAGATTTTTATGGTTAAGATCACTTATTCCTTCACATCAATTTTTATTATATTTGTATTTTTTCGGTTTTCTGTTAGAGGAAAATAATTATTTAAAAATTTTTAATTATTTCAGCATTATTGACATATTTTATCTGAATTAAAAAATACGATTTTAACAAGCTTTCTTTTCTTTTTTTTCTTTTTATTTATTTTCAAGCACTATACCATTGACCCATGGTGTCCTACATTTGGCGCAATTGCCATGTAATTCGTTTTCCCCTTGATGGCACTGGCGTTGTCTAACCCACATTCTGGCACAAAACATGAAGTTTCACTCAAAGTTAGTAAACTATTATGCTTTGTCATCTGGTGCTTTACGATTATCAGACATTAAAAAACATGGTCCAGGAGTTGTATCGATAATGGACCGACAGAATGCAGTCCCTTCACCATTCCTCACCTCGTTCTTCCGCCCTTCCAATCTCACCCCTCTCCCATTCCGCCCTCTCCTCCCCTTTCAAAGCATGCACACGCGGCTGATTAACTGCAGCGAGCAGCACCAGCAGCAACTGACATAAGACGACGTCTGACGCAGCTCCACCTTCAAACAGACGAGAGAGAATGGCTTCGGATGACCCGATTATCTGCGACGAGCAGACGCGGCGGCCATTACACTTCACCACAACAATGGCTCTCGAATAGAACGCGGAAATCGAAAGCTGGGTCAATGAGGTCGCGGGAGCGAGGGAGGGCAACACCTCCCCACTCTCCCACTGACGGGAGCGCCCTTTGGTGCTGCGTGGTGCGTATTGCCGAGTGCGTGCCGTGCACCACAGATAGGACAGGAAGGTGGTGCGTGGGACTCACTCGTCTCTCTTATTACCTCAGCACTTCTAGTCTCCAGGGGTCGATTACCTTTCACAAAAGAAACTCATGTGAGGCATGAGCGAAGAATCACAGTGCACAACATTTAATCGACTTAGCTCTGATATTGAGCAAAATTGAACCTATGAATTAAGATGCTTGAATCCTCGAAGCTTGCTATTTAGAACTTAAATGGAGAAAGTTGCCTCGTGTTTCTAATGATACCAAAATATCAAAATCTTATTGCTGTTTTGGAGATAATTTCCAAAAAAGTTAATATCCCATGGGATATAGCAATGTATGTGTTACAAAGGGATAATGTTAAATAAAAATGAAAGGTTTCAAACAAAATGGCGTAAAAAATATAAAGGCGTCTAACTTGTATTTTTAATGTAAACTCACAAATCACCACCAAAAGTTTAATAAAATGGAAAAAATTCGATTGTGAAGATGCTTCAGGGCATTCATAGCGTGGCACAAATAAATCAAGTTATAGTATGGAATGTGCAGGTTTTGCAATGAGTAGTAAGTAATATAAGGAAACTTTGGCCTAATTTATTTACTGCTCTACTTCATTCCCAACATAAAGATTAAAATGAAAAATGTTATGCATTCAAATATGGAATATATTGCACCTATAGAAGAACGAGACGTAGTTTAACTTCAGGGTGCAATTGTTAGTGGGCTGCTTTAAGGAGGAGATTGACAGCTAAGATCATTTGAGCCGTTAAGTGGGTTGGTAGGTCGATAGGGGAGGTATTTCAATGCGGATTGGAGGGAGAAAAGTGGCAATGGACTGCTATTCAGGAAACGCGATTAGGCTAACACGGTTTAACGTCACATTCGACGAACCAAGCTCTGTGCTTTGAAGTGCCTACCACGCAGCATCCAAGTAGGGATCTGGAATCCGCTGAATGTTCATCACTGCCAACTCTAGCATAAGGACCCAGGCCAGAAGGTTAGGAAGCCAGTACCTACTATAGTCACGACACTAATCCGATCTCCAAGTCAACAATCGCCTCTGTCTTCTTCAAAACTAATAAACAGAAACCCTATTTTTTTCATCTAGAGTTGGTAAATCAAAGCAACTTCGTGCACAAGCCAACGCCTAATAATGAATAAACTTGGGCGTTCTTAATATGCTATATTACGGACTTTTGTATTTAAAATCCATTTCTTTGAATGGACGTGATACCCCGCAAGCAATCTCAATGAAGTCAAGTCAAGGTAACAGACCATTTTAAGTAGTGCAGAAACAGTCGGCACGAATGAGGAAGATACAAAAACCAACAAACTAACTCCCACCTTTAAATAATTAAATTCAGTCATATTCGGAGAACGTCCAGCGTATTGTAATTTTATGATTACGTAAAAATGTAAAATTTAAAGGGCGGAGTTCATGAATTCTCTCATTACCTTTATCTCAATCAAGGGAGAAGAGGGTCGGTAACGAAAAGTGACCAAAATGGTCTCAAGTTGCACCAACTCGCCCTGCATCTCACACCGAGGTGGGAAGAATGAGAGGCATGGGGTATGAAAGAGCGGAGTAATGAAACTCCAAAACTTGCCGGGGAATGAAGAGGAACGATGAGAGAAAGCAGAATCAAATCGACCGAGTCTCGCATGCAGATGCTTAAGGGGTAGGTTGAGTGCACGCCCCTGCTGCTTCTTGTCGGCGGCGGGGGGGGAACCAGAGGGATAAGAAGTAAAGAGACTTCTCGCCTACGGCATGCTAATGAACCAAAACGTCGCAGCGCATGAAGACGTACGAGTGTCGCGCATTTGCAGAAAAAAAATAAAATAAATGGGAGCACAAAGGCAATGACGGCATGAGTCAAGGGTGTTAAGTAAGGTACACAAGACATTCGAATGACACCACGTAATGCCGAAAGGAAAACAAACACCTCATCTGTCAGAGCAGACACTTTGCACTACCGCTCAGAAGGATGGGATGCAAAGAGTGTATTGAGGTCATTGAACCGCATTTTTACCTTCGGAATTCTTGAGGTACAGACAGGTAACGGCATAATTCTCCCATAAGTGGAGTCTTCGTGTGGTTCTTTCAATACTAAAAACTGACATCACCGCTCGTTCTTAATTAATGCCGTCATAGCTCGGTTCACTTGATACCATCGACAAAGACCACTTCTAGCATTCATCTCTGCTGATTACGGAAATTCCTATCTTGACCAACATTTTTTTCATACCGTAATCTCACATTATATCCTTCCTTTAACTCTTATACCATGCTCATAAGCTAAAGTAAAACAATTAATGAATGAAAAAGTCGTTATATTTTTATTTAACCTGTCATTTCATCATCCTCCCTGAGTATGTCAGCAACTACAAATGAACGAGATTTTGTCTTATGATTTTTCACCAGATAACTCCTCCGCTAACAAAGATTAATATTCAAATACATTAAAAAGCTAAATTTCCTTAAGAATAATGCATAATTTAAGAACAAAAACCAATATCAAAGTTTCTGATGAACGCAGATACGAAGAACCCGCCGCAGGGTAATGTCCTTTGCCGATTGATAAAATAACCCACATCAAGCAAAAACGTCCAATTTCATGTCAAAAACAAAAAAATATTTATTTCGACCGCCAAATTCGTTTCCTCCAATGGACATGTCACCGGACAATAATATTTGATCACTCGACTGAATGTAAAAAAAATAAATCCATGACATTCGTCATCCTTGATTCATTTCGACTCCGAAATCTCTAAACTTCCGGCGGTCACTAGCGTTCAGAGTTGGGTCATTGGCCATGGACCATTAAGGGCGCACTCGACACAAAAACGATGGCACCCACTCGAATTAAGAATCGATAGACCCAGGCCAATGACGACGGCCGATTGATCGCGATCCGGATTCCTCGACTGACACGCGTCCAGGATTAACTCCAGGAACTGGGCCTCCATTCCGAGGTCAGTGGGCGGAAGCTATCTCAAAGGGAATTATGGGTTGGAGGGAGGGGGTATCGGCATTGAGAGGGACGGAAGGGTGCATGGAAGGAAGGACTAAAGAGAGAGAGAGGTTAGAAAGAAAGGAATAGCGACATGTGTAAAAATATCAAAATCTAAGATGGGCATATCAAGCTACATTCAACACAAAATTTTATCGCATTATCTTCTATTGTTCACCTTTTCAAGAGGATAATTATCATCAATACAAGTCACTTTCATGGCAGTTGTGTACGGTTTTCTTTCTGTCTCTCGGTGAAACGATTTGTATGCAGTCTAACTGAAGTGTTTAACCACTGAAAATTGTAATTATAAATTGTGTTAATGGAATGTTTAAGGATTATTACACGTTTTTACGTGCAAATGTTTAATTGCTAAATTTACTGTTGCAGAAAAAAGTTATATAGAAATATTTATTACTGTATTTATATATTTATAATTTCCACGGGTCATTTAAGCTGCAACTTTGCTTTCTGTAGAATGAAATCACGCCCATATGAATGTTTTGTTTTCTTTGTCCATTAACTTTTCTTTTTTCATTGTGACATCGTCATATCAGTTTTTTAATATCTATACAAAAATTACTATCTCAAGGGCTATAATCTCACAATAATACTGGTTATTATTCTTATTTTATAATAATATTTCACCTACAGTAATCGAATACTGAAGTTTTTGCAGGTGGAGAATCAATAAGTCTCCTGTAAGAAGTTTCAAAATAGTACGCTAAAGCATGAACATACCCATCGCTAAAATATGTACTCTTTAATAACCAACAGTATTAATTCCACCATTAAATGACAGTTAAACCCCCAATGGCTTGTAAGGTTGTGAATGAATTGCATCATTTAACACAGCAACACCACGTACCAGTTATTTACATATTACGAAAACATTTCAATTATTATCACTAAAGTTGGAGATACAAATACATACTATACTAAAGATGAGGCCTTTACTATGAAAGTAAGACCACAAAATGCGAAAAACGATACTAATGAAATAAAATGCATTTGAAAATGTTCTTTCTTACTAAAAATGATTTGATATTTGTAATATTATTCTTAAAAAATAAAAAAATTCAATTCGGGAGAGTTGAGATTTTAAAATTCATGATTTTGGAAGTATTCGAGAGAGTAGACCACCTTGATAACATATCCATTTTTACATGCGAACCGATTCTCAAAAGTTTAACAGTTTCGACTCAAGCATTCAACTGCCATATTTATATTTCAGGAGCTCTACATAATTTTGTTGGAGGTTCTGAATGCTGACCCCGGGGTGCTGGCATTAGGGTTGGTATATGTTTGTATTCTCACCCTCAAACTCCGAGAGAAAGAGAGAC
The DNA here is from genome assembly GCA_963169105.1 of Ceriagrion tenellum. Taxonomy (NCBI): domain Eukaryota; kingdom Metazoa; phylum Arthropoda; class Insecta; order Odonata; family Coenagrionidae; genus Ceriagrion; species Ceriagrion tenellum. The sequence continues at coordinate 131,654,781 of OY720636.1, read as the reverse complement.
GGCGCAAGACGGAGCCAAGCGGACGGCGCCACAAGCGGCAGACGCAAAACCTTTCATTCCCAAGTTTTAGCAGCAGCGGCGGCGGCGGCGACGGAGGCTATGCAAGAAGAAAATCCGCCGCATGCTCCGGAAAGGAAACGGAAATGCAAACGGAGTTGTACTCGAGCATATTTATGCAGCAAAACAGTGTAATGTGTTCACACGCCTGAGCATTCTGGGTCCCTCGCAATAAACTTGGGGTTGTAGTTTCGGGAGTGTATAAGATAGAGTGAGAGAGGAGATCGCCTTATGCCTCTCTCGCTCTCCTCTTCATCCTTATAATAGAGACGAGGCGTCGCACCGCGAGGTACATTGTCCTATTCAAAAGCTACCGGATCCCTCCTCCCTTCATCCTCTCTTTGCAGCTTTTGCTCTATATTACACCCCTTCACGCCCTCCAAGCTCAATTACCTGCCTACAAACTGTATCAGACGTTATGCACCAAGTATGAGAAGGAGGGTTGGGTACCAAAGCCTCTTGTTGTCAACGCAAGGACAGACGTCACGTGGGCTAAACACTTAGTTCTTACATCACTATACCGCTTCCTAAGCCTAAAATTCTCCATTTCGACAAATTTTAGTTGAAATATTTTTTATACTCATGTTTGCCACGGGAAAATATAAATGACTCATATAACAAAATAATGAAAGTTTGATAAACACCACTCAAGTTTTGACTCTTCGTTTAATTCTCTGTGCCAGTTTAATAAAATCATACAAATTGAGAAAAAATCATCCGCCTTTGTACATTGCGGGTGACTCCGTAAAAGTGAAACTCCGTGGCTAGTCCCGGAAAATAGCTTTAAATCTGGCATAAACATTGAATTAACAAGTTAATTTAAATTTTCCGTGTTGGATAACTACCGCAAAGTCAAGCCTAAAACAATGTCCTTAATTCATAGTTTCAATATGGTTTCTTGATAGATTCATCGGTCTAAAATTAGGTACGTTGTGCCGCTGAATATCAAGATGATCCGTTCACGTGTCACGGCAATAATATTAATTTGAGGAGTTGTAATCCTCATAATCGATTTAGTTCTCATTACCATTTATCAACGTAAACCATTAAGTCAAAAACAAAAAGACTGGTCAAGATATTGGACGTACATTCTGGTCACATCATCCCTCACAAGTCGTTTAGTGAAAATAAATCACTACCAATAGCATAGATCTCAAGCGGTTAAATTCATAAATTCCTTAGTATGCTACTATTGGCTTAGCTGCGCATCAAGCAGTTGTCAACTATTGGCGTTCATCGATCGCTACGAAGCTTAGCGGCGCCAAGTGTGCTACTTTTTTAGTAGCTGGTTCCTGAACACTCTATGGCGAGGTTTAGAGAGACTACTGAATATGGCGGTCTATTACAAGCGATCTACCTCGAGTGATGAGCTGAAACCGAAACGAATATTTTGAGGAATAATGACTATGGTACTGGTGGCACTGTTTTCCTCAAGTCTAGTGGATACAACGTATACAAGTGCTCCTGGATCAACTTCAACATTTACAATATTTACGCTTAGTCTGCGACGCCGTCTTGTTGTTCACAGTTATGCCTCATGAATGATTTAGTCAACAAAAGTGAAAGAATTATCGAGGTAAAAACTGTAGTTTCGAGCGTTGTGTGGTTCTTACCACCACTTTTTCATTTCATTTAGTCAGAGCACACCATAAGAAAGCTCAACAATATATGTGAGTGTAATGACTTTTTCAGAATGCCAGTTCATTTTAAATCCTTCGGGCCATAAATTTGTTCATTTGTGAAATTATATGACTAGCAGCGTGAAGCGCTTTTTGTGAGAACACGTCGAGAAGGAAGCGTCGTGAACAGTTTACCAAAGAATATTAGCTGTCGTAATTAATGCATGAAGTAAGGTGCTTCAGGTTAATTAATCCGAGCATTTTACTCTCGATCTAACGATAAACTTGTAGCAATAAACGATTATGGAATCTAGGTAGGTATTTTTAAAGCTATCTTAAAAATGTGCAAATTTGAGTATTGAAAAGCAACAGTAGAATGAATGTTAATTTATAAACTCCTGACTTTCGCATCCCGATTCTTTCTTGCAGAACATTGACATTAATGGTGTTTCTAAAAAAGGATGATATAGGCTATCTCCGACATTTTTTATACCAAATATATTTTTAAATATCATAGAGAACAGAACGAACAAATTTGCTAAATATTGTAGAGACTTTCTCATTGTATATTGATGGAATTTTTTGCTTCATTTCTTTAAATTTGCTTCATTGCTTTAAGGGGAGTCGCATTCGAAAATTATATACTTCGCTTCGATAGCCGTTCATAAATATATTTAGTTACAAACTCCTAGTAGTATACTAGGAATAATATCTGAATGTAACTTTTTGGAATCCGATTTGGTACTTTTAGTCCGACTAAGTTAGTCACCTTCATAGCGTGTTTTTACCTACAAACCATGCATACGGCTGTTGATGATTTGCAATTTTACACCTCAGTTTGAGGACATCAATTTACCTCAGTTTAAGCACATATACCTAACAGACTTAATATTTGACATTTTTCACTCAAATATCACAATTTACGGTTTCAACAACCTAGTTACTAGAGACAGATGTTTTCTACAATTGACGAATCTCTAAAATTAGAGATTACGATATCATAAGGGCTTTCCATAAATGTGCTGAACCAAATTCATAAGTTATATGAATAAAATTATTATATAATTCAATATTTTATACTAAGTTACCTTAAATTGAATTTGAAGGTGGTATGTAATTAGATAGTAATATTACTAACGCTGACTTTTAAAAATAGTTCTAGTTCCCTTATGGAACATGTAGCAATCATGAATGTTTTGACCGGAAAATTTGTTGGCCTAAAATACCAAGCATATAAAAACCTCAAAAAGTCACTTTGTTTTCGAGAGAAAAAATCAATGAAACGTGCAAAACATTAATGGCATATTTCTTTCACAGGGAAACTGAATTTAAAATTGTGGGAAATCCAAGTTTGACACGAATATTTTAGCAAACAAAAACCTGCATTTCAAATGGACAAGGGAATTTAGAGGCGGGAAGAGCATAAAAAGAGGAAATCGTAAAATTGCTAAATTCGAGTCCTCTACCAGTGCTTCCCTGAAAAGGTCAGAACAATACTAAAAAAATATGAGATGCAATAAAAATATGATGAAAAATAATTTAATAATACAGCTCTTCAAAGAGGTATTTCTGCATTACATTATTCACTTAGAATTCTTTGAGGATATATCGATGAAATATTGCACTATTTAAGTTCAATATAATTTTACATTTGTGGGCAATATTATAAATTAAATGATATGAGTTCTGACTAAGAGTCTATAATGAAGGTCTGTTTTTATGGTGCATGGTAATGCTCAATTCTCTCTCTCTCTCTCTCTCTATATATATATATATATATATATATATATATATATATATATATATATATATATATATATATATATATATATATATATATATATATATACCTACGATCTTGTGAACAAGGTGCTAGTGGTACCGAAATATTAAGAAATTCTGTAAGTGTGTTCATTTTTTTCTGTTTTTCTTTGTTTAGCGTCTGCCTCTCTCTGGCAAACTGTTCTTATATATATATATATATATCACTTTAATGAGTTTTTCATCCCAACCCTTGAGGGCTGTACCCAGTAGGAGTCATTTCCAACACCAATGTTAGTTATTTAAGCAAGCAATTGCTAAAATTATTTTCTTTGGTACAAATTGAGCCGCTCATAACCTGGTAAATTATAAAGTGTTTAAACCTGATATGCGAAAGAAAAATGGAAGCCCTCAACAATAGGCTTTAGAATATGATTACCAGGCAATAATTACTTCCTGGAGGAGGAGGAGGTTCCTTACCGAGGAGGATGTAAACATCATGGGTAAGTGAAGAGTTTGGGAACATTGGTGTAAGGATCATAATTCGGTACGATTTAAGAGTCAAACGTTATTCTTACGATATAAGTCATTATATGAGGAGTCGAAATAAAGGATATAGGTTCAGGTTAACTATACATACTCACATGCAATCGAATCACGAAATTAATTAGTCAACAATAAAGATAACTATGAGGGAAGTAGAAGACTGCCTGTATATCGTTAAATATTAAACCTTGCGGACACAAATCCAGTTAGTAAATGATGAGAAAAGGCCAATTTTGTCGATGCACGGTTTTGGAAATCAAAGGGATATTCAAATTGGATTGCTTTAGGAAGGATAGGATTTATCTATCCAAAATATCTTTGGGAGCCAATGGGCGATTATGGAAATGAAAATGAAAACCAACATAACAGATGATCAAAGAGAAGATATAGACTTAGACAAAAATGATCTATGTTTTCTGGTGATAAAATTCTCTAAAACGTTTAAAAAGATGATAAAAATCAATGACAAATAACTGGCGGCAATCAAAGCAGAAAAATTGGTGCATAATGAATCCAAGTTGGCATTCCAAACTACGCCGAGGATAATAAAGATGAGGAGGATGTAAACCTCATGTAAAATGCCAAGGAGAGATTGAAAAGTATATTAAGTAGCGATTCCGGAAGTAGCAAAAAATAAGGCAGAAGAAAGTCTAGCAAAGGGAAAGGAAAAGGAAGGGAAGTTCTAGGAGGAAAATTGTTCATAAAAGATGCACCACATCCAATTCAACAAATGAGAAAAAAATCAACGACAGAGAAAAACAGATGTTCATCATCCTAGGAAAGAGGATTATATTTAATCTAAGGACCGTTAAGCAAGATGGAATAAAAACTCATATAAAGAGATTCTAAACAATGTAAGGGATAAGAAGAAGCAGCCTATGATACGAAAAAAATGTCTCAAAGAATGTCCTAAGAATGATACAGGAAATATCAGCTACTCGGTGCTTGACTTTTCTTAGATGAGTCAAAAAATTCTTAGTGGACCAAAATATATACTCCAAAAAGTTTTCCAACATAACATAATAAATTCTCCAATATAAAAAAATATTTTTCCTTGGGATAACCTAATGTGTATTATTTAGAGTCGTAATGGTCGGTTTAAAGAATCATTTAGAGATACACGTAGGCCATATCGTATGACTACAAGCTCTTTAATTAATTAAAGCTGTTAATAAATACCGATATTTTTGATTAAAGTAGCTCGAAGATTCAAATGATAATTTTAGAACACAAAATAAATACAAATTTATTTATCTTATTTTGGATTTACGTCAGAAAATGAGAAAATGCGATAAAAATTCAGAAAAATAGAGAGAGGAAGGGAGACAGACTTAGCGTTTCAACGGCTTCACTGGCAATTCACGAATTAACAAAAAAGGCGGATTACAACGCCCGCGCCGCCCGCGAGTCCCACACGATGGAAAATCTGTTCCTTTAGATCTCAAAAGATATCGAAGCAACATGAAGGGGTATGGCGAAGGTGTTACAGCTGTCGCCTTTGTTCGTGAGAGCAAATGAGTGACTCCTTTTATTGATTCCTATTGCCCTCCTTCTATTTTACTCATTCCGGTCTTTCTTCTTTCCCTCTCTCTCGCGACCCTTTCCGGATCAAGAATCATCCTCGCGTAATTCCCTTTCGTCGGGTGGCAGGGGACGCAAGGGATAGTGCGTTCAATCCTACCGAGGGGATGCCTTTCACTCCGCCAAATTGTATCCACGATCCCTAGGACTCTTCTCCGGCCGTCTCCGTCTACCTCAATTCCTCTCTGCAGTTTCACGGTTCACTCGCGGACCTCTGCTTAGGTTTTGAATCATTAACATATTGAAATATTGAAAGGTAAATGGTTTACAGTTCATAGCAAAACGTTTGTGGGATATTTTTGCAGCAGTTTATTAAAATAATTTATCCAATGCCTTTATACTGTATTGGCACTAGGCGAGAGTGAAATAGCAATGGCTATGGCATTTGAGACACAATAAAGATGATTGATATGAATATGCTGAAGTGAAAGGAAATATTGAAATCGACTCGTTTTAATATTGACATAAAATAGAATTTAAATAAAACACATGGTTGGTTTGGCTTATTAATAATAATTTTAACGCAAACTTTTGTTTTACTTTTATTAATTTAGATTTCTTTCATTAGATAATACCCACCATGGGAATTGAATAGCCGAAAACTGAATGCTATTTTTGTATGTCACCAAAATGCTTAAGTAATATCTTGAACAATGACGCCAAACAGTAACAATATTAACGATTCTATGTGATTTCTATACATTTCAAGTTTTTTTGTATGAATTAAAATACATTTTATGATAACAGCAAGCAAAAACAGCAGATGATAACAGCATTCAAAACAAGATTTACATTGTTCTCAATATACTTCTTCAACAGGCAAAACTTTAAAGTAGATGAGTAAATATAAAGTAGGTCGTTTTAACTTCAAAGAATTAAATTAGTGGTTTATACATTTTAATTCATCACAATGAAAATTTTAATTTCTATCCTACACGATGATGAATAATAAAAATACTCAGGAGAATTGGATTAGACTTTGGGGAGAGACGCTTTTTCCAACGGAACTGAATTTTCCATCAATCTGTTCAAAATTCAGATTTTTAGAGCATTAAATAAAACGAAAATTTTTTCCATGCGAAAATATGATCAATTATTTTTAAGTATTCACAGTAAAGGTGCATAATAATTTCCTGTGAGTACGATAGCGCTTGTATAATGGCATCTCTTAAAAGAAATTCTAAGAAATTACTTTCACATTGCATTCAATGATGCTCTAGTTGTAGCTACTTCTGATAAAATCCGTTTCCATAACGCACTGGAAATGTTCAATTACCTTGGCGTCAAATAAATGATAGATACCTATCAAATCAAATCGTCATTCTTAGCCTAAATACCTTCTGTAAATTCCACTTTCAATTAATATATAAATGTTTTTCTACATTCAAGTTCCACAATCAAATTTTTCGAATTCTGTACAATTTTATGTAGAAGTTAAGGTAATCTTTAATAACATTATTCGGTTGTTGCTTTGACGCATTAACATATTGCTCAGTGCACCCGATGAATGTCTGTACAAGGAACACTGAGACAATTGTGAGGTGGAACTCATTACATTTTTAATCAGAGGATGCTAATAAGTTGAACAAGATTGTAGGAAAGTTCTGATAACTCTTGCACTCAACTTATCGCATTTGACTCATCCGATATATCCCTGCCTTTCCTTTCACTTTTGCGGTGGATGTTACAATATCCCTTTCACTTTTTGATCGGAATAAATTCACCATTGAAGTATGAATCCGGTAAATGACCCCTTCGTTAAAAATTCCTGAGGTTTTTTCTGTGTTGGCGGCCGTGAGGATCCTTTCGATGGATACAATTTTGCTGAGCTCAATATCACCTCCACGGCTGGTTTTAATTCCATAGCAGGCGTCCACATGGCCCATCAACGCAAGTTTTAAATTAAAAGTTCACACAATAGATTGTAGTATATGTAATTCCGTGTATTACAGCCATTAAAATTCTTACCTCTGCTCAGAAGTGTGTCACTTGTATCATCAATAACTCAAGAGATACGGTAGTTTTTAAAGGTTCTTTTAAGAACTGAGCCATGTGAAAACTAGGGTAAAGTATAGAAAGGAGACCAATAGTCTATCTTTGCACCACGGCAGCATGATACTTCAAATTCATATATCTTCTAGGTTCATTAATGTTGCAGTGCTATAGAATTGCTTTAACTTAAGAACAAAACAACAAGCACAAGTCAAACACGAGTTAAAAGGTTTTAGTCTAACTACTTAGATATTAATAATTGAAATTAAAAACAGCATTTGGAAAGGTAAGGCATAAGTTAAATTATTAAAATACCAGCATTTATACTTCTTGAAAAGATGAACGGAAAAGTAAAACTTGAGAGCTACCCTTTCCACCAGTAGAAAATTTTCATTTATATAAAAATTGTAGTTAAAGTAAAAAGAAGTTTACCATCCAAAGGAAGAAAAAGCATTACACTTATTGGTTAGATAACTGTCGATCAATGTCCGCGAGTCTGGGGTTCAAAAGATGAGTACATCAGAAATGTTTCAATTGAGTCTCTTAGATTCCAGGTCAACACCCTGACCATGGGTTAAGGTGAGATCTGATTTTATTGTTGCTACTAATTGTCCCATATGGACTCATTTTTCATAAGTATCTAACAGTTGATTATAGATACACTGATGTCAAATTTAAAAAATATTAATTTCTTAGAATTGTGCAAACCAAAATTATCTACTCATTACTGCTACAAAATTAAATAAAGTAAGGAAATTCACTCTCAAATTAGCCCTCTAAGGCCAAATTTTTTCTCATGAAATTTTGATGTAATAGTGTGTCAAATGTAAATTATGTATTCCTTTTCAATAGGATCCATCCATTGATTCAACTCTGATGGAAATATATATCTGCAAATCATCAAAGAATGAGATAACACTATCATAAATTTTTTTTCTTATCAATATGAGGGTTATTTTCTACCGAAAAAAATGTTATCAATGAGGAAATGGTTGAGGATAAAGAAAACCAGCCCGAGCTAAAAAAATGTCAGTTCAGAAATATAGTAATATACAAGTTAGTGTTTGAAGGTTATATTTAATCACATACTTTAGAAAAATATTTTGATTTCCGTTTTCTAATTTTGGATTTACGACTGCTAAGTGCACCATTTACAGAAACGGGAGATTAGCTTCCATGTGTCTAGGTCACGCAGAGCGGATAGGCATGCCAATGGCGGCCATTCTATCTCACTTTTAGCCTCTCGTGGAAATATACAAAAGCTCCGATTCCATTCAGCTGAGCATTGACCTTTTGAATTGAGAAATTAAAGGAATAACAATACGCATCAAGATAAGGTACCAGCCGCCTTCATTCATCTCTTACTTCTTTCCAAAATGTATATATTTTTCAGAACTAATCTCTTCGGGTTAGAGTTCCTTTGCACACAGCACCACGCATTTCTAAAATTATTAAAACTTTTATGTGCCCGTATTTTTTTCGAAATATACGGCCCCGGAGGAAATATTAGCGTGGTATTTAAGTGCGATAAAACAAAAGCAAATGGCCGGGCGAGAAAGCGCAGATGTACAGCGAGGAAGAGAAAAACCGTGCTAGTACTTGTAGGAATACGCCATCGCGTGTTGAGCCTCGGAACGGCTTTCCAAATTTATGAAATTCTTGCGGCGCGCGTGTAACGACTTTAACGCTGCCACCCATCCACCCTCAACCTCCATCCACACCGTTCTCACCCCCGTCCCTCCCCTTTTGGGCGCCACCCACCTCCAGGTCCTCCAATCTTCCTACCCTCGCCCTTCACCATTCTCATCCCCTGGCCTGAAAACTGCCATACACCCTCCAACATGCAACCCGCTTCGCCACCCTCCACTGAGAACATGCTGAACGATATTTGAATTTCCACATCGTGTGGCGATGCAAACTTTGGATGAAATAAAACTTGACATATTGTTCATCGCGTATCTAATAATAGAGCAAGAAATAATGTCTTATATCTAGTCGCCGCACGAGGTCTCCCTAGAGGGTTTGCTAAAAGCAAAATTTGTATGAAACTTTTTGTGGTAATCATATTAAAGGATTTTTTAGAAATTCCGCAAATCATTAAAATATGTCTTCCAGAAAATATTCCACCAAGAAAATCTAAGTTAATACCAAATTAACTGTTTTTAAAAAACTAATTTGCCATCAATAGTTATCTTGCAAGGATACCAGTGTGCACTGCAATAAAGTTCAAATTGAAATCGTGTATACGTCAGCACAGCATTCAGAATGTATTTTTCTCAAATAATATTTCGTTGAATTCAATGACGTAATTATACTACTTCGCCTAAAGACACTTCAAATAGCAAAATATCACACTGCCCGGTGGCTCAATATCGCAACACGATATTTTGGTGAATATTGTACATCGAATTCGGTTCTTCGCAGTATCGCGTAGCCTTACCCGACAACCCTGCCACCGCTAAACAGTCTCCCTGCTTCTCTCCTTCCCTTCCTTCCTTTCCCCCTTTCGCATTCATTTTCCCTCTCGCGAGCCTGCAACACCACCCACCCTCAACCACCCGTTCACACCCCCTGCCGCCCGCCCTTCCCCACCTCCCTCCAATCCCACCCCCAACATAGCATCCTTTTTTCCCCCTTCTCACCCTCAACACTCCCCCGCCCGAATTTACGACAAAATAAGGTAAAAGGCTCAACCGCTGCCACTTCCCCGCCCACATTCTCCACCACCCCACCCCGCCATTTCCCACCACCTCATCCCGCGATACACCGCCAGTGCAAAACACCTCTCCCCACCCCTCAACCCCCTCCTCGTCTGTTCGCTCCTCTTCTTCCACCCCCCTCCTCTCTCACCTCTGCCTCATTCCACCCTCCCGCCACAACCACCCTCTCCCCTCTCAACACAACTCCCAACCCGAATACTACTTGCGCCTATATTTATTTCGTCCCGCAGTAACCCTGATTCTCCTCCTCCACAACCTCCTTTCTACCCCTTCCTACACACTCAGATACACATAAACCAGCCCAACCCACCCCCGCTCTTCACCCTCGCCTCCCGCGCTCAACGACCTACTTCTCCAACTCCCATCCCCTTTTCCCTCACCGTTTCTCGTTCAACCCCCCCCCCCAACCCTCACCAATCTTTTTATCAGCCCCCTTCTCCTGATTCGAACCCTCCCCCTTACATCCCTTTCCTTCCTCAAAACACGACACCACCTCCCTCCTCGCAATGACTCACAGCATCGTAAAATTTTATCGTCGAAATCACGCGTGAAAATAAATGCATTAATAAAAATCTCACGGTCTTGATCCGCATCACTTATTTTTGAATTGTTTTAATAAAATGCTTTATGAGTCACATTTTGTATAAAATTTTCGAGGGCATGTACCAACTCGCGAGCGAGAACACGAATACATGAGACGGGGATGTTGACTAAAAAGCAAAGTGTGGGAGGTAACAAGTCCATTGTACAAAAATACCAACTCCACCAAAAAGAATAATTTTATGACAGCGAAGAGGTGTCAGGACACTGTATCGTAGAGACACCTCGTTTGTATTAATATCCAGAAAATTATCACCAGTTGGACATTATAATGAGGTAAACATAGGATAATAATTTTCTAAAATGCATTTCTATGGACACTTTAAGGACCGATAAAATGGCTCTTGCTATTTAAAATAGCCGTTTAAAATTGTATCTGTAAATTTTTTCGAGTTATAAAAATATTATACAGCCCTCCGAGTTTCTCGAATGTTTTATTCTCATATTATCACAGAATCCTGCATTTAGAAAGTCCGACACCATAATCCAATTTATTATCTGTCAAAAAACGACATTCTGCACCACAGTTGGAATTTTTAAAAACATTTTTCCTTAATAAATGACGGTGATGAATCATCAGTCAATTATTTTCTTGTGTTCTCTCATGGGCTTTAAATTCTCGCTCCAATAATATAAATGCATATTATAATTTCCGCAATCCATCTTTTCTCTCTCGAGTTTTAATCTCGCTTTCGTGAAATATCTTCTATATGTTGATTCGTTTCACAACACGTTCTCGCCATTAGGGCACACCCTATCCTTGCACGTAGCCACTCAGTTTTCGGGAAACGTGCAACCGCCGTTATGCACAAATAATATGACCCCCGACATGCAAATGAATTTAGTTTTTTTCCGTATGACACCTCTAACACGGATTTGTTTTGTGTGTGTCCGCACTTCACATGAGTTAGACAGGTATGTAAAAAGAAGCGTAAAAATATGAAAGCAAATCACAGAAAAAGTAGGAAAACCGTTTTAACGCGCATGAACCTTTTCAATATTTGACTTGATGCTGTCATACAATATCAAAACCAGGAAGTAATATAATTTAAAGTTTAAAATTGCAGTAGCATTTGAGTGGTAATATAGTAATACATTTCATCCCTATATATTTATGATGCAAATACTGCAATTTGCAGCCTGGAGACGTTGTGTGCTTTACAAAATGAAACTTGATACACAACTTCTTACCTCCGTTTTATTTTAACCAAGGTGTGTTTCGTGGACCGACTTCGCATATTTTCCAAAAACACTATTTGTTCATCTTCTTTAAATTTTCTGAGCTCCATAAAAGGTTTTAAGAATTTAAGCACAGTCAAAATACCTAATATCAGAGAAAAAATACAATAAATTTTTGCAAGCAAGTGAAAAGAACAAGCTAGCCACTATATCACTCACTCAACTTTGAATAGATCCGATAAGCTAGGCAATTTTAATAAGTAAATTTTTTCTATTTTGTATTTTAAGTGTAATATGCTACAAAAATTAAATTGTAATATAAATATTTCTCTGGCATATACTTGGAAATTTGGACGGATAAAAATTTCTCAGGAGGGTAATTTTCTGCTTAACTACCAGGAAGCAATTAAAAATCAAATGAAAAACGAGGCATTTCCTCAAACGGTTCAACAAATCATATAAGCATGGTACAAACTCTAAAACAGAAATGTAACATGATCTCTCTTGGAGTAATTTGATTAAATATTATGTGGAATTTTTAATTTCTTCATTTAATCCCAAAAAATACTTAAATCCACTATACATAATACTGTGGTCCTGCACCAGAGTGGTGCTGTAAAGTAGTGAAGCGTGGGTAATATAGTAGTTTATTATTTTAATCGGGATAAAAATTATAAGACAGCTAAAGACACGAATAATGGATAGTTATTTACAAATTTTATTTGTACTTGTTTACATACATAAAGCATATGATCCCGGAATGGGCATCAGACCAAAACGATGGCCATTAAATGCTTGGAAACCAAAGAACCGAAATGTCCGGCATTTCAATACACCTCAATCAAAACCGGGATTTAGTTTAATCTTAAGTTTAAAATCTAATCAAACAAAAACAGGTGATGCATGCATTATGAATTGTAATTCATGATTTCTTTTTAATTTTTGCATGATAATTAAAAGAAAAATAGGCCAGGTAGGTGCATTAGCTTCACTGATCATGAGTTTTCCGCCTGGAAATCATCGCCCATGAATAATTTCGATGGTCTCTCTGTCCTGGCCTGCTCGCCCGTGGAGATACATGCAGGCATTCCTTTCATTCAAATTCCCATTCACCGATCGTCGAACCACTCCACCATTGTGACGCTCGTCTATTTACCAGACCGCACCCAATCTTTTTCCCCAAGCCGCCCTTTTAGAGACTCGAGGTTCTCTGATCCTCCTCGCCCTCTCGACCGCACTTACACTCGATTTCCCTGCCAAAGCACCTTTTTCACCCCATTTCTACCCCTTCCCCACTCCTCTCTCTCACTCCAAAATCTCCTTCCTTTCCCCTATTTTCCCTCCCAGTTCGGAAAGCCCATTGTTATTACGAAGTGCATTCCTTTATGGATGCGTTTTCGGGGGATTTCCACTCGGACATAACGACGAGACAGCTGCGCGACAGAAAATAATGACCCACCTTCTCTCCAATCTCCCGTGCCAATCCACTCCCTCACTTCTCAAAAACAGTCCTCACCCGCCCGCCTCGATCTCATTCTTTCCCCTCATACTGCATCCAACACCCTCTTTCGGATATACTCATTAACGTCCCGCCGACCGCCCATTCGGTATCCATTTTTAAAACTGCACACGCTGCTGTGTAGCGCGCGCAAAAGGAGACAAAATTACGAATACTTAACCAGAGCGTTGTGTAGTTGTGGTGGTACTAGATGGCTCCCACTCGCTTTGCGAAACAAAATAGGTAATAGAGATGAGAGTACTATGGAGACATAAATTTTCCTCATGGGCTTATTACGTGGATCCGGTGGAATCGACCAATTTCGAGCGAAGAATGAGTTTTGCAAGTATAACGTATAAGACTGTGTCCTTGCTCACGAGCAGATGCGAGTCTTTCCTCATCAGTGAGCACTAGAAACGGCGTTTGTGGCGACTAAGAGAGCGGAATTGGTTGGAAATGTAATTTTCCAAGGTAATTCTTCATCACGAGCAACCTAAATCTAGGATGTTTTCTAAACTATAAATCAACATCTTCATGAAAAGTATATTTCAAAGTACAGCAGACAACCAAATTTATCAACAAATACTACATTCAAAAGACTTAACTAACAGGGACTCGTGTAGATAACGTGCCCACCTATGAGTTTATGAGTAACTTGTTCAAGTCCCACATCGAGGACGGATGACGTCCTGATAAATATCTTTAAAAAAAATAGCCTTCATTCAAAAATTAGGTCTAAAAATTGACAATTTCTTTGGTGAATTACTCAAACAATTATTAGACTATTTTCCATAACAAGGAATATTTGATCAAATTATATTATAGATTAAAAATATATTCACATACATATTATGTGAGCATCTAGCAATAATGGTTCAAGAGGATGGTTGTAAAAAAATGTGATAACCATATTCACATGTTTGAAAGATCTCACAAGCTAGAGCAACAGAAGCGTAATTAATACGAGATGAAACTATTTATAATACCTATATATTCGGTATAAGGCTGGATGAAAGATAAGTACGATACAGTAATCAGATTAATTATTGACAGTTTAATGTAAAATGAGCAAAAATATCCTTTTGAATAGCCCTTTTTTGTGCAGCACAGAAATCATATTCTTTTAAATCAAATGCTACTATAAATTACATTATTCCACGCTTTTTTCTAGCACAGAAATATACATGCATTGAACTTCAATCAAAATGATCTCTCGTATTATTGTTACTTGAATACAAAAGTTTAGGTACCCAATTAAGGTGACTTATCAGGATTCTTAATGCTTAAAAAATTTGCAATGGTATATTTTACAAAGAAAATGCATTAAAAGTAGACATAAGCTAGCAATACTTTTATATCAACTAAGATGCTATCAATCCGACTTAAGATCTAATTTCAAGAGACATCCAATTCTGCTGTTTTACTTCGAGGAAATGTTTCATCTTATCACCTAATAAAGGCCAACTATAGGAAATTTAAATGTTGTTTTTTAGGATTGTTTCATGACTGGTGCTAAATGTCTACAGAATTGATGTTGGTGCGATTCAATTTGGTGAAAACATTCAAAGAAGAAAACTCTCTGAATACATATTTCGATAATATTTCTAAAAGATATTAATGTTTTATCATCCTAATACTGCCATCAAGATATGTTAATATTGGTTAATGCCGAATGCCCCCACATGTTTCAATGCACGTTGTCTTTAGCTATATTTTTTCTGAATTCAGCATACTTCTTTTACCTCATTGAGTTCGCGGAAAATATATATTTCTCCTTCGTTTAGGCATTCAGCAATCCTTTATAAATTATTACCTCTTGGTTGGCCAATTATTGGCTTGGTATTAATTGGCCAATCATTCGTTTTCAATATTCTTGGAAATACAAAACATTTCTCACAATCTGTCAAGTGTTTCTCTTTTACCCTCTCCTACCTCCTAACTTTAAAGAACTCTCTCCCAGCTAAACGGCTAGTGATATTCTAACAATTCTTTTCCCGCGAAGTCCATGGCTAAGAAAAATGTCATGAAACTCAACATTTGAAAGGTTTTATCTCTTCATTTTTAACTATTTTTTTCTCTCTCCATGGAATGCAATATCCATGGGATTAAAATATGCACTTTTTTCTCAAGAAATCATCCTTATAGTAAGTCATCATTGGACTTAATGTCGTCAAAAACACAAAACGTTAAGAGGACTATTGCATCAGCTATAGTTTTGACCTATTTTCATCAATTTGTTTCCAAAAGCCAGCAATCACTTTTATTTCCAATATCCAGCAATCATTTGTTTTCAATCGTGCATTACTCACGATGAAATGAATAGGTTACAATATTTCAATTATTTTTTCATCTTGCCCTGGTGTCAAAGCATATCTCATGGTTATTGCTAACTGACATACTGTAAATATTTAAAATGCTTCAATTGACACTATGTTCATGTATAGTTAAAATATTAGCGCTGAGAAGGGCGTTGTAGTGTCATTTTTCAATATATGAATTTTATTACAGAACCTGCATTATCCTTTTGTAAAATTTTTAGCGCACATAACATGTAAGCGTAATGCTATTAAAGGAAGAATCCGTTTCGAGGCGTCAATGTTTTTAAGCGTTATCTTGACAAAATATAGCTCGTGCGCCCCCTTTTATCTCCCATCTTAAAATATCTCGCACGTTCACCGCCGTGAATGAAAAGACTGAAGCGCAGCGCCGCGTGTTTCCGCTGCGCCTCCCACCCCACTTCACGCCATCTCCCCTTCCTCTCCCCATCCCCTCGCACTCCTGCCTTGTCATGCCCTTCGCCGTGGAAACCTTTCACCCACACGCACACACATATTCACGCACCCGCCCACTTGCGCCATCTCGCCCATACGTAACCGTCCTTTCTCCTTCAACCGTCCCCCCACCCCACTCCACCCCCTGCCCCCATATATACCGTTAACTTCCCTCAACAAGCCCCTCTCCAAAAACCTCTCATTTCCTCCACTTTTCCCTCCTCCATCTCCTTCTCTCCCCATTCCTCCTCCTCCCATTTCCTTCTCTCCCCATCTCCTCTTCCATCCCATCTTCCACATTTCCCACTTCCCCCTCCTCCACCACACCGCTGCATCCATTTTCCCAACTTCCCACCAGGTAACCAAACCCAACGCCGGCACAAACCATCCAGAAAGCCCTCCATCTTTAATTCCCCCTCCCTCCCCTATCCCCTGACGTGTTTTGTGATTAATGTCTGCATTAAGACTTCCTTCACGCGCGGCGTAAGGAAGGAGCAGCGGGAAAAGGGGGTGTAGATGGAGTGGGGGTGCGTTTGCGGAAGGAATGGAGCGGGATAGGATAGGAGTTGGGGTGGGGGCAGAAAGAGGCGTCAGGATAAGTTGGATAGGAGGGGGTGGAAAGGGGGCGTGGGAGGAGCAGAGGGGTGAGGTTGGAAAGTGAGCAAGGAGATTGGGGGTCTTAGGGAATGGAAGGCAAGACGCCGGGTGGGAGGGAATCCTTGGAGATTGTTATGGGGTTCGGGGAGGAGAGACAAGGAACATTGACATGGCTTCATTCTGGGGGGGATTGAGAGATTGAGCCCATAGGGTGGTTAGTAATCTTTGAAACTCACTTGTCATCGTAGGATTGATTGGAGATATAAATGGATGTAGGGCCTTCGTGACGACGTCCGGAGAATTCTACTATATATAGATGAGTATTGAACCCCTATGGCATTATACCGTTCTCAAAAATTTATGAACCAATCGACTTCAAGTCCGGAAGATTTTTTTAACCTGTATTAGGGTGGAATCCTTGTTTTCCAAATTGACTTCTTCACTAACGGTACCTCAACTCATACAAACAACAGCGAAGATTATTCGAGGATAAAATTTTGCTGTAACATAGAAACCAATGTCTCGAAACTGAATTTAGTAAATGCTTGATAATCAAAATTTGAATACATATCTTTAAATTATCTACCCAAAATATAAGGCTTTCCATATGGAATTATTGACTCACCAGATTTAAGTTTTTTCATTGTTTTTATTAAAGCCCCTAATGAATGAGCAAAATCTCTCCATGTTTTATATGAAATTATTTCCTAAATGCCATGCATAAGGGAGTGCGACGAAAGATTTAGTAAACATGGAGATGAGAAAAATAACAAGATGATCCCTGATACATCCCCTGAGCCTATTTTACTGCGTTACGATCAAATTTCCATCCTTCAACTTCGAAATGTCTATTGCCTCTCAACGAACGCGAGATAAGAAATAAAAACTTTCCTACACACAAAATTGTTCGTGATTGGTAAAAATAACTTTTAAACTCCACTGGTCAGTTCATAGGTTAATAATTGATTGCACATTTTTCTTAATAAATTTTTGTTTCCTGTCTCCTCCCCAACCCCAAAACCTTTAGACAACTTCCCTCCAAAAAATAGTCCTACCCCCTCGCCCCCCGCCCGAAAAATCCCGAAATAGAGCTTGATGGCTATACTTCTCCCCTCTTTCTATGATTACTCCCTAAAGCTCTTTCATCCCATGCTCTCGCCCGATCCACCTTCCATTATTATATAAACCTTCGAAATACCTTTTTTACTCGTCAGTAAGCATCTGAGGATGATACCAAGCATTGAAATCCGGACGTGCAATAAATTATTGATCTGTAAACTGACCAGTGGAGGGTAAAAGTTATTTTTACAAATCAACAAGTAACTCCACGAAGTTGAACCGATTTACATTATTCGTTCAATGGAGAATGGATAGATGGTACCATCTGGTGGTTTTGAGCTCAAATACGGATTTTGACTGAAGACATGACCATCACTCCCCCTTTCCATTTCCACTCCTTCGCGTGCGACTGTTTTTACAAATCCATATTCTCAGTAACTCAAAGAAAAAATTCAATTTTTCGAAGTATTAATTTCTCATGACCTCTCCTGAAGTATAGGTGTTTAATAAAAACAGCTATAAATGAGATGAAAACAACAGCGTAAAGAGAAAGAAACCAACATTTTTCACAAAGGAAAGTTTGGTAAAAGTTATGATATCTTTTTTTTAAACCTGGAGAACAAGTGAGACGACATTTTTAGAACTCATATTTCACAGATGAATATTCTAAGTTGAATAAAATAGCCAATTTAACCACAATATTTAGAAAAAGGAACATACAAGACAAGAAATCACCAGTCCAATGGGTTAAGATTGCATTAATTCATGTTTCACTAGCGAATAACTGTTGGTAAACCCTTCCTTGATAATTTAACATCATCTACATCATTCATCGCGGATTCCAGAGAAAATGATTATGTGTAATTTATGCGTGAAAAGTACAGTGCTTGAACTTACTTAATAAAGTCTCTTATCAGAGTGTGATATTAAAATAAAAATAATTTTGGTAAAGAAAATTATTATTAATTTCTAGCTGCTTGCAACCAAAAGTATTTTTCACCAAAGTTACTTTTGACATGACACTCGGTGTCCAACAAGAAAGCGCAATCGGTCCTCTGTAATTCCTAATGTACATTAGCAGTATTGTCTATGGAATTTAGAGTAAAATAATAAATTGTTAGCAGATGATTCAGTCCGAGAAAGTTCCACATATGCCCATTAAGCTCTTTCATTGGATCTTTACCCGTTTGTCTTGTGAGCGGTTCGATACACTCCATGTCTTATGGTAGAACATACAAATTATACATCAATTAACTGAGGGAAGTGAGTTTTATGCACAAGTTACAGTTTCAGGCTTCAATTTGTGGAACACATGTGTGCGACATTCATTCTTCATTCATGCTTCATTTGTGTGCGACACATGAAAAGTGAACTCGCAGTAACTGAGAAGTGGAAAGTAAGATGCGAGTTTTTTTTCATGAGGTTTACGGTTGAAATACGAGGAAATCACTTGAAATATGGAGGTAAAGTAAGGAAATCACATGTGAGACATTTGCTGCATTGTCGTAAAAGACTTGGAGTTATCAAGCAAACATTTGGAAGATATGCGGATAAAGAATTGAAAGAGAAATTCATCATGACCTTTGTTGAACACATCTTGAGCATACAGTGCACGTTCGAGACCCAGCGCAGAAAGTTGAACTAATTCCCAAAATCAAGACAATAGTGAGAGAAGCCAAAAGCTTGGATAAAATATAACTTAAAGGGATAGCTGACGGAAAATTAGGGAGGCGGCCGCTTAAATTTTGAAAGGCATACCCTATTTCTGAATTACTTGATAGTTTCATAACAAGCGAGTTTAAGAAAGACAGGGAGAAAATTTATTTCACCCTTCACAATATCCCTTGAGGTGAAACATGCGAAATAAATAAGAAACACAAAGTGATGAGTGTAAAAATTCATTCTTTTCTCATACCATTAGTCTACATGATAGGTCAACAATAAAGGCAATATAAAACGAGTGGTAGCGTAGATACAACCTATGAATATGATACATGAATTTATTTCAAGACTTTATTTATCGATGACCTCTCCTCTTGGTAGAGAAAAGACAATCTTATATCGAAAGCATGACATTTATTAGAAGATAATTATCTAGGTCAAGCCAAATAAAACGTAAATTAGAAGAGCAATCCCGTGGAAGAGAGAAGTTTGTTGAGGACAGGTCGAAAGATAGAGCGATATATAGAGATTAGAAATGCAAGCAAAAACAGTGAAGAAGGTAGAGATGGAGAGACGAAAAATACACGAGGAGAAAAAACCTGGCAATAGGAAGTCTCATGAAACGGAAAGTGGTAGTTTTTCCCTCATATGGGAGAATACTCTCTGGTAAGTACATCCCAAAGCCATAAATAAGAAAAAGATAAATGCAATTACGATGCAAGAAGCCTATATACCGGCAACAAATATGAGGTAAATCAGAAGAGCATACGAAAGGCTCAAATTAAATTGGAATGCATTAGTTCGCCTCTTCTTTCCACCAAAAAGCTGAAAATAATTCGAAGTTTACTGAGTGAAACTTGCCCCTCAAACTTAATTCATCCTTCATCGAGATTTGAAGACTGGTCAAAGAAGAAGAAATAAATATGAAAAGTTTAAAGGCCATAGAACGAAAACTGCCAGCGAGGAGGGAACAAAGTTTGTTAAAAAATACAGAGATCTCGTTTTCGCCAAATATAATCTTTTCTTCACCCAAAAGGGATTAAAGATTTTTTCATTGCGTCGCCTTTAAAACAGCGGAACAAAGTTTTGTGAGTTTGAAGAAACACCGAGGCGATTTTGGCTCGTCCAATCCACAAAATTACTCAATTAGGTCGTATTGGATTAAACATGCTTCGAGGGTTTCAGTAACTTTCTGATTTACGCAGATAAATAAAACGATAAATTGAGAACACCAAATATAGACAGTTCTTAACTCGCGTAATATTATCTGAGTTCGTTCAAACTATTGAGATGGAATTGAAAAGCCTCCAAGGCAAGAGAAAAGCCACCCTTTGAAACAAAGCCGGTGAATGGATTACGCACACAATGTGAGTCATTTAGGCAAGTCATCCCATGACTCACTCAAAAGATATGGCAACCTCAGAGAAAAGAAGATTACGATCAGGAGTAAGGTGGCTTCTAAATAAATCCCCCCCATCCGTGATTGAATGGATGACTTTCGTGCGTTGAACGATTGCTCACCTAGGGAGGGAGTATGACGAATACTGGGGAAACCCACGCACTCGCCACTTACTAGAGGGAAATATCTCCATGGCAATCGGTTTTCTGCCCCTCTTCCAGTCTTAGGTCGTAAACATCTGTATAGAGATAAAATGTAGGTTATAAACTGCCTTAGCTTTCCCTGACACTTATCGAAGGTTTACTTATGGCATTTCTCCTCACGCAACACTTAGTCTATCACTACCTCTCTCTCTCTCTCACACGATCATTTTATGACGTATCGGCCATCATGTCAACTTTTCTTGCTATACATATCCTCCTCTTCCCGTTGTCCTAAAATTCATCAGGAAACCGCCACATTTGTTATTCCAAGAACTTCTGTTGATTTTTCCATTTCAATCCTTATCCCTTCGCATTTCCATCATCAACTATCTTTTCCACCGTTCAATCTAGCTATCTCTGACCTGAACATTTCCACAATGCTCTTAGTTCGTTTTCTACACCTCATTGATCATTGCCTTTCCATACATCGTCCTAATATATAAACTTCAAAAACTACCAACCAAATTCCTTTCTACAAAATAAAATATTGTTCCAAAATAAGATAGCAAAACGATTGAGAAGATGAAGTTCTTCCTAGTTGTTGCTAGGGAGAAAAATGCTTGATGAAGATTCCGCGGTAAAAGACATCAACTCATTTGAAACTTCATGAGACAAATGAGAATTGTTTCAGCGAAGGTGTCATCAATAAAAAGAAAGGCAAAGGATGGAAAATAATAAAAAGATATGGTTGACGTAAAAGTGAACAGTTATGAATTAACACAACAGTCAACTAGGGAGAAGTAAGTGTTTAAAGACAACTTATAAGGCAGCAAAAAAACCTTTGCTTACGCTAATATCTTCTCTCTTTCTTTCAAAATGTCTCCACCTAAGAACCATCTCTAAATTATTCCTCCCTCTTCGTGAGGCTTTGACCGATGGGCCTTTATTTTTTTGCTCCTAAATAGTTTCTAATCCCCATATTACTCCACGAGAGTTGAAGAAATTCTAAAATTCTGACTTATAAGCATGATTTCCTTGTTTTTAATGACGCTCAAACATCTCTTAAGGATTAATCCCATTAGATTGAAACACATACACTTGCTTTCTTCAAACATTCCTTTACGCGAATTTTGGACGAGACCCCAATAGTGCGTTGGACTAAATATCAATCACTAGCCCATAAATTCTATAATTTAAAAGAGCAATCCTCCAATATTTTCTCGTAGATGCAAAGTTAGCCTTGAATCAATGAAGAACTGCGAAAATCTTAAGAGAAAATTTGTTGTGCATTGAACGAACATAAGCTTGCATATCGTAAAATATTAAATATTTCATTGGTGTTATTTGTGGAGTTCGTAAAAGTCAAGGAAAATTAAATAGTTGTGATTAAAAATAGGGTTTAGCATAATCTCAGTCAATAAAAATCCGAATAACCAGAGATGACGTAATACAAAGCAGTTTTACAATTTTAATAAAGCTCAAAGAGTTTACGGGCAGTGTGAAAGTACATTATTCACGCATGATGATTTCATTTCATTGTGTACATAATTAGCTACATTTTTATTTATCACACCGTCAAATGAAAAATTCATTACGTTTGGCACGCCATAATTTTTTTTTAATAAAATGAATGCTCATTTTATCACCCTCTCAATAGCTCTTAATGCTTCCATATAAAATTGGGCTTTAATCTGGACGTGATAAGCAAAAAATAATAAATCTTGAAAAACAAATCATTATTCGTCAGAGGATAAAAGTAAACAAACAAATCCGGCATTAATGTTGATGTCACCAATGATTAAATGTGTCCTGCTCTGTGGCCATCAAATTTCTAAAGAAAGCCTCATTGGGCTATTCTACCCTAATTTAGGCTACTCTTGCAACTACCATAGGCTATCCTAACGCCAGTATATTATGTAGATGACAAACGTGCTGATTTAACGACGTAATTTCATATCTCTTCAGTTGGCGCAGGCAAAGCCCAAAGAATCAGTTCAATGAAAAGGAAACAACTTAGCGCTAAAACTAATTCGTGAAATATATGCAAAATAATCCCCGTTTCATGAAGCATGAGCTGCTTTCGTGTTTTTATCCAGATTATGGCATAGGAAGAGAATCTCTCTTTAGTCACTTCGGCAAACCGTTGACAGCTTCTTTTCTCGGAGCATCATCATGGATAACTTGGAAAATATTAGCGTTCATTGAGAGGACTCCAGCGAAAAATACACGCACATCACGTACTAACGGTTTATTTCCAAGATAAGCGGCATTATTTTCCAAAATAGTTCCTTAAGGTTACTTTTAAATGGTAAATTTTGCGAATTCACATCCGTTTCGTGACGAGGAAAAACTATAACTGGCGGTTGAAAAAAGATGACGATGTTTTTTGTGTAAGAGCCCTGCTTTGAGTTTGAAAAAATTATCTAGGTTTCATTCAAAAGACTCTACATATTCCACTGGAAAAAGATAGGTTTTCATGAAAGTCAGAACATAAGATGTAAACAACCTCATCCTTTTAGTCAATAAAATAAGAGAGGCAAGTCCCTAAGCTGTAGATTCAAAATTCTGTAGCATAAAATGATGGAAGGTAGCAGTCAGTATAGCTTATAGTCCTCATCCCATTCCCATCCACGAACTCTCGAAATAGCATCAACCGAAAGCTTTTCCGCAACCAATGTACTTGAATATTGAAATTTTAAATTCTTTTGGCATTCAGAATCTCTGTAGATGTGGAAAAATTGCATTTAACATCATACATTGGTATATATAATGCAAATTAGGTAAAATTGTAATTTCCTACACTTAAATATACAAGGTGTGATCAAAAAAAGACCGGACTGATTTTATTCCGCGCAAACGGTTCAACGGATCGAAACGAGACACAGTGCGTCATTTAGCGACACATCTGACGACTAAAACGAGAGGTGTTGTGTTTGTTGACGTCGAGTCGTTACGCAGCAACAGCGGTACGTGTCTTAACCTGTTCGTTGCCCCGTGCAACGGCAGCAATGAAGGAGCTAGAAGAACAGCGTGTGCGCGCGAAATTTTGTTTCAAACTTGGCAAAAGTGCTACGGAGACATTTGGAATGATTCAACAAGCCTTTGGTAATGAAGCTTTGAGTCGAAGCCAGTGTTTTGAGTGGTACAGTCGTTTTAAATCGGGCAGAACCTCGACAGATGAAGATTCGCGAACGGGGCGGCCTTCCACATCGACAGACCCCAACCATGTCAAATTGGTGAACGATTTGATGCGGACAAATCGCCGTTTAACTGTTAGGGAGATAGCCGAGGAAGTGAACATTAGTTTTGGATCCTGTCAGACAATTTTGACAGACATATAGGGCATGACGCGCGTCGCATCAAAATTCGTCCCGCGGGTGCTGACTGATGAACAGAGACAAAAACGTGTGGACATTTGTCAGGAACTCCTGGATCGAACCAATGCCGACCCAGAGTTTCTTAAAACCATCGTAACCGGTGACGAAACCTGGGTTTACGGTTATGATGTTGAGACAAAGGACCAGTCTTCTCAGTGGAAGGGTCCTCATTCTCCGCGACCAAAGAAAGCTCGCATGTCCCGGTCCAATGTGAAGGTCATGCTGGTGTGTTTCTTCGATTGGCAAGGGCTGATTCATTACGAATACGTCCCTCCAGGTCAAACCGTCAACAAAGATTTCTACTTAGAGGTTATGAAGAGGCTAAGGGTCGCAGGGAGCCGAAAGAGGCCGGACATGTGGAGAAAAAATGCATGGCGTTTCCACCACGATAACGCGCCGGCTCACACGGCGCTGATCGTGACACAGTTTTCGCCAAAATCAGAACTTCCGTGATCCCGCAGCCACCCTACTCTCCAGACGTGGCTCCATCAGACTTTTTTTTGCTTCCAAAGTTAAAATTAACCTTGAAAGGGAGCCGATTCGACTCTATTGCGGACAGAAAAACTAATTGTACGGCGGACCTGAAGAGGATCCCTAAGGAGGCTTACCAGGCAGGGTTCGAAAGCTGGAAGAAACGTTGGAAAAGGTGTGTCGTCAGCCAATGCATGTAATTTGAGGGTGACAAGTTCGATTAAGCTGTATCCGTCGAAATAAACAAGTTATAGAAGCAGTCCGGTCTTTTTTTGATCACACCTTGTAAAAACAGTTACAAGAGTTATATTTTACGAAACTCTAACTTAATAATAAAAGTCTAGGTAGAAATACTTTTACAAATGTAAAAATAAAGGATCCTCAAAAAAATTAATTTTTTTGCTTGCATTTGGATTCCAGCTCAAATTAAAGTGATCAATATTTTCTCGGACGCTTTGTGACAAGTAAATTAAAAGTGCTGCCTGCTGGCAAAATAGAGGTCATTTTATTTTCTGCCTATTTATGAGTCGTGGTGGACGCGTGACGATTGCTGCCCTTGTCGACCCTTTTAGCCACAGGGGTCTATCCTTGCAGGCTGAAGTGCCACTTGCAAGCGGCTACTGCTATAGGAGGAACCTCACTGGCAAGCCTATGAAGTATAATGCTCAAATTATATGGACCTGCGCTCAAACCTGGAAACTTTGCAGGAGCGTATAGCAGGGGGTTTGGCGCACAAGCCCTGAAGAATGGAGGGAATAGGGTAGAGAAAAAAAGGAAGTAAAGTAGCAAAGGAGGAGAAAATTTCGCCGGGTATCCTTCAGACTTCCTTGGGTCCAAGGCATTCCTCTTATTGCTGCTTCTCAATTTTCTGATTGTTTGCTACAGTTCTCAAAAAGAGCTATTCCGTTGCAACATGTTAAGACCACTTATTTAGACTGGAAAAATACAGACAAATACTGCTACCAGAGGATCTATTATATTTCCTTGCAAAGTTAAAGAGTATGATGGACAATTAAGAATCAGAACTTAGTGAAAATTGAACAAAAGCTATCCTCTGATTGGCTGAAGCTGACGTACCTTCACAGAAAAGTAAGACTTTGTTAAAATCTGCTCACGATCTCTCGACACCGACGTCAATTTCCAGCCATCGTAGCTGGTACCACTGAATCATTATAAACTATTTCCTCGAATTCTACAGTCCGTTTTTTTCTCACTATGAAACGTTCATCGTAATCCCACTCATAAAATTTCACAAAATTCGATTATCACCCGTTTTAGTGCTGTCAACGTCCGTACATCATAATTGGCTTCTTAGCATAATAGAAAATGAAATTCACGAACGCAACCGTGCATTTCCTTGACGTCAGGGAACGTGATTGTGTTACTATCCTTAAAATTGCTACATCTGGGCGGAAACCCACCACGGGTTTCTCACCACCCCTTAACAATAAAGTTTTCATTCGAATTCTGATACCTTCTCTACAGGTTTGAGGCTAAAATCAAACTATGTCGCTGAATTACACGGTGATGGTTCTGCCTAAATAACCATGCTACAATATGCTAAGACTGAAGATGCTTATGACATATACTGAGTTTTCAATGAATATTTACATCTCAATGCTGAAATACGAATATCAAACGGTACGGAAATCCTCAACCAAACGGAGGAGGGGAATTGTTGCTCGAGCGTAAAGTGGTAGGAAAGCATAGTAGAAGAACTAATCTGATGATGAAGAGTTAACTTGGTACAATAAGAGTACAGAAGAGCAAACGCGTTTATTTTTGGGAACTCAATCACTCTGGACTAGTCCTTTTTTTGACCCATTCCTTATTACTCCTTCATCGTACATTTTTTAATGATATGTACTTAGCAATAAAAAAAGTAAAATCATAAACTAGAAATAATTTGTATGCTGTAAAAACCGCGTTCTATGATATAGGATAAATAATCATTGAAATACAATTAGCAACTTTTAAACAATAATTCATAGAATGGTTTATAAATGCACCATAAGGAATTTATTTCTGAAGCGAGAGGTCCGAGGGGAAAAAATTATACAAAATATGGATTATGGCTATATTGCGCAAAAGAGAGAACGTAAATTGCCAAACCTAAGCCAAATAGGAAATTTTCACACCGAAAAAATACGCCGTATGCGACTTGAGTGAACAGTAGCCAGACTGATTTCGTTGCTGTTTCCTTGCCCAGAGGAAGTTTAACCCTTCAGACTACTACCCCCAATAATTCGATTATTAGTTTCTCCGTAACAGTTCAAAAAACCATTGTTTGTTCTCGTGATATAGGACAAGAAGCATCCAAGCATTAGCAAAAATCCAGGAACAAGGGAATAAACTGAGTTTCGGGTGTATAAATTGTAAGTGTAAGTGTTCAGGTATATAAAATCCTTGAACTTTTTTTTATTTTAAGGCAGGAAAGTAATTAAACAAATGATAAAAGATTAAAAATAATAGTCCAAATAACTTTTGCTCACAAGCGTATTATAAATATTTCTCAAATGATGTGGAAGTGTTTCAGTCTGGAATTCAAAAAATTACAATAGCACTTGCTATTGTAATTTTTCCATGAATTGTTTGACTCTGGCAAGCCGTGTATAAAATTTTTCATTTTTTAAATTGAATACAGCTGCGAGCGTGGCCGAATGATGCGAGCAGACAGGCGCCACTATAAAGATAACAAAGTAATACTTACCAGTCCGCAAGCATAAATAGATGAATTTTGGGGATCTCCCCTCCACCTGACCCCTCCTTCTCCTGCTCCACCAAGTTACATCAATATCGAAGAACGTGTTAAAATGTTGTAAATAGACATTTTTACAATCTATGTAAGTTTGGCTAATTTTCAACCCATACACATTGCAAAAGTTTTTCCAGACATTGGCTGAAAGGATGACTGAGCGGGTCCACGAATCCAAAGTTACGACATGATGGCACGATATCTCGTCAGTATAAGAAAGTCAACGAAGAGAAAACAGTTAATAAAGTAGTTACGATTTCGTTCACCAATAGTTATAACGCAAGTACCAGCGCATTACTTCATATCTAAATACAGAAATTTTTTTCAAGAGTAAAATGCGATCTAACCAAATGAATTGGAGAACTTTAGGCGCTATGCGTGTACATAAAATTAGCGATATGAAATATTGGCCAGGTTTCTTCAGCATTTGGAACTAAAATTAGCTCAATAGTTTTAACCTTGTAAAACTTATCCAATATGTTCAGGAATTAACAAAATCTTGATATTGATTGAACTCTCTTTTTGTGAATAACTTACGTAAAACGCAAAAGCTTTTGTTAATTCCTGAACATTAATAAAATAGGTGTTTGCATGCAAATATATCGCAAATTGTTATATTTAGCATTCTAAAACATTTTTAATAATTTGCTCTTATACGTATTTTTTTAACGTCAGGATCTATGAGCACATTTTAAACAAATATTCATATTTAAAAATAAATGTTCTCTAACTTAGAGGAAAAAGACGTAAACTTATCTTTTTCCTCCGAGGACCGAAGGTAACGACGGACCGAATGTAACGAGGGACCGAAAGGAACGAAAGGACCGGTCATTCTGTAGATGATGGTCCTCGGTCCTTCTGTTCAATCCATGTTCGATCACGAACAACCCACCTCTGAATAAGAGAAAGCATCTTTTGAGAAGTGATCCACCCAATATGGCCATCGCTTGAAAAATGGCCAGTAATCTAATATAAAATGCATTGTTCATTTTGATTTACGTCTCACTCGTGTTCAGTTTAATCATTTTTGCACAGTGCTTATTCCTAAACCGACACTACATAATATATCTTAGCCTAAAAGTTCATGTAATATCAGTGCCCGGAACATTGGGTGCACACCTGATCCATTCAATATGGCTCAATGTCCAATTCAAATGGCCCTAATATAACCAGCGTCACGGCAACATCTATTCTTTCCTTTAACCCACGGCTTCCACGCACGAGTTGGCTCACGCACACCGTTATTCCTCTCAGTATTTCCTCTTCATATCCCATTCCTCCTCCTCATATCTACAGTTTCTCTCTCTCTCCCCTCTCCCTCCTCCATACTCTTTCCCTCTCGCCCACAAGCCCGCAAAACGCATACAGACATAAAAACACACAATCCGGATGAAAAGCCCTTCCGCCAAAAAACAAAATCCAACCCACCCACCCCCATTGCCTCTCTTGCGGTGAGAGGCTTATTAATTCATGGCCCCCGAATCCCTCCCCACCCCTATCCGGCCTCCACCGCCACCGCCTCCTCCACCAACGCAGCTCTGCCCCGCTCCACCCCGAAACTCTCCCCGCCTCCACTTAGCCCAACCCCCCGTGGGCAAATCCTTACACCTCTCCTCCCCCGCGGTGGATATCCCCGCTTAACCCACAGTCGCCTTTCCGCCAAAGGGACCGACCGCCCCCTTCCCTTCTACGTCGCACAGTCGATTGCTACTTACCCCTTTCCTTACTCTTTCTCCTCTCCAGCCTTCCTTTTATCCTCCCTCCTCATCCTTTCCTCCCCAACGGCACTTCGTAAGGTATTTTTCTATTTCTCTCGTTAAATGGGCCTCGAGATAAAAATGTCCCCGTCCCAATTTGACCAACACCATCGCCCAGCACACCAAGTAGACTCCTTTCACCACCCCTCGGATCCGTTCCCTCATCACCAAAGAGAAGAGAATTGAAGGCGGAGAGGGATCGGGATGGTTTTTGTGGGTTAGAAAACTAGCTTCATATTGCATAAGCTGGGATCGATGAAGTTTCGCGGGAATATGGCGTAGGCGTATAACCAACCTCGACAGAACCAATAATTTCCAATCTTCAGTGAAGAAGCATCTTAGGTATTCTAACTATGTTCTATGAAAGCTCTATCATCTAAACTGCAAATTCTACTTGATTCATCTCGTCATTCATATTTGCCCTCAACGAATTTTGATCGCTTTTCACCCTTATTCCAGGACTTGGGAGCGCCGTAAAAAGTCATATATGTATATCGATTCATTCTAGTCCTTCGGAAGAATATTTCTTTTAATACGCATCAAAATGGCAGATGATGATCGGCGAGGTAGAAACAATATTTACTATTCCCTAAAGAGAGAAAAACTAAAAATCCTCTCCCCCTACACTGACTGATTTAATTGATCGGATGAGCCGGAAATCGATAAGCAAGGGTGTGATGGTTATGGTGGCATGATGGATATTTTTAGGTATGATATTGGTCTTGCTCAATCCCTACGTCTGGAAATGGAGACATGAGTTTGCCATATATATCCTTCAGAGCTGAATATGTAATTGAAAAACAGTAATATTAGTGGTCAACATTTTTTTAAATTTATTAGAACAACTCTGGAGGATTTTTCAACATTGGTACCAAGCACCTTAGGCTGGGGGCAATATACTCAAGCAACATCGCCTCGGTAGTGATTGAGGGCTGAAAAAATGTATTTAAGGATAGAGAAGTAATTACGGAGAATTGTTGTTTAAATACAAATTGGTATACGACTTTTCTCAAAAAAGGACTATTTTTCGAACAATCAGGAAGGATTTTAATTAATAGCTGGAAAGTATGATATATTATATACTGAAAAAAAATTTAGTTTGTTTCAGATAATCACTGCTCTGATTCACTAGGACATGCCTCGCACGTTTCTCTTGGATAAAAACTGGAAATATCACGATGGCAGCTCATCATTACTTTTAGGATATTTTTAGATTTGATTTAATATAAAATGCTCCAATTACTTTCATATCTATGCTTACAGAAGACTATCGCTCTACTCCGATATAATTAGCTAATTTTGGTGAAGCGTTACCATAACTTTCTGAATTATCCCTATGTATGATTGAGTTTGAATTTAGTCGTGCTATCCAATTCCTCCTTTCCTCCACACCCACCAACTCCAAAATATCCCTCCCCCCATTAATTAACCCGACCTTCTTTCTTGCCCTTTCATATTTTCATACACGTGCATGTAAATAACTAAAAACATTATGCATCCGTAAATACTACGGGTTTTGAATTTTTTCTGACTCTTCCCTGGGGCCACGTTAAAAAGCCTAAACACCAGGAGTGAAAAATGGGGCTTTATTATCAGCTAGCCCCAGCTGCATTCCAATATTTTAAAACGGCTCGGGGCATACCCTCTGATTTTATACCCAAGGACCGAGATCCGGCAATCCACAATGGCCGCTGTGCCCTGAATAAGTCGGGTCTTTCCTCACTCCACCGAAACCCCTATGAAACGCGGTGAATTCAAGACTTTAATTTTTTCCCATTGAATTGGGCACTAGACTATTCCAAATGAATGGAGGCTATCTCTGTATTTTTAGTGTGAGTAACACCTAGAGTTAATTCTTGAAATTTTAGTTCTAGAAGTTTTAACCTCGTTGAATGATTTTTCAAACTCTGAGAGTCACTTTTTTTGCTTGGGTAAAGATTTGGGTACAAACGATCGTAAAAAAGGCCTAGTAATTAATTTTCTTTCACTCCCATGTAAAATTATTTCATTTGGATGTAAGACTGAAGTAAGAAACATCTATACATTATTTTATTTCTAAAATCCAAGTATAGATACTTTCATCGATTACGTAACAATGCTTAGTTCTTGAAATAGCATTTTACTTCAATTCTTATTCCGGGTCATTTGAAGCAATGCGAAGGCTCTTCAGAAAAATTTGATGCTTTTCATCACTATGTAAGAATTTTACTTCTCAACCAGACTATTAACTTCAATCTTTGATATTTAAAAACTACTCCATCTTTGGTGATGACCTGTGCTCTTTAAATTCCACTTTGATCTGACTAACAGTGGGAGAGAATAAATTTAACGTGACCGTGGTTTTGAATTACTTTTCAAATTAAGTTGCTGAAGTGTTTTTAATTGTTGTTGTTTTTCTCAAGTTATAGTTGTCATTTATCATGCTGCGATGCAAAAATTTTTATTACAGTATAAGTCATGTCGATGATTGTTTTCCTGTCTTCACCAAGACGCTTTTGCTCAAAGTGATCGAACAGCAATTAGCTAATATAATCTCGCTCAAAATGATCACTATACGAGTTTTAGTTCTTGAAACTTCCAGTAGGAGAGTGTAAAAATAGACCTTTAGAAGTAAAAAAGTGCAAAAATTCTTATCATATCCAATACAGAAAACAAAGCAAAAGAAACAATAGCAAACTAAACCGGAAATGTTTAAAAAATAATGTCCTGTCTCGAATAAGGAAGAAGCACGTTGATTTTGACCGCTTTCGTCAGGAATATTTGTTTTTTTATGCTGCTTTGATGACTGAAACCATTTTATTTCGCAATTAGATTAGTTTAAAGTTGCTCATTTACACAATACCATAGATATGGGGCAAAATAAGTATGCTTTCCAAACTATTGAACGTTCGATTCCTAAGTTCACCGTTGGAGCGGCAACTGCGGCTGCCCTAATGACTCCATTGCTTATAGCTAATTGGCTCTTTGATCCCAATTAGATGGAAAAGCTAAATTTAACGAAAATAATTATTCACATAAATATTTAGGATATATTCTTCCTGGATAATAAGGATGGAATATTATATTTTTTGCAGTTGACATTTGAAAATTGTGAAACTGAACCAATCAACGTACGGCTGGAGAGTAATGGTGGCAATTGCAGCTGCTAAGCCAACATTTCAGTGTTAGATGGTGGAGAATATGTGGGGCAGCTTGCAACCTGAACGTTCGATTCCTAAGTTCAGCGTTGGAACTGCAACTGCGGCTGCCTCATTGACTCCATTGCTACCAATAGATGTCAAAGTTTAATTTAAGGAAAAAATTAGAACTCGCAAAAAACTGCCTAGTCGAAATTTGTTTTGGAATGAGCTGCTTAATCTACAAGTAGATATATGTCCATCGTCTTTTAATCTTCCAATACTGAAACATGAAATTAATTTCAGAGGAAATTCTCATGACCTGACTTTTAAATAATGGACGGCGAATGCAGCATAAAATTCGTGGTCGCGGGCGGAGTTGTCTGTGGATCCGTCGATATAAATGATCTTAGGGCCCAAAATGCTCTCTGAACTTCTAGTATTCAGATTTGTAGATTGTAATGCAGATTTTTGAAACAGAAGCCCAAGGGTTTTTGTATGTCTCATCGTTGCGCGTTGGCAGTATAAAACGAGGGTTGTTCTACTCTTCTAATAGAAATAAGTGCCGTTTGGTAAAAAGGTTCGGATATGAGAGCATAGTAAAAGTCTAGACCATGATTGAAATATACAGGCTACATGGCTAGCGAGAAAACTTCATTCCTTCATTGATCGTTCAATCCTAGGATTGGTGGACTGCAGCCCTCCACCCTTCCATATCTAATGCTAGGTCCCTTACATCCCAGTACCTTTCCCTATATCCTGTCTTCTTTATTTGGTCCATGAACTTATTCCTTGATTTTCCTCTGTGGGCTTTGCCCTCCATTTTACCTTCAATTATGTTCTTCAGAAACCAATTGTGTCTCAGTGTATGTCCAATACATCTGGGTCTATTTTTCTCTATGGTGTTCCATATGGCCGCTTCCTCTTCTCTTTTCATCATTTCTTATTTAGTTATGAATTTTTATTTCCCAATAAATTTTTAAATAAAGAGAGGATAATATATTTCACTTAATTTTATCTACAAATAAAAACTGAATCAACTTTTAAATAAATTATGCAAGTTGTTGCCAAAAAGTTAATGAATACTTCAATGATTCATTAATTTATTATGTGACATAACAATTCGCATAAATGCTAAAAAAGTCAGCAGTCGTCTCAAATAGGCACATCGATTTTCCGCTGTTGGATTTTTGCCGTTGATGCATTATAGAGTAGCCAGAATGATCTCATTTCACATTTTTCTCATTCCAATAAAGATATCAAAGGAAGTTATTGCTTATTTCAATTATGGTACTTCAAATGGGCTATTCCTTAATTGGTTGTTCAATTCTAAGATTGGTTGACCTTCCCTATTTAATGCTAGTTCCCTAACCTCCATGTATCTCTTCCTTTGTACTTTCTTCTTTATTTGGTCCATTAATTTATTCCTGGGTCTTCCTCTGGAGACTTTTCCCTCTTATTGGGGACTCCTCCCTTTGGGCTTAAGTAATGAGGAAAATATACCTCCTAATATACCTATATATACGCCAAAAATATACCTATATAATATAAAATATAAAAAATAAATAATATAAAAAAATATACCTATAATAAATACACCAATTACCTCGATTAAGTTAGGTTCATTAAATAAGAAGACCTTGGAGTTCACAAAATGTATCGAAATAGTGAAATAGAGATAAATTTTAGTAGATTTTCTCACAAATATGAGTTGGGAACCTAAAATATTTTTAAGAAAACAGCTTTTAGAGGTAACTGCGTAAACCATACGTTTTCAAAATTTTCCCAATTCAAGGAGGAATTCTCTCAACTTAAAGACAATGGAGGTATTTTCTGATTTTTCTATTAGTTAGAAACCTTATGATGTTTATATGAATGACCGGCAGAAAGAATTTACTATGCATGAATATGTCAATTTAATTACTTAAATAGCTTTTCATTTTTTTCACATGAATATTTTGTGTCAATGACACCGAGTTTATTGCGGAAAGAGACCTAAAAAACCATTTCCATGCCAAAATAAGTATCTTTTTCTAATAGATTTCAATAGAAAATTTTAAGTGGGATCAAAAACAAGCTATAAAATGTCTACGGCCATGTTGAAATATACAAGGAAAAAGGCGAGAATTGTACGACTTCACTTAGAATGCAGCCATGTGAAATGCAAGGACTTTTCTACTTTTCCCGTTCCGATTCTCACTGCCACTGAAAAGCTCTTGCTTGATATATCGATGACCCTGATGAATCTACCACGCTGATAAGACATCTCGACATGTCGCGGACTTGGAATGTAGAGGGGGGGAAAAAAGAGATAAACAACAGCAGCGCCGACAAAGTCTGACAGTCGGACGGGAAACAAACGACCCGAAGAAGACAAATGAAGGCACGGCCGCCGCAACTCCCCCCCTTCCCTCAAACACCCACCCCGCGAGCAACATCGCTTATTTTATTCGGTTATCACAGGGGTCGCAACTCGCTTTCAAGGGTCCTTCTCATGTCCCCCACCCCGGGGTACGCTACGCAACGTGCCACCGAGGAGAAAGGGCCCATTGTGGACGAGGGGCGGACACTAGGACTGGCAGGACGGCGAAGGGGGTTAACAGGCGGAGGAGGGCGGAGTTAGAACAGTAGAATGCAAGGGGACGTCCGCTTTTCGCGGATGGGAGAGGGAGTAAAATGAGGGTTGAGGATTTTCAGGGTCAAGCGAAATGTCTGTAAATGGGAGAAGGGACGGAAGGACAATCATTTCGAAATCCATTCGTGAAAAATAATGACGCTCCCTCACCTTCGGTAATAAACGCGAGACAGTGCGAGATAAAGAGAGAGTGGAACGTGCTGCCACTATAGGCCAGCAGAGGAAGTTTCTCCCTGTTGACAGATTTTTCCGAAGAGATCTAGGCTTAGAGCAAAAATGCAAGGGATGAAGTAGTTTTGTTGTTGTGAATTTAGTGATAAAATACAGTGGTTTATGATCTAAGTACGCGCCAGTGGTACTTACAATTCCTTCTCTGTTGCTAGAAAATCGAGGAGAAGTATGTCCAGAACGTCCACTTCTAAAGAATATCGCAGAAATCGTTCAATTTCAATTCAAAAACGTTCCAAAATAGTGTTCAAATAATTACGTAGAGATTGAGGCAAAATATCATGAAGCAAAAGACAAAAGGTCAAGGTAATTTACATTTCCTGACTTCTTGTATCACGTTTTATTATGAAAACCAAGTCATGAAAACAAATGAGTTGTACATAATCTGAATTCATCTTCAAATAGAACATGTCAGATCAACAAGATGGAACAATATCGACTATAAAACTTATATTGCAGATAAGGTGGAGTAAGTTTCAAATATATTGATGGAGTCGAGATATCAGGAACGTATAAACAGTGGGCAAATTAATTCATATTCATTTAGTAAGGAAAAATTCAAGTGCCCATAGACTTCGGTAATCAGAACCACTCACAGGTTGATTTAATTTCCATTTACCTTACTAAAAATCTAGATGATTCTTTTTCGTGACCTCTTTTTCTTATTTATATAAAGTTTTTTTCCTGGAGCTTTTAGGTCATTAATTCATGTTTAGTCTGTTCCTCTTTTGCCAACGTTTCGCATATTTATTATGCTTCATCAGGGCTCAGACAGAGTTCCTATGGAAAGGAACTCTCTCTGAACCCAATACCAATAGCCTTGATGAAGCATAATAAATATGCGAAACGTTGGCAAACGAGGAACAGACTAATCATGATTCAATGACCTAAAAGCTCCAGGAAAATAACTTTATATCTTACTAAAAATGTAATTATTTTTTTTCATCTGTAACTTTACATTTGTGAAATATGTATAAAACCGCTTAGCTTCTTTAACAGTTATTCAATTCATGAGAAAAATCCCTCAGCCGAAGTACTAAGCATGGAGTATGATTGAAATAATAACGCTTAGTAACTGACATAGTGTAAGACAGAAAAGTATTTCAGCCAATAAATGGGAAAAATCATCAACTCTCGTTGACTCTAAAGAGAATACTCAAACTGGTATTTCAACACATACAAGCAATAAATACATGTATGGGAGACGAAAAAAGCCCATAAATATACCCTTTCCGGTTAATTCGGTCTATATTTATAGATATTTAAATGTAAAAGGTCATGGATCAACGTTCAACGTTTTTGTCATACGACAGAGTAGTTTGGCAACAATCTCGGTAGTAAATGATGATCAGTTTAACAAATGTGAATTCACAATAGCAGTAAATTATTTTCATCCTATTCAGCCCAATATTGCAGAAAAAAGCAGCAAAACAATAAAGACAGGAGAGAAAAATGAGCCAATAATTGAGGAAAATTAAGTAAAGTTCAAAATACTAGTCATTCAAACCTAACAATTATTTGAACGATGCTTAACAGCATCATCTATCTTTACCAATTACACAATTATTTTTAACCACGATACATTTTCATTTCCATATCAATAAATGACGATTTAGAGACCTCACGTGGCTCTTCTGTTATGACAATGTACTTTCTGGCTATCCCAGAGGAAAGAGAACGTATACCCCACCAAAATTAGTGGAGCACAAATGGATAATCGCAACCTACAATTTCATGGTTCTCTTTATGGATTCAACTACCCATAGAACTTCGGAGTGGTAGAATTAAAATGTACCAGGCCTTAATGGTATCCTATTCAATATCACTTTTATTAGGTATTTATAAGGGTATGCTGAGTGTGGGGACTCTATTCATCATAAACAATTATTTAACTAGCTCATTATCAGATAAACAGTAGTGAATTGATTGTAAGAATAAATAAAATCTTACCGTTTCCAAAGTCATATATTCAGAAGAAAAATTATTTTTTGGCGTCAAAATACTCTAGGAATTGATACAAAAAAGTCCATTATCTCACAAAAATTGAAGTGATGTAAGTATGGATTTTGCAGAAGTAATGGCCACACTGATTTGAACCATGACTAAAGCACAACCAGTCTCTATTCTGACATAGATATTACCAAATTTTAGTTCCAACGATTCCACAAATCTGCACCATGTTCTCCTGAGAGCCTTAACTGTATGCACAGTGTACGGTGATAACTTTGATTCAGTTCCGACGCAGGCAAAGGGCTCGCGTAAATTAAGAAGCCGGCCGGAAGCAGAGAGAGAAAAAGAGGGACAGTTAGGGGAGGGAGGCGGGTGCGTTGTGAAGAGTGTGAAGGGAAAGAAGTGGAATTCTTTATTGCGCCGAAACCGCTTCGGGCAAAACCCCGCCCATTAAAAGAGTAAAAAAATAAAACTCCTCAACTCTCCCCCTCATCTTTCCCACCCCCCGAAACCACCACTTCTCCACCTCCCCTTATATCCCACCTGCTCAATTCCTGCCCCTCCCCTCGCCCATCCCAACCCTTCCATCCTTTTCTTTTTTTCACTCTCAATCCCGCTCTTCCATATCCCGCACATATACCCTCCATTTCTCCCGACCAGCCCCAGTTTAAAACTAAAATAAAAAGAAATACTGAAAAATTTTATGCATGTACAAGTAAGACAGTGCGGGAAAACGAGAAGGAACCGAAGGTCTTCATTCATTATTTTTTTCCTTCTTCTTCCACTTTGCAGGGGCGGTAAAAAAACGGAAGGAATGGGGTGAGTTTGAGAGAGAAAGAGGGAGAAAAAAGTAAGGGTAGGAAAGAGTTTTCGTTGACGTGACTCTCAAAGAAGCGATATGAACCGAGGGAGGAGGGGAGTTAAAATGGTGAAGTCCCTTTTAAGGAATAAGGGCTGGTCGGATTGGGAGACGAGGGAGGGTTAGCGAATAGGGATGGGACCCTGAACGTGATACGTCACCTCTTCTGCTAATGAAAACTAACCCCGACGTGACTCACTTCCAATTTAAAGAGAGCGCTAGGACTTGGGTCGCACGGGCTCCCTTCCTTTCATTTATCCCTATATATACATTTAAGTGTATATAATTTAGCCCTACATGTGCATGTAATCATGTATACATATCCGGAATGAGAACTGGGA
This sequence comes from Ceriagrion tenellum, assembly GCA_963169105.1. Lineage (NCBI taxonomy): Eukaryota > Metazoa > Arthropoda > Insecta > Odonata > Coenagrionidae > Ceriagrion > Ceriagrion tenellum. Next base: position 131,616,108 of record OY720636.1, on the reverse strand, counting down.
TGCTATTCATAAAACTAGGTCGCGGTAAACGTAAAAGAATGGGAACAATCATTAGCGCATCATTAGTTCAGTTGTGATCGCTTTGGATGGATGCTTCAGCGTCAGCCTTTAAATACATTTCCAAGTTTTTTTAAACTACACTAATCCGCATAAAATGAAATTTCTATAAATGTTGACGTATTTATGGGGCCTTCGTATTAAATTCCGTCATTAGTCATGTGACGCAGTTAATAACCATGGCGTAATTAATTGCTGGTATTCAAAAAAATCCTCACATTTTCTTATTTAAAAAAAATGCTAACACTGAAAAAGCCCTAATATCTGGGACATCATATGATATTAATATTTGTCAAAATTAAACGTTTCAAAAATAAATTTGGATAAGAGAAATTAAGCAGTATGCATCGTGTACAGGAATTCTTTTTCGGGTGATGCAATGTCTGTAAACCTCTGGTTCCTTATTCAATATTTTTAATGGTTGAGTCCATAAAAACTGTTTCAAAGGGCGAAATTTTCTCATAAAAGATAATGTTAGTGATGGTGCACACTCTATCACACCTTTCTTCACATTTGTAAAACTTCATAATTCCCTAATTCACACCTATCTCAATAATTGATAACTTTACTCCACTAGGCTGAAGAGCAGAAGTATTCCTAGACAACATTGACAGAAATAATGAAATTAGAATATAAATAGATAATATAAAATTGGCGCTGCACTCATCTCGACGAAAATTTATCTTCTCATCTTGAAAACTAAATATGACAATCTTACGGTCCAAAAATAGTAATACGTCGCCCTATATATATCTTGAACTATACGGACAAGTCAGTATTTTTGTTTCTAATATGAAATCATACCATTTATGCCTTCACTTGAATCGTTTAGGTGTCCCGTGTGTGTGTTTGATACTCATTCATTTCATTATTGGTTGATCAACTTTCCCTTTTCAAAAATAAAGGGTAGCCCAAGCATAGAAAGCGGTCACTGAAATCACAATATCGACCTTGCACTCTCGCATGTATCCTGCCACTGATATGTTTAATGGAAATGTATAATGCAACTTTCGAAAGAAGTCAACGTCGTTTGCTATGAGCTGCTCGAAAATAATTCACAATAACCATGATACCATGACTCATTCTATTCTGTCTCGGAACAAAGCTATGAATAAATACTTTGGCGTGACATGGAAATTGGAAAAAGAAAACCCGCGATGAGAAAGAGATGGTTTTAGAAGGCTCTGAATTTTGAAATGAAAAGGATATTTAACATTTAGCGTTCAAAAATATACAGGGAACGAAATAGGGTGAAAAAATTGCACAATGAAGAAAATTTTAAGTTTTTTCGAGAATGGAAGCCAAGAAATAATTCTTTAATCAATACTGAGTAGAGAACTTTTCTTGGAAAATATGAATATATCCATTTCCATTAAACCCCATTCTTCCACCATTCCCCTTTTCAAAAGATGCAGTAAGGCAGAGGTTAGTTCGCATTTCTTTATTTTATACCTAATGAAAACTTGATAAAGGAGACTGAGTTTCTTTAGCTCATACCAATGGCTCAGCAAAAGTTAATAGAAATATTCACAGCTAGGTGATAAATACCAGAAAACAAATGACTACCACTACTAATTACCAAACCAAGTCTTTAGCAATAATAACCATTTTGATAAAATATAAAAATTAACCAAAAAGAGCACTATGGAAACATAAAAAGAATCATATAATTTTTAATAAGCACCATAACTTAAAGGTTTGACTTTCTTCTCTACGTATTCAAAATTAGGTAAAATATATCCAGAAAATTACCTGACGCCCTCATGATATCCCCAATAAATGCTGAAATAGCGTTTACCTTCGCTATTTCTACCTCTGTAGTGACTGGCACTATAAACAAATATACATAAGTACTAGGTCTACTGATATTTATACAAAGATTTACAGTAGTTTGGAGACGATTTTGAAGACAAAAGGAATTATTGGGCATCGCACCGCGGAAACATTGCAAGTAATAAAATATTTCGAGGATTGGGATTCATTAAATGTTCAAAAGAGGTTTATTTAAATGAAGAAAGGACTAACAAGACCCAGGAGAATATAACTATGTAAAATCCACACAGAAAAAAAGACACATGAGTATCCTGAACAAAACAATTCCCATGATTTAAGCATGATTGAGAGACAGACGATGCGATCATGGGGGCTAACGGGAGCGAAAAAAATAAAAATTTTCATCACTGATAAGGTAGGAAAAACACAGGACAAAAGAGGATTAAAAGACCCAGACATCACGCAGAGTAAGCCGTAGATTTTCAACGGGAGATTACTTAAATGTGGGAGGAATAAAAAAACAGAGAATTTTAAAATGCGTGTTATCCCTGCCGATACGTTCTGCATACTTTCCGGAAAGCATAAAGTGTTAAGGTGAAAAATGAAATACAACCGCTAAGCGGTGGTTTTAAAATTCTGACTGTTGGGAGATTTAGGGCCCGAAGGGAGAGAGAGAAAAAGAGCGAGACGAGCTGGTCAACGCAAAACAGGTTTCCGAGCCACTATAGTACAACAAGGGGCAAGAGGCAAATAAAAGCACTCCACACACTGCATTCGTGAAACGTTCTTGAGCCCGATAAACCTCGGGGGAAATGCGTGAGCTTCTCGGGTAAAACAGCTGGCCTTACAGATTAAGGAAATATTAGCGAGGCATCACGACACAACATTGAATGAATTTGACCCAATAATCAAAAATATCTTGCTTCTAAAAATAATAGCATAAATATCACTAAACGTAATATAAGATACCAAAAAAATAGGAAGTTTACCTAGCAAATGGTACGGCACGGCACTCCAAAAGACCGCTTGGTGTTATTAAATCTGGTTGACAAGAACTACAAAATGTCGTAGAATTTCAGTTATTTATTGTTAACTAAGATTTTGCAATTTCTATAATAAATCGTACTCAGTAAGTTTTCGCGGAGATTACAGACGAAAGAAAGTGTAAACTACGGTTTTAAAACCGAGAAGTTTGACCAGATCTTATAAAACTGGGCGATAAAGAAATAAGGTAACAAATTCTGACCAACCGATACCTTCAGAAAGGTAACGACGTATCTGGTATGTTTCTTCTATAATTCAAATCGATAAAGTTATTGCTGATACCTATGCGTAAAAAAAGTTACAAGGAAAATCTTTGCTTGTAATGGACTCTGCCAAATCTCGGCACGAAACAAATGAGCCAAGTTGAAACCCTCAATTCGAATATTTACGTAATTTAATACAGAAAATTTCAATTATAAAATCGATATGAACAACTTAGGTATGTATACTACTAAATTTAATTTATACTTCTTAAACCAGCTTTAATTTTTAAGGTAAAATACGAATACGGTCTCTGTTATGACTGCAGAAAAATATCCCTCAAAGTACCTGCCTTAAAAAAAGTCCTCAGCACATAACGGACTGCCCCAGGGCCCATGTCGCCCGCGAAACCGTGGGAACTCAGGTGGCTTCGTTAATTGACGAAACAATGCCTGCGTCGTCTACTTCACGAGCCAGATGAGGAAGGATGCCTCATTCGAGGGCATAAAGCTTTTATATCCATTCGCCCCACTGGGCATACTAACCCGGCCCTCGGGGGCCCTTGGCGCCGCCTACATGAATAAAGGCACCAACTAGCGTCGCCGATGCCATTTGCAATTAACTGCCTCCCTGTCACCTCCGCTGCGCTGACGAGAAATCCATCGCTTTCTCATGAACGGAAAAGGAGAGGGAAGAATGGGGTGACTCAAGCATCAGTTACCACAATAATAACAACATAATTTACCATTTAATATGAATTGAATGCACAAATATGAATATAGTTCATTTCAAGAGCTCATTCGTAATATTTTGAATACTTTTCAATACTTACATTGTTAATAATTGAATATTTTAGTCGAGTTTACCGAACTGCGCAGCATGAATATGTTAAATAAAACAAGAATGAAATAATTTTTGTTACATAAACTATGGGTATAGAATGCGAAAACATGCTCCGCATTATCAAATAAATGGAATAGATTTTTTACATATTTTTATGAGAAATTATTTAACTGAGAGGGTAAATAAATTACATATGCAACTATTTAAAGGATATTTCACATGGATTTTAAAGCTAACAGAAAACAGATAAAGGATTCGTACACGAAAAAAGTGTGAAGTTTAACTAATTTTATTCATGCAATAGTTGTAATTATGCTCTCAAATAGTGCATATCATAGAAATATACCCAGTTCTTGAAAATATGCTGTTAAATTAGGAATGATACTGAAAAATATCCAAAACGCCAAGGGGCAAATGGAAAACCTCTACAATAAAATTACTGCAATGGGTTCTATCTCCTGGTACAGCTGCGTGCGTCAGTCAACGAATACGGTACCTCCTCCAGAATAAAAGCAGCCTCGTTCTGAGGACTCTTCTGAAAGCCTTCGATCTGATTGAGAATCTGATTTTGCAATAGAAACAGTATAGACGCTATACATAAATTAATGAAAGACTCCATCTCAGTGGTTAGTAGGTAGAGCATAAAAAAGGTAATTGACAAGTTGAAATGCGATATTTTTCATTTTTTTCGTAAAAAAGCTGTAAATAATTCAACAATTCCATCGAAAATATTTTGAGATAAGTTCATTTCTCCAAGGAGTTTAATACGTAATTAATAAGTACATGGGCGCCCTCCAGCTTTCGTAAAATCATGATTCGCAGACGGTGCTGCCGCGGCAAGGACGCGGAGAAGGTATAGAATTATCGGAAGGTCTTCATATTAGCGAAGAAAGATCCGAGCACGTAACCGGGGAAATGAGAAAGTGACGCAAATGATTCAAAGCCTTTGGAGCGACAAACTAGTAGCCAGCAGTGCGAAAAATTGCTTAATTCCCAACTCGCGTGCAAACGAGTGTTTTCGTCTGCTTTCTCTTACTCTAGCTGTTCGTGTGGCTCCCATTGAACCTATAAACATGTTAATCTTCCTATGGACCTCTTTACCATTAAATTTTAGGAATATCTGATAGATGTAAGGCTTGAATAATAATATGATAAAAGAGACACTAGACAGGGTAGTGATAGAAGGTAAAAAACGGAACGCGAAACGAAACGAGAATGGAGAAAAAGCGAACCACATCGTTAAATCTATACGTGACTCTATGATAAAAGAATCAAATATGCCTGAATATAACATTGGAATTCAACTCGGATGTGGTGTACAACGCACATCAGAAATCTACATCTACATACTACCTTGCGAGCCACTGCATAGGCGGGTGGCAAGTTGTGCTAGGTCACCAGCCGTATAAAAATGTAAGGTTTTGGGTGGTACAATGGTGACATGTATTATAGGAGTGTATTTAATGGAGCTCACTTTTTATTGTGGTCGCTTATTGTTCGCGGAAAGAACAAGTTTTTGTACCTATCTGTTCGGCAATGTATCTCACTTATTTTATCGCTTCTGACGGACCTAGAGATGTAGTGAGGCGTCATGAAAATATTCCGTGTCGCTCTGAAACACATCGATTCTGAATATCTCAATTAAGAATACGAGCTTCAAAAATTGCCCAAGGCAGGGGAGAGATTACTGTAGCGTATGATGCTGGAACAGGAACATGTAAAAATGGATTGTGACCTATACGATTGTGACCAACGCTCTTCCTATCTACCAATCACGATCTAGTCTTGAGGAATGATGTACCATGCAAGATAATGGTCAATCTTCAAAAAAGTTAATTGATTTACGCCGATATTGACACAAAGTTTAATTTCCGGCTCCAGTGACAACGGGGTAAAGTCCTCGCCTGCAAAACCGGGGGTCGCGGGTTCGAGTCCTACCTGGGCGGAATTATCATCACTCAAGGCATGTGTGTTTGTGTTCGCATGTTGTTTTTGTTGCTCACCCGATGCAAATTGGCCAAATGTATTCGGGGTAAATAAATAAAACAAATAAAATACAATTCAAAGCAGTTCGCAAAAATTTGATACCCGTAATCGGCCAGTGTGTCCAACTTTAAATCAAATAGCAGCAGCGGGATGAACCGGCATGTTGTACTATGCTCTATGAGTACGAGTAAACCTTTAGGATTTATGTTTGTTTATCAATGCAAGTTTATGAAAGTGAACCAGAACGCGTACAAATGTCAATGGCTTACCTTAAGCTAGTTTTGTGTTGCAGTAGGTAGGGAATATAGGCGGATTGGGATCAGGAGGGTGACTACATGTTACTTTGTCTCGGGTGGCAAAATTACGGCTCTGGTTAAGCAGTAGAAGCGACGGGTGAGGACGGATGTAGTTAGGAGGTCAGGGGAACCCCGGCGAGTATGGACTCCTCCACGAGCGCCCTCGGCACAATCGACCACAAACCCTCTTTTTGCCGACTCAGGGTCTTCCTCTCCTTCCGTCTGTTCCCGTCTGCGAATTGAAAGCCACGGCTTGCGCAGCTTCTTCAAACCTGATCTCCGTTTTTAGTGTTCATCTCATGATCCCTCCCCCCGCACCCCTGAACGACACTCCTCTTCGCCAGTTTGATTCTTAGCTCGCCGCACCCGGCCGATTCCACTTGCACGTCTCGACGCTAAAGGGAATTCATTTCGGAGCGGGCGAGTCCTGGGACTTTTTCAACGGCGGTCGGAGCGCCGCGTTTCGCCCAGGAACTATAGCAGATACCAAGATGGCTGAAGTATTACCGCGTTTGAATATTAAGTCGCGTTTTTATGGAAGTGACTCTATCAAAAATTTTGCTTAATTACGACTCAATTTGCCACACTGTTTGCAGAATAGAAGAGGCATGCAATATTAATTTCAATTAAAAATAAAGACAAAAGAATATTAGAAGATGGTATGAGCACAGACTCTGCTATTAATGAATGATATTTATCAAACAAAGTGTCTTAATTTACGTACCAACCTAAAGTATTAGCTATTTAAATATTCATAAGATCATATTTAATAATTAGTACATTTTTAATAAACATCTCATGATAGACAAACTAGAAGATAATTAAGAGCAATTTACTCAAGAATTTTCAAAGCTGCTGATTAGGTTAAAGTGAGCCACGATGTCGTTCGAAGAAGGGAAATTTACCTTTATCGAAAAGTGAAAATAAGAATAACAATTGAAACGTTGGCATACGTAAAGTCTGCATACCAGGCTTTTCCTAATATATATCACTACTTATCTCAAACCTAATGAAGGGATGGATCAGTTAGTCTTCATTAGTCGTACATTTAGTAAGGATTCTTACGATTAGTTTTGGCCCTCAAATTATTCCTAATCTCGGTTAATAAATTTACAATTAAATGAATAAGTTTAGTCTGACGAATGAACTGAACAGAGATTCTTGCTTAGATCTCTATCTAGTTTCCAAAAAACAAAATTAGAGTAGCAAGCTTTGCGAGGTCATCGAGCCACATTTGACCTGTGAGCTTTTTCTTCCAATAACCACCTTCTTCATCTGTTCCCACGTCCTCTTCTTTCCTCCCTTCCATCTCCTATTGGTCAGTCGGTTCTCTTCTTCAGTCGGCTACCCTTCGGCTGAGTAGCCTCTAATTTCCTCGTTCAGTTTGTTTACCTCGTTCACCTAGTTTAATGGTTTCCTCGTTTTGTTCCAAAGTGCCACAAAGGCGATTTGTTGTCGCGTTTATAGGTAATACTGGACCAAATTTTTACAGCCCACTTCTTTGATTTCCATGCTTTACCAAATGCTGAACATTTATTTCCATGCTCGATGCATGATTCCACTCCGTGTTCTGTACTGTATTCAGAGCTCTACACACTTAATAGGTAGATATGCAGGTCAGCTGCCAGCCTCACTCCATGAGCAGGGGTGTGTACCCGCAGGGGGTAAGTGTCCTAGTCTAAAAATATCTCCTAGGTGAAAATGTTTTTTTTCATTCAATATTCTTCTTTGTTGTTTTAGGGCCATTTGAATAGGAGAGCACTGTGGGTCTCTTTCGTTTCAACCTTTACACTCTTCCACACTCCCTTTTGGCCTATTTCCCTTCTGGTTGTTGCAACCACAACCCAAAAATAGAACTTGCACCTTTGCACGGATGGTGACCTAACAACCCCTGCCACACGCCCAAGCTATAATAATCCAAAACTACTACCAAATCATGAAGACAGAGATTCCACATTCAACTCACCAAACCTCACTCTTCTAGCTTAAAAGTTGACAGAGAAAGAATCAAAACGGATACAGAATGACTGACACGCTACAAAATTAATATCTATATACAGATAGATAGATTCCCCAATCCAGTCGATTTGATTTAGATAAAATCTTAAGTCCCCGTTCCCAGAGTATCTGCGTTGAAATGAACACAATACTAATGTTTATTTTCTCTCTAGCATTGAACGATGGTAATACTGCAAACATCCTTCCCTTTATATAATACTACCACTCCTAAGTCCATTAATCTTTGCTTACTTCTCATAGCTTTTTCTTCATATTTCTCAGACGAGCATGGTCTTGGAAATGAAATTGCTTGCTTAGGCGCTCAAGTTTTTTTGTTGATTTATTTTTTTCGGGCCAATCCTTCTAGCACCAAACATTTTATAGGTATTTGGAGTGCGATTACTTCTAGCGTCTCAGTACTTGCCGTGCCATAGGCTCCGGTTAGTGGTACTACATAGACTCCGGCTACTTCCCCTAATTTCGAAGCTATTAATGCGTATTCACCATCTTCCCCACAATACTGAGTGTAAATATGTTATGATGGAGTTAACTCTTCCTTATAAATATGCTTGACTGATTCCCATAAATAATATTTCTGACAGTGCCGTCTTAATAAATAAAAGGCCATCTTTATTCTGCTGGCTGCGAGGTAAACGCGCAATCAGAACGACAATTTATCCTCGAGTATTTACGCTAGGCATTTGTTGTCCTTTTATCTATCTAATTGATTTTTGTTTAATTGATCTGAGGGTAGATAGAAAGAGTGATGGAATAATGGTGAGTGTGATTGCACCCTCATTGATCCACAACAAGATTTGCCCAATTCAAATTCAAAGAAGGGTAAATTTGTTGGCCATGAAGAAATATTTTTACAACCGATTTTCAGCATGGCGTAAGATGGTACCGAAAATATATTAACACAGATAGGATTAAAGTTAGCTCCGATTCCGAAATTAAAATATTTCAGACCAATTATTTAGTCTTAGCATTAAAATCTCTCTGAATTCATTATTTTTATTCCAATAGCTTCTTAGATTTCAGTTATTTCAATATTATTTTTTTGATAAAAAAATATTTTTATTACATTTTGATGAAATAATTTTACTTTGTTAAATTTTAATAAAATACCATTATTTTTATTAAATTTTGATGAAATTAGTTTTATATGAGTTAAAATCTGATGTTCAACTTGCACAACTTTTTAAGAAAAGAAACGTTTTCATACAAGATGCACGTCTTCATTTTTAATGTCAAACAAGTCATGTACCAAGAATTTTCAAGCATAAATTTTGACTCATATAGTGGTAGGATAGTACGCTGACAAAATCAATGGTGCTTGAATATATCTCTTTAAAGCTTTGGTTACCACCAAATTTGGGCTATTTTTGCATGGCAGAAATAATAAGATTAAGATTTACGCGGCAATGCAATGGAATAAAAATCAGTGACCACTGCTGAATTTTAAAACCTTTGGATCGGAACGAAAAGGTCACAAGTCATCGGCGTAGGTGAAAATTTATAAATTCATACTTTTTTGTGCATGAGATGTTTTTAAATACTTACGATCAGCGATTCAGCCCATTCTAAATTCACTCACACTAAAATGATGATTTAGACCAGGATTTTAGCCTAGATTCGTAAACCTAGTGTACGAAATAAATTCACAATTTTGTTATAAAGTCATCTAGTTGAGCCAATCACTAAAATCACGGATTTCTTGGGTAAACATTATCCGACAAAGTTGAGATTGGACGTGAACATAATACTTAAATATGTTTCTTGATATGAAATTAATAGATTTTTGAAATCCTGATCAAGAGATATCACAAAAATTTAATGACAACTCCAAACACAATGATTCGTAACTTAAGGTTCACGAAATATCAGCTATTTTTGATGAAGATTAGTCAACATACATAATAATCGGTGAATTTAGCAAATTTGTTGGTAAAACATGATATTGACATACCTATCAAAATTTTGGTGAAGGCATCCTCCTCGTAGAAATGTTGGCCGCAAAAGCTGGCACTCAATCAAAATTCTGTCGGTATACGTTAAACAAAAGGCTGGATTATTTTTTTAAATTGACTGTTTCCACACTGCGATTAATTTTCTAAGTAATTTAAAATGTACCAAAATAGTATGCAAACTTAGTATTTTTGTCATTTAGAGAGAGAGAGAGAGAACGAGAGAAAGTTATAAGTCAGGTCGATAAAACGCACAAAAAAGGAAAATTAACAGAAAGGCCTACGAAAATGCTCTTTGGCCTACTTACAATTCCTACATGAACTATTTAGCCAGTATTTCTATTTTATTATTGTGATGATCCTTCATGAAGTGTTTAACTCAAGTAAGCAATGGTGAAAGAGGCAATAATGTTTGACTAAATGACGCCATACTTTTCGTTACTCCTTCGCTCCTTAAAATTGATTCACATCTAAGTTCCCATTTAAGAAAAATGACCGATGCTATCTCTTCTTCTGCTCAACTAATTAAATTAATCGTATTTCGCGGAGAAAATAACGCTGGAAGCTCTTTCCGTCGTAATTAAGTTTTTTCCTCGCATAACGGCTGGGACTAAAGTGCTGCAGAGGGAATGAGATTTAGGGTACATTAAAAAAAACGAGAGGGAAACATCAAGACTGTAAAACGGAATGTCTTAGTCCGAAACAATTGAGAACTTGACATCTCTTTTGTTGAATAGAACATTGGCCGCCTTTTTTAGACCATACAAAGCCGAATTCCCGTTTTCTTGAAACCTCTGTCACTGGACCGGATCCCTTAACCTACCAGCTTTACAGTGCTGTTCAGGTCCTTTTAACCCTTCCCCATCCTCCAAACTCCCTCCACTACCTTAAATTCATAACCATGGGCCCATTCTTTGCCCACCCTCCCCCAACTACGCTTCTCCTCAGCATCCAAACCGTGTACAAAAAAACTCCTTCCCCTGCTCGGCATCACAATGTTCTCTCGTCGACCACCGATGCTGCAAGAAACAGCCGTTCTTTCACTTGAGTCTACGGACTTATGGGATAACGGGTGCCACGTTAAGTATGAGCGCTAGGAACTTACTGAGGGATGACAAGGAAGGTAAGAGGAAACCACAGCGAGGGTTGACGAAGGCTTTTGGAAGAGTGGGGAGTGTGAGGACCAGCATGAAGCTGGGAAGTGAATAAATGGCGTCAAAAACCGCACCACTGACTGAAAAATTTAATTGAAGCTGAAATTAAATTATGGGTGCATATATGATGAGAAAATGACCAATCAGTATAAGCGCATTAAGGAGTTCTGAGAATTATAAATCCATTAAGTACTTCTATTCAATGAAAGTAACATGGAAAAGTTTCGTAAAATAAAAGCTGTAACGGGAGATCAAAAATAGATGGTATCGCTCCGTTGAGGTACACTAGCATCATCAACTCATTTATTCATTGGCCGTGCAAACATAAGATTAGTTTCTTGCAAACATTATTCTTCTCTACCCAATGCTAGGTGTTTTACTTCCTGGTAGTACTTCCTATGTACTTTCTTCTTTATTTGATCGATGAACTTATTTCTAGATGTCCCTCTGGGGACTTTCCCCTCTATTTTAACTTCAATTATGTTCGTGATTAACCTATTGGATCCCAGTGTGTGCACAATCCATCTCATTCTTCTTTTCGGTATCGTGTTCCATATGGTACTTTCCTATTCTACTTTTCTGTAAACTTTATCATTTCTTATTTGTCTGTCCATTATATCTCCAGCATCCTCCTCCAGCACCAGGTCTCGAATTTTTTTTTACAGGCATTTTATCTGTTCTGGTAAAAGATGTTATTGCATTAATAATTCACAGGTTTATTTGTGGCTTTGCAACGTTTAAATTAGAGGCGACAATGAACAATTCTCCAAATGAAGTGATTATCTTGAGTTTATTATCTACCTCGCTACATTGTGTACTAGTTTTTTCATGACATGCTTTCCTAAAATTCCGCTTACATGAAATGTCTTCATTACTAATCCACGGTTGAACGGTAATTATCAAAACAGGATTGTCACGGCACAGAGAAAATTACGATCAAAGACATTTGAAAAAAACAGCAAGGAACGTTTGTATTAAGCAAAGAAGAGGACATAGCTGAAAGAGAAAAATCCAAGAAAGAGCGGGGAAAGATTTTCATGCTCTCTCTTACTATCACGTTACTGCCCTTCAAGTCGCCATACATACCATTTAAATGCAACTTTTCATTGATACATTACCCGCTATTATCACAAAACATTAAAAAAGACGAAAATATATTTCCCAAGAGAATAATGAGTAATTTAAAAATGAATTGAAATATCTGTTTAGATGAACCCCTCACCCCATCGTCAAAGGAAGGAAAGTTAGAAGGATGAGAATGTAATTGGAGTTGCAAATGGGAAATATTTTCATCAACAGCGTCGCCTAATATTTAGCCCAGGGCCCACTTATATAGTCATTCCTGGTAGAACGTTCCCCCTCGTTAAAAATCAACACCTTGATATGTCGAGAGTTCTTTCTTACGGGGATCTACAACACAGTGATGTAATAGCCAAGAATCGTAAGAAGGGTTTCTATATTACATTTATCAGCTCTGGATTATCTTTCGCACACATCTCTTGATTATCAAATTCATTGAATTCGATTACGGATAATATTGCCTTCCCGAGTAAATAAAATTACATGGATTTAACACGTATTAATGCATACCAGTCAATTTCGTTTCATCTTGTTTCAGTTAGAGGAGCTATCATCCTCGCTTTAAAGAATAATGTATACATTTTACCTCATCGTCTGGATAGTTCGTCAATTTTAACGCCGATATTGATTTTCATAGTATATCAAATTAAAACCTTTAAAGTTTAACCTGACTGCTCAAATGTCTTTCTCTCACACGAATTTAAATTGCTTTATTTATAATGCCGGGGCGTTCCTGCAAACACAGTTTGTAAATATGTTTTCTTTTTTGCTTTTCCCGGACGATACTGATAGTCCATGTGTCCCTTAGATACTTTTTATTGGACACAAACGGCAAGGAAGTCACCAGCAGTATCGACAAAGCCAATTTATTAAACCACTACTTCGAAAGTGTATTCACTAACGATAACACAATTCACGATTTTGACATTCTTGACTTTACCGAGCCGATGGATGACATGAAAATTTAACGTGATGGAATAATTAAACAACTGCGTTCCATTAAAAGCGACAAGTCTCCAGGTCCATAAGAAATACCTGCACGCGTCCTCAAGGAGTTTGCGTCACAGATTGCACCATTCTTAGAAATTATATTTTGGGAATCATTATCCTAAGGCAAGGTGTCCCAAGACTGGAAAATAGACAACGTCACTCCGATATTAAAAGAAAGAAAATAAAAGTGACCCAGGAAATTAATGGCCTATATCGCTAACATCACTTTTATTCAAGATCCTTGAACACATGGTCGTTAGCAATACTATGAAATTCCTGGATAATAGTAACTTCTTTATGTCGCAGTAAGAACGGCTTCCGTAAGGGTAGGTCCTGCGAAACACGGCTTGCGCTGTTCCTTCATGGTATCTTAAAATCAGGTGAATCGATTAAGGAAGTCGACGCGATAATCCTTAATTTCAAGAAGGCATTCGAAAAAGTTTCTCAGAAAAAACACGTATTTTAATTGCAATCATGCGGAGTTAATAGAAAAATAGTGAATTGGTTAAGGGACTTTCTCAGTGATCGAAGTCAAAAAGTAGTAATTGATGGTATTAGCTCTGATATGGTCGAAGTCCCATTCGGTGTTCCTCAAGGATTTTTGTTCGGCCCACTTTCATTCATTATTTATATTAATGGCCTAAGTTCTAGAGCTAGTAGTAAATTAAGATCATTTACAGGTGATACAGTTATCTATCATGAAATAAGCGAAGTCGCAGATTTTGAAGATATGTCATCGGACCTAAACAAACTGAGTTCATTCATGGTGCCAGTAGTGGGGGTTAGAATTACATATCAGCAAATGCCTCACAGTTCACCTGCAAAATTTATCACACAAATTCCATACTCATATTGTGGGTGGAGTAAACATAATATCTTCAGATACATTCAAATTTCTTGGAAATACCTTAACTTCTGATATATCGTGGGGGTTATATATACAAAACATAATTGGCATAGCATTAAAATAACTAGTTTTTGTTACTCGGATTATAGGAAGGTCCTCGGGTGAAAAAGTGAAAGATAAATGCTACTTTGCACTAGTTAGGCCGCACCTCAAATACGCCGCGAGCATTTGGGACCCTGGTCATAAAAATTTAACCAAAAAAATTAATAAAATACAAAGGAAAGCAACAGGCTTCGTTAAAAACAGCTGCGAGCTTACATATTGTGTCTCAAAACTTTTTAAGGATTAAGGTACTAGGTACTAGGTATAGAGACTCGGAGGCTACACGCTAGGCTTCGGTTGCTTGAGAAATGCAGAACTGATATTTTTCAGAGGGACACAGAGAATATTAGGTCTGACAGAGGCGACAAATAAAGAGATATACACTGCCAAACAGATAGGTCCAAAAACTCGTTCTTTCCGCGCACAATAAGTGCCCACAATAATAATTGAGCTCCACAAAACACACTCCTATAACACATTTCACCATTTCATCTCCCAAAACCTTACATCTTTACACGGCTGGTGACATAACACCCCCTCCCAAACGCCCATGCGGCGGCTGGTAGGGTATTATGTAGATGTAGATGTAGGTCAGCCATTTTGAACTCTCATCTGGAGCCTCTGGACACAACAGAACTTAACTGAAACACCCAAAGGGCTGAGGCTACGTGGGCTAAGAAAACTGGGTGCTAACAAAAATCAACAGGAGGGGGACTCGAACCCGCAACCCTTGGATTAACAGACAAGGACTATATCCCACATTTATCCGGCTCCATTTCTTGACCTAGTAATTCAAAATAATCAATTTTGGAGTATAATTGTTTGAGTCATACTGGAGCTAGAGAAAAAGAAAGCAATAATAGCTCACATAGAAAAATATTCAAACATTTCATAGAGAAAGTAAAAGTAAAAAAGTTCTTATGCTAACAGATGCCAAAGCGATGTAAAATTTCTAAAGTCAATTTATAGGAGTTTTTTTAAGAACATTTTTAAGTAATAGTTTTAGACTGTAATGTGCCTTTCTGTATTCAAAAGTCTGTGATAAAATAATGTACTCATTCACCCACAGTTCACCCTTTTGGAGATACAATTCTCAGGATCAGTTGGAGGGATGAATAGAGCTCAGATAAACTCGCAGGGTACAAAAATTCAAAAGGAGAGGGCCCCTCATCAAAATGCGTATCCATAGCTGGGGAGCACCCACGCAGATTCACACGGCAGAGCGTCTGTCCGGCCCTTCGCACGGGCTAGTGCCATTCCGGAAATCCTTGATTTACCGAATGATATGTGGTGCAAACCATCGACAGATGGCAGCATCAAACAGCGACCCTGACGACGATCGCTTTGAAGTTCTAAGAAAGGATTTTGCTCAAAGCGGAGGGATTGCACTTTATGGCCGCTCGATCAACGTAGGCAGAGAAAGAGAGAAAAAATAGGCAGCGATCTTAAGAATGATATACGCACGTGGAGAATTTCTCACTCAAAATCCGAAAGGGTGTGCAGAAGACAAATCTTTGAGTCAGTACAGAGCTGCTGATGGCTGGAAACCATTCATTTTTGTCCTTTCATATAGAATTTGGAGAATAGGAGATGTATCTTAAATATAATATAAATATTGAAATATCAAAGGAAAGATAATATTATTTATTCGGTGATGAAAAGAATGCTGTGTTTTCTACAGATGATTTTATTTGGCTCGACTAGTTTCAACGCATTAGTGTCATCTTTAGGTGTATAAACCTCTTGTAAATGTGAAGAAGGGAAAAAATACGCCTTACACAATTTTGCCTTCCACTCTCCCCGCCAAGAAGAGGCATTAATGTATATATTCAGGTGCATTTCTGTTGTTCGACACCTTAAAATTGACAATGACCTGTTGAAACCTTGGTCAGCATAAGTAAATGCATCTGGAGATATACTATTCAATAATTCTCCTTACTTTTTAATTGAATGAATTGCAAAAAGAGAAGCCAGAAACCTTTTTTAAAACATTAAAAGAAACATACGAGGTGATAATATTTTAATATAAAAACTCCTATTAAAATTTGATGTAATTTGATACCAACAGAGTAGACTTCATCGAAAAATGTACACAGAGATTTTTACCTCAAGGTAATTGTAATGAATGGAAAATAAGTGATGAATACTTGGTAAAAGTGTGAATATACTGATTGAGGCTCGATTGAAGACATGAGTTCCAGTAATTAATAAAGAATCATATGAATTCTTAAATGAATTTATTCACTAGAAAAATTTTCTACGAGAAATGCTCTTGTCATGTCCTTCACAAAAGTAGAAAAATGAATTTTGTAGTTTGATTTGTTTTACTCGTAATCCGGATCTATCACAAATAATGAGAGGTTTCCTCCTATACAAGGATTTTCTACCATTTTACAACTGGATTTTCATTCCAACGCTTCGGTAGGCCAAGGATTATGGATTATCAATTAACATTCCTTTAAATTCATTTCCATTGAGCCGCGATAACGGCTCCCTTTGGCGGTGTGATATAATTTAAGGCATAAAACAGGACTTGTCAGTGCCAGGAGGGAGCCGTTATCCAACCGCTTGTGCCCTCCTTTCCCCTTGCCGCGGCCGCCATCATATGCCTACCCCCGTCACTCCCCCTCCACCCCGACACTACCTCACCCCGCCAATTCCCCTTAACATCGCTTTCGGTGCCAATACCACGTGCCTCAGGCGCTTTGGCGAGGCTAAAAGATCTTTACGTGCCCGCCCCTGGGTTTTGGATGCACTCCTTCTAATGACGTTGGGTGTTTTTTTCCCCCCTCTCGAGCTTACATTCGTTTTCAGCTTAGTGGAACGAAGCGCTCAGGCTCCTCGCCGAGTTTATTCCTTGGGTAACTTCAAGCTGTAGTTGAAACTACGCAATGAGACTGGAGCCAATGACTGGGGCGCAACACGCTTAAAAGGTCATGGCGCCGTACATACCTCCAAGGCTTTAAACTTCGGGGAATTCAGACCGATCGATTCCGCATTGAAAGAAAGGCAGTCGACGGAAATTGCAATTCATAAATTACTCATTTAATAAAAGAATTTCCAGCAAAAAAATTCTTCTTTTAAAATGAAGGAAATTGAACTTTAAAAATATTTCTAATAGCTTGTACATCCTATTTCAAAGCTATGAGCCAATTATACCTGTGCATGTGATCACATTATATATACATGTTCAATTAACATTATTTTTCCTTTCATGAGTCACTGGTTTTATATTAGTTACTCATTTTAACAATGATTGATTTTGTTGTCTAGATGACAGGATTTTGGAGCAGAAAGTATTACAAAAATGATGCTTCAGCAATTATTCCAATCACGGACATTGATCTTTTTTAGTTTCTAGAATTCCAAAGTGGAATTTTCTATTTTATCCTAAGAGAAAGAGTATACTGTATGATTTTACACTTTCCCGGCGAATTAAATTAGTGTAAATTTCTCGGGCTCGCCACCGGGTAAGATTTTTATAGACAGCCGACGTTTCGGGTTCCGACTCGTCACCCATTCTCAAGGCTAATTCGATTAGCCTTGAGAATGGGTGACGAGTCGGAACCCGAAACGTCGGCTGTCTATAAAAATCTTACCCGGTGGCGAGCCCGAGAAATTTACACTAAAGAGTATACTATTAGCATGTTTATAATACCAGTACCAAACAAGGTTTTCCGATACAAGTACGATTATTTGGTGTTATAGCATGTAATATAAAAGAAAATTCATCTACTATTACATTTTGCCCAGTGTCTTAACACTAATGGAAATTGTGTTTGGTTATACACAAGCCAAAGTTGGGAGCTGCACGACTTTGACCCCACGGAGCAGGATCGGAACCATATCTCGAAATTGTGAGAATCACGAAACCGGATGCTCGCTCTGAGCACAAAAGAGTTAGCATAGCAGATAAAGCTTTATTGAAGAAAAAATCATTGCAAAATATATTTCGATTTATAAAATAAACTATACCAAAGAATTTAAAATGGGAGCATAAATAGACATCCTAGATAGTTGTCTCAATTTACGTTATATTTTTACTGTGTTCCAAATTGTTCTTTAATAATATGACTTTTGCGAACCTCCAAACAAGGCTATTAACACACCAATCATTCTCTATATTTTCCTTCCTCATTCTTCTTCATGCACACACTCCTCCTCCAATCCGAACACTTTTTTGTTTGTCCTCGGTATAGCGATTGGTGATTGCGAATGCATTTTAGAGCTATGAAACAGTATGAAAGATACATTTACATAACTTATAGCTGTAGAATTTAACTATGAAAGCACGACCTGGAATTGAAATTGTATTGTATCTTTTGAACTGTTTGACACCATTTTAACCTTTCCAGTAATATAGTCATGAAGTTACTAACATATTTCCAGTTGGGGAGCACTGGAAGGAGAATATCAGTCAAGAAGGACTTATCTAGGGTTTATATATGGAAAGCTAGGGTCACTAAGAGTTTGATGAACGCAAAGGTATAGATAGAAAGACTAGCTATGGACTTGCTTGAATTCACTACGACCGGACAATATTAGAATGGGACGTCATACTGAAATAAAGGGGGAAGAAGAGGGACCACGCTGGAATTAAAACAAAAAATCCCGATTGCCAAAATAGTAATGAAGTGTGTGCAGGCAGTCAAAATCTAATTTTCAACATCAATCAAAGCAGGAAAGGAAGTAGAGGAAGCAATGCAGCAAATTTAAGAGTACATAAGAATACAGGGAAAGAAGGACCTAATCCTCATTGGTAGATGGAACGCAATGCTGGATGAAGGTATGTATGAGTCATATGCGTCCGAAGTACTGGCACAAATAATCAGCAAAGAGGTTGACGGAAAAATTGGAAAATAAACTATTTTAAATTCAATTCATATTTGAATAGAATAGAAGAAAAGATATGGCCATACTCTCTCAATGATTTCTCACAGAAAACATAATAAAATCTAGAAACCCTCTATAAGACTTTCACTGACTTGAACAAGGCCTAGGTGCCTACGACCTCTTTTGAGGGTATTTTTCCAATATAATATTTATATACTATAAGGTTTGAAGTACAATCCAAGCACATACTGCAAAGGGCTAGTAGGATCGATCTGAGAAGCGGGCCGACTCAGTCCGTCAGCTTAGCCAGTCTGAGGAGATTTCAGATCGATTTGAGCCAGCAGGTCTATGGCGCTCCTCATTATTCTTATGGCTGTCATTGGAAAACAAAGTATAAGTGTTATTATTCAAGGCGTGCGTTTTTACCAGCTGTTACAAGAGTGCAATAATGGCGAGTAATGTGACATTGATGATATCGTTACACATCGCAATTTTACCTCCAATTGAGCAATTTCGTTCACTCGGAATGCGACTGAAAATATTCTACTATGAATTTGTTCACAAACAGGATCAATCGTGCTTCAGCTGATAATTACGATTGTTCAATATCGATAATTCCAGTGGGTATTGCTATATCAGGCGGTTTGGATCGGCTATGTTGAAATTTTCAGATCGGTCTTAGTTCATATTCGTAATTGGCAAACTAAGTAAATATTCTAATAACACATGCTTGGCAGAATATTCTCTGCAGGTTTTCAAATTGCTCTCGTTGCACATGCTTGCTGAAGAAAGTATAAAAACTAAAAACACACAAATAAAACTCTTTGAAACCGAATTTAAAATATAACCCTAGGTGCTATGTCGCTTTCTATTTCTTTTTTATGGTTAACATTAAGACAAAAAGAGTGGAGTAAAAGTATTTATTGGTAACAAATTTCTAGGTTTAAGTACTCATATAGGTATTAGTCTCCTGAGACTACTGCTATTAGAAATCAAATTTTATATAAAAAAGAAAAAAAGTGTCTTCGAATTTGAAATAACGACCCTAACTGGTTATTAATATTGCTAATCCTTAATATTTTAGATTTTAAACTGCAAATACCCTTAGAGTACCCTAGAAACTAATATCTGCAGGCTAATTTTCAGCATATGATCAGAATATTCTTATAATACATGTACTGGGCTTAGACCACATTGTTCTCAGAGAAAATGCGGAGTTGAATATTTTCAGTAGATCAGTTAACATACGTTGGCATGAAATATTGCTAATTGGGAAGGTTCAAATGGATAGGCCAGACTTTAAGAAAAAACAAATTCGTAACAATTGTAAAAAAGGGAAATAGGAAAGGATATTACCAATCGGACGCATGGGGATAAATAAATTGGCCAATCAAAGGGAACATCAAACATGAGAGCAGCAAGGACAATCAGAAGTAATATTGGGATAGGATAGAGTGTAAGACAACAGTCAGTTTATTTGATGGTTGAATGAAAAAAGATGGTTTGCCAACGAATTCAATTCCATTTGCATTAAATACAACGCATTTCTGAGAGAGATTGCATTACAGTCAAGCATATAGAAGAATTCATGTATATTATCATGACGTACTCTCATGTCGGAAAGCTTTGTAATTAATTAAAATTAAATATCATGACTAAAACTCAGAAAATAAAGATGGAGTTTTTGTTTCATTACGCAAATTCACATCATCTTTATCTCTATGTCGGGCATTTGAGATACATATAAACTTGAGCTCAAAATAGCCGCGGGTTTAGAGAAAAAGTTTGAA
This sequence comes from Ceriagrion tenellum, assembly GCA_963169105.1. Taxonomy (NCBI): domain Eukaryota; kingdom Metazoa; phylum Arthropoda; class Insecta; order Odonata; family Coenagrionidae; genus Ceriagrion; species Ceriagrion tenellum. Next base: position 131,595,147 of record OY720636.1, on the reverse strand, counting down.
AGGCGGTGGAATCGCCGTTTCACGTACCTCCTTTCCCTCGGAGCCGTCGTCTTGCAGGTCGTTAGGTAAGGCTTTTATGCTCCACTGCTAGGCTCCACGGACAAGTCCGCGGCCCTCCGCCCGGGCCTTCTCTCACCGGAGAATATGTGCTTTAGGGGGGTCGTCAATAGGGACCGTCCGAGTATCTACAGCTGCCCTCCCTTGGGCGCGCTCTCCCCACGGGGCTCTGCGAGGAGGCCAGCCGCCTATGAGGCGTCGGGTCAAGGGTTCGGATAGTGAACTTGCTGCACAGCAAGGGGGCCAATCCCTTTTCCTCTTCCAGCCGAAGTAATGGGACCGCTCTCGTTGGAGAAGTTGCTCACTGGAGACGCCAAGGGTTAAAAAAACATTGAATTCGTTTTTGAAAGCTGACCTTTTAATTGACACTGATAAAACTAAGGATTATTGAGATGCATGTTGCCAAATAATAAACAAGCTTGATATTTAAGTCTATTGCGTTAAAAATTCCATGATGCCACCTGGATTTAATAGATTAAAAGAACAATACAGGAAATGAGATGAGTCAAGTAGGTAAACAAAAAATGTTCGAGAGATGAAAAATACAGAATATCCATAAATTACCTCATTTTAGTGTTTCGGGTTCTTAAAATGAATAAATACAGCAATTAAGCCATAATTTTACTAGTGCTTGAAACAAATCTACCTGGTATCGCAAGGAAACATTTGAAGATACGCATGAAAATTCCCGCCATGGAGTCAAAACCGGGAAATTTGCATGAAATACCTAAATCCAGTCTGTAATGTTGATCCGGTAGCCAATCCCATGTCCAGAAGATGCAGTATAGGGTGAGGGGTGATTCAGTAGAATGTAGGACTAGATGAATGGCAACTGCGTGAATAAGCTCTCGATATATCAAGGATCCTAATAATTTCTTTAATCGGGCACAATGTACAGTCACTGATGCACATGTTCACCATCGTCTTTAGATGATCAATTTGAGGATTGATTCAGATTAACTCGTACTCTTCGGTATTTTCTTACATCCGGATAGGATACCATCCCGAAGTCCCTAGTAACTTGATACATACACCTGCCTTTGGTCTTCCTCTCAGGGTCATTCGTTTTAATTTGGCTCCCTATGTTTCTAATGAATTGCCTGCGCTTCAAGGCATGTCGTATCAACCACGCCTACTTCCATCTCTTCTCTCATTTTCCAAAGGTCTACTTCTCTGATTCGTGTAGAAGGGCGCTCCACAGGAATGTTGTGGGGTTCCCTTGGCACTATGTTGCTTTCTATTTTAATGAATAAATTGTTTCTATATCGAAAATGACTCGTGAAATTGGGATTTATTTTTTTAATTTATGTGATATCTTTCATCCTTCTATTATATGAGGCAATGCTGATTCCAAGGTATGTGAAGTACTCCACTGGCTCAATTTTCTTTCCTTGTATCGGAACCTTGGCCTTCATCGTGTCTCTTAGGTATAAAAGGTAATATCAGCTGCATATGCCAATGCTATACTATTCAAATACCTTCTCTATTGTACTATTTGCGTTGTCCCCTCAACTTACAGCAAATAGTATGATGACATGTCAGTACAATACGGAGTAAGATAACTTCATTGCCATTTGCTTGGATAAATAAATTTAATATACTTTGCATTGTCATTGATTACCTGAAAAAGTTGGCGAAGTAGATCAAACTGGGTGCGCGTAGGAGTAGGTGGATAAGAATCTATAATTGGTTATAAAGCGTATACAAGCAGTTAAAGATACGAACAGTCCAATTATGAAGGTAAAATATTGTAAAATAGATAGCTCTGTGAATATAAACTCCCCAGGGTCGGCAAAAGTAAATAACAGGTTGTCTATAGTCCGATTATTTATCAAGTGCATTAAATGTGCGTGCGTCACTTGATAGACATTGTGATTCACAGTGCGCTAATAGATGGTGATTTTTAATTTTTTAGAACAGTCAACACTACGACTGTTTTTAGACGACATTAAACAACTTATGCTAAACTTGACTCCGACGAGCTACATTTGGAAAAATTTATTTTGTTCCTATTCATACCAAAGTAGAATACTTTTTACTTTTCTGCGTTATTTTGTTTATACAACTCGTAACGCCAATTTCTGTATCGTCAGGTGCAGCATGTTTGTTAGTTTTTGTTTATTTTTGTAGTGGTTACGAGTTAGGAGGGTTAGTAATACAAATATTCGTGCAGGGTAGCGAAAGGCATCGGCTCGTAGATCAAGGGCTGATGAGTCAGGAAAGGTTAACTTTTAACAAGGTAATTTTTGTAAATTACCGTAAACCTAAAGGTTAATGCAACCATAGAAAACGAAATAATGATGTTACTGCAATTACTAATGCCCTGAAGTTGACAACTAACGTGTCATTCAATACAACCCGTGCCTCAGCCTGAAGAACTGTCATATCAACGCGGAGAAGTATGCCCCCATAGTAAAATGTGGGCAATAAATGAGCAGCAGCGGGAGGCAGTTCATGAAATTTTCAAAGTAGCAGTCAATGAAAACATTACTCATATGTTTTACTTCCGTGATAAACCCGGTAGTAGTGGTAAAACATAATCGTGTACAACATTGCTAGCATCTTTCCTATGTGCGGCGAATATTTGTTCACTTTTACCCCAACAGAAATCGCTGCAATTGTACAGGAAGGTGGTGGAAGATACCATTCATGGTGGAAGATACCATGATGAAATTCATTCAACCCTGCATTTTTTACATTTTGGCTCTTTGACCGATATTTTTTCCTGTTTCTTGAGGCTTTTCCACTTGCTTGGTATAAACCGTTTGGAATTCAGTTAAAATTATTGGTTCTTATTTGTTTCTCTTTACAGAATGGGAGATTATGATTTTATGTATAACTTTATAAAGCTGCGAGTGGAATATTTTCAAAATCAGCGGGTAAATTAACTCAGTATTATGCAGCACATATACCAACTGGATATCTAGGCGTCTTCAACAGTACTTTGCTGAAGTTACGAAAATTTATCAAGTCAAAGGAAAGAGTTGTCGATGTGGTTTAGAGGTAAGAGTGGATTTAAAAACAGCGTATCCCATGAAGCCCTTTTTGCCAGCTGTATGTGGAGCGCTCTACAGAATAACATTGGTGATGACGGCACGGGTTGCGATCGCAGCAGTCTATATAGAGTGTGCAACAGAATCCAATGCACGCTTGCAATCTCCCACTCTCCCTCAAGCAAGGGTGAAACTTCTCGCCTGCCTCCAGTACGGAGAGGCGTCGAAGACTCGGGCATCGTCGGAAGGGCGGAGGGCAAATCGCAGACGGGAGCAGAGGAGGGGTTGGAAGTCAGGGCGAGGATAGGAGGCGAGGGAAGGGAGGGGTGGATGGCCGGGGTAGGGGGCGTAGAAGGTACGAGGATGGACGGGGGAGAATGCGAGAGGCGGGGTGAGCAGGGGAAACTGGGATGGTTCCCTGTTTTTCAAAGGCGGCACACGTTGCTTAAGACCGCTTACTTAAGGAATAATGAAATATTCACAGAACGCCGCGCTCTTAGCTCGCTTATTTGGAACGGCTGACGAGAAAGAAAGAGAAGGAAAAAAGTAAAGGACCCAAGGAAAGACAAAAGAACACCATGCACGCCTGCGCTTTCCGATAGCTGCGCCGCCAAGGGTTTTGCTTGCATTATACATGCCCGTCCTCCCTCTCGCCCTTCTTTTACCACCCTTTATTTATGAAAATTCGATACTTGCCACGCACCGTGTAAAATTTTACATTCCAGTTCAACGTCTAGAGGAGAGAGCTATTAAATATTCTACTCGAGATAAACATCCTTTATAAGCTTACTTCTAGGCAGACCTGTAGGCAAAAAAAATGTCCGTTCGGAGCTTTAATAACTCACCCGTTCTTGGATGAATTTGCGTAAGATATTTCCCAATGAGCTTCCAATTTTTTCAAAATTTGCAACTAAACAAGCCTGAAATATTTAAGTAGCGATTATCCATTCAAATTCATACTAAAAAGGAATTTTGTAAGTTAACATTCGAATGATCCACGTGACTGATTTTTTTATAGCTTTTAAGCTAAAAAATACTACTTCGAGTAAGGCAGCTTCCCAAAAGTCACTCATGAGGATGATTTAATTATATTCGGGCACCAGAAAATAGTCAATTTTGCGAAAGAAACACTGTGAACAGCCATCAGTGAATCTCGCAGGATTCGTTCTTCGCACAAATTGTTGGACCAGTATGGCTTGAAAAGTTGATTGACTGCATAATTCTCTCCTTAATTTGTTGATCTACATTTAAGTGTCATCAGTGATTCAAGAATATATTACTTTAAGCAAAGATTCTCGCAGTTATTATTGAAGTCAGAGTTGGTCAAAGGGCCCAGATTTATCTTACATGTTCGGAGAATGCCATGGCACTTGTTTCATATACTCCAAGGTTTGCCGATCCTAGTTCACTTACTTTATGATTTCCTCTCATACAAGCACTGCTTTGAAGTACACGGTACTCTGTTTTTAGGGATTTCCAAAGATTCTTCTTATTTTAGTTGTCCCCTTGACTTTAGTACTCTTATCACCTAATGGCGATTTTTATCATGAATACATTTCTTTGCGTTTCGAACCCCACCTCGTCTCTTCCAGATTGGAAAAAGTGACACGGTATTCAGGTTATGTATTTTTTCAATGTTTAAATTAAGACGTGACTACAGGCGATATAAAGATACAGGTTGGTTAGATTCAGAAAAGTGGAATTAACATGCCATGTAGACCATCCAAAGCAATGAGCAAATATCCCTTCAAATATATCCAGAAGCCCTTTCTTCAATTTTTAGTATGATGTTTCATCAAAATAAGAAAAATACAATTATATTACATCAAAATAATAAAAACAAATATATTTTATATTTTAGCCATAATAAGGTATTGTTTATTGTGCAGTTTCAAAAATAAGGGTGCTGTATGAATGAAAATTCTGTCTTCAATTTTACTACTTATTTACCCGAGAAAGCTGTGGCCTTTCAGCCCACATTCTCGAGAAATTTCACCTTTTCATGAATATGCTCAATTGCATTTGAAGTATCATATACCTCTCACCAAGGAGATTTACCTAACATCGGTCACGCCACGTCAAAACTTATTCCTATTCCTCACAAATAAACGTGTATGTTCCGACTAACAAGTAACATGCCGTAATCACAGCTCTGTTAATCATAGGTTTCACGTGAACTCTAGAGAGAAACCTTCTGATGGTTTCTGAGGATTCTGCCTCATACATAATGCACAGAAAGTTTCTTCCATCCGAACGATTGAATAACCCACGCTTTTCAAAACACTCGCCTGACCACGTGACACCTGACCCCAAAGGCGCCCACGTCCCTTTTTACCGGAAGGCGGTGATGTGACGTCATCACATCGATAGATGGACGAGTTGATAATATCAGAATTTATCTCTCGTCCGACCCCCAGCCCACCCTCCATTTTCGTCGCGGTGAGGGGCGGGGAGAGATGGGGGGGGGGAGGGTAGACGTAGATAAGCTTTATTAATTGGACCAATTAGAGATGGAGGGAAGCGTGCGAACTCGCTTTTTCCGTGCAATGCGACGCGGTCGAGTGATAAACGACCTTTTCCTTTTAATGAGCCGCCGTATCAATTTCTCCCCCCCCAACTCCACATTCCCCTCGTCCCCTACTTTCGTCCTCTCCACCTCCCCCCCTCGCCACCTTTCCACTTCCTCCTCCCCTACCTTCCTCCTCCCTCCGCTGAGTTACGGCACCGCATTATGAAAACTCAAATGACGCGGCAAAGGAAGAAAAACAGACTTAACTGCGCGTATCCGTCTCCATAATCCCAAAATCGCGGTGAGGGCTAAAATCAGCGGACTAAAACCGAGGTTACACTGCCCATTTTTTTATTTTTAGAGAATAGTATAGGCCTTTTGCATCGCTTCGACGCAAAGTGTATTGCACAGGTCAACAGGCGCAGTAAGAGTATCAGTCGAGGCTCAGAGGCTTCACTTTCTAGAAATCCATTATCACTGTAGTCAAAACAAAATGGATATTTCAAATATGATTTTTGTAAAATCTAGTTTCGACGATTCGGTGTTAGGAATTATAATATATATTTAAATCAAACTAGATTGCTTCCCCCATCACACACACAGTGCATAAAAAAACCAGTATGGCATGAAAATTTGTACCTCACGATGATGCCGTTGTGTCGAAACTGGTTGCGTCTTAATAAATCTTGGTGAAATTATACTTTGTGCATTTACTACAGGGAATGAGTATCGATATCAGAGTTAACACTTTATTTCTCCAACCAACCGGGGCTTCGGCATATTATGCCATATTCAGGGTACATTCTTTTGGGTGGTCCGCTCAGGGGCTGTACATAATCCACGTAGAACATTATTTACAGATAGTCCATGACAATCAATTAATAACTCGTTTTACAGCTTTTTCCACAAAAAGGTAAAGTCAACGTGGACAACAGGGGGGGGGAGGTATGGGGAGGGGTTCGGAAAAGTCTGCCAGGGTTCACCATGGGGTATCGGAGGTGTAAAAAGTGGTCTATTTTGTCTACGTGGATTATGGACAGCCCGTCATATATATTGCCAAGGAATAGGAGGGGGTGGAAATAATAAGAGTCACAGTCACTGGCTGTAGTAGACTGGTTAGTGACAATCACTCTTGCTATTCCATCCCCTCCTATTCCTTTGTAAGTATATATGATCGAATCTGTATATCTGTTATCTGTATATATGATCGAAGAACCCAAAAGCTTGTGTCTTGAAAATGGCATAATGTACCAAAGCCCGGGTCGGTTGGTGAAATAAAGAGTGGAATGTGATACACTTGCCTCTATCGTTATGAGAAATATAACCGATTTCCACCGAATAACGCCGGAACGAGTGTATCTAAAAGAGAGTCGCATTTTATGAGTGAATTAAGCTAAAGGGCCGGCTGGAAAATTGTCTCCAGTCAATGGGTGGTGGAGTGAAATGGAGGAGGTGACAGTAATACGCCCTCATTTGCATCACCAAGTCACCACAATTTACTTTTCTCCCCGACGATGGCGCGAAACCGACAGGTTATTTACCTCGCATTCCATCGCCTGCAACCCACGCCATCACCTCGCCACCACAGCTCGCATTCATTTTGAGCTCTTTGACGAGAGTATTTAAAGCTTCCCCTTACTCCGCTGCCTTTTCTCAGAAAGCTTCCGATAAAAGAAGAGATGGCCCAGAAGACATTTAACTTAACGTTTTGGTGGACCGACATTGGATCTTCTCCGTTCCATTCTCCAGCCTCCGTAATCAGAATCCCGACTACCTATATGATCTACTTAACTCCAGGACAAGTGTTTCACAAAGATTAATCCGATCTCACCCTAGTCCCTTTTATATCTCCCAATCCCGAATCAACCTATTTCACTTCCTCTTCCTCATCACTGCTGTTGAGGTTTGATACTTGCTTCTTTTTCATGTCTAATCCTCCAATTCACTCCAATAATTCCATAGCAAACAAACTTATTTTTATTGAAAAATATTACATTAAAATTATGGTGATTTTGATTAATGTAATATTAAATAAATTTAGTGTTAAACTCATTAATATGCATTCAACTAAATGTATACGTTTTAATTATACTAGGAGTATGTGCAATTTTTTCATAGTTAACTTGCTCCAATCAGGAAATCAGGTGATAGGAAGATATGGAGAGGAGACGGTGAATAATAATGGAGAACGTCTGACAGAGTTATGTGAGGCAAATTCTCTCCGTATAATGAATGGATTTTTCCAACACCGGAACAATCATAAATACACCTATATACCACCAACGAAAAAACTGAAATCCATTGTAGATTACCTGATACTAAGACAAAATACCAACTTAAAAACAGAAGATGTAAGAGTTCAGAGAGGGGCAGAAATAGGAAGCGATCATTTCTTGCTTAGAGCTAAAATATATGTGAAATACAGAAAAACAGCACCAATAGGAAAAATCATGAAAACGATAGAAGACAGAAAAGAAAAAGAAAGACAATACAATATCGAATCATTAAAGGAAGAATCTATAAAAGGTCTATTTAAGCAAAGACTGGCAGATAAAATCGGAAAAAAACATAGATGGAAATATAGAAGGAAACGTCGAGGAGATGTACAGGTTCTTGACGACAGCCATTCATGAAGCAGCTTTTGAATCACTTGGCGAAAAAGAAGCTAGGACCAGAGAGTCTCTGGATTATTGGTTGACAGATGACCTAGCAAAACTGGTGGAACAAAAGAAGGATTTATATAACAAATGGTTATCAACCAATGATCCTGAAGACCGTAAGGAATATGCAAGAAAAAGATACGAAGTATAAAGGGAAATAAGCAAAGCAAAAAATGAAGCATGGGAAAACAAATGCCTAGAAATCAAAAGATTTATAGGTGGGACAAGGACCAAGTAGGCATGGAAAACCGTAAGCGAATTGAAAAAGGAAAATAAAACAAAAATTAACATTGATATGATTAAGATGGAAGAATGGATAAAATATTACCAAAATATGTTCTTAGAGGACAGAACAAAATTTATGAATATACAAACTGAAACAATTTTAGGAAACGTAGAAATACCAGAAATAAAGATACAAGAAGTTAAAGAATCACTTTAAAAAAATGAAAAATGGTAAATCCCCAGGTCCGGGAGGTATTCCAGTAGAGCTGTTAAAAAATTCTCCTGAAAGAGTATTATAAATATTGACGACAATCTTCAATAGGTGTTTAATTCACGGAGAGGACCCACCAAATGAGTGGAAGTTGGCTTACTTGACATCAATACATAAAAAAGGTTCAAAAAAGGAATGTAAAAATTATAGGGGCATTAGTGTGACGGCCACTTGTGGAAGACTGCATGGACGAATTATTAAAGAGAGGCTAGAGCATGAAATAACTGTCGGGGAAGAGCAAAGTGGATTCACAGCAGGACGATCCTGTGTAGATAACATATTTACATTAAAACTACTAGCATAAAAAATAAGAATAAGAAACGGAGAAACGCATCTGGTATTCATAGATTTAGAAAAGGCCTACGACACAGTTCCTATCACAAATCTTTACCGCATTCTAGATGAAAGTAATATAAACGGAAAATACATTATAGCAATAAAAAATCTTTATAAAAACCTAGAAACAAAAGTAAAAATAGGAAGTCAATTATCTCCGTCAATTAAACCTAATAACGGACTAAGAATATGGTGTTGCCTTTCACCCACTCTTTTTAAAATTTATATTAATGGAGCTCTTAAGGATTGGAAGAACAAATGTGCTGAAATAGGAATAAAAATAGACGGAGACTCACTATATACATTACTTTTTGCTGACGATGAAATAGTAATTGCAGGAGATAAGTACGATGCGGAATTTATGATGAGAAAATTGATAGAAACATACAATAAGGCGGGCTTGAAAGTAAATTTCAACAAAATAAAATATATGGTAATAAATGAGAAGGCAAGGAATCTGGAAATAGAAAGAAACGTCATCGAAGTCTGTAGTGAGTATAAATACTTAGGTGTAACGATTGGAAAAGAAGGAACCAGTAAAAAAGAGATAACAAATAGAATATATCAGTCAAAACTTGCAATAAATAAAATGAATAGCATATTATGGTCAAAAGACATAAGTAGGATAACAAAATTGCAAATATATAAAACAATTATTCAGAGTATACTCCTTTATGGAGCAGAGACATGGGAAATGACCAAAAGGGATAGGCAGAGACTGGAGGTCGTAGAAATGGATTTTCTAAGAAGCAGCAGAAAATAAAAACTACAAAACATAAGAAATGAAAATATAAGAATAATTATGCAAGTAGAAGAAAACATCATACAGGAAATAGAGAAATGACGGCTAAAATGGTATGGAAACGTAAAAAGAATGGAGGAGAAACGTTGGCCAAAAAAGATATTAAATTGGCAACCACCCGGGAGGAGGAAGAGAGGACGACCACCAGAAGACTGGACGAAGCAAGTTACCCAAGATATGAAAAGGAGACAATTAGAGAATGAAGACTGGAGAGACAAGGAGGCTTGGAGAAGAGGATGCGAGAGACGGCCGACGGCTGTATAGAACTCGCTTATATATATATATATATATATATATATATATATATATATATATATATATATATATATATATATATATATATATATATATATATATATATATATATACTTGCTCCAATGCGTTACCCCAGGGTATTAATAAAGCTTTTAATTCATTCACTCATAAGCTACCATTCTTTCGTAACAGTTCCCCAAGAATAAGGTCCGCGCACAGTATTGCAGCAGGAATGATATGTTTTCAATGTAAATATTTCTTCAACGAATGTTCAAAGTGGATTAAGTTACAAGTTCCAAAATTGCGATACATAGATCCGTAATCAATGACGACATTCTTTTGCAGAGAGAGTGAGTTCAAGGAAAACGGTTATTCCAGTTAGGTATACAACTCTGGCTCCCATTTAATAATATTCACCATAATAACCTATCCTTAAGAAACATTCTGCTTCTCTGATAACAACCTGATGCTAATAACGCTCTCTCTTCTACCTAATATAGCTTATATTCCTCCTATTTATGGCTTCTTCTACCATATTCACCCATACCTTTCACGGTCTAGCTCTCAAATTTAAATTTTTCCTGACATTTCCAGTAATATTCTGACACTATGAGTATTTTTGTTTGCAGATATAGTTAACTGCAGTCACAAATGGTGCATGCTGCTCTAAACACGCGACAATGAAGCCGTGCAATAGTATAATTTTGTGTCAAAAGAAATTATTTGACAACATACATCTACTTGATAATGACATTCGCCATTTTCTTTCCTTCAAGTTTATCTGTTGAGTTTGAGAAAACCGAACAACATCGCCCTTTCGCCTATTAACCGACATGAATAATTTTCATAAATGCAAATAAAAGAAGGAATCTGATTCCGCCGAAGGAATTCACGATTCCGCCAATGTAGTTTTGCTGTTATATGAAAAGTTGCAAATGAATAAATAAATTACGGTTGTAACGCGACACAATGATGCGTTTCAAAACTATAATGCGGATAATATTTTGTAAAAAGAAATGGCATAAGGTTATTTTTCTAAAAATACAGTCCCTAAGTATTAAAAAAACCTTTACACATTTCATATAAAATGCAATAAGTGAGAAATCCATTTTATTTAAACTGTAACGTCCTATAGTAATTTTCATTGGCACTACCAGTAGCAAAAATGGCTATATATGTAAATGGTTTCCATGAATGTCTGCGCGCTTTCTTTTTGCTGCTCACTAATTTAACTGTTTTTATGTCTTTTCCACTTAAACTCTGGGCACATTAGCTATTTTTGAAGAAAACCTCAGGAATATACAGGATGAACAATATTTTTTTCCTTTATTTTATCGGCATAAGGAAAATATCCTCTCATATTTTCAACAGTTTTTCTGCATCTAAGTCCACAGAATGGGTTGGTAACATTTATCCCAAAAATCACTCCTTGCAGCCGGGAATGGATTTCAGTGTATTTCTAAAAGGTTGGCAGCTTCCCATTATTATTCTTTAAGTGCACTCATGTTCAAATATTCTTACAAATCAATTGACTCCGACCGATGACAAATATGTATAAAATTCGAAGTCATAGTCACATTCAAACAAATTCGGATGGATATAATCACCATTACATTCATTGTAGTTACGACTTTCATTTTACGCTTCTGTAATAGAACGCTCAACTTCTCGGTCACCATAATTGCGTAATGATGACGTACATAAAATCCAATTTAATTGAATTAACATTGTAAAGTTATAAAAACTTAATATTTAAAATAAAAAGTGTCGTTTCAGGCGTGATCTGGTGGAATGTGATTATTAAAAGAAAAAGTGGAAAATTGCCAATTTATTTAAATTAAAATTTAAAGCTGTGTCACTTCTCCCCTCACGAATTTATTAATAGGTATATTAAACTACACCAGTTTTGGAAGTAGCAATTCAGGTGTTCATTTTCTTAGAAAATACCTTAAATTGGCACATTTATGTTTTGGGGTCACATCTCTGTCATGTACATAAATGTAAAATTATCTCACAGGTGATTAGGTAATTCGAGAATATCTCTGTCCCTTTTCGGAGAACTGCAACTGGAGATGATGTTCAATACTAATCGATAAGGCTTATCAATGAACTACAAAGGAGGCCATTTAAGCAATTCCATCAGCTTGGTTATGCACACAAAGAGTACATTAAGGTAAAATCTGGGAGTATCGCATATTAAATAACCCATAACTAGATACAAAATAAAATAATTGTTATGATTAAGGGCTAATGGTGGTGATGATACCGTTTGCATAGGATAGGGAAAGAAATAACAGTAAATTACTCATTAGAGAGATTAGTCATGTAACATGATATTTCGTAGGGATTATTCACATCATATGATCCGTAAACAGAGTGCACTTCTGCAAATACAGACAAATATTAGACGTCGAAATACTTATGGTCCTAAACATAGCTTAACATTATTACATATGACACATTCCTAAAACTAATCACGCAGTCACGGGCAGCAATTTCACTCAAAAATTTCCTTTTGCTGGCAAAGTTCTTTACTTGTCACTTTTTCCATAGGTACTGGTTATAATCATTTGAAAATTCTAAAAAGGTGCCATGTTTTAACAAAAAGCATAAACCGGAACATTAAGACATTTCATATAACTTCGGTTTTGCCATATTTGCATTCCCTGAGGGCGGGATATGGAGAATTTAATTTATATATAATTTATTTATAACATTTAATTTATATGTTCTACATGCTTATTATCTCATTCTGACACTGGTGGTGGAATATCGATCGTCCGCACTGCATCTCGTACACATGTTTAAGCATACTCATTTAGAGGAAGCACAAAACACTTAATTCTATTGAGGATTGTCAGATATCGTACCCAAATGAAGAAAGAGGGTATGGAAAGTGCAAAGATTTTCATCGATTTTGATATTTCCGCGCGGTGATACAATGAAAAGTTTTACAGATTAATATTCTTTTACCATCGAACTTAAGTAATAGCTTCCTTATAGATTAATTAAATATTGGAATAAAACACAGCTTAATTTTTACGATTATTTGACGATATTTTTCTCAGCATCGAAGCTTTTTTATCTTATTCTATTTCAAAATGGTTAATCTGATCCAATGACCTCGTTCCTACACTATTTGCCTCTAATCACAGGCTCTAAGTAACTTTAAGGTGCATTGACTGTTGTGAGTCCATAAACTTTTTGTTTGCAACCACTAAACGAATGAATGTAAATTAATTTGGCACAATGTAATTTATGCATACGTAATAAGTATTTTCAGCTCGAACTGTTTTTGATAACCAGTATGGGGTGAACATCATATATGTACTTCTACTTCCTCTGACGATGAGCAGATTCTAGGTTTCTCGGCATGTCTAAATGAAAATGTATTCAAAAAAGAACATACAAAGAGATTCCAAGAAGAAATCACTATAAACGCCCAGAAACCTGTGGACTGAGTGTCGTGTACCATTAGCCAAATAAAAATACCACATAGTCAACGAAGCATGAGACACTAGAGGAAGTTAACAAAAATATTACAAAACAATGTACTGGAATCGAAGAGGGTAAAAACGTTCTGTTACAGGCTCTGCTCAATAGAATGTACGGATTGTATTGGAAAATCGGGGGAAGGAAATTCGAGCTGCCAGGCGAAGTAAACTTCCACACTATATTGCACACAAATATCCAGAAAAAATTCCATTTCGCGAGGTATTCGTTGGGTCACGGCCACTGAAGCGACCCACAATCTGCTCCAGTTGGAGCCAAGGAACATTTTCCGCGACACCAGAGGGAAACTGGAAGTCCTATCACATAAAAATATCTACTTGAAGGGAATGAACACTCAGCTTACCTTCTCAATCCTCTCTAACCCAACTTACCCTCCGTATCTGTATCCATTCTATGCTTCTCCCAAAACAATTTCCTCCTTCGTTGCTAATACCCCATCTACCGACTATCTTACACATCATGTTTGCAACTTCAGATGAACATGGCCCACAGGCATTATCACGCATTGAGGGATTCTCAAACACCGATTATCTTATAAATCTTATGCCGAAAAAATACAATAAATACATATTCTCTCTAGTGTTTACACATATTGGTCGTATATTCTGATATAATTAGTAAAACTTCTCAGTAAATAAATGAGAGCCATGTAGAAGTATATCCAATAATGTGTTTAAAAAACCAAGAGAGTATAGATTCCATGAACTACCCCACCAACATTTATTAATATTTCACTTTATGTCCCTTGTAAAAACTTGGCGAGCCTAAATCTGAATTTTGGTGAGGCCTGAATTAAAAAAACAAGTTAAATAGGTGATTTAAAGACAAGGAAAACGCTAATATACGCTACACAACAAATGACTTCATTCGTAACTCATTCAATAATTAGTTTTTTCTTACATTCTTCTTTAGAATAGGTTTTGCACGGTCGGTAAAACCTGTTACACTTCATTGAAGGCGAATGCATATTACATGGATTCAATAAGGAGGCTGTATATCTCGGAAAAAAATGTCCTTTTAGTTCTGTCTTCTGCCGCAGCCTAGGAGAGATATTCGCCTCTCCCTTCATTCCTCGCCCCAGACAACAGCGCCACCGAAATCACAAAGAGAGTTGCGCCATAAGGCTTCACGAGGACATTCACTGTGACGCTGTAATACACCTGGTTTCAACATTTTGCTTACCCTACAGAAGGCTGAAAGGTTTCAATTGAGAGTAACTGCAAAGATTTTGAGAAATGCCGCCGTTTGCAAATCGATTGCCAGGATCGACAGCTTAACACTTTTCTACGGTAGAAATGAGTATAAAGAAAGAAAAAGGTCACTACATTCTCTCTATCCATTAATTCTTACTTTTTAATTACTTTCTGTGCAAATAGTTTTGTTTTAAGTAGCAAACAAGTGTTGTTAGGTGCGTAGGTGTCTGCGAAAGCGTTTTCGGACGTGATATACAGCCAAAGGAGTGGATATTCCTTAATAGAAAACTTTCAATTCATTTTGCAAAGGTGCTATGGAAGTAGGGGAGTGTAGGCAGCTAGGATGAACTACGGGACCAGGGCGGGAGAACAGCACTCACCCCCTCGGTTTGTATGGTATTTGGATTGGATTGTATTTTGGTGAGGTGAACAATAGCTAAGCTCATTTGTGCCATAGGGTACAAGAAAGAGAGGAAGTGTGCATAGAAACCCGGCGTTGGAATTAGTCTGCTCTTAACGAAAGGCGCCAAGGGACCACGGTGTAACGTCTCATCCGGCAGACGAAGTACTGTACTTTGAATCAAAAAGACAAGTTATTTAGGGTATTAATCGGTGGGCAGGGACTGCCGAGGAGAAGGGTCTTATAATTGACCAGAATTGGTCCGAATTGACCATCCATTGGTCCGGTAGGACCCCGATCCAATGACGTACTCCTACAGACCGCACTACGTCCACCGTTAAAGGGAAACGGCGGACACCCTATCCCAAGAATTTGGATAATGGGCTTTGCCGGTTTTCATTAGACGAGCGGTAAGTCTTCGCGTAAGCGAGACTGGCGGTGACTCGCCCAACGTTGTTGGGGGAACCCAACAGCTACGAGGACTGCGGGGAGGCGCCTTGTCGTCCTTTTGACGTCTATCAGCCTCATGTGGTCGGCCTCACAGTGGTTGTGCTTCGCTAACCCTTCCCTTTTCTTTACCCTTTTACCACTATCCCCCCATGCTTGGTAATAAGCGAGAGCTTGAGGCCGAGAGGAAGGTTTTTAGCCCGCGGGGAGACCCGAAGAACTTGTCCTCCTCAAGACATTCAAGTAGGGATCAGGTTTCCATTGAAAAACATCCTCCTCTGCAGGGATTTGATTTTCATGGTTACACGTGACAATCCATGTGAACTAACAATCCCAAGAAGTAGTATGAATATTACTGAAAAAGATATGAAAATGTTTTTTTTAGGAAAATAAAGCGAAATTTTTTTTATAAAGCACAAATTTTTCTCTAAAAATTAAATATTTAAAAAACTAATATTTCCCAGACTCAGTTGAGTGAAGTGGTTGGGAACAAACAGGGGGTAATGCCGTTGAGCAACAATATTATGTCAGCACCTCTGCAGACAAAAGAGTGAAATTGATTTAGGAGTTTCATTATTATTAGCAGTATTTAAATTAGCAAACAATATCCATTGAGAGCCATGTCAGACTACCAATGTAAATTTCTAAACTGCTACAAAGCGACTCCCAAAGAATATTGGCATAATTGCTTAAATTGGTTCTAGCAACTAACATTAAACATTGTTGAACATTTGTTTACAATAACACTTAAATATACAGAGTCGTTATAAAAGTCACTGTTGAGACGCATTTTGACACTTGAAAGAGGACTTCGTAAATTACAGCGTTGACGCGGGTGGGGATGGGTTCTTGGGTGGCATACGCTCATTCACAAGGCCGTATCTCGGGAACTACAACTTAGAAATCTAAAGTGCTTGAGGAAAAATATTGAAATGTAAGTTTCTGGTATTAGTATGAAAGCAATGTAATTGTGGAACGCTACGTGATTAACAGGACTTCCTGGACAACAGCTAGAAATAACGAAATTTCTGTACTTAAGGTTTGATGCAGCACGTCTTTGTCTTATGCTATAGCAATAATATTTTGCACACTTCATTTTATAGCATAAGGGACAAATACAGGGATAGTCACAAATTAAATCCGAATCTTGAAAAAAAATTCTGTATTTGTTTTATTATGTCACCCCCAATTAACAAGTACTTCCTCCACTCCTTTGAAATTTATATACTTAAAGCAAAGTAGGCGATTTTTTCTCTCCGATAACATTATCTCAACAATCAATTAATCACCCCATTGGTCTATATTTCAAGCACCAATCGGTGGTCATAGGACTTTTTTAATCCAGTGGCATGCACATAGTTGGTGAAAATCCCAGTGGTATGAAAGGGGCTTAGCATCTATCCCCCCCCCCCTTTAACTTTCCGTCATGCTCTTCTTCAGCTCCTCTTTTTTTTTGCCCAACTTTCCAAGCCGTCCCGGAATGGCTCCGCGTTGACCTTCCTCCTTGCTTGGCAAGCATTTTTCCCTTCCGTCACATCACCGCCTTCAGCATCCCACTTCTCGAACCCTCTTCCATTCACTTTCACCATCTCCCTTCGAATTTCCCCCACAGCTTTTTTTTCTCTTTCCCAACAATAGCTAACACTTCTTCTTCGTCTTCCTTTCTGTTAAACTTATGTTCCAACTTTTTACAACTTTCCCTGCGACGACTTAGTTTTGCATAGCAGGAGGCCCGCACAAATGTTGGGTTCATTCGGAGTACTTTGGAGTGGTGGACACCTGGGTACGGAAGGAACGAGGGGTGGAGATGAAGACTGTTGCGGGGGGAGGGGGTGGAGATTCCGGGGAGTCAATCTCTGCGCCATCTCGTTCATTTTCTTATGAAGTTACAGAAATTCATTGTACGGCGTTTCGACCAATTAATAAATAAAACACTTTTTTAGCTTGCTGAATACTTCTCAATGTCTGTAAAATCTTTCCCCAACAAAATAGTCGTTTTAAGTCCTGAGGCCAACACTCATATCGTTTTATCCATTGATGGAATTAAATCAAATGAAGTTGTTCACTCTGCCGAGGTCACTAAATTATAATTACTAATAAAATCATCATGTATACATCCCTATAGGTCGATCTCTATGGTATTTGGTAATAGAAGCAAGGTGAGGATCATGAATTACCTGGAATTACCCGGTCCTTAAGGCCGCTTTACACGGTACATTTTACTGTACTGACGAATGTATCGTTGATTGTACAACAAAATGAATGGCATTCGAGCAGATTCTATTTCCCATTCAGCCATTTATGCAATCATACATGTTTTTCCAACACTCGAAGGTCTTCAACGGAAATTCTACATCTACATACCATCCTGTGAGCCACCATAAATGTGTGCGGGTGATGAGACATCAGCTGAACAATGTAGGAAAGAGGAGGGCTTTAGGGAGATTTAATGGCGAAGTACATTTTGACACTGTTTGGAGTGGAGCTTATTTTATATTACTGTCAGTTATTAGGCAGAAAATGAACGAATATTTGGACCCATCTGTTCAGCTATGTATCTATCTCATTTTATGGCTTCTTTCGAACCCAGAGATGTAGTGCGGCGTGAAAATGATATCCTCTGTGTTCCTCTAAAACACACCTGTGCTGAATATCTCTTACAAAATAAGCCTAGCATGTAGCCTCCAAGTCTCTAGTGGTTTCCAACCTAATCTCTCTAAAAGCTATGATACACCATATGCTCACTACTGGCAGTTTTTTTAAATAAGTTGTAGCTTTCCTTTGGATTTTTTTTGGATTTCATCTTTCAGCCCAGGATCCAAAATTCTCGCGGCGAATACAAAGTGAGTTCTACCTAGAGTGAAAAGGCACCTCTTTTTAACTTTTTCATCCAAGGATCTTCCCATCATCCACTGAATAAATCCTAATATCTTAAAGACTGTGCCGTACATGTTTTGCATGTGTGTTCTCCTCGATATGTCTTAAGTTAAGGTAATTTAATATATTTTACTTTATCTGAAGACCTTGTTTACTCTACTCAAAGCGTAGATATGGCGTTTGTGTGATGAATCTTACAAGAAGTGTTCTGTGCTGGATATACTAAGATTTAATTATGGCCCCCTCTCATAGCACCACGACTGAAGGTTGCTATAGTCCAATGATAAAGTCCTAGCCTTCGATGATTTTGCGGTAAATGACCACATTGCCTGCAAATTTCTTAGTTTGCTGCTTAGTCGATAACTGCTATATTAAATTAACGATAGTGGGCCTTTTTCTCCGGCAATTTTATCAGACAAGGCATAAGAAATAATTGTGAATTTTACGATCTGACGATTATAGACGCAAAAGCAGGGACCCATACAAATCTCGAGCCATATTGCCTATGACGTGACTGGTTATGTTTTTGAGTCGTGAATAAATTAGTGATTATGAAAAGTGAGAAATGCTTCCTCTAATCCTCCCTCAAACATGAGTGGGAAAACTCGATTTTCTTTTCGTTAGTGCTAACTAGTGCTAACTTACGAAGGAAGGATCTCCGTGGCGTTCGAGATTTGGATGTGAAAAGGATGAAGAAGATGAGCTGGGTGGCGAGAGGGACGAACGAGGAGGTAGAGGATATGGCTGGAGTGGCGGAGATTTAAAGGAGGAAGAAGACATGAATGGAGGGCATTTTGAAGAGAGTACGAATGTTCAAAACGTTTTGAAAAGAGAGGGGATGTTGTAAAATAGATGAGGAAACACTGGGGAAGCAAGGAAGAGGAAGAAAGAACGAATTATATTTGGACGAAATAAGAAGAGGGAGACGATGTGAGGACTTGAAGATAGATCTATTAGTAAACCACCTATAGAGAGGAAAACAGAAATATATGCCAGAAATTAGGCCAATGGCATAGTTACTGCCCAAAATACTGTAAAAATAATAAAAATGAATTTCTACCTTCAAGCTATTGCATCGAATCTTTTCAAGATATTCGCCATATTGATAGAGGATTCATCAATTTTCATTATCTTTAAATTACCGTACACACCACTTCTTTGTGAATTATTGTCAAAACTTTGATACTGTATCTACTTTATGTCAGTATTTCTATGCTTTTCAGGAACTTATTTACTTTCAGATTTCAAAAATCACCGTGACCCATAGTATCTCCCTATATGATTGCAATTAAAATGTGATCCTACAACCATGATGGGAAAATCTAAATTATCTTATCGGTAAAATCTATGGTAACATAAGTTATTTCATAGCCATGGTACTTGGGAACAACGGTCAACACAAAACACTGAGAAGCAATATAAAACTGGATCACCTAGCGTTAATTACACTGAGTGCATTTCGGCAACAGCCTAATTTATAGTCATATATGGTTCCGCAGTGGATTAACGAACCTTTTTATCCTTTAATTAAAAACAATATTACAAAAAACCTCAATATATTTAAAGCTATTACTAACGTTTTTAAAGAGTTTTAAAGAATCTTCGTATTCATTTTCGTTACCATCGAATTGTCTACGAATTAATACTTTATTGAGAATTGCTTCCCAAATGGCGCTAATATGGTTTATCCTTGTACTAAAGCAGTATTTTAAGTAATGCGGGACATGTAACATAATTTAATGTGTGTACATTTTTGTATATTTTATTGAAAACCTTAAGAACCTACTGAATTACAATTCTATTTTCTTGCATGAAATATGTATCAAACATTTGAGTCATACACTTTCGACAAATTTCACATATTTCATATGGAAATAATTTTTTATCATAAATCTAGCATTTAGGAACTGCAAATTCATATTAAGTGTATCTTTTGTGTAAAGATATTCACAAGGAAAAAAGTTCCATCCATCTCGATAAGTATTTTAATTCAAGGTGATTGGAGCGAGGTATCATTTTATATAAAATGCACTGCTTTTGGATTAGCTGCAAAAGCAATTTCATACTTCTAGTTAAGTTTAAAAAGATCCGCATATAGCACTATATATAGTGATATTGTTAAGAAAACATTAGAATGCAGAGGTTTGTATGGTGCATAGCGTGTTATAATGTCACAATTTTCAAAGACTGAATTATGCTCATCCAGTTAAATTCGGAAAACTTAAAAGTTTTGTTTCTTTAGACTAAAATTCTCAAAATAACCGAAAAAATTCTTCTCGAACTATAAAAAATTAAAAATAATGATTTAGATATGGATTCAATGATGGCTGGGGAACTATCGTTTAAACTAGCTGAAGACGTTTCAGTTTTGAGTCACACTAGTTTGAGTGAGACATCATTTCAAATAAAATTCAATGAATTTGATTTCGTCGTAAATAAAAATATTTCACTTTTCGAATAATAGAGTGGATCGGGTAGGTGTGGTGGCTAGAGTACTGGCTAACCATTTGGACGGCAGGGTTTAAATCCCTGCAGAGGAAGATGTTTTTCACAGAACACCCGATCCCTACTTGAGTGTCTTGTAGAGGACACTTCAAGTACAGTACTCCGTCTGTAGGATGAGACGTTAAGCCGTGGTCTACTTGGCGCCCTTCGTTAAAAGCAGGCTAATGCCGACGCCGGGTTTTCATCCACCCTTCCTCCCTTACCTATTTCCTATGGTGCAAATGGCCTTAGCCATCGGTTGCCTCCCCAAAATCCAATCCAATCGAATAATATAAAATTTCTTGCGCTTAACGATATTTGCATTTCAATGCATTAGCCAAAAAATCCATTTTCCTTCCCTTTGGAGATAAGGAAAAAGGAGGCTTGGTATGAAGTCTGTGTAAGTTTACAATTATTTTTAAAAAATCAACTACTCATTGCAAAGATTTACACAGAATTAAGAAACCTTGGGTTGCGTAGGCATTTTCAGTGCTTGGTGTAAAAGATTGAGTAAATTTAGAGATTTATGTATATATGTTGAGCTAATTCCATTAGAGCTATATATAAACAACATTTCTGCGCCATTAATATGTAGACAATTACTGCAAGCTTCATGCAGCTACTTAAATTTTTAAAAAATCAAATTCGAATATGTTTTCTATGATGATTGGGGAAAACCTCACTCAAGCCTTCAAAATGAGTAAAGCAGACGCGGCTACCGATATAGGACGACTCTGCTTGTCGGTTGTGTTCTCAATTGAAAATGCAATCCAAAATTAAAATACTCACCTAGACCCAGAGTCTTATCGTTTGCGCACGAGCATGATGAGAACGGAGGCCGTGGGACGCTTGAGCCGTGATCGTCTGAATAGAAAAAGAGAGAAAAATATTGACTTCCCATTGAAAATCCCACCCCCGCCGCACGGAGATCATGCATTCCAAGATGACGAGAGCAAACGGCGTAAGACGGGGAAGGAAGGCAGGGGAAGTATGGAGGCAAACGAGGGATATTCTGGAAGATTGTGGGGCGGATGGGGAGAAGAAGTGGTTCTCATGACGGGAGGGAGAAAGAACGTCGGGGCCACGCCCCCCTCTTCCCATCCCCGTGACACCTCCGAGATATTCGAATAAATCGACGCGGAACGAGGACGGATGAACGGCAGGGAGAATAAAAGACATTGTAAGGGAGAGAGAGAAAGGGAGTAAGCGGGGTGGAATCCAGTCCACGATACATAACGCCATCGAGGCAATGGGGCGGAAATCGTCCTTAAACGCGAACACAAATGGTGCCGAACAGAACGTCTCCTGGTGGGTTTGAGGAGAGGTGAGGAGAGAGATTATAGAAAAAATAACGAAAAAGTGAAAGTGGGTGGATAAGGGATAAATATTAAAAGAAAAAAGAAGAATTGGGACCATCATGCCTCCGAAATTTCTTTTATATATCGACCTATCCGGGGCGTTGGGGCATTGGGAGGGGGAGAGAGAGAACGGATGGGGATGCAGAGGGAGGGAGCGGTAGGGAGTGGAGAATGGGAAGCGGGAGTCGACGCAGTTTTCACTCTTCACTTGACGCGGAAGACAGCGAGTCAGAGCGTTTGAGGCCCTTGAGTGACGCGGCGGTGCCCCGTGACAGGAGGAAGGGGGTCGGGGGGGGGGGGGGGGGGGGTACAGTATGAAAGGAACGTCAGAGGCGAGGAAAGGTGATGCAGAGGGATGAGGAAGGCTTTTGAAAAAGGAGAGCGAGGAGGAGGAAGAGGAGAGAAGAGGAGATTTGGGAGCGTGACGCAATGAGGAGGAAGCTGAGTGGAGGAGGAAGAGGAGAAGGCAGAATAGGAGGAAAAAAGTGAGGAAAAAGGAGAATTTAAGGGGAGAGTGAGGATTTCATTTTATGTCCTCTTATTTTCTCGTCTTGAGATGCGTGCGCGTGGAAGAGGCTTCAGTCTTAGAGAAGCGTGGAGGGGTTTGGCAAGAATGAATGATAAGAGGAAGAAGAGCGGCTCCCGCCCCCGAGAGCGTGGAGATTTGAAAGGAGGCTGCCAGGGACATGGGGTCGGTTTAGAAGAGGATGAAGCAGTAGAAGAGGAGGAAGGTTGTAGAAGAAGAGGAGCTGGAGGAGAAAGAGGAGGGGATAGAGGGAAGAGGTTCTACATGTACATACTACACTGCGAGCATTTCGCCCCTGGTCAAAAAGATTTAACCAAAAAATTAATAAAATACAAAGGAAAGTAGCGCGTTTAGTTAAAAACTGCTACGAGCGTAGTATCTCACAACTTTTAGAGGGATTATGGTGGGGCCCCTCGAGACTTTGAGGCTACACACTAGGCTTAGCTTGCTTGATAAATTCAGAACTAATAATTTTCAGAGCGACACAGAGAATATTATCATGACTCCTCACTACATCTCTAGGTCTAACATATGCGATAAAATAAGAGAGATGCACTGCCGAACAGATAGGTAAAAAACTTGTTCTTTCCGCTAACAATAAGCGACCACAATATAAATTGAGCTCCAATAAATGGACTCCTATAATACATGTCACCATTTCATCTCCAAAAACTTATATCTTTACACGGCAGGTGACCTAACACCCCTTGCCACACGCCCATGCGGCGGCTCGTGGGCCACTATGCAGACGTAGTTGTAGAAGGCAGGAGATGCTACGGCACTAGTCGTGTAAACGAATAAAGAAGGAGGCACAGGGAGGTGAAAATGGGAATGTATTTCCGGAGTGCTTTGTGTGGAGTTCAGTTTTTAATATGACATTAAGGTTAAAGTGGTTGAAGCAATAATTTACAGATGATTAGAGTCCACTTTACTTGCGCGTTTTCAATGCTGCTTTAATTTAAGACGTTGCCTCGTAATAGCATTATATGTAGGGCATATGTATTCAATTTAATTGAATAACTAATAACTGCAGGTTGAACTTTGTGAAACCTCTCCATACTTAACGGAAATTAAACATAGTGTACAATACAAAGTGTATTTTAATTTCCGATAAGTAAATAACTTTTTTCCTCTGAATATGAACTTATACAGCTCTTATTATTTAACATTGTTGCCAGCATATATCAAGGTGTCTCACCGAGTCCAATATTCAAAATCAACACATTTCCATATAATTTTGTCTAAAACTTATATATCACTCAGAAAACCAGTGTTTACATGCTGTAATTAAAGAAAAAATTTTAAAAGTATAATTATTGAATCATTACCATTATTTTCTGCGATTTGGGTTCCAAGGAAATGACATATGTGCCTAATTGAAATGAGGCCCAACAATTTTTTTCCCACTTATTTTATTAAAATTATTTAAGCGTTCTCTCAATGACCCACGATTACCAATCCAGCCACCTTAAGGAGAGGGGAAGGAAGGATATGAGGAATTGGAACAGGGTTTGCGGGGAGGGATTTCAAAGGAAGAGGCTTAGAGGAGCAGGAAGAGAGCCGATCCCACGAGCAGATAGGAGTAGTCAGGCAGGATAGGGAGGGATACATAGGGATGAGGGGAGGGCCCCAGGGAGGGCTAAGGACACGCGTGAGTGTGGTAGGGGTAAGAAGAGGGAGAGTGAGAGGGGGGAGTGGGGCGTGCATAGGTCAGGGGAAGGCGCGTAGAGGTGGCGGCCCCGGGTGAAGGATTGCGGAGCGCTAACTTCCACGTGCGGAGACTGTAAAATTGGTTTTCGGTTGGCCTGGAGGAGGCAGAAGAGGATTGTGGGACCGCGAGGGGGGAGATAAGAAGGCGGAGGAGGGTGTGGGAACCTCTCACAAACGAGTGTAGGACTGAGGTGGGGGTATAGAGGAGGACGGAGGTAGAGTAGGGGGCGAGTGGAAGGGGGGACAAGGGAGGGAAAAGAGCTGTAAGAGATTGTGGGTTGCGGTGGAGAAGGAGGATCTTTCGAGGGGGTGGGTGGGTGGATGATGTGGCGGATGGAAAGGGTGGGTTCCCCGGGGGTGTGGGAAGGTCTTTGCGGCACCAAGGGGGAGGGGCAGGGTAAAAGAGGGAGACTTGTGCGGAGTGAGATCTCCTTTAGCGATCCGAGAAAAGGTTGACATATGATTCCTAAGGTCTTTCCCTTTACGAGAGCGAATGGCGCTATAAAATTCCTCGCGGGAAATCATTCTTTTCCACCTTCTCACTCCCCACTACCTTCCGTTTCGCTCGCAGCCAGCATGCGTTCCAAAGAGAATTTGTCCTCTCTTTGTTTCTCGTCCTCTCTCTCCATCTCTCTAACCCTTCCTTTTGCCTATCCCTCTTTAAAACCCCCCTCAAAATATCTCGCGCCCCTTGCTCTGAGGAAAGCCGTGATACTAACGTGGATACCACGGTGATGCTGCAGGAAGCAGTTGGTGGGGATAAGGGCTGGATCTAGAACAAATCATGCATGAATGGTAAGTTTCATCGCTCTGAGGAATATGAAGGATGGCTGGCTTCCACTGTCGTTCTCTCTGGTTGGAGGAAAAACTGTATTTTGCAACCCTTGACTGTACTGTATTTTTTGTTCAACCAGTGCTAATAGATAATGATCACTGAGGTTATACCTAAGGTTTCAATATTGAAATAACTTGCAGTTTTCATTTAGAATCACCCTCGGTTAGAACATGAGATTGCATCAAAGTTATGTTGGCAATCACAAAAACACTATATTTCATGTAGATGTATAATTTATGTTATTGGTCAATTAATTTTCAATAAAATAATCTTTGCTTCCTGCACTTAAGTTTATTTTTTGAACATCTTAAGAGCAATGCATTTGAATATTTCCTTACAGTGGAATTCAAATTTCTTGCAACAACATCTTTGATAATATGAGAAAACAACAGAAACCACAAAATTAATCTCAATAAACTAATAAAAGTCACATTTTATCAAGAATTACTTTTCTTAGAATTACGTATACTTTACATTAATTATATTCCATGTAATTTGAAATAACTAGCGCCTATTTTCAGTTCAAAATAACGTCTCTAGAGGAGCATATTTTATATCCCAATCTAAATTTGATCATGAGGCTCTTTATTTAAGATTTGTGTATCTTCATCGCACTGAAGGCATAGAGTAACACACCAAGGCACTTCCGGAATAAGTAGGAGCACTAATATGTATTTAATAAATGCATATAAACAATCACTCAGATACAGGTATATCCCGATATTTTTCTAAATGAAAAAAACGGAGGTATATTGGATAAAGTAGATAGAAGACTAGATTCCGATCCAATCCCGAGGACCTGGGTTTGAATCCCAATAGTGGGGAAGATTTTTCAGGGCCATCTCAATTTATACTTGGACGGTATTTAGGGGGAAGTTCAAACGCTAAATTCGTACATCACGCTGTTATTCCCATGGAATTTTATTCAAGAGGAGAATAATTCCGACACCAGGTTCCCCTAAACGTTTCCTCCACTCACTATTAAAACCTCCCATCACCAACCCAGAAATCGATCTTTAATGATCGCCTATCTATCACCTGACTAACCAATCCGCACTAAGGTTACTGCTTTTCAGACAATTGCTCTCTGATTACGAGTCAAAGCAAATGTTTAACATCAGAATTCATTGAAATGGTAAAAGCATTCTTCTATCACTGATGACAGACGTTATCTACTGGGAAAAATAAGGTATAATACTTATATGGAGATTATGTAACGAATATATTTTGATGAATGCATGTTAAAAGCATTATCAGCCACATATTAAGCAGTGTCTACTAAATAGCAGCATTTGGCTTGAATTATTACATTGATTTTCTGATAACTGAATATAATAGTATTTTAGTGGATATATGATGTATTTTTATTAAAATTCCTAGGGGTTTTTTGTTCCTTATGTAAATTTCTTTTCTTACGCATGACATTTTCGTAAAAAAGAAAAGTGCAATGCATGGTCATATCAAATAGATGGCACTTCTTTCCTTATTTAAGTGGACAGAACATGAATTCAATGACATTGAAGTAATTTTATAGTTGAACCGTCGTAAACAACAGGAGGAAAAAACGCCAGAAATTGATAAAAATACTTCTTATGCCTAATTTTCACTTTCACCGTTTCTCTAACTGCTTCACAAATCCGCGTTCTTGGCTTTTTCCGGAAAAAATCGCACCTATAGAATCTCCCGAGTTCTCTCTCGCTGACACTTCAGGCAGATATTTACACGGGTGTGGTGGGTGGAATAAATATTTTTCCGAGGCACGGGGAGAGAGAGGCAGAGTGGAAGAGAGAGAGGGAGAGAGAGAAGATTACGTTATTTCCGTAAGTTCTCTCTTCTACTCGAGGAGTAAACCTCTTCGTTGTGTGTGCTCACGTGACAAATATAATTTCTATCAATTGGACCAGAACCCTCGGAAAATAAAAAGATACACACACACACTCTCTCTATTGCTGCGCGGATTTCCAAGATTCCTCAAATCCATGAGGGAACGAGTCTCAACGAAACAAAATCCCATATTCAATTTCAACTGAAGTACCTGTCCTCACCGGTATCCTCAAGGAGACATTACATCATTTCATGAGAGTAATGAAATAGTCGCGTTTAAATCACGAAAGTCATTCCGAAAATCTAACCACTTCCCAGCGAATCTGCAGTTGAAGATGCCAAAATAATTTGTTTTAGATACGAAATGTTGTTCGCAAAAAATGTACCAATTTTTTAATATAATTCCAAGTCTGCAAAATTACTCAAAGGAGCGTTTTAATTACAAATTTTATGTAAAAAATGGTACGGAGCCAATAAAAATAATGTTTTCCAGACTTTCATTAAAACATAACCTGTCATGTTATTAACATTGTATTAAATGTAATTCCGTCTTTATATATTTTTTCGTAATTCGTCTATGATTTTCTATAATTACACAATAAAAATTTTTACAGGCCCATTAGAGCATTGGCTAATGTAGGTGGAACGCTTTAGTGATGAGGTATGAGGAAACACACTAAATCCATAAGATTTTCATATTTTCTCTCACGTTCATGACTTCGAGGTTGTTCAGGACGTATAGTTTCAATATATGCTCATAACCAGGTGTTGATTTACAGCACTGAAACTAAAATCGAATAAGTCTAAATATATATTTTTGTAATATTGGTAAGATATCTATACTTTCTTTATAGTTTTAGCTAACACACTTACTGAAACATTAATTAAAATTTAATTTTTCTCATTATTCTGATTTAGTATGAGACACTATTTATGCTGTCAGAAGTATTCATGACGGAGAATATTGATATATTTTTCCAGTTGAAATTTTGCATTTATAATACTGTACTAGCTGGTATTAGGTAATGAGGCATCGGTGATAAAGGATTTCGTTATGAAAGGAAAGGTTTTCGTTATATAGGCGACTTTCTCAATCTTTCAGTTATCATGAATATAAGCCAAGCACTTCATAAATGAAAGCTTTGGTCATCATAAATTCGAGCAATGTATATAATGTCTTTTATGTGACAGGTAGGAGTATTTCTGACCCTTATTTCTCCTGTACCACAGCTTCGAGATTTGGGATACGCCTTTTGAACGCAAATATTCACCAATGAAAAATATCCCGCACGTCAAATGCGTACAATGGACTGAGTTTGATGCAGAACAACAATCTAAAACTTGCTTAGGCGTATAGAGGCCAGTGGAATGACCACCCAACCCCAAATGCTCATACAACCTGTCAATATTTAGTGTCCGCAGGAAATGAGAGCCGGGGAGGCCGCACATTGTGTGCACGGGGGTGTATTAAAATGGAAAAATGTTTCCAAAGCCGCTTTTTTACATTCGAAATTTGTCACATGATTTTTTTTATTTTGTTTGAGCGGCTCTACCGAGAGCACATTAAATTGTGGTTTCCTTCCACCGATTATTTAAGAGACTATGGAATTCAAAAGCGAAAATGGTCAGCGACGAACCTCGCAAATGCACAGGCCTAAAAATTCAAATGAATCACGCGCCATCGTGTACAGGTGCGTTTTTCCTCGAAAAAAAACAATTACCTGGAGAAATATATCCCTCATTACCTGGATCCTTTTAAATGATAGCTGTGACAACTTTTTTTAAATTACATGATGCATTTTCCCAAAACATATTACTTTTCTGCAAAGTGATAATTCTGAAATAAAAAACTCAAAGCTTTTAAAAGGAGGGGCAGCACATTTATTTGCTGGTCATTAAGGTCATTAATCAGCTGTTTGTGGTCAAATACAAAGGGAAGGAAGGGGCTACATTACGGTATCTCTGAAACAAAAAAAAAACAATCACAATTTATAAATAGCCCAATTACCCTTTCCACATTTAATATTTCTCTTCCAGGGGAATCGTGTATTAATGGTAAGTCTGCACAAGCAGTGGTCATTTTCTTTCAGATGCAAGCAAGAAGAATAATCTTTAAACAAGCCTTACTCCGCCGTGAGGAATGATACACAAACATAACCCATTTTTAATATTTTCTTGCTATTGAAATTCATATGAAACCATTATTTTTGAAATTAATTAAAATTTTGAAAATCATTATTATGAAACCATTGGAGAGTGAGAACTAATAGTTACCCAAGCAATTAGATAACTACTAGAGATACATTGGCTATTGCTGGCTTGAAACGTAATTAGATGGTTAGGAAAAGACCAACCCAAGAAAATTTACAATGCAGGTAATGTTATTTTCTCATCACATTTCATTTAATGTATACTTTGTTATCTATGGTTTCATCAATTACAAAATGCCCCAAAATCTAGGGGGAAAAGCTTGGGCTCAGAAATATCTTGGTAAGAATCTCAAAGCTATAATAGATGCGCTTAAGTAGTTCCCAATCATTATGCATTGATGCAATGGACATAACCAGGAATAGCATTCGCCTTTTCGGTGAAATGGTAATTGAGATGGATTTATCATGAAATGCCACCAGTTTTTGGAAGTACCTATGCCAATTTTGGAAATTTTTAAAGTTACAATATTTTTCAAAATTTTCATACTTGGATATGTTAAAAAGTTTCCATAAAGCTCTTCATTTCTCTTTCCAAAGTATTTAAAACATATATTTTCACGTAATTTAGGCTTGAGGTGGATAAAATAATCAGAATTTATTGATTGTGCAAATGTTAGATTGAGCATGCTGAACATTATGCACTTGGTAATGGAAAAAAAGAATAATGACAGGAAAAATGATCAGATGTTGCACAGTTTAGGCAAGAGAACTCAGCAGCTCTCACTTCTCGCACTCCCTTGCTTTGCCCTCGTCGACTGGCTTCGCGGACTGCCGCTCACGTCGAAAACGAGGACTCGACCGCAGAGTTGGCTAGAGAGCGCTCACGAAGCTTTGCGCCCTCTCCCCAACTCCAACAGACGCACGCAAGGCTGTTTAACAGAGGAGGGGAGTCGAGGAGGGGACAATAGAGAGAGATGATTCACTTATCCCCGCATGAAGCATCATTGCTTTCCTTTATAAGCCTCGGGGATTATTACCCCCCGAAGGCCTCTTCTATTTCGAAGCAGGGAGTGGAGATGGAGAGAAGGGAGGAGCAATTTCGATCGGCAACGCTTTCCATAACACGTGCGGGAAGGAAGGGAAGGCGGGAGGATGGGAGGGGCTGAGTGGGATGGGTGAGTGGAGGCCAAGTCGATTTCAGGTGAGGTTTGACCGCGCCAATGAAAGCGCCCTCGGCTGCAATGCGAGGAGCGGGAGGAGGGAAGGCTACAACTCCACCGACTGAAATTAATTGGGAGGTTTACATCTCTCTCGTGCCGCGAATGAAGTGGCCACGACCCGATCGAAAACCAAACCCCTCAGGTGATCACAGAGAGGGTTTTGGAGTAACAGTCACGCGCTAATTGTCTTTTCCTTCACCCGACGCAGTTAAAAGCAAGAAATTACCCTACAACGAGAGTTGAGGTGATAATTAACGAATTTACTCGTAAGAACTGGGTAAAGATGAAAACAAAATACATTTCTTGAACAAATTTTCAAATTGAGTTTGCCAAAGGCTTCTGTTAAAATCGATTTTTCCCCCAAATCAAACAAAATCACAAAAGAAGCCATATCCGTAAAAGTTATGAGACATAATTTGAAAGCAAATAACGAAAACATCATGAATTTTAAAAAAACCAATCTAAGTAAGGAAGAGATTGATGTCAAAAAGAGATAGGATAGGAGGTAGGATAATCAAATTATTAAATTCTTAATCTAAGAAGCCTTTTGGTATTTTATCGCATTATTTTCGGCTACGATTCCTCATTCACTCGAGGAGTAACCTTCTCAAAGTTACTTATTCACACTAAAAAGTAAGAAGATTAAGTATAAAAATAAATGTAATACCTTCATTTCACAATTAATTTGGGTCACACAGGCCGGTTTTGACGCGTATTCGCAGCGAGAGGACTAAAAAATGTTTCTGATAAAAATGGGAGAGTGCTTTCAACTGCATTGATTGGGAATTGAAATAGAAAGGTTACTTTTGAAGACAGAGCGTGCAATTTTGCCTGCTATTCACTGAGCATGAGTATATTCTTAAGAGAATAAACAGAAACAAACACGGTAAGGTAAATAATAAGTATCGGAAACGGAAGTGTTTAAATGGATGATGGGTTTTAAGAATTGTATTCATTTGGTATTCATTTGATAAATTTAGTATCTGATAATTTAGAAACGTTGTCGTTTCAAATTTCAAACGTAATACACTATATTTTTAGTCATCATAAATGCTGCATGCAGGCTTTCAAAACTCAACGGCGGATAGAATAGCCCGACCATACGGCGGGCAAGCCATTCTCATCTCTTTCTCACAGCATTGTCCATACCTAACATAGTATGGCTTGAATTACAGCGCAAGACTTGAGGAGAACGACACTTTCGATTAATCAGCACTGAAAGGGTTTCTTCAACATTACATTTGTTCCAGCTGTTTCAGTCAAGTTGTAGCAATGATATGTTGGTTTGACGTTTGAATTTATGGTGAAGCCCCCTTGTAACTTCATTCCCATAAAATATCCATTTAGATCGGGCCTATGATAAACCTAAGCCCGAATAAAAATGTTTGCGTAAGGTTGTAAGAATTTTGCTGTGGCTGAGATAACATTTCACACATAGTGTAATTGAAGTACAGCCACCCAAAGAAATTCAATACCTACGGTTAAGTTTTCTTCACGTTTTTCAACTGCAAATATTATTCATCTTTGTTAGTTAACAAGGGTAATCACACTCAAAAGTAAGAAATGATTCATTAAAGTGAGTAATAATAGTAATATAAAGTGAGTAATGACTGCAGGAATTTCGTTGGTATAAACTGGCAGCATTGAGGAGGTAGTTTCGGTAAATGTACTGAAAAATATTGTCGTATCCTTTCACCGGTTATTATTTTCACGGAAACGCTTTTTTGGACTTGTCATTGTGTTCCACGAATCGCAAATAATTTAAAACGGGAATTTAGATCGGGAATTACGAAATCCGCCGGGTGAAAGCAGAAAAAATAAAAAATAAATAAATCGGACACGAAAGCAAAATGAGTTTCCGAAGTGAATTAAAAGAAATGACTAAAAATAAAACCGTTTTACTCCAACAGAGCTTGTAATCTACGGTCGATAATGATGGTTACGTATTTCATATTTTTATGCGACAAATCCCGTGAAACTCTTCCAATCGAATGAATAACAGAGTCTCATTTTATGGTTAACGACGGCCAATTCTGGTGCGATAACCAAATTAAAAAATCTTTATCATTTCTACAGTCATTCCATTGGATTCTGCCAATTAATTCCATTATTTAGGATAAGATAATTTCATCCTTTTAATGCTGTACTGCATGAAATTGATGCGGAATACATTTTTTAAGGCCCACAAGCGACGCTTATCCAACCAAATTAAATCTAAATTACAGGAGGGCAGATATTAAGCTAAAATTTTCCTGTTCTTGTTCACATAACTAAATAGCTATTTTTTGTATTAATTAAGCCATTATCTTTGCTTTTTATTCACGTGCAAAACGTTCCAATTACAGTTTTTGGTACTTATAGTTATTTAAAATAGCCATAGGAGAGTGAGACTGCCATCACGTATATCTTTTATCTTTTATAACAATTATTGAAAAACTTCATCAACACTTGAAATCAATACAGCTTAGATTATCTCCTTCCCAGATTATTTACACTGCTCTAGGAGAAAAAATGAATCTTTTCACAAAACGAAACTGGGAGCTAATCCATTTGGTGGGCCGCAACGCTCCTCGGAGGTCAGGTGAAAAAATCCTGACCGCATTTGCACAGGCATACGCGAGAGACCACGGACCTGCGGGCGAAGTAAAAAAAATCTCCAAAACAGTGTAAAGAGATGAAAAAAGATGATTAATTCCAACGAACTAAGTGGGCAGAAAAAATGAGGAAGCCACGGTATCACCATGAAAGTGCAAAAAAATATAATTTAACCGCCTCTGAAAATGCCCGTTTCTTTAAGAGGATGAAAAAATGAAGCCTCAGGAGAAATAAATACTCTGAGGAATACTGATTAGAGAGAAAGCATGCAAAACGTTGAACTTAGCAAAAGGAAAATGAAATAGGTATGATACACTTTCACCAAAATATGTGAATTGAATAAATGCAGGTAACACAATGAGGTAGAGGGTAACTGGAAGAAGTTTATTCGAAGGTTTGAAGAATAATCCCGTCAGAATTATTCAAAGCGGCTAATAAATGTATTTTTTCATCATTGAGAAGTATCAATTACAAGGACTATGTTCTGAGAGGAGTTGGCTTAATATTTCAGTACTAAAGATTCTTACAATTATCTTAAAGAAAAACTAATAATAGAAAAAGAAAAAAAGAAAAAAGTAATAGTAACTCATTAAAGTTGCGAAAATTAAAAAGTATCGGAACAAAGATACTACAGAAGCCGGAACGTATGAAGCTGACTTAAGCCTAACTTATTAAAACGATGTTATTTACATGACAAGCGATGAATTAGAGCTTATCCACACTTTTACTGATTCTTAAAAAATGGTTTCAGCAACCGATTGTCGTTTTCAAGGTTTAAAATCGAATTTATAAATATTTATAAATCGGTTATAAGTGTAGATAAGTACTAAAATATCTTTTTATCAAGCTGTAACCTTGGCAGATAATTTTTTCAAGTAGAAGGCATATCACACAAAATAATGAGGCAAAAAACCGAAGCTTACTCTTGCATCTTAAATGCTCAGCATTAGATATTATCGATTATGTTCTCACTTCCGCGAATCATTGTGGAAAACGATCATTCAGCCATCATTATAATGCAGTCTTTGTTTGTTGTTTCACCTGTGAAGGGATACTGAAGCAATATCCTGTATCTTAAACTAATGGTTCTGATAAATTCTTACCAATATAGACCTTGATAGTAAACTTGGTGGACGGATTTCCAAATCTAGGCAGGGGATAAATAGCAGAATCAGAAAGTTTCAAAAGTCTTAGCCTGCTTTCGCATTCCAAACATATGGCCACATATAAAATACAGATTCAGGTTACATGGTGAGGCACCGTATTACATGGAAATATTAGCAGAAAACAAGCGAAAAAGTGTTTTCCTTCCGTCACTACTAACAAATTGCATGGAGCCAGTTATCGAATTAC
The DNA here is from genome assembly GCA_963169105.1 of Ceriagrion tenellum. Lineage (NCBI taxonomy): Eukaryota > Metazoa > Arthropoda > Insecta > Odonata > Coenagrionidae > Ceriagrion > Ceriagrion tenellum. The sequence continues at coordinate 131,560,554 of OY720636.1, read as the reverse complement.
AAGTCAATGACTCAGATCTGCATGGACACACTAAAACTTGATGAAAAAGTTTAAACTGGAGGACAAATTGCCACGCCAGTGCTTGCATTTAAAGACTGACTATTAAATCCTGTACCCGAGACTTTTAATGTTGAACCGGATGAAATAAAGTATAGCAGGAAAAAGCAAGCATTACAAATGTTTTCACCACAAGATATCTTTGTGAAATAATTTCGGTGGTGGGATTTCCAAAGGTAACGGTCATATATCACAAATAATCCTACATTGGAGCTAGGTAAAGTCGACAGAGATACAACAGAATAAATATGCTTTGCAATCAAAAGAGTTGAAGCATTATGCACCTTGGAAAATGCCAAAAAAATTCATATAAACCGAAAATCGCACTACAAACCTTAAGTTGGTTGGACCAAGGCTGAGACCACCTTGGTCCAACCCAAGCTTCCTAATTATCCAGGAATATATAAATTTCTGCTGCAAGCCAAATTTTCAGCAGGAAAATTGCGAGTGACCTTCGCCTTTCCCCAAGAGAATGGGCCAAATGGTTTCATTCTTTGCATCAAGTGTAGCCACGAGGTTGAAAAACTTCATGACCTTGAGCTAAATTCTTCCGGCGGCTAGCGCGTGGAAAAGAAATTAATGAACCAGACATGGCCACGCGAAAATATTCCATAATGACGAAGAACTGACTTGGAATTTTACAAGAATTATTTCATCACGGACTTAAATTATATCGTCTTAAGCTTTTGGCATGATAACTGAACTGTATAAATCGAGACGTCAAATGGGGGTTGGTGAAAGAAGATGCGAAAAAAAAGGATGCGATAACGCAAACGCATTACGTCTAATGAACAGACGCGCAGCAAACATTAAAAACCGCAATGAAAGGAGAGAACACAAATAAAAAGAACAATGAAAGGCTTGCAAAACAATGAGGGCTTGGAATGAGGAGGAGAAGACGAGTGGGAAGATTATAAGCAACAGGAGCAGGGATTAAGTGGGAGGGAAAAGGAGGTGCTGGAGTTGTGTGGAGTGGGTGCACGCGGGCCGAGAAGAGAAGAAACGAGGACGTAGGAAGGAGACTTGAGATTTCGGAGCGAAGAACAAGGAATAAAGGAGGGTATTCGACTACCTTGGAGTGTGAAGAAAGCGGAGGGTGTGGAGGGGGGGATAAGGGAACCCGCGGCTGGAATTAGGAAGGTTGGAGGGAGAAGGGTTGACGGGTGGGTTGGGGAAGACGGCTTTGGCAGAGGGTGAGTTGGAAAGGGTGACACGAGGGGAGGAGGAAAAGGGTTGAAAAGGGGTGGAGAACACTCCCCGCTCCTCTCTGGAAGAAACAATGGGGCAAGGAGCTCTCCAGGGAATGCGAGAGTGGAAACAGAGCGACCTTTAGGAGAGGCGGCCAGATATAGGTGGAGGAAGAGTGCGGTTGTGGAGGGAGAAGCCATAGTGACACCGTTGAGTAGAAATAGAGTGGCGGAGTCATAGCGACTGTAAAGAAGGGCAGTGTCTATAAAATAATATACAACCCTTGTTTTCGGCTGTCTCGACGGTTATTGGTAAAAAAATGTACTCTGATAAAGAGAAGAAGTTAGAAATTTTCGACATATGCTGTTGGACGAGGACGCTGAAGATCAAATGGATGGATATCATAAGGTTTGAAGAATAATACTGAATTGTAGAAGCGCAGAGGACCATATAGAACACTATACAGAAAAGAAGAACCGATTGGATTGATCTTATGCATTGCTTTTGTGAAGAATATAACTGAACGAAAAAAATAGAGGGAAAAGTCCGGAGAGGAAGGCCAAGGGATGAATACATATAGGGAACAAAGAAAGTCTATTAGAAGAGGAGGATTGGGAAGGATGGAGGGCTTGAGTCAAACAATCTTCTGATTTAAAGAGAAACAATGATGAGGATACATTGAGACACCAAAAATCGGATGAGATGAAGGATTGGAGTTGCGCTTGTCGTTAAGATAGATCATTCAGGTTCATGAATCGACAGTTCCATATCGCGAGATACTCGGAGTTAGGAACGCTTAAGTGTTTAAGTTTCATAAAAATTGAGTCAAAAATGGTAGCCCAGAGACTTACGTAAATCAAACATTATATACACCACTTTTAATTCATCAACGAGAAATTCTATGAATATAATTAATTCAATGACTGGTATTTGGCTGGCCTCAGTGGCGTCGAGGCAGCGTCTCCTTCTTTTAACCAACCGATGGTAGTGGGTTTGAATCCTGAGATGTTCGTTTAATTTTATTTTAAATTGTAAAATATTTTTCATATGTGTTTAATTGTAAATTGTATGATTGAAATTTATTAATTGTAAATTGCTCGTAATTGGCTTTAAAAAATGAATAAATTAATAAGAATATCAAAAGTTTTAAATAAATTTTAATTTCCCAAACATAAAGAAATTGCGATACATTAAAAAAAAAAAGCATAATAAAAACAACAATTGTTCAAACCTCTGAGGAATAAAAAGGCCGTTAGTGTTCTCTGACGCAATTAATGTGATTATTGTCACCGATTTATTCTTTCCTCCATTTGAATTTAAATGGAAAACTTTAAGAATATCTTTCCCTGACTATTTTTTATATACATTACGTTATTGGAGAACTGGGAAATGTTTCACCATCCTTTAAATCAGTGTTTTTTCATTTTAGATTCACATCCTCGATAACAAATTTACTAATTTGCTTAGTTCTTAAGTTATCGCAATTTGATGGGCTTCTCTATCTCAAAATATATATAAATTCGAATCTGCATAGTTAAGCTGAAAATATGGCATAAACGTCTAATGTTCCACTTGCTAGAATTCACTATCACATAATTGGACAAGGTATATTATTCAAATGGATCTACTATAAATATTCATTTTAAAATAAAATAGCGAAGTATGTGTATTTCTATCTATAGAAAGCTAAATTTTACTGGCAATGTTATTCCCAACGATCCATTTCACCACCTTTTCAGTCACAAGTTGCCAGAGGGCCATGCCTTGACTTTTCGATTGGTAAATGTACTTATAAGTGTCGCAAGTTTTACAAAGAAATTAAACATGATTTTACAAAATGCAACAAGCAATGGCTACAGTAATGACACTATTTTTAAAATTTTTAAGAAAAACTTTTAAAAGCACCATTTGCTCCTTGATGACTCTTACAATGATCAAGGATAAACCTTTATGCTAGTAAAAATTACCATTTTTAGATAAATTGACATAGAGGATCATCAAAACCATGGCTCTTTTACTCTCCCTTAACCATTGAATGAACATAAATTAATGCTAGAGATAATTTTGATACTCATGGCAAAAGTAGAGTCTATGGCTTGAATTGCAATTCACGTGACGCTAGATTTTTTAACTGGACGGAAATTGGCAATGAGAATTTAATAGCATAGAAATTGTTTTATTACCAGTGACACTTCTCCAATGCTTGCCAAATATTTAGGAGACCGCAACCATATGAGTGAATCTAAACTGGGAACTTTACATCTACAAATTTAAAGGAAAAAGCTATATTTCCTGGTACATTAGGTATAAGATTTTTTCGGTAAAAATAACTGTAACCTGGTTAATGACCTTAAATTTGACTCACATTCACCGCTGAAGATACTTACCTTTTAATTTTATAGGCGTGATGCCATGTACTATGTTTGGATTACGTTATAGTCTTTATGTTTTCCTCTCCTTACCCCATCCTCCACCTTTATTCTTAGTGATAATAACCTTCCAAAATATATTTATGACCTTCCTCCCTCCTTACTTCCCTTATTTTCAACCAATCTTCTCGTTTTCTTTTCCCAACACCACTCATTCACCTCCCTCCCATCCACATAAGGTGTGCAAATATAGACAATGAGAGAAATTACATCTTGATAATGACATCATTTGTCTAAACCACAGTCAGTGTTAATAAAATAGTGTGGATAGTACAAGGCAACACTTCATTTTCATGTCACGCTTTTCCGCAAAGTAAAGCCTGAAACTTGAACTTGTGCGAGAATAAAAATTCTAATTGATAATGACATACAGGAAAAGAAAAATTAAAAACCTTCTCAGCTTTCAAAAACATTATTTAAAGGGCCTCAGTTAAAGTATAAGGGAAACAAAATAGTTTGCATACAGGATATAGTATGAATATATTCGTGCTCGGAAACATTAGTAGGAAAACAAGCAAGGAAATGAGTACAGGGTCACAGAATTATGACGAAAATCCGTAAAACAGAGAAGATATATCTCAAGGCATTATGATATGCACAAACATCGTATACATCGGGGAACTGGGAGGGTGGACACTTCAGTAAGAAATAAAAAATCCAGTTTAACACCTAAGGAAGTGCCAAGTATTGAACATCACAAGCAAAGAATTAGCTGTGAGAAAGTCTCATTTTTTGGCCCAGGGCATGATGCATGGATCCAACTGGCCGGCAAGTGCATCAATTCTTCCCTTAAAATACAAGGTGCTTCAGGGAAAAACAGAAACAGTTTTCTCAGTGTACCACTTCACAAGTCATCAGTTTAATTTGATGATAAATTTTTTATTTACAATGTAAATAGAGGTTAATTACTCCATATATGTAAGTTACCACTTAATCTCGGGATTACTTGTAACCACTACTTATTAATCAATAGTATTAGAGTTAAATTCCACTTTCTCAGGCGAGATATTGTAGAACATCATTTTTCAATGATACTCAAAAGATATCGTACTGTCTACCATTCATTACATGCTCTTAAAACACGTGTTTCAACTGTCTTGCAGTCATCATCAGGTAATACAGTAAGTCTACAAACTCTTACAACACGTCTTTTAACTGTCTTACAGTCATCATCAGGTAAGACAGCAAGTCTTGACTGATGATTACTGCAAGACAGTTGAAACACGTGTTGTAAGAGTTTGTAAAAATGGTACACAGTACGATATCGTTTGAGTATCATTTTAGTGTTAGAGATGTTTTTTCAGCAACAAAATAATTCTCTTTCTCTATATACATTGACAAATTTTTTGGGCCTCATTTGCTTGACATGTCCAAATGAAAACTACGAACATATTTTAACTCAAATAGGATAGTTAGGTCTATAGGGGAAAAAAATTAATGTTCCAACCTCTCAATAATCATTAACGAGGTACCGATTTCACTCCAAACGCCAATTAGTGTCAGGGCCCTTTCATTCCGCCCGACGAGCCATCGCGGAAAAAGGAAATCAGTAGCAGTGAAGGGGGAGAGATGGGCAGGCCTCTTGCCCAAAAACCCTTTCACCCGCCGCCAAAACGGCCTTTCTTTTCATCAAAAGGAAATGACGTCGGAGACGCATGTTGCTTTCCGTGATTCGGGGATTCCGAGAGAGGGACGAGAACGTGACGAGATGATTCGGGGACGGCGGAAAATCGGGCTACTATGGGGAGGGTAAAGGGGTCGGGAGCGATTGGCGAGACGCCCATCGACGGGCGGAATAGGATCGTGACGGGAGTAGCGGGGGGGGGACGGTCGGGCGACTTGTCGCGTCAGAAGCGGAGGATCTGCAAGGAGAAGAGCGGATCCTCGAGTACGTGTAAGCGGGAGATAGGGGATGGGAGAGATAGGGTTTGATCAATATGTTGGCAGAGGAATGGGAGGACAGAGCCGAGGATGTCGCCTTTACCACTCTGAGATGAGATGAGCCCGCGTGTTTTGATGGCATTTACTCCAGAAAAAACGTCGCTGGGAAACGATTTGCTTTGATCCAACCCATCATCATTAGTCGTATAATCCTTGAGCCACGTCCACACCGATAAAAATTTGGGCCAAATACGTTAGGCGCGAATATTTTTGGTGCAAATTAAAAATTATTCTCGCAAAAATACTATTTACGTCGCGCGGCGTTTTTCTAAGCTCAAGTCGGGTTGATAGGGTAAACAGATAGGTATTCGTGCGACAGAAGCGTCCACATCGAGAACCTGAATGCGGCGCATGTCTATTGTTACTAGTCGAAATACCCACTCTGTCCGGAGCGTCTGGTCATGAATTGAAAATTAAATAAAGTCATGCGTGCGTTCCCACGTCCACATTTACACAAATTTCCGCGAACACACAAATTTTATGTTGTGCGTCATATTCGGTGAAAATGTTTTAGGTTTCGACGCGGCTTAGCCCTCTACCTTCTACCTTGTGTCACGCAAATGCATTTACGAACTTAAATCAATCTTGTTTATCGTCGTGTTTCTTACGTTTTAGATCATTTCTCCAGGAGATTTCAGAGCTGTTATATTCTATAATTCAATATTCAATTTTGATTTTTCTCCAATAGCCATACGACGGCAAACATGAGACGGCAGTACAAAGTCCTAGTCTCATACAACAACTACAAATTATACAAGAGCCATATGTCAATTATAATAGCTTTCTTCAATGACAAAAAAATAACCTGAATTGTAAAAAAATGTAATCAATTTGTTATAGTTGAATCTATAATGTTTAGTTATCATTAGCAATTTTACATTTGATGCACAAGTACGTAACAATAAATCAGCATGTGGCTCGCAACCATAAATTTTCCAAACCATCTCGTCGGCTATAAAGGAAGTATCGAAGAATAATGTGCCTAGCTCAAGGGATGTTGCTTCATGAATTGAAACGGCTATCTTATGAAAGGTTGAATATTGAATTCATTTCTCTACAAATATACTATTAGCCTAGGCAGCTAAGATACCAATATAGAGACAAAAATATTTTCCTGATATTTGTGATTACATTTGCGTTTATTTTTTGTTTAAATACGCCATTCCATGAAAATGGCAATACATATGACAACAGCATATATCTGCATCCCTTTGAAAAAACTATAAGACCATGGAAACATGTAAAACTGATAATTTTGAAAGAGCATACTGAAAAAAATTTTTACCAAAATTAACTTAGAAATTAAGCAAAAAATTATGGAATGTTCCATACCATTTGCCTCCAATGCACTAAGCAAAATTGCCTTTGGTGTGAAAGAATGAGCTTGTTTTAAGAGCTGGGTGATTGACAAGTGCGCACGAGTCGATTTTTTTCTCCAATTTAAGTTTCAAACTATTTCAAGCGCACAGTGACAACTCGTGTTCAAAGGGAATCAAGTTTTATGAATTTCATTTTTCCGCAAGTTATAAGTGTTTTTTTTTCAATCCACCTCTTTCATGTGATTTTGTCTAGCGAGCAACTCTCTGCAATTTTTTTATCTCTGTTTTAGAAAAAATCTGCTGTTTCAGAAATGAATTTGCGTCTTAAGGTTCCAAAAAATATAAAATCACCCTAGTGAGTGTTTCAAGGAGACTCAAAAAAGTTTTTAAAATATTTGACACCTAAAGATATTAAAATCTGGCGTTTGAATGTGCCTCTACGCATTTCATGAGTTACTAATGATGCAAATGGCATCTGCTGAGGAGACGTGCATCTCAATTATTAATGTCACTTAATTACGAGTAATTATTGCATTCCGTTGACTTCAGAACTGTTAACTACTATTTTAAGGGCAAAAATTAAATGGTTTCTAGAACTAATTATAGATTAGTACATAATAGCTTTCTTGAACTTCAGGTAGTATAGTTGTTGATTGGGTGTCATACCACCATTCCTGAGGTATTTACACATTTAGCAACTGAGAAACAGCGTTAATTTACATTGCCTGTAGTTGATAGTTTTTAAAGACAACATCGCACTTTTACCTCGACGAGAATTAAAGTAGGCGTTTTCTAATCAAATCAACCAAATTAACATGCTGGATTGTGAAGTGGATTTAATCCGGATTTAGTCAGAGAATTGGTGGGGAGATGGGCGGGGAGGTGCATTCTGACGGCCAAGAAACAAAGCCACTTGTTTGGTTTTCCGAAATTGTAATTCGCCAAAGCGACCGACGGTGATGGATAATTCAGCAGCACGCTGGCGCTCTCTTCTGATTCGCCCCCTCCCCTCATTTTTCCACTTCCTCTACATCCCCTCCCTCCCCCTATCCTCCACACCCACCCTTTCCCACTCGCCCGCTCCGCAATTTATCTCTAGAGGGAACCGGGTCGATAGCTCACACTACTAGTGCACCGCGACGGCGGCGGAGTCCTCTTCCCTTCCACCACTGCGGCTGACTCGTACTATCACCTGCTTCGAAAAATCTCTTTGATCCGACGTAATCGGGTCTCTCGACCCCCGCGCGATGCCACCCGTCCCTTTTAGACTCTCGAAAGAAAAGCGTTGCGCCCAATAAACTACGTGGAAATATGATAGATGCCTGTCTCTCGCGATTCCCGGCACGAGGAAGTCTTCTAATTCAATTTATGCGTTGGAATTCTCCCTTTCCTTCCGTAAAAACCTACCTAATGTGGAGACTTAGCGGAGTCTATCTAGTATTTCCCAGGACTTAATTGAAATCACGAGTCCTATCGAGGGAGGGGATAGTTTTCCTTGACACGCGCAACCATGGATTAACGCGCTTCCGCCCGTTCTCTAGTCCATCGGCGAGGGGATGGCGGTATATGGAGACCAATTAGAGCGAAGATTACCGTGGTTTTAAGGAATCATGTCCTATCGTGTACTGGATGCGATTGCATATTTAATGGAACCTGGAAACTTCCTCCCGGGCTTCCTCGCCGTCCACCGCGCCACGAGGGATGGCTGCGAAATAGGTTCGGCGACCGAGCGATTACCTAACGTCACTAAAGGGGAGGGGATTACACGACACTGTACATCCAGAGGTCAAAGTCCTAAATGTCAGTAACCTCTGTGATTGAAATAATCGTTTCAAAGTCAGGTCCGTACTGATCGAAATTTAGTATGGGGATTTGGAGGTTAATTTTAAAGCTCCCATGGATATACTTAATTTTTTATATTTACATTGCAGTTTACTACCACTCTTATAGGTTATTGAACACACTCTTCTAATTTTCAAACTCCAATTATCGGGTGAAGATACTCCTGTTTTATCACTAAGCAGGGACAATGCAATTGATTGACGGTCCTTTAATTCCTTACTACAGTCTACATTTGTGTTCTTTTATCGTATTTGGTTCGTGGAACGTATATGAGAGATAAAATATTCAATTGAACCCTACCTCGTAAAATAATTCATAAGTCTGCGGTGCAGATAAGAGAAAATAGTTTCCTTAAAATAATCTGAAAAATATGTAAATAGTGACTCAATGAAAGTGCTACAAATAAAAATTCGCGGAAGCTTCGGGGTGGTTGTAAAGAATTCCAGAGTTCTATGAAATACATTTTCAATACAACTGGTCTAAAGTATTGGCTCATTTCAATTAACCCTGATAATACTGGATTTATATGGTGAAGCCTAAACCCCGAAAACCCTAAATACTAAGCTCGGAAACGTATGCCAACTTAATAAAAATAGACATGGTATCTACTGATTTCCTTCTCTTCTTTGGTGAATCCGCATAACTAATCCATAATATCATAGACGCTTGGATTTTATTACCACCAAAACATTTTCCTGAAATGAAGATACCGCGATCCAAAAGTGATGCTCACTATTTGAAATATGAACTGCACGAGAGCGATTGTCCACCGGGAAACCTTTGGTTGCCGTTTTGGTTACGTTAGCCAACCGCTGGTGAGATTTCGGTCGTCCCCACGAGGGATGCGGTCGGTCACCGACGACGGCCAGGCACCGGCTGACCTATGGCCTCGCCTCTCAGCGGAAGACGAATTGCCCGCGGGCAGAAGGGAAGCGAGTACACAAGAGAGAGGAAGCCATTGGACGCGTGGCACAATGCCCGCTCATCCCCACCTCTCGAGAATGATTCCATTCCCCGTGTCTTTCCATTATAACTCGAAAATTTGAACTACAGCTCGTAGGCACCTGACCGTGGTCTATGAGAGCAGAATTTCAAAGTAACAACCCTAATGAACCTGGGATGATGCCAATGGCTGGGAAAAAATACTGCAAGTACCACTAAAATATTTCCAGTTAATGTTTTCCATTCTTACGAATGGATAAACAATAGAAAATATTTTCCTACTTAAACCGTCCAAGGGAAATCATAGTTTTATTGTCACAATCACGCCAACGGGGAGAAACATCTATATACGCGAAAGTATTGATAGATTTTAATATAATGGTTTAAAAATATAATTATAAACTAAAACATTACCTTAATATAAGTGAATAGGAAACGAAAATCGTTCACCAAGTGCTATAAAGGTGACTTGCCGCAATTAGTCTAATCTTTACCGAATCAAATTATCAATCAAGTTGTATTTGGAATAATTGATCCACGCACTAATTTTTCCATTTCTCAATAGAAAATCATCTGCGTGCTTGAATGCGGTGAGTTACATCTTTTGAAGAAGGGCGATGACTAGTTGGAATGGACGTGGTCTATTTACATGTAATTTTTAATTCTGATGCCAGTAGATTACTTTGAAGAAATGTCGAGTACATTATGAAGGAACAAAATCATCAGATATTTAAAGCGTAATTTTAATTTTAATAGGCATAAGACATGAATTAATCGGCAATAGGATAAATTAGAATTTCATAATGAAAATGTGACCGTGTTTTTAATCCACCGTATGGAATTAAATTTCTTTTAAAGATAAAGGTGAAGAAGGGAACCTAGAGAAAAATATGTAGAATGCAGAAAGTAGTTACTTATGCATTATAGCTTTTCACCAAAGCACTTCAAAGAAACCAACCTAAGGCTGAGGAAAAAGAAATTTCACCAGATAAAAATGCACTTTTTAACACGTGCATCGATGCCCTTTAAAATGAACTTTCAAGGACAGAGCCTTTGACTGATATAGATCAGAGAAGAGGGGAATGAAATTGGGAATAGTCCCTGAGCAGAATTGAGAAATAAATGATACTTGCAGAAATGATCAATTTAAAATTTTGAGAAAACTTCAAAAGGTTAATAAGAAAAATAGACACGTAGAATCCAAAAGAACGAAGAATGATACACGCCTTCGAAATACGTGTTTTCTCATCCTTACGGTTTCTTACGGTAAATCATTCAAATGAGAAGGCCTACTTTGCGATATCATGAACGAGAGAGTAATAAAAAAGTTCAACGATGACGTGACCATTTTTCTTTAATAAATGAGCAAAATATTTGAGTCCACATCCACATCGTGTCATTTAATGAACACGATTTTCTAAATAATGCAAATATGGCTCGCTATTCCCAGATGCACAGCTTCGTGAGCGTGAACGTTATTGCGACGTTTTACTAAAGATGTAGGCCTTTCCCATTTCCAAACATCTCCGCCGGCATCTTTTTTTCCTTCCTTTTCCCGCTGATGAAGCACCGCAGTTGAAACTTAATCTAGATTCATTGAGGGCCCTTGGTCGGTCAGGTTAACACTTTTCTCTCTCTTTCCTCTTCTCGGGGACTCTCAACAAGGACACGTTGCAACACCAGGTGGCTCGAAATTTTCATTGCAACTCGGCGCAGGAGTGGTTGGTATAACGCGGAGAGTGGAGGAGACGACACGGCATGGGGAAGAGTGGGTAGTATTTGATCACGTGCAGCTCGATATGCGGTGAATAACTCACGAGGTTTTTGATTACCTGGCGAAACCCACCTTCCCGACCCTCACACGGGTGTGGAATATTGCAGCTCCCCCAGCGAAGACCTCGACTCCCGTTAATTTTAATTCGCCCCGGCTCTAAAAACTCTCCTCGCTCCAGATATGCCATTTCCATCTTTTTCGGCGGCCGCAATGGGTCTAGCTAAAAACACCGGCTTTATATCCCTTCTCATTGGGGTCATTCAATTACCATTGCCGGAGTGTTACGGCCGCGGATTGTTTCTAGAATGGGTGAGTAAAATTTCGAGGGACGTCTGGAGGAAAATACACGTCCATAAGGGACGATAATTCACCGCAATGTCACATTCGTTAAGCAAACTTTGATATTTCGCGTATCATGAAGATCTCATATGCAAAATATATTGTCCGAATTCGTTTACATTTAATAGTTAAAAGCCGAGAACAATCATATTGCATTTTCATAGAGTTGGATTGAGTAATTTACTGATCATGATATGCATCTATTGCTGTATTAGGGTTAAATTTAAGAACCCTCATACAAATATCCCGAAATGCAAAGTGTATAGCTATATAACCATTTCCCTTTCGGGCAGATGGCAATTAGAAGACGTTTTTATTGAATATAGTGAAATAAGTATTTCTCACGCAAATAATTTCACTATGCAAATTGAAATCCGGAATAATATAAAACTACATAAATGAAAAATCTCTTCATAACATGAATGAAGTGGAAATCTTTCCTGAGCTGAGTAATTAAAATTAATAATTTTGCCTGAAAATATATTGGTAATTAGATAATTCAGTTGAGCGCAGCATCGGTGGAAAATCTAGAAAAATCGGACAGGAATAAAAAGTTAATATTAGACGCAAATAAAATTTCACTTTTGCTAGACAAAGTCTGAAAGACGTAAAAACACACTTCTCATTGGCCCATTCTTCCAAAATCACACCGTAACTCCACCTACTCATGTTACACGGTACAGGGTAAGAAATTGTTAGGAATGAGTATTTGTATGTAACATTGATGAATTATGTTAACATTACATGCAAAGGATAGACATATATCCCATAACTTGACTATCTTTCATATGTAGTGCTAAGAGTTAGCTATAGTAATAAATTTAATTACCAAAGAATAACGTATAAGTAGGGTTGGAAGGAGCTCAGAAAATTAACCCCTTTCAGGGAGAAAATTATCTTAGAGGTACATTCATTTTACCGTCACATCCGGCTCTTAGGAGATAGCCGACGCTTCAATCGTATTAGGGCTCGAAGCAAGAGAAAATCTGTGAAGTCTCCCGACAAATGGGGTGGAATTAAATTTCAGACTAGATCACCAGACATTCGTAGACTTGAATGCATACTTGAAAACTCCCAACGCTTCCATTACTCCGCTGTGACTCCCACGTAGTCAAAAGGATTTGGTCGGTGAGAACTGATTAAAGACTCAATGGAAATGCTCTCAGTGGAAGTCGTAGCTATCCATAGATCCACTGGTTTCCCACCAGATTGTAAATGAGTGAGCAATTGATAAAGAAAAGACTTCACTGAAGACCAAATGAACTGTTTCACAGAAATCGCAAGATCCAGAGAAATCCAGATCCAGAATTCAATAAAATATGAATTCATCTATAACATTCAATTATCTCCCCATAAATAAGATTTATTCCACACTACATCTCTATGCTTGAAAATTCACCGTTTCAGGATTGCCGGTAAAAACTATTGATGACATTTGTCATATGCATATCATGCAATGGATATTTTTGCAACTCTCCTAGACGTTCAGAATTGCCAAACTATGCATGGCAGAATTAAAATTTCAACAAGAAATTAAAAAATTGTGATGCTTGATAGATGTCGTTTCCTGCAAAGAAGTCTTTCGAGTTACTTTTGGCCGCAAAATAACAGGGTCACAATATTGCTTAATCAAAATAAACTTAGTTATTCCCATTTTTACCGCAGTAGAAGCTCCCTCCGTAGCTTAACCTTGCAAAAATAAAATAAATCAAATGGTAGTTTGATGATAAAGAAAAATTGTAACTTTATGTTTAACTCGCTATACATCATATCTGGTACGATTAGCCCGAAATGAAAAACTTCTAGCCAGAATATTTCAAAGGCTCAATAATTATTCCTCTTCAGAGAAAATCAGGTGTAACATAATTTATTATATATTGCATAGTGTCCGGAATAAATAGCAGAAAAAACTGTAAAACTGCATAATATTTGGTTAAAAAAAATGTGAAAATAAAAATCAAACTAAGGCCATAGTTCTGGGAGGAATTTGCATTTCTTAAATGTATAATATTGCGTACAGTTAACAGAAAAGAGTATCAGAACCTGAATAGGCGAGGTTTGAACTTGCTAGTACCATGGCTGTTAAAATATTTTATGAAAATTGTTGCAAAACAATTGAAAATGTCCCAACTGTGCAAGTAAAAATTATTCACTTTCCAATATTAATCATTAATGTTTTCCTTACTACTTTTAAGACTGAATGAATAGAGTATTTTCAGGCCAATTTCACGTCGGCGACTCGCAAGGATTAAGGAGCGTAAAAGTGGAGAATAATTAAGGCGAAGCAATTTTATCCATAATCTCGATGATAGCAAGGAGCATACAAAGTAAAATAATGACGAAACAACTGCGTCATTATCACGCGTGGAAAATTTTAAATCGTCTTTATATTCGAGAACCTATCAATACCTGGGTAGAAAGATTAAGTCAGCAAAATAGAAAAAAGTAGAGGGTAAAAGTATAAATTTTAAAATACATACTCTAATAAATACATAGTTTGATATTACTAACTTCTGGAGTTCCGGTCGCTCATTTTCAATTTTTATATCAGTAACTTCCTTTAAGGATAAACTTTATATAAACGGCGTTTTTCGGTGTGGATTAATTCAATAAACACAGAAAATAGATGAACTTTCTTCTTTCAAAAAGAAGAGGAAAGGCGGTAATTCAGTATGAGTAGTAATTTTATCGTAATCTGCATCACTATCCACTGCATAACGTTTGATATTACCCTAAAGGACAAGTGAATATTTAACAATCTGATGGAAATTGAATTTGAAAACCGCGTAACTTAGCGTTCTAAAATTCGTAAGTAAATAATTATCAGTTTAAAAATGTTGATTTTCTCCATTTTAAAAATAATTTAGTTTTAATAATAACTCAGAATACATCAATACATGTAAATTTTTCATACCATTAGACGAAGTAAAGCAAGTAAGCAAGAAAGCTCGTAAGGAAAACAAGCAAGCAGCGACCGTATCGTAACTAGGGGGGAGAAATTTTTAACTTGGATTTTTTTTCAGAATCCAAACTATATCCAAGAAGAATAAGTAAGAGATAGAAAAATTGAGAGAAGAGGGAGAAATAAGAAGAATGAGAGCAGATTGATAATGAAGAAGCAAATACTACCGCGCTTTCCCTCAGTACCGTCCCTTCGTTTCACTGACAATGCTGTCCGTCCCTTGAAACCAGCCCTTCCCATCACATCTCAACCCCGGCTATTCCCTCGCTCTCCTCCCCCATCCCCTCCAGACACGGACGAGGGATGAAAAGGAAGATGCGGAGAGTGGAAGAAGAGGAAGAAGACGTCCACGGAGGGAAACGGCCAGCACAAACACGCCGAGAGTGCGATGGAGTCGTCCCTGGAATTGAGGCGAACGGATCGCCACTCTTCCCTTTCCCCGATTCCGCAGCAATCTCCACCACCCTCGTCACTCTTTAGCCATTTGCGCCCTCTCACCCATCGTCTCACCAATCGCTTCCATTCGCAATCCTTCCCCTATCCTTTTCAAGAGACCAGATTGCACCGTCAACTTGCAATGCTGATTGTTGCAATGTCATGTGAAATATTGGTTAACTCACCTTCAAATACGCGTGCGTATGCTTGCGTGACAGTTATATTTATTTGATTTAGTAACCATTCAATTGCATGCAGTGAGAACACCTGTGCAAGTATCTTTGAAACAAGTTTAAGGTGGATTTACGCACATTTACTTGTAGCAATGAACTTAAACAAACATCGTAGGTTGATGTGCGAAACATTTTTAAATCATATATTATCAAATAACTAAAATACCCGCTAATATCTAATTATTTCCGAATATTTTGGGTAAGACATAAAATATGCTTACTTACAAGACATAAAGTCAACTAAATGTTTATTTAAGAAAATCTTGCACGTTTAAGATTTTAAGCAACCTCTGTAAACAAACTTCGCCAATATCTTGGAGAACATTGAAATTGTGAAATGTCTTTAATTCCGTACTGAAAT